>OY728140.1:715363045-716646616 GCA_963277665.1 Viscum album | reverse complement strand
GATAGCTCAAAAATGTTACCTACTGAAGGCTTAAACTATATAACCATGTCAATCTTAGGTGAGTTACCTAGCTTAAATTTCTACTCAGGTGACAACATCAAATGAATTTCTTAATCCTTTTACAACTCGTATTAAAGCCTTAGAAGACCGACATACAATAGTGTAGCTAAAAAGAAAACCATATCCCAAGTGGGTAGATTTTACCTCTCTTATACCCTAATTTGGGAACCATAATTTCTCAATTTTCAATGGAATGAGAGTATTAGAGAAACATCCTATGCACTTTTTATCATGATGCAGCCTAATACTTGGAATCATGAGGAAATAAGTAGTAGTAAAACTCAAATGTTTCATGCATACTCTATAAGGACCTGCCTTTGTTTGGAAAAAAATCTAATTTATTGATCCATCACTAGTTGGGAAGAACTCTATCATCAAATCCTCTATGAATTTATCTAAACACTAAGAAAAACCCATATTTTTTACCTCTATAATTATAGAAAATTTTAAAATAATATATTCAAAAACCTCATTGCTAGATGGAAGGGTTTAACTAGTCTCTAGATATACAACTCCCATAAGAGTATTTTCTAAAAATATGTGTAAAAAATATTCATTATGAGTTTTAACAATACTTATTCCCTAAAAATAACTAGTTGATTCTAAGAGTTTATTAAAATAATAAAACATTCAAAATATTCCATTTAGTGTTCCAAAACCAAATATTTTAAAACACCATCATCATGGGTAAATAAATATGAGATGTTAAAGGATACTACTATAACTCTAAAACCAATATCAATGATGGATTAAAACCCTAAATTTTCTAGATTCAATGAAAAAAATCCTCTTGGACTACAAAAAAAATTCCCATGTCCTATTGAAAACAAGTAGGATACAAACAAAGATAAGAGTTTCTAAAATTTTGAAAATAGAAATAATAGGGTTTATTCATTTTAGAATGAAATGTACCTAGGGTATTTCATCAATTAACTGGAAAAAAATATTATTACACCACCAGATATATAAATACATTATGAGTAGATGTTGAATGATCATCCTAACTACTATTATTATCAATCAATTTTAGGGAAAAAATATAGGATTTATTTTTTTTCAAAGAATTTCTCCAAGGGATAGTAGATGAAGGGTTAGTAACTTTGTATAGTCATAATACATAGGTAACATGTGTTTCTTCCACTCTATCTGGGGTGGAAGAAGAAGAGTGATCAAAAAATATATACATAAATAAACATAGGTTTGATTAATGGATGAAAAAAAGTTTATTGTTTCTTGAATATATAGTCATTAATGAATAACTAAATCAGCTAGTCATGACCCCCATTCCATTTTGAAACATCATAAATATCACATTTAGCTCCTCAAACATAAAAAAATCACCATAATTTTCATAAATGGAACAAATCACAAGAGGAAGACCTCCGATGGGCTCTTAAATCAGTCTAAACACTTAAAGTCCTATCACTAAGAGAATGGGTAACCCCCTACAAAATAAAATTTACCTCCAATAAATAATAATAATATGGCCATGTCAATTTTATCCATATGATAGAACCATATTTTAATAAATAAGTTTCCTATGAAATATATTATCATATCAATTATCACAGTGGAGGATACAAAGGTATAGGAAGACACCGTTGAAGTATACCTTTGAGATTGAGTCTTATCCCAACAAAAATCATGCATGAAATTAAAAATTGGAGAAAATTACTTCAAATATCCCAATAGAAACACCAATTTGATATCGAATCATTTAGAGTACCTTCTACTCTTATTATAATGGTGCATTTATTAACTGATGAACAATTGACTAATAACCCATGAAATATGGAAACTCTAGTGTAACTCATACCATAAAAAACAAATAAATCCCTAAATAATGACTTTGGAATAGAAGAATCATTATCATAGTTAACTTTGTATCATAAAAATTTATCTATAGAATAATCACATGGTTAGAGGTATATAACTTTAACCTAGTAATATGACATATTTAATCACTTATCCACCATCCTAGAATGAATTTCTATTTTAGATGATCTTTATCTCTCCAAAGAGTTCAAGGTAGATTTAATTAAGGTTATATCAATCCCTTAAGAGTTTAAAACTTCAGTTTCTACCATCAAAACATAAATGGATGAAATTAAACTTGTTGAGTTCTATGTGGTCATTTTATTCATGAAGAATAATAAAAAACATCCATATAAGGACAAATTATACCCTTATATATATCCAAAAATATTAAAGATGTTATTTTCTATTGAGCATTGGTGAATAATGGATCATGAATAAATATCATCTTGGGATAAACCCTCTACAATTTAGGATATAAATAATATAATTTGTCCACTTATGATTTGAAAATTTAGGGGTATGATAAAAGTGAGAAAATTCCCCTGGGAAAGATCAGAGAGAAAACTTAGTTTAGAGATATTATATATAACATCGAGTTCATGGTGGTATGCTAAGACACTACCTTCAATGACTTATTGGGAAGACATTGTCTTAATTTGTATATGGTGGTACCCTTATCATACTATCAGTGCCTAAAATATTTAATTAATGGATAGTTTAGGGAACTATGTGGTGAAAATTACCCTTTTAACTCTTATGGGACTTGATATATTGATATAGGGTATTATAAAAGGGAGATAAAATAGCTATCAATTGACAATACTGTGTAATTATCTACCCTTAATGGACTAGAAATTACTTTGATTAAACCATGGAATTATCTAAATAAAAGTTTATTACTTTAAATCAATTAAATTGAGGAAAAAATATAGATATTGGAAACTATAAAATTTTACTTGTTAAAGGAAAGGATCTCGAGACCACACTTTTCTCTTATGATGGATTATAAAATGTATCTATTGAATGAACTCCATCAGTATAAGGAAAGGTCCCCATGTAAACCATGTATACTAATCTAGACCCTGAGTGCCTACCAAATTGTATTATTGACTGATATTTGATCAACACAAGAAATAAAGTTATATTATATAGATATTCACTATAAAAGGGGAACATGAGGGATATATTACTTATCCTCCATTCACAATGTGTCTTACCAACCTATTAACTTTCACATACTTCAGATGAGTGAATAAATGATATTAACTTGGTAAAATCTTTTTAAATTCAGGTAGAATATGACTCATTCCACATTCCTAATGAAACTAAGGAAGAAGATATTAGATATTACACACTAGCTTTTTAAGATATTGTTTTAACCACCATTTATGAACTTAAGAAAGTGAATTTTTTCACTGAAAAAGATCTACAATCAACACTAAAAAATGAAACCATGATTCCCAATGAGAAAGATCAGTACAATTATTTTCATGAACAAAACTGAGATATATTTCCATGGAGTTATTAAAAAATTCAAAGAATTGATACTTAAGTATATGTTCATCACTTAGGCCCACCGATTAATCACTACTCTTACAAATATGCACCAGGGAGGATATATCCCTCCCATGGTGCTAAAGCAGATGCTGAAGTTGATAAGATAATTAAGGAAAAGTTCATTTTGGAAGTCCAATACCATAATTAGTTGGCTATAATTTTACCTATTAAAAAATAATGTAAAAATCAAATTTTACAACAATTTCAAGAATTTGAACTATCATTGTAAAAAATATGACTTCTTTATTCCAATCATAGAACAACTGGTTGAGAAAATAGTTGGGTTTCCAAACTTATACTTTATAGATAGGTATTTTGGCTATAAATAACTCTATATAGCCATAAAATAAGAAAAATACACTACCTTATGAGAACCCTAAGGGGTATATTTATACAAAGTTATACTCTTTATTCTCAAAAATTCAAGAGCCACTTATCAAAGAGTAATTCACATCATCCTTAAAATTCTTATAGGAAAGACCATATAATATTTTGTGGATCATATGGTTATTAAATCATGACAATGATTATATAATTTAACTATTTTTAAAGTGATGTTTTATAAACTATAACCACATAACTCAAAAAATTAACCCATTGAAATGAGCCTTTTAAGTAATTTCATGAAAGTTTCTTGGTTTCATAGCCCATTATAATGACATCAAAGTAGAACCTAGGGAAACTAATGTAATAATAAAAATTATCTCTTATAATCTTTAATAGTTGTGAGGAATTCAAGGAAGGCTCAAATATATTAGGTGGTTCATTTTAACCCTCCCTAGAAAATGTTTTACCTTCATGAATCTAATGAAGAAATGAGTAAAATATCTATGGGATGAATATTACTAAAAATATTTTGATAGTTTTATGAAATTAAATTTTCACCATATAGTTTTGATTCCACCTTTGGAAATAAAAACCCTTATCCTATATATAGAAACCATGGAGTGATATATTATATCCCCTTTTCCCAAAATAATGATGCCAAAAAGGGAAAAAAATCTCTACTATCTCACTTAAACAATTTTGGAATCTAAGATCCAATATACCTATATGGAGAAAAACTACCTCAACATGATATTCTTAGTGTATAAGTTGTGTTACTATTTACAACACCGTGAGATCCACCTAATCTCTAATGTGGATCCACTTAAGTATATCCTTGGTTACCTTATATTGATTGGATGATTAACAATACTAACAGTCATCCTTCAATAATTTGATATCAATTTTGTGTACTAAAATATGATGAAAGTGAAAGCATTGGTACATTTACTAGAAGTACACCCTTTTCTCTAGGAGTTATCTATGAACATGGAAGTCTATAATAAATATGTTTTATTTATTATAGAGGCTAATAATACATGGTAACTTTACTTTAATGGTTATTCTTGTAGCCCAATTAGTAAAAGGATGGAGGCACCAAGACTTAACAGAGTTGGATTGGGAATTATGTTCATTTCTCCAATAAAGGCACTTATGCTCCTCTTTTATAATTTTATAAGGATACAACATTGATGAGGTGTAATACTAAGACTATATTATAGGTCTATAACTTACATTAGATATACCCATTACCTTAATGAATGTTAAAGTATTCTTAGAACTAGTGATCATATGGGTCAATGGAGAGTATGACATCAAGAAAGAGGAGTTGGAGACCTTGATTGATTATACTCAAGAACTGATAGATCAATTTCCCTCAGAAACAATTTTGTCTCACATTATATATTCACATAATAATTGATTAGATCCATTTCATAATATGGCCACATCTCTTACAGATCCAGATCAGGATGAGAAAAATAATCCATATTTCCCATTCAAGATTCATTCTTCCATTAATCAACAAGGATATGGAAGATATTAAGGAGGTTGAGGCCATTTTGGATCAATATAGATCATCAAACTTTCCAATTAATATGAAAACCATTTATATTTATCCCATGGTAAAATACATTCAAAATAGGGCTCTTCTATAAGACTGAGACACAAAGGATTATATTCATCCATGAGTAGTGGAAATATTTATTTATGATTGACCAAATTCATAGAAATTATTTTATAGATGAGAATTTTATGAGTTATTTATTAGGTTCATTAATGTACAATGAAACCTCACTATTATACATGAATTCTATATTGGATGAATTTCCAAAGGATTGAATAAAAACTGAGGGGGGGGGGGGGGTTGAATCAGTTGTTCACTTTTACAAGTTTCAATACTTTTAAAAAATAAAACCTCAAAACCTATTAAATTTTATATCCTTATAATATTTAACTAAATAATATTACATATAAAAGTAGGAAATCAAGTAAATCACACAAGATTTCCAAGGTTCGACCTCAGTGTGAGAACCTACATCCTTTCTATAGCCACTTCCATGGGCCTATGGAAATTAAATATAATGAAGAAGTGAATACAAATTGTGATAAATATTTCTATAAACCTTCTATATCCTGATATAAATTAATATAATAACTATTTTTAGTTTACAAAGTTTTCTTTAAAAAATTGATCCACAAAAGAAAATATCACAAAAAACTTTTACCTCAAAAATTTATCTGAAATCTCATTTCGATGACCCTGGGTATGATTTTCTCAATATAATTGAATAATTATGTTGAAATCATTATGGTGATTTCATTAAGATAGACTCATCATGGTGAGTTCATTATAATTAAACCATTACGATGAACCCTTTTCTCAAACAACACTTCTCAAAATCTATTTAATATCTCAGTTTTATCTTCCTCAGTTCAGTAAGAAAACTTTCAACTGTATGATATTCTAATGATATCTATTTATAGAAATAAATATTACTCAAACTCTATTGTGGTATACTTTTTTCACACATGAAAATATTTGAAAGTATGGATGTACTATTCTTCTATTTATTGGCATCTCAGAATGGAAAATGCAGGAAACTAAATTTTTTTCCCACTTAATAAAATTTAAAAACCTCCAAAATTCACTCATATTTGATCTTCATGTTTGACCACTTCAAATATTATAAAACCTTATTGAATCATATTGAGTCTTCCTATTAATCATAATTCCTGAACTTCTTAACTTTTCATCAGTATTATGGAACTTCGTTAGCTCATTACAATGGAAATTACTCATATCATTATAATGAAACTTCTTTAACTCATTATGATATAACTTCCTCAGCTTATTCCTAATTGAATTTCCGCATCAGAGTTAGTCTGATTTACTTTTCTTCTTAGAGTCAATTTGATTGAATTTCCATCTCGAAGTCAGTCTAATTGAATTTCCGCCCCAGATTTAGTCTGATTGACTTTCCTCCTTAGAGTCAGTCTGATTGAATTTACTACCTAGAGTCAGTCCGATTGACTTTCCTCCTCAGAGTCATTTCGATTAACTTTCCTTCTCAAATTCAGTCTGATAGAACTTCCTTAGATTCATTCTGATAGAATCCTCATAATGATGTAATTCTCATTACAATGGAATTTTTATTATGATGGAATTATCATTATGATAATAACTCTACTATATAACTTTGAAATTATTCAACGCTCATTAGATATAACTAATTTAGACTTATAAAAACTTCTATTTCTAGTACTTTGGGATCTTATGAAAACTTTTTATTGATTCCTGGAACCAATAAAATCATTATGATTCCTCTATTTCTTCAAAATATTTTATCATGAGAGTTTTATGATTTATGAGAACTTCAATATTGTAATGAATCATATAAATTTGGGTTTGAAAGCTTAATAAATTTCTAACCCCTGACATCACTATCTTAATTCAACCTTTTATCAAAATTCTGAATTTCTAACAATCATGGTGTTAGATGAATATTGAACTTCATGTCGATGAAAATTGAGATCGATGGAGCTTATGATATTCAAATTTAGATTTATAAAAACTTATGTAACTAGTGATACTCATTTTGATACTCTGTATCCAGTGCTACTCAGTACGATCTTCTATATTCTAAAAAACAAATTCCTCAATAACAAAAATTTTCTCCCCCTTTGTGTTTGGGTTCGAACATTCAGAAACTTTCACCTATTTTTCAAAAAAAATATTTTACAAAATATTAGTTTTCAAAAAATACAAAAACTTTGTAAAAATAAAACATTATAAATGTTATTCAATATCCCCCTTTGGATTTGTTTGAAAACTTTCGTTAATAACTTTTATAACTCACATTTTATAAACAACTTAAGTTTTTTGAATTTTACCAAAAAACAACCTTTCTCAAAAGAGAGTGTACTGAAACCACAATACCAGATAAAGTAATATTTTAAAATAATTATGTCCCTCAGTGATAAGAAAATTTTGAGTCCATGTTATGATAAACCTCCCTCACTTTTATCTTTTCTCAATTTTATTTTTCTCTAATTTTTATTTTTATCTCCCTCATTATCTGATAACCACAAATTTAGATTCATAATAGAAAGGTAAGAAAAAACTTCTCACAGAGTAAAAATTTGTTACTTTTTCTCCCCATTTTTCAATATAATACAAATCATGGTGGGATAATTCCTTATGAGTTTTAGGAAGTCATTGGTGAAGGATGAACATAAATTTTTAACCTCAAATCCATAAATCTTTCTTTCGAAATTTATTTTATGAAGATATCAGTAATTTGATACTTTTTGGAGATATATTCTAGTAAAAAATATCCAATATAAAATTTCTATTTTATAAAGTGAAAATTTATATCAATGTGTTTTGATCTTGAATGTTGGACAAGATTTTTAAAGAGATAAATTGCACTCTGATTATCACAAAATATCTTCAATGGTTTAGAAACTTTAACTTTTGAATATTCCAGCTGAACTCTCATCCACAACATTTGAGTACAAGCATGAATAAATGCAACATATTCTGATTCCACTATGCTCAAAGTTACTAAAATTTGTTTCTTATTATTCCAACTCACACAACATTATCCCAAGAAAAATGTTCTTCGAGAAGTTGATTTTCTATCATTAAAGTCTCCAACCCAATTAACATCAGTATAACCATGAAAATTTATTCCATAACTTCTTTTATGTAAAATCCCATATGAAGTTGTTACTTTGATATATCTTAGAATTATATTTTCTACCAACATATGATATTCTTTCGGATTACTTTGATACTAGGCACACAAAGTTACATGATAAACAATATCAGGTCTTGAGGCTATGAGATAAAGAAAACCTTCTATCATATTCTAAAATTATTTCTGATTTACACTTTTTTTGGATTCATATTTACTCAAATTCATGCTCACTAAAATATGAGTGAAAAAATATTTGGATTATTCCATCTCAAACTTATTTAACAATTCTTTGGCACAATTTTATTGAGATAAGAAAATATACTTTTATTTTTGTTGAACTTGTAAACTAAGGGAAAAAGTTAATTATCCAAATATTTACATTTCAAAATTATTCTTCATTTTATTAGAAAATTATTTTGCATCCTTTTCTTCATCCCCATAAAAAATTATATCATCCAAATACACAATAATAATTAGTGTGTTAGAGTTAACTTCATTCACATAAAAGTTACTATCAAACTTTCCTTTAGAAAAATTCAATATTCTAAAACAAAGATCATGTTTTGAAAACTAGGAACGTGGGGATTGTTTAAACCCATATAAGGATTTATTTGATCTTAAAACCTTGTTTTCATTATTATCAAGTAAAAAACCACCAGGTTGTTCAATGTAAACTTCTTACTCAATCTCTCTATTTAATAAAGATGACTTTACATACATCTGATAAACTTTGTAATTTAGATGTGCATCCACCAAAAGAAACATTATAATAGTTTATAATATTTCAAATGGGAATTTTTTTATTAAAAATCCATACCTTCCACCCATGCATAGCCTTTACAGACAAGGATTTCTTTTTTTTATTGAAACTTATCCTTGTTTATTCAGTTTGTTTCAAAAAACCCATTTTATTATGATAACATTTTTCCATTTTGGACATGATACAAGTTCCCATGTTTCATTTTTATCAATCTGATCCATATCTTCATTCATAGTATCTAACCATTATTTGTGTTTAATAGCTTCTAAAACTGATCCTGGTTCAACTTTTGAGATTAGTGAAGTCTGATTCTCTAATCTTAATGTTCTTCTAGTCTGAATTAGAGCCTTATGATTCCCAATGATGTTTTCAGTCACAACATGCTTTTGTAAAGTATAAAATTTGAAAGTTTCTTTTCCATATTCACCTTCCCCATCACAAAGTTTTAAAAATATTTATAAGTATACTTTGTATCATTCTCACTTTCATTGGAAAACCATCATTTTATCCTTCTAAAAATTCTCAATAGCTTTTTTAGATTTCCTATAACATTCGCATCATTTGAATCCACCAACTTTTATAAATTTTTGTTCCAACATTTTTAACTTCTTCCATTAGGTTAATAACCCATAAATATTCCTTCTTCATCTTTCTCATCAAACTTTCCAAGATCCATATTTTTATTTTTTAGAAAACATGGACTTCCAAAACCTTGAAGTATTTCAATGAAGGTTTTTATACCACATTTAATAGGGTACCATGTTGGATTCCAGCCTCAATAAACATATTTTCTAAACATGTACAATAATACTAATATATTCTCTTCAATAGAACTTTGAAAGTTTGTATTATGCTAGCATGATTCTTCCCATTTTCACCAAACTTCTATTCTTAGTTTTCGATACACTATTTTTCATGGGGTATATAGAGAACTATACTGATGTTTGATTCCAAGATTTCTTAGATAAGTTTCAAAATTATTTCATGTGAATTATGTACCATTATATGTTCTCAAATTCATTATGTAAACCCCATTTTATTTATCAACATATTTTCTAAAGAATCTAAACATTTCAATAGCCTCTAACTTGTGTTTCATAAACACAACATTAGCCATTTGAGTGAAATAATCAATGAATGAAATAAAGTAAAAAATCAAATTTTATTTATTTATGTATAATCAGCCCAAATAAAATAGAATGAATAATTTAAAAAGGTATTGTAGACCAAATCTCAACTTTATTATGAATTTTATTAGTCATATTTATTTTCTAAAAAACTATACTAACATTTTATTCTCTTTTTTTTAATTCTGGAAAATTTCATACAATATCAAATTTATAAATTTTGTTCATAATTTTCTGCCCAAGGTGGATATGTCTCCGATACCACAACTTATTCTCATCTTCAGAACTTAGATAACATGAATTGTTAAGTTCTCCAATTTGAAAAATATTTCCACTGGTTCTTTATGACCCGATCATAACTTTTCTATCTTCAATATTTCTAATGATAAAAGAATATTTTCTGAAAACAACTTCTTTTCCATCATCACAAATTTGACACACAGTTAGTAAGTTATGTTTGAGACCATCAACAAATAGAACTTATTTTTTTAGTTTTGAGGTTCTATATCAGTAGTTACTATTCCTCTAATTTTCAAAGAACTATCATTTACAAAAGTAACTTCTCCACTATCATGTTTGTCAATATTTTTCAAGATTTTTATATCAATTTTCATGTGTGAAACAACCACTATCAATTATCCATGTTTTTTTCGTTTTAATTGATTTCAAACATGTCTCAACAATAAAATATATTTCTCTAACTTTCCTATTTCCATATTTTTTTCTTTTATACCATAATAATATTGTTTTGGAAGGAGTGTCATATATATTTCAGTATGATAACTAGCCTGAGCACATATTCCAAAAAATTCTTCCAGACATTCAAATGGATTTTTTTGTTGGAATGTTTCTAACATCTTGAGATTTTTCTTTTCTAACTTACTGTAGGTTAGGAAAATTACTCATTCTTCTTTTACTATTGCTTTTACTTTGTTCAAACCTTCTTCTGGGAATGGAAAAGTTATACCAACAATTATAAGCCCTATGCTGATAGATTCTGCAACACCAACAAAAAACAAAAATCTTGATTTTTTATTGAATTAATATCTTTCTATGTAGAAAATTTTTTGAGGTTGATAACTTCTTTCTATTATAACATACTTTAGGTGTGGACCATTTTTCCTTCTGAGTGGTTTTCAACTTTTGTATATGTGATAATTTTCTCACATCCTTTATTCATCTAAAATTTCTTAATACTTTTCATATCACCTAAAATTTTAGAAAAATTAGATGAAACATTATTTTTAGAGGCTGAGGACTTCACCTAATTCTTGATTTGATATTTTTCAAGAACTTTAGAAGCCTAATATTTTACTTCTAAGTATTTTTTTTAAGTTTTCATTCATCTTCTTAAAGGTACATTTAGACTCAATAATTTTTGATTGAAACTTGTTAACTTACTCTTCTTTAGTTACCAAATTATTACTAAGATCTTCAACCATATTTCCTTGTTAAAAAATTCTAAGTTTGTAACTTAAGATATACTAGATGTATTCATCTTCTTGCATGACAAAATCCTTTTTTACCTTAAACATCTTTTACACTATCTTTATTTATCATTCTGATTTATTTCTTGAGTGAATCAATTTTCTCAATACATGAAAACATTTCTATTCTGAGATGATACTCTCTATAACATTCTTCACCTCCTCCTTATTCACTATTTGAGGAGTCTTCTGTTTTCTCAAATTTTACAATGAATTTTCTAACCTTTTCTGAACTTTTATCTTTTGAAGAATTGTTTTCATTGGAGTCTAATTTATCTTTATTACTCAATATAATTTTCTTATTTGAAGTAAACTTCTTCTTATATTTTTTGGATGAATTTTAATCTTTAGAAATTTTGTTCCACTTCTTCTAATGAAGTTTTCATTAGTATCATCTCAATATTATTTAAATATTTTCTTGGGACAATTCATATAAAATTTTCCAATTCCACCACACTCGAAAAATTTGAGAGGAAGTTTACCTACATACATTCCTATTCCTATGTGATAGTTCTTGGAGATATTATAAATGAGTTTATCATTCAACTAATCATCCTATTTATCCTCAAAATTACAAGGATCAATATCTTTATAGTTTTGAATTTTCATCTTTCTGAAAGCTTCAAAATCCATTTCATATTTCATCTTCTTTTTGGACATTGAAGATTTTATCATTTCATAAGCAATAAGAAAGTTATGCAATTGATCAAGAGATAAATCATATTTATCTTATAAAGAGAAAATTTTAGATTCAAACCTATCTAGAAAGTTTTGCATAAGTTTCTTCACTATTTTTGAATCTTCTAGAACTCCTCTAAGTCCTCTGATGTTGAAAACAATTTCATTTACGCTGGTAAAGTATTCATCAATATTTTCTTCATCTCTCATTCTTATATCTTTAAAATTACTATTCCATATTTGTATCTTTACTTCCTTCACTTTATTATTCCCTTTAAAAATACTTTACAGCTTTTACCACATACTCTTTGAAGTTTTGAGACCCAACAACTTCATATAAAAATTTCATGATAGAGATATAAGGATAAAATTTCAAGCATTTCCATCTGATTAAATATTTCTTTTGTCAGCAATCATAATAGGAGCATATTTCTCAATAGGTGGAAAACCAATTGTATAAGTATCAAAAACTTCTAGGATAAGAGATATGAGATAAGGAATCATCTTATTTTTTTCAACCATAATATATTTTTTCATCATATGTAGTAATTTCTATATTATTGATAGAATTGATATTATCCATGATAAGGATTCAATAAGGTATCCTTGGATCTAATACCAATTGAAGTTCCAAAGGATCGAATAACAACTGAGAATAGGGTTAAATCAGTTTTTCACTTTTATAAGTTTTAATAATTTTAAAAAATTAACCTTTAAAACTTGTTAAAGTTTATATAATTATCAAATTTTAATAAACAATAATTTATGAAAAAGTATGAAAGAAAGTAATGAACATGAGATTTACAAGGTTTGATCTTAGTGTGAGAACCTACATCCTTTCCATATCCACTCTCATGGGTTTATGAAAATTTAATATAATGAATAATTTAATACAATATATGTCCAATCCCTCTAGACACCTTTCATATCTAGATAAAAATTATTATACTGAATTCCATTGGTTTACAAAGTTTTCTTAAAAACAATTGATCCAAAAAAGAAAAGATCACCAAAAAATTTTCTCCTCAAAACTTTGTTTGGAACCTCAGTTCGATGACCCTAGGTCCGATTGTCTCATTCTAATTGACTCATTATGATGAACTCATTATGGGGAGTTCATTATGATAAAATAATTACGGTGAGTTCATTACGATGAAATCATCACGATGAACCCTTTTCTAAAACTTCACTTCTCAAACTCTTCTCAACTGCTAAGTCTAGTCTTCCTCAATATGATATTCCTCAGTCCAGTAAGAAAACTTTCAAATGTCTGATCTTCTAATGAGATCTCTATCTGAAAATAACTCTTACTCAAACTCTACAATTATCTTCCTTTTGTGAACATGAAAATATTTCAAAGTAAAACTGTATTATGATTTTATTTAAGAAATATCAGAATAGAAAATGTGGGAAACTAAAAAAAATTTCCTTCTTACTCAAATTCAAAAACCTCCAAAATTCACTCATATTTAAACTTTATTTTTAACCACTTAAAATCTTCTATAACCTTCTTGAATCATATTTAATATTCTTATTAATCAACCTTCTCAAACTTTATAACTTTTATTTAGTATGATGTAACTTCCTTAACTCATTATTATGGAACTTACTTAGCTTATTATGATGGAACTTCCTTATCAGATTATAATGGAACTTCCTCATCTCATTCTTAATTGACTTTCATCATTAAAGTTATTCTGATTGACTTTCTTTATCAGAGTTGTTTTGATTGAATTTACTTAATAGAGTCAGTCAGATTTAATTTACTCATCAGAGTTAGTCCAATTGAATTTCCTCCTTAGAGTCAGTCCAATTGACTTTCCTCCTTAGAGTCAGTCCAATTAAATTTTCTCCTTAGATTCAGTTCGACTAAATTTCCTTCTCAGAGTCAGCTCGATTCAATTTTCTTTTCTACATCAATCCGATGGAACTTCCTAAACTTTAATCCAATGGAATCCTTATAATGTTGGGACTATCATTATGATGGAATTATCATTATGATGTAATTTTCATTATGATGTAAACTTCACTTTGTAACTTTGATTCTCTTCAAACCTCATTAGTTGTAACTCATTAATAGTTCTAATAACATTTTTTCATGATACTTCTCGATCTATTGAATTTTTTTCCTAAATCCTAGAACTGATACAATCATTATGATTTCTTTATTTCTTAAAAATATTTTATCATGAGTGTTTTCATGATTTATGAGATCTTGAAGATCATAAAAGCATTGTATGACTTTAGGTTAGAATGTTTAGGAACTTTATAACCCCTAACAACACTGTCTTCATTAAACCACTTTAGTAACATTCTGAATTTCTAAAAACCATAGTTTCTAATGAATTATGAACTTCATGTTGATGAAATTGATATTGATTGATCTTAAAATCAATAA
This sequence comes from Viscum album, assembly GCA_963277665.1. Lineage (NCBI taxonomy): Eukaryota > Viridiplantae > Streptophyta > Magnoliopsida > Santalales > Viscaceae > Viscum > Viscum album. The sequence goes on along the minus strand of OY728140.1, from coordinate 716,631,704 downwards.
CTTTATATTTATTACAACTTATACGATCGATGATTCTCAATCTGATACTCTACATCCAGTTCTTATCAGTCCGATCCTCTACGTGCAAAATAACAAATTACTAAATTACAAAAAATTATCCTCCTTTGTATTTAGGTTTGAACATTAATAATATTTCACCCATTTTTCAAAAACATTCTTTTATAAAATATTAGTTTTCAAAAAAATACAAAAACTTTGTTAAAATAAAACATCACAAAGGTTCTTCACTAGCACCTATAATGAACATTAAATGGTGACCAATATCTTTCTCAAAACTAAAAGAGTTGGATATTTTTGGATCTCTATGATGTATAATTATATAGAATTAAAAAATAAGTGTCACATATGTCAACTAAAAGATAATTTCATTCATCAACCCCCAGAGTTATTGCACACTTCTAAACACTCCTAGACATTTGTCATATAGAGTGTATATATAATGATTCGATACCTTTTAAAAAGTATTTGGAAGCTCAAATTCATCCTTAATACTATATATTTCATCTCTAAATGGGATAAATATATAACCATAAAATAAGTTAGGAAAAATCTGTGATCAATTTAATAAAGTCTAACAACATCACTAGATTTTGAGTTCCTCACAAAATTTTCACATACAATGGAACCAACTTTTTTGTATATAAATTAAATAGATTGTATTAAAAATATAATATTTAGTATAATCATTAATCCTAATACCATGTGGTTAAAAATGGATAGATAGAGGCTTTCATAAGATTTTATCAAACATCCTTCTGAAAATGGTGGATATGGATAAAAATTATTAGCTAGATAAACTCCTTGATGCTTTGTGGGATTATTGAACCACTACCCATACTTTCAAACAAGTGACCCCATATTCGCTAATATATGGGATAGGAGTAGTCATACCCATTGAAGTTTAACTTCTTTCACTCTAGTCAGCTATTTATGACCAATTGAATGAAGATGAATGGTTATGGTTTCAGTTTGATGAACTAGATAAACTTAGTAATAAAAGTTTATAGTCTTTATACAACCTTGAAGTTCACCTGAAATAGGTATCATGAGTATTTAACATGAAATTTCACCTCTTCTCATTCATCCAAGGAGAATTGGTGTTATCCTTAGGGAAAATGATGATACCTTGAACCAAATCCCAAAAGATATAGTCTAAATAGGAAACACCTTAAATCATATATATGGTCTACTCTAATGGATCATACTCCCAAATTAAAATGAATGAAGAATGTAACATGACTCCCACTAATATGATTTTTCTCAAGAAGTACTTCGTATAAATTCATGTTAAGTTCTATAGTCCTCACCAAACGACCTTAAACAATATATTCTATAGTACTCAATGCATGAAATTAAATTATATGTTCTATGATACTCACCACATGATCTTAAGCTATATGTTCTATGGTGTTTATCATATTTCCTTAAACTATATGGTCCGTAGTTCACACCACACAACCTTAAACTGTATGGTCTATGGGTCTCAACACATGACCATAAACTCTATTATCTATAAACTAAAACACAAAAACATAAACTATACAACCTATGATCCTCACCAAAATAACTTAAACTATATGGCCTATAGTCCTCATCACATGGCCATAAACTATATGTTCTATGGTCCTCACCACACAATGTTAAACCATATGGTCTACGATCTTCACCACATGAACTTAAACCATATGGTCAGTGGTCATCACCACACAATATTAAACTATATGGTCTATAATACTCATCACATGAAATTAAACTATATAGTATATGGTCCTCACTATATGACCTTAAATAGTATGACCTACAGTTCTCATCACATGACCTTAAATTGTATGGTCTATGGTCCTCACTATACAACCTTAAACTGTATAGTCAATAATCCTCACAAAACAACCTTAAACTATACGGTCTGTGGTCCTTAATATATTTCCTTAAACTTTATAGTCCATGGTCCCTATTATATGACCTTAAACTATTCAATACAAGGTCTATTCTGTATAACCCTTAAATTTCTTTGAGTGATCTAACCCATATGACTTAATATCCTTACACAAGTTCCTATTACTTATAAGAGTTTATAATTTATATTTTCCTCATCCATGTTATGTTTCCTTTAATAAACCTATACTAGGATAAATTCACCCATTTTCAATAACTATGCATTGATTTATTTCTTTTCCTGTAGGATACATAGTGACATTCTGATCTCTTATATTAGTCCCAACCTAAAATTTTACTCTCACCCAAATAATTGAAGTTTATGGACTCATTAATTCATGATGTGTTTTACTTTTTTAACCCTATGTTGATATAATATATCTATCTTTTTGAAAACTATGTATGGATTGATTCATGTTTCTACATTATATGTAGTGACTTATGGACCACCTATCCTGGACCCAGTCAAAATTTACTATATCATTAAATCACTCACTTTATCCTGATGATTTTTTCAGTCAATTCAAATTAATTTTTGATACTTTTCTCATATCACCAGAATAATTCTTCATTATATTACATATTTTCTTCTACACATGGTCCAAATGTGAACATAAAACCCTTTTCTAAGTATAATGTGTGTATTTATTATTATTTCTATAGGATATGTGGTAATGTTTGAATCACCTATACCATACCCAACTATAAATCATTACTCAATTTCATCCCCTTTTATACAATTTACCTCAACTTGACCTGGTTGGACTTAAATAAAATGTTTTAACTATCTTTTAACATTATAATCTCATATAATATATTTTAATCCTTGATTATTTGATCCACCATAGACCCTTCATAATTACTGGTAATGGGCACATCTAATTCCAAGATACCCCTTTGGTGTAGTGATGGTACATGAACTAAATATCTAGTTTGATTATCCCCACCCAAAGGCATACCTTCATCTCAAGGAAAAGAAACTCTAACCCCATATGCCTTTAAAAACATTATAGCAGAACTCACTATTCAAATATGGTAAGCATCTATCCTCAGTATGTCTATCTAATGGTATGATAATGGACCCATCATTACTATACAATCAATGGTCACCCCAAATTTTCTATTATGATATCATTATTCCCTAAATCTTCATCTCTTTACTTAAATCATTTACAACTCCCCATTCAAAGGTGGAATGGTCATTTTTTTGATTCTTTATCCTCCACTTGGTTAATAAATATGCTTTCATATACATTTTAAATTGTGTTAGATCTAATTCAATTTTTTTTATTTATACCCTTTTACTAGATAATCAACCCATATTTGGTTAAATCTTTAAAACCTTAAGCTTCATCCACCCAAAATTGGTCCAACTTGTAATACTTGAGGATCAAAAATAAAAATGCACAAAACTTGTCAAGAAACTCGTAAAGGGAAACATAAGAAAAATAAAAGTCTTTGATCGCTAAGACTTTACAATTTTAAGTCTTAAGAAAAAGTTAAATAATAAAATAATAATAAAAACAATCTTGTAGGATTCCACATTTGGTCCCTATAAGAGTCAATACATGCTCACTAGACCCACTGATATAGGAATATGTTAAAGCAAATCCTATTTAATCAAGTTAAATAATATTCTAAGTTATATTTACTTAATTATTATATTTTGAATCTATTAATATTGGGTGATAATATTCCATAATAATTTCTTGTCATATATTTTTTCTATATGAATTTACCCAATTCACCATGTTATAAACTTCAGGGGGGGTGCTAAAACCCTTATTGAACATCCATTTCTTCATAAAACCACTTTATATCTATGATTCCAGAGTCATATCTAATAAAAAACTTCATAGAAATTGATAACAGGATGATTGATTGATATTTATAAATCCCCCTTAATATGATGAACAATATAATTTCCTTTGAGCTGCTATGTAACCCTGGGGGAATATTCATGGTCCCTGAAGAAAAAGCCCCCTAACCCCATGTACTATTTTCTTGATGGTGTGAGGGTGGTATCTCTATTAAAAATGGTTGAATTATTCTAACCTATTATTTCTTACCATTTTGACTCATACATCCTTAATATATGATTTACCTTCTCTATATTTTTATTGTTTAAGCAGATCCAAGTAACCTTTATTTTACACAATCATGCATCACTACCATATAAAAAGAAAATTCATGGTATATCTCTTTTGTTCCTTCTCATATATGGGTATTCATTACCCTGGAAAACCAAAAACCCTTGAATAAATATCCTTATTCTAGAAAACAAAAAACCTTTATCAAACATCCTCCTCCTAGAAAATCAAAATTTTCTTGAGCTGAGGTCCTCCTCTTAGTAACCAAAGCCTTGAGTTCAGATCCTCCTCTTGGTGAGTATCATCTTGAAGATTTATCTCTAGAAACCTAAATGATATTAAAAGGATATGAAAATTTTCTCCACTATATGCTATAATTAGATTCTTTTTATTATAAATAAATACAATTATAAGGGTGGGTGGTCGTTATTTGAACATAAAAAAGTGGTGCACACTTTTCCATGAAGATCATGTTCTTTATGTTGATGACATGAATATAAAAGAGTAACTTTTTAACAACCTAGGTAATGTTGATAATAGATAAATTTCATTACTTATAAATATTCATAAATTAGATTTTATAGAGTTATATTCACTATAATAATATTAAGTGTAATTGGAGTTTGGCTTAGTGGTAAGCATCCCATAATACTATATCAAGGATGGGGGTTCAAAAACCTTTGGGAAAAGGTACTATAAAAGCACTGTAGTAGTTCTGTAATAGTACTACAACAGTGGTGGAACTGTATCACTAGCATCACTGTAGCAGTGTAGGTGCTATAGCAGTGGAGGTACTATAGTAGGTTAGGCACATTAGTAGTACTATTCACTAATGGGCCTTTAGGCCATATATGTTGTCCTTTAGGTCCATGTATTGGGATTTAATTTTCATTGGCCTTACAGTCTATGTAATGGGTCTCCTCTACCAAAAAAATTGGTTATTTATTTTTTTCAATAATAAAGAGGCTTTAGCCCCAAATTTTTAAAAAATAATATTAATTAATTTTCTTATAAAAAAGGAAATAGTTTTATTTATATTAAATTCGTTTACATGTTTTATATGGTTTTATTTAAAAAGGTTAAATTCTAAATTATAGAATTTTTAATTTAAAAAAATTATATAATTTTTTATATAAGTAATTCAAAATTATCTTAGAGTGAATTTTAGGGAATTTTATGTAAAAGTTTATTTTTTTTCATGAATAGTATAAAATATTGATTTTTAAGAAAACTATTTTTCCTTCTAAGTATTTATATAGTATCATTTTGTTTTGGGTTAGTTTAAAAATGTAATTAGTTCCTTTTTATTAAACATAATCCAATCAATGTCATTGGAATCAATATTAAAATTAAATTTGGTATAAAGATATTCTTATACTTAAAAAGGCATTTTTCTAGAAATCTGATTTTCATCGAGTTGCGTGTTATGATTTTAAAATAAATTTATGAAACTTATAGATATTGAATTAGATAACATTAAATCCATATTTTTAATCTGCATACTCAAATTTTTCAATGAGGACACTCTCATTTTCAGTCATTATGAATAGTATTTTTGGTAAAAAAGTTGGTTACTATGGAAATAGTTAAAACAGGTTTAAAGGATTAACACTAAAATTATAAGGGTTAAAATGATTTAAAAACATTTATAAATATAATTCTCTTGTCATATTTATACCCTATATTGTATCATATCCTGATATGAATCATTTTGGATCCATTTGGATTCAGTAATATATTGATATATTTTAATCTTTTGAAGAATTCTAAGTGTCCCCTCTCCCTTATTTATAAAAGGAAACCCCACTCCTCTCTTATTCAAAATTAAAGAGACTATTATATTAGAAAATACCAACCCTGATCCATTTCTACCATCCCTCCCCATGTTCTAGATGTCCTTTTTTGATCATAATAACATCATAGGATGCCTTTAGGTATAAAACTTAGGAGGTTATCCGAAGAAAAGGGATAATTCTTAACCAAGTGTTTTCATTTTATTTCTTTTTTTACCTAATTCAAAACTATATTAACCATTTTAATATAAAAAATGATTATATACCATATAATTTAATGTTATTATGTTTATGGTATAACTTTTTTTCATCTACTTAACCATTTAATGAAAAATAAGAATATCACTCGTGCGTACGTGCAGACCACTGCCTCGCAAGAAGATATATTTCATTTTTCATATATAAATCTTATGGATGGTCATAATAGGGGAAAAACGAAATAATATTATATATATGATAAAATTTAATTATTTAATGGTAAATAATTATTCTATTACTTTATTTACCATCCAATGAAAAATAAAAAACATCATTCATTTGTACGTGCAGACTACTGTCTCGTAAAAAATGTATTTTATTTTTCATCACAACCTCACATGAATTGTATATATAGGTGTATTTAAATAAATAATATTATATTTATGATATAATTATAATTATATAAATATAAAAAAAATACTTACCTTATTTCCCTCACATCCGTTGAAAAATGGAAATATTACTCGTGCATACGTACGACCTACCATATCTATGATTGCAATGTAATTATTTTTTCATAACCACCTTAAATTTTTGGTTTTAAAAGTATAAATAATATATAAAAATTATTATTATAACATGATTGATATTTTTTTAAATACACGATCATGATGCTTTTGACCATATTCAACCTAACCATGCCATTTCAGACTTATAAGCCAAATGTTCTCAAAATGTTTGATGTGAACTTATTCGATTAAGTAATTAAGTATAACATAGATATAAGTGAAATAAAAGGAATAATAAAATTGAAAAGTTTATTAAGAAAGTAAATAATTAAAATAATTTTATTATTCAGAAATATAAATAATTTAAGTAACAAGTCAGACTCAAGGTAAGAGACACTTAACTTAAAACCTCATTTTAAATGTTTTAAAGATTTATTTTCTAAATATTTTTATTCCATGTAAATATTCTTAAAATTATTTTATGGATGTATTTATATTTACATAAATAAACTAAAAAATAAATTTTATATCTCTTTTGAATTTATTTTAAAGTTTTTCAAAAGTAATCTTGTTACATATTTTATACAGAATGTTTTGACTTTATTTACAAAAGGAAAAAAGTAGTGTTCTATTTTAATGTATATGACATTACCACCACCCCAAAAATTATTTTATATTTAGATTCATTTACAAGATTCAATATTTTCCTCAAGAAAAACCCTACCTCCCTTTATTATGGATATTTTATTGTTTAAAATGGAGTTTTAAAATAAATAGATATATCAATATCTGAAAATGTTTTACTTATGGGTTCAAAAGTTTATTTTTATGAGTTTGATGATGGAAATGAAAGATTATATGTGTTTTATGTATGTTATATTCTTTTTTCATTGTTTATGATGATTGTTGAGCCTGATATAACTCTTTAATGCTTTGGGTAATGACTATGTTCTATGGAGAATTATTTTGGAATTAACTGTGTTGGTTATTCCATCTATAAGGGTTCTCTGAATATGATGTAAAAAAGAAGAAATATGAATTTAATATGATTGATAATGAGTTTTCATAGAAATATTTAAATTTCATAAGGTAATATAATGATATTTTTCTTAAAGGAATGATTATTCCCTTCAAGGGTAAAATGTATGTTTTTAAGAAAATGTTTTTCATGGGTTTTAATGTTTTTTAATTAAACCTCATGATTATGATTTTTCTTTTATATTTTCTTATAAAGAATTTTATTAAAAATTTTGGGTATTAAAGATGATTCCATGTGTAATTAAATGATTATTTGAGATCAAAGTTTACCATGTTAAAGGAAAACTCTCTTATATGATCTCATGGTTTTCAAATGGACTAACAAGATTATTTTCCTTTTTTATGTCCCTTATTGTAATTTTTGTGCTCATTATACATTTTCAAATGTTTTTCATAGGGTTTTAAGGTTGAGTCAGAATAATGATGAAGTAAAGTTGAAAATCGTGAAGATTTTTCATGAAAAAAAACATGTTTCATTTTAAAAGTATTGTATTATGGAAAAAATGGATACCAAGTAGAAGTGTATACTTTTTAATTTATTGGGTTATTATGTAAGATTTATGACCTAATTATATAAAACTATAAACCTAAAAAGGTCATCAAGAATGAAATAAAATCAATTATTGATTTAAAACTCAATATTATGTAATGTTTTAAGGCTGAGTATTTATATTGGTATCATACGAGGGTTTAAATAAATTTTCAGGTTAGGATAATGTAAGTAAATACCATTTGATTCATCTAAAATATGTATATTCAAAATATTTTTACATATATTAAATAGAGAATCTAAAGTAGGAAGATTCACACGAGTCTTAGCCCAGTTGGTGAGGTATCCTTAAGTGCATCCACGAGACCCAAGTTCAAAACCAGGTAGAGGCATATTTCTGAGTACTGTATAAAGTACTGTTCGGTACTATAGTAGCTAGAACTATTCACCTTGGGCCACCGGTTTGGTCTTGGAGTCCTTAAGGCTTTCGGGCCACCCAGGCCTTCGGGTCAGTAGGGCTTTCGTGCCACCTTTAAGGCCTTCTGGACACCTCAAGTCCTTCGTACCACATCTAGTTTCCCCAGACAGACTCTAAAAAAAGAAGCATCCCCAGAAGAGGATTCAGAGTAGGTGTACTCACCATAGCAGAGCGACCATGCGAAGGTGGAGAGCTACTATCATGATGCAGATGCTGGGGAGAGGTAGTTCCTTATAGATAGTCTGGTTGAATTCCCTAAGACCTTTGGGTCATGTAATATTCTAAGCCTATGAGCCATGTAATCTCTAAGCGTATGAGCCTTGTAAGGGTTCCCCCTCATCCTTTGAAAACGGGGTTATCAAAAATCAATAAAAATGAAGGCCTTCGGGCCATTTGGGCTAAAGTAGGAAGATAATGATGGGATAATATCCTTCATAATCAGTAACCTGGAATAGTTAGAATTAGAACAAAAAAATTTGTTACTATAATGGATCAGTTGATGCGGGATGTAAATAGTGGTGGTATCCATATGAGAGGGAAACCATGATTAACATAGAGGAACATATCCATTATAGATCATTTCATAAAATAGAGCCCTCTAGCATTCAGTGGATCATCTAACCCTATGATAGCTGAAGGATGGGTTAAATCCTTCAAGAATATATTTGAAGTTAGGGGTTATTCATAACATCAAAAGGTAATTCTTTATACTTACCATTTTGAAGGTGAAACTGATTAGGGGTGATCCATGGTTAAGAATACCAGAGAAAGAGAAGATATTGATGCATTGGAATGAGATGAATTTAATAATGTTTTCCTTGAGAATAATTTTCCTAAAGTTTTTTTGAATTATAATAGAAAATAAATCCTTGGAATTAAGGAAAAAATAGTAAGATTTAGTATCCATGTATGAAGAAAAAATCACCTATTTTTCAAGGTAAACACCAAATTGTATTGGGGATCTTGATAATATAACTAATTAGTTTTACTTAGGATTAGATCTCATATATTGAATATCATTGAATTATCTTGAATTAAAAAGTTATGAGAATATTTTTTGATGTGTTGAGATGATAAAAGTTGAGTTTTTTTATGATCATGTATTCCATGGAAATAAATAGAAAAATAAGTCTGAATGGTAGGTAATGGGGAAACATACATCAAATAAATCAAAATGTAAGAAAATAAAGTTTCCATTCTATGATAAGTGTGGTAAAAATAACCCTAAAGAATGTATTTTGAATAATTTAAAGTGTTTTGGATGTGTAAGGTTTGGAAACATGGCTTGTGACTACAAAGAAAAGGATCACAATATTGATCATACAAATAATGAAAAGATGATAGTAAGTTGATTAAATTATACTGAAATGGGTTATTATGTGAGTACATATCCAAATATAAGAGTGAAGGATAAAAGTATTCAAGATAAAAATAAGAAAGGTGTGGATTAATTATTTTTGGCTAATTCAATAGATGTTGTATCATATGATAAGGTGGTATCAGGTACATTACTTCTTTACTTAGATTATGCTAATTTATTATTTGATTTGGGGTCTACATAGTCATTTATTTATGATAAATTCTCTAGTAAATTGTAGATTTCACCTCAAGAAATAAATCCAATTTTTTTGGTAAGAACACCTAGGGGTAGTATTAATGGATAAAGAAATTATAAGAATCTTCCTATTATCATCCATGGAAGGGTTTTATCTTGATAAAATATATTATACAACTAAAAAAGTTGTTTTTTAGAATGGGTTTCAGTTTGAATACATGAATGAATTCATAACTTTTATAATATATTATTATCCACTAAAATAGGATAATATTAATTGTTTATATTTTAATATTAATGATTTTCAATGTCTATAAACACTAGTTTTAGTGCATTTTATTATTTGAACCACATTTCAAATCATTATATTCATGTTTAATGTATATCAATTTGGGCCCAATTAATCATCATATTGTGGAATAAATTATATTGATAATTTGAATTTTATATTTCATTATATTATTTATCACTTTTTTCTGGAACATTTTTTATTTTAGGATCAATTGAAGATTCATAAGAGGAGATGAACATTTTTGGGCATAGATGCAATTTTTTTGAACAAAGTAGAATGGGCCTTAGGCCCATAAAATAAAAATAGATCAAAAAATTCAAGCCCCATGAAGCTCAAATTTTAAATTTATATAGATAAAATTTTGGAAAACATTTAATTAAACTATTACTAGATCTAATTTATAGGTTTTCATAGCGATCCAAGCAGTCCAAGTTGAAGTTTAAATTATGGGCCATATTTCAAGGTCTATAAAGTCAACCCACCAACTTAATGATAATTTAAAAATAGAAAATATAGTTGTGATGAATATATATAGGGATTATAGGAAATATTTAAGAAATTTTTATCTTCTATTACCTTCCCAAATTCAGCCATATTTGAAGTAAAATTTTTGGATCAACAAGGGGAAAGAATCTTAATCCGATTTTTCTGGTCAACATTGAAAAGTCCACTTTCCCTTTTTTCTCACCCACATTTTGAATATAATAATTAAATGGTATATTATTGAATGATGGGTGATTAACCTAATGATCAAATATTTCCTATTTAATATGTTGGTGGTAAAGGAATTAGGTTTTTATGTTTTATTCTTTTAATTATAATGTTAAGATGTCATTTTGTAATCACATGTTTATTTTTTCTCATATAAGTTGTTTGAATCAAAATTTTTCTTAATAAAAATTATTATTATTCTTCTTATTCAATTTATCTATCATTTTTTATTTCAATATTATACCGTTGAATCAAGGTGAAAATTTATTTACACTAAAAATTGTGAAATTCTTCAAACAATGACAGAGTGTTCATTATTCCATTATTTTTTACTCCTTCAATTTCACCTTTGTAAGTCAAATTACACCTTAAATTGAGATCCTTGCATCAATGGAAGGATAAAACTAATGTGGTTTGATTATATGGGATTTCTTGGGACTGGATGGAATGTTATTTTATGTTCATAAACTCTTAAATTATTTATATGGTTTGTAAGTTCCTTTATTTGACTTATTTTATACTTTGTATTCACAGACTTTAACAACTACACATTTTGAGTACTTGTACAGTCCAATTACTTGGAGTGATCATGAAATTGACCCTATAAGTGAATTTTTGTTTATCCTTCTAATTTTTTATGGATTAAATAATTTAGTGATGTTGAGGAATTATTTCATTGATTAGATACTTATTGAACCAGTGAATTGAAAATTTATAGGAAAAAATTACATCCATTATAACCCTAACAAGAGCCTAAGATCGACCCATCATCATTAATTATTATTATTTTAAGTCATTGTGTGTTTTCTTATTCTTTAAATTAACTCATTAATTACTCAAATCAAATCAATCCAAATAGTTAGCCACTCCATAGAATGTAAGTGTATATAGGTTTCTTGTTAGGTCTTTGTGGATTCAAACCCTACCTATACTACAATGACCGCTTCTAATTTTAGGGTAAATTTGGGCATCACCAAATTTTTATGCTGTTTCTAGGGACCCAAGTATGCCATCTTAGTCACCCACCCTCCATTATCACCCCCATTTATCTTATTGTTTTTCCTTTTTTGTTTGTGTGTGTCCTGAGAATCTCTAATCTTAATTTCAGTATACTCTAATAGAGTATATTCAACATTAAACCATAATAAAACTGAGATGTAATAAAATAGGAAATAAATATTTAGAATCCCCTAAATTAGGGGATTCCTTTTATTAAACCTTTAATGATTATTCCAAACCTGATGAGATATATAACTGTTGAGATAATGAATGTTTAAATAATAAATTTCTAGCCCTATCAAGGATAGTTAAAGAGATCAATCTTGGGGAATTATATGATGTTAAAACTCCTACCCCTTTGGTTCCTCATATATTTATTTAAAATTGTGTAATAAAATGTAAATAATTAATTATGAGGTTTTATATTTTAGATTAGAACTACAAACCATTAAAAATTGTGAGGAACCCATCCCTACATTGAATGTCCCTTCTATAACCTTTGGTAGAGCGTATGATTTTTCATTTACCTCTCATGAATTTACTGAAGAACCAAAATTTGGATTTGGGATATATAAATAGGATCAAGGAATTGTTGAAGTTTCATTAAATCAAGTGGAAATTGATTTTATGTATTCACTATAGGGTGATTCGACATCATGGATTGAGTGTCCCAAATATTTCTCTATTCTTAATTTTTCAAAACCAAACAACACTAAACCATTTAAAATAATATTGAAATCTAAGTCTATACCAAACCATAATAATGATATGGAAAATTTTAGGGTTGAAACATATTTTCATAACGAACCAATTATTTCTAATTGTTTTTGAAAATAAATTTATTTTTGATTCAAATTTGCAATATTCTTTAGAAAATATATATCAACCAAAACTGAAAATTATAGTCCTTAATGCCCCACTAAAGTATCCATTAATAGGGTATAATAATTATCTTACAATGTTCATTAATTATTCTCTTAAAACCCACAAATAGGGACTAATCCTTGATGTCTTAGGAAAGACTACATAAGCCACTAGATCAACCATTTATGATATTCCTTGGATTTTCACAATCATTATAGAAAAAAGGGTTTTAAATGAAATATATTATAAAAAAAATAATCAATCTCACTCTATTATAATTGGTGAAGAATATAATGTTATGATTCTGAAATTTGGTACTGGTTAATTTGGGGGTCCATGTAGAGCTGGAAACTTTAAACAAAGCACTTTATGGGAGGCAACCAAGAGTTTTTTAATCGTTTTCTTTAGTTTTTTTTAATTTTTTATAGATAAGGGATAACCTTGGGGTTTTCATGGTTCTATAATTATTCTAGTTTATAAGTTATAAGGGATACTCAGGTTGATGTATTTTCAGGAAAATCACATTTCTCCCATGAATTGAAATAGAATATTCCATCATTGATGCGACATCTGCAAGAGACATAGAGGTAAAGGGATAAATTGGTTTCCACATGGAATTATTCTTAGAGATACTTGGTATCATTATTCCATATTTAAAATATTTTGTTAAACCCCAACTCCTTCACTTCTTTCCCCTTTATTCTCCTTTAACACTGAAGACAGTGTCATTCTAAGTTGGGGGAGTGAAAATAGATTTAAAAAAAATTGGGATTTTATGAAAAATTTCAATTAATTATCCTTAAATGAATTAAATTACATTTTGAAACATGAAAAATAAATTTCAAATGATTTTTAATTCCTTGATTATGGTCTTTATACATGTCTAGGATCATAGGCATAATTTTGGTTGTCATGGTTTAATGATGTCATTTTTCAACATATACTTATTAATCTATTTAATCAAAATGTCAAAATACAAATCCATTGGATTTTGGGTGTAAGTTTGTTTTCTTGGTTCCTTTTCATCATAAAATAAGTTTTGGGGATACTTTTAGTTTAATTTGAGTATCCAATAAAAAAAGAAAAAAAATACTGTGTAGAATAATTGTTTTTTCTAATGTATAACGTCTGGAACTTGGGGATCATGAATCCATAGTTTTCTTGAAAAAAGTTAGTATTTGCATCTATATTGTAGAGAAATTAATTGAAGCAATGCATGGTTTTCCACACTTGGGGATCGTGACTCTATAGTGTTATTGCCTATAGTTGGTCTTTTCATCTCTATCATGGCACCAAATAAGAAAAACAAAAAAAAGAGAGAAAAAATTAAAAGGAAAATAATTTGATACTCATCTTAAGTTTTAATGTGATTTCCATCTTTCTCTTCTATTTATTTTCTCCTTGAATAAGAAAATAGGACCCATGTCTTTTATGATGTACACCACATTATAATTCTTAATTTAAATTGGATGAAATTTGGAAATGAATTTGAATAAAGGAATGGGAATGGTATTGGGATAAACTTGTGAAACTAGCTTGTGTGAAATGATTTTGATAGGTTTCATGATTTTTTGGCATGCTGTCTTTTATTTAGTATAATATTTTAAAATAGTTTTGGATAAGGTAATTCAATTTTCATATTTTTGAGATACTTTTTTCACTGGACTAAAAAAAATAAAGTTGGTGGTGTGTTATTAGTCACTGAAAGTGGATAATATTAATTTTTTATATTTTAATATTCATGTTTTTAAATGTTTATAAACCCCAGTTTTAGTTTATTTTATTATTTGAACCTCATTTCACATCATTATACAATTCATGTTTAATGTGTGTCAATTTGGAACCAATTAATCATTATATTTTGGAATACATTATTTTTATTATTTGAATTTAATATTTGAGTATATGATTTATAACTTTTTTTGGAATTTTGATTCTTCTAGGATCAATTAAATATTCATAAGGGGAGTTGAAATTTTTTGGGCATGTATACAGAAATTTCTGAACAAAACAGAATGGGCCTTAGGCCCATCAAATAAAAGTGGAGCCCACAATTCAATCCCAATGAAGATAAAATTTTAAATTTAGGTATATAAAATCAAGGGGAAAATTTTATTAAACTATGAATATAGATAATTGAGAGGTTTTAATGGTGATATAAGTTTTCAATTTTGAATTTTAAATTATAAGCCAGTTCGAGGCCCATAAAGTCAAACTAATAATTTAATCTTAATTTATGAATAGAACATCCAATTAGTTTGAAATTTATACATAAATTAGAGGAAATACAGAAGACAATTTTTCTATTCTATAACCTTCCTAGACATTTCCATCATCAAAGCCAAATATTTTGGTCAATAAGAGGGAATAATCTTGATCTGATTTTTCCGGTCAACATTGAAAAGTCAAAATTCCCCTTTTTCTCACCCAAATTTTGACTATACTAATTAAATTGGATGATATTAAATGATGGGGTATTGAACTAATTCTCAAATATTTCCTGTTTAAGGTGGTTTTGGTGAAGGAATTAGGGGTTCTTGTTTTATTCTTTCAATTGTAATGTTAAGTTGTCATTTGTAATCACATGTTCATTTTTTCTCATGTAAGTTGTCTAGATTGCCTTGGTTTCTTAATAAAATTTCTTCTAATTTTTATTGTTCAAATTTTATATAAATTTTCATGTCAAATTGATACTGTTTAATCAAGGTGTAAACTTATTTACACCAAAAATTGTTAAATTCCTCACACAATGGTGGAGTTTTTATTATTTCATTGTTTTTCACTTCTTTAATTACGCCTTTATAAGTAAACTTACACCTTCCATTGAGATCCTTGCATCAATGGAAGGATAAATATATTTTAGTTTGATTATAAAGAGTTTATTGGGGCTGTATTGGATTTTATTTTATGTCCTTAAATTCTTAAATTTATTTGATGGTTTGAGAGTTACTTTCTTTGACTTATTTTCTATTTCGTCTTTGCTAACTTTAACGACTATATATTTTGAGTACTATTATGATCCAATTCCTTAGAGTGATCATCAAAGTGATCCTATAAGTTTATTGGTGATTAGACATTGAATTTTTCATGGATTAAATCATTTAATGATTTTGAGGACTTATCTCATTAATTAGATACTTCTTGAACTAGTGAACAAAAAACTCATAGGAAAATAATTGCATCCATTATATCCCTAACAAAAACCTAGGATCAACCCATTATCATTAATTATTTTAGTTCAAGTCATTGTGTGTGTTTTTTTATTTAAATTAAATCATTAATTATTCACATCAAATTAATTCAAATAGTTGTCCACACCATAGAATGTATGTGTTTGTAGGTTTCTTATTAGGTCAATATGGATTTGACCACTACCTGTACTACAATGAATACTTATACTTGTAGGCTAAATTTGGGCATCACCAATATATCAATAAGTTGATAAATTTATTTAATATTAAAATTAAAGTTATCTTTCACATATTTTTGAGAAGAAGGAAACTATTTAAATTGGTGATATTCCTGTTGTAAATGAATATCTGGATGTATTTCGTGATGATTTTCCTAGTATTATACATGACTAGGAGGTTGAATTTACTTTTGAATTAGTTACTGATGATAATCCAATTTTAAAACCTCCTTATCAAATAGATTATGTAGAGCTTTTGGAAGTGAAAAAGAAGTTACAAGTATTTATTGATAAAGGTTTTTTTCATTCTAAAACTTCACCATGGTGTGATCCTATTTTGTTTGTTAAAAATAATGATATTTCTCTAAGTATTTTTACTAATTATAGATCTTTGAATAAATGTTAAGAATAAGTATCCATTTCCTCATATCATTTAATTTATTGATTATGTTTAGAGAGCTTAGTATTTTTTTCAAAGGTTGATCTCAAGTGCAGGTACCATCAGCTGAAGGTGATAGAGGATGATATTCTGATGTTACTATTCCATACTAAGTGTGAGAATTTTATTTTTTAGTTATTCCTTTTGGGTTGAAAAATGATCCACCTATATTTATGGATATAGTGAATAGAGTTTTCCTTGATTTCAAAGATAAAATTTTGGTTGCATTCATTAATGATAATTTGGTATATTAAAAAAATTATTAGGATCATGAAAAACACTCGAGGGTTGTTCTGAAAAACTATAAAGAAAAGAATTTATGTGGAAAATTTAGTAAATGATAATTCTAGTTGTGATAGATTTATTTCCTTGGAAATATTATAAATAAATATTTAATAACTATTGTCCCATTCAAAAATAAAGTGGCTGAATGTTGGACAAGACATACAAATATCATAGGGATTCATAGTTTTCTTGGATTAGTTAGTTTCTATCAGTGTTTTATTGAAAAATTTACTTAGTTATATAGACCACCAACTAAGTTAACTCAAAAATGAATTAAAATCTTATAGATAAAATAGTGGGATGAATATTTCTAGGAACTAAAAATAAGATCGATGAATGATACAATTTTGGACCTTCCCTCTAGAAATGGTGAATTTTTCATCTACAACAATGCTTATTTAAAGGGACCTGGTTGTATTTTGATGTAGAATAATTAGGTAATTTCTTATTCTTCACATCAATTGAAACCTTATGAGCTAAATTATCCTACACATGACCTTGAACTAAATCCTTTGGGTTTTTTCTTTAAAAATATAGAGACATAATTTATATATATTTAAGTTTGAAATATATACTGATCATAAAATCTTGAAGTATATATTCAGTCAGAAAGAGTTAAATATAAGTTATAGAAGATGGATAGAACTGATTAAGGATTATAACTACACAATTAATTACCATACATGAAATTAAAAATAAATTATATAATCATTTAATTCAAAAAGATAATGTATTATTAATTATTCTAAATTTGGAACATGATATATTAGTAAATGATTGAATAACCGTTGGTCTAGAAATTATGCATGCATGAACTCCCTCTATTTTTTTGGGTTTCAGTGTAGAAATCATTTTCATATAGAATTAATAAATCTTAGAAGAAAGACATTGGATTGGAAGAAAGAGTATAATCAGTAAATATGGTTAATTTTAATGAGTTTAATATTGATAAATATGGTGTATCATATTTAGAAATAGGTTGTGTATACCAAGTGATTCCTAGATAAAGAATGAATTATTGAGTAGAGATTATAGATCTCTATTTTATATTCATCTCAGAAACACTAAAATTTATAGAGACCTTAAGAAGTACTTCTGACGGGATGGAATAAAAAGAGATACTACTAACTTTACCATAAATTATTTGATTTTTAAATATGTTAAAGATGAATGAAAACTATTGAAGAGGATGATTCAACCTTTACCAGTTCTATAATGGAAATAGAGAATATAAAAATGGACTTCATGGTTTTATTACCAAATTAATCTTGATATAATAATTAAATATTGGTTATTATTGGTCATTTGAATAAATTCGTGAATTTTCTTCCCATTTGAGATAATATGTATTTGGATCATCTTTCTAGAATTTATGTTTAAGAGATAATTATATTTCATGGGAACCCTATTTCTATTATATATGATCATGAATCTAGGTTTTCTTTTAATTTTTAAAAAAATCATTCATAATTCATTAGGCACTGAATTAAATTTCAGCACAACTTTTTAACCTCAATCTGATAGGAAGTCAGAGAGAAAGATTTAAAATTTAGAATAAATTTTAAATATTTTTATATGTATTAATAGAGAAGTTGTAATCAACATATATCATTAGTTTAATTTTATTATATTAATTTTTTTCATTCCATTATATAGATGGCTTCATTTAAGGCATTCTATGGAAATGATTGTCTACCTGTATCTGTTTGGGATGAATATAGGGAATTGAAGCTGATGGGACTAGAATTGGTAAAAGAAATGGTTAAGAAGGAAAATATTATTTATAAATATATGAAAATGGATCAAATTAGGTAGAAGAGTTATCTTGATAATAGTAGAATATATATTTCATTTGAGACAGGTGAATTTTTTTTATTAAAGTATATCCATGAAAAAGTGCTCCGTATTTTGGTAAAAAGGGAAAGTTAAGTCCATGATTAATTAGACCATATGAAATCATGGGTAAGGTTGGATTATTTTCCTACCAAGTGGAGTTTACTCCAATCTTACCCCAGGTACATGATGTGTTTCATGTTTCATTGTTAAGAAAATATATATCAAACACATTGAGCCCTAAAGTTAACAATTGGAAGAGAATAATTCATATGAGGAACAAACACTACAAATTATTGAATATAGAGAGTAAGTGTTATGGAATAAGGATATTAACTAGGTTAATATTTTTTGAAAAAACCATATGATTTAATAAAAAACATGGGAATCTAAAAATGTTATGAAGAAAAAATATCCCCAATTGTTTAATAAGTGAATAAAATTGAGAGGATGTAATTTAAAAAAGGGAAGATGAATGTAATAACCCAGGAAATTTTCAAAATATATCAATTTAATTCCATATATGTATTCATGAATTATATTTTATAGATTTATATTTATTATAAGAATATTAAGTAATTTTCTAATAAAAAAGGAAATAACTTTATTCATAACAAATTCATTTACATGTATTATATAGTTTTATTTAAAAAGTTTAATTTTTAAATTATATAATTTAAAATTGAAAATAGGATATAAGTTTTGATATCACCAAGTCAAAACTATCTTATATTTAATTTTTAGGATTTTTTTTTGAAAAATCTTATTTTTTGGTGAACAGTAGAAAATACTGTTTTTAAGAAAACCATATTTTATTTTCAAGTATTTACATTGTTTAATTTTATATTAGATTATTTTTAAAATTTAATTAGTTCCTTTTTATTAATAATAATCCAATAAATGTCATTAAAATCAACATTATAATTGATTTTGGTATAAAAACATTTTTACACTTAAAAATACATTTTTATGGAAAATCGTTTTTATTATGTTACATGTTATGATTTTAAAAGTAATTTATAAAACTTATAGAAATTTAATTAGATAAGAAAATATATTTTTTAATAATAATTTAAAAACTTATAAATGGGAACATTTTCATTTTTGATCATTATAAATAGTAACTTTAGTAAAAAAGCAAGTTGCCACGATAAGAGTTAAAATAGGCCAAAAGTGATAAAACTAAAATGATAAGGGTTAAAATAACCTAAAAATATGAATAAATATTATTTTATGGTCATATTTAGACCCTAAATTATCTAATATTCTAATATGAGTCAATTTAGAGCCATTTTTCTTGAGTATGACATTTCTATATTTTAATCTTTTGAAAAATTCCAAGTGTGTTCTCTCCCTCACTTATAACAGGACACCACCTATCCTATATTATTAAAAATTAAAGAGACTATTATATTGAAAAATACCTATCATAATCAATTTATAACATTTTTATCCATTTACTAGAGGTCCTGGTTTTATTAGAACACTATTCTAGGAAGGTTTTAGGTATAAGCCTAAAGAGTTTGTCCGAAGAACCGGAATAATTCTTAACTAAGTGTTTTCATTTTATTTCTGTATTTACCTCCTTAAAAAATATATTAACCATTTTAATATAATAAAATAAGTATATAAGATATAATTTAATGTTATTATTTTTATTTCATAAATTTTTTTATTTACTTAACCATCTAATGAAAAATAAAAATATCACTCGTGCGTATGTGCGGACCACCGCCTCATGAGACGATGTATTTCATTTTTCATCACCGACTCTTATGGATGGTTATAAAAATGGATAAAAATTAAATAATATGATATATATAATATAAATTTAATTATTTAATGGTAAATAAATATTATATTACTTTATTTACCATAAAAAAATAAAAACATCGATCGTGTGTACGTGCAGACTGCAGCCTCACAAACCAATGTATTTTATTTTTGATCACCACCTCACATGTATTTTATATATAGGTGTATTTACAAAAATAATACGATATTTATGATATAATTATAATTCTATAAATATGAAATAATACTTACCTTATTTGACTCATATTCATTGAAAAATAGAAACATTACTCATGCATACGTACGACCTACCATCTCCATGATTGTAACATAATTATTTTTTCATAACTACCTTGCATGGTTGGTTTTAAATGTATAAATAATATATAAAAATTATATTTTTAATATTATTAATATTATATAAATGATATAATATCATCCTCTTGACCATAGTCAACCTACCCAATCCATTTCTGACTTATAAGCTGAATGTTCTCAAAATGTCCGATGCGAACTTAACTGATTAAGTAATTAATTATAACATGTATATAAGTGAAATAAAAGGAAAAATAATGTTGAAAAATATTATTAATAAAGTAAATAATTAATAGAATTTTATTATTTAGTAATATAAATAACATACATGTTGATTTGGACTTGAGGTAAAGAACACTTCACCTTAAAACATTATTTTAAATGTTTTAGAGATTTATTTTCCAAATATTTTTCTTCCACATATATATTATTAAAATTATTTTATTAATTTATTTATATCAAAATAATTAATTTATAATTGGTATTTTAATACTCTTTTTACTTTCTTTAAATGGTTTTCAAAATGAATCTTTTTATGTATTTTATAATAAATGTTTTGACTTTCATTACAAAAGGAAAATGAAATATTCTATTTTAATGAATATGAAGTTAATGAATTTTACCAATACCAAAAACATTATTTGAAATTTTTATTCCTTTAAAATATTCTATATTTTATTGAAATATAAACCTTCCTTCCGTTGGTTCTAGGTGTTTTAGTTTTTAAATTGGGTTTTAAAATAAATAGATATATCAATATCCAAAAATCCCTTTCTTATGGGTTTAAAAGTATATTTTTATGAGTTTGATGATGGAAATGAAATATTATATGTGTTTTATGTATGTTATAGACCTTTTAACATTTTTATTATGATGGGTGAGCTTAATATAGATCTCTAATTCATTGAATAATGATTATGTTCTCTAGAGAATTATGTTGGAATTAACTGAGTAGGTTATTCCATTTGTAAGGGTTTCTATAAGGGTTCTATGAAGACAATGTCCCAAGGAACCACTATTAATTTACTATTCTTGATAATTAGTTTTCATGGAAATATTTATATTTATTAGGGTAATCTAATTATATTTTTCTCAAAGTAATAATTATTCCCTTTAAGTGTAAAAAGATTTGTTATTAATAAAATATTTTTCATACATTCTCATGTTTTCTGAGAAACAATCATGATTATGATTTAACCTTTATATTTTATTATAAAATGTTTTATAAATAAATTTTGGTAGTAAAGATGATTTCATGTGCAAGTAAATGATTATTTGAGCTCAAATTTTACTATATTGAAGGAAAACTCTCTTATATGATCTCATGGTTTTATTAAATGGACCAACGTGTTTCTTTTCATCTTTTTTTATATCCCTTATTGAGATTATTGTGATCTTCCTATGTTTTCAAATGTTTTTCATAGGTTTTTAAGGATGAGTAGGAACAATTATGAATCCAATTTGAAAATCATGAGGATTTATCATGAAAAAAATATATTTCATTTTAAAAGTATTGTATTATGGAAAAATGGATACTAAATGGAAGTGCACACTTTGTAATGTATGGGTTTATTATGTAAGATATATAACCTAATTATCTAAAAAATTAAACCTAAAAGGCCATAAATAATTCAAGAAAACAAATTCTTGATTTAAAACTCAATATTTTGTAATGTTTTAAGGATAAGTACTGATAGTTGGTATTGGAGAATATTTTATATAATTTTAGAGGTTAGGATAATGTAGGTAAGTTCCCTTAAGATATTATAATTTATGGTTATCATGATATATCCTTTTAATATTAACATGTTTCTTTATCTAAACTATATATATTTAGAATGGTTTTCTGCATAGGAAATAGGGAAACTAGAGTGGGAAGAAAAAAAGAGGACAATATCCTTCCAAATTATTAACTTGGAATGGTTGGAATTTTAATAGAGTAGTTTGTTTCTGTGATGGATCAGATTTATAAAGCTATAAACGGTGCTAGTATCCATGAAATAGAAAAAGCACGTTCACCTTATAGGAACATGACCATTGTAGAGAATTTCATGTAACATCACCCTCTAGAATTTAGTGGATCATATGACCCTATGGTAGATAAAGGATGGGTTAAATACTTAGAAAAGACATTCAAATTCAAGGATTGTTCAAAATATAAAAAGGTGACGTTTTCTACTTCATTTTGAAGGTAAATCTAATCAGTGGTAACTAATGGTTAAGAATCTCTAAGAAAGAAAAGATATTGATTCCTTAGAATAATATGAATTTAATAATATTTTCCTTGAAAAGTATTTTCTTAAAGTTGTTTGATATAAAATGGAAAATAAATTCTTGGAATTATGGTAGAAGAAAGAAGATTAAGTATCCGTTCATGGAGTAGTCTTCACCCTTTGGGAAAGGTATGCACCATATTGTATTTTGGATCTTTATAGTAAAATTAATCTATTTTATTCAAGATTGAATCCCAGATATGGAAGAGAATTAGCTTCTCATGAATTCAAAAGTCATGAGAAGATTGTTTTCAATGTTTAGAAGGTAGAAATGGAGTTTTCTAATGATCATGTATTCTATGACAATAAGCATAAAGAGAGTACCATATGAATGGTAAAGAGGAAGAATACATTGAAAAAATCAAAGGTAATAAAATTAAGTTTCAGTTTTGTGATAAGTGTAGTAAAAAATTCCTTGAAGAACATCTTTTGAAGAATAAAAAGTATTTTTGATTTTGAATTTTTTCACATGTGGCTTATGAATACAAAGAAAAAGATAATAGTAATGTTAGGAAAAATAATGAAATATCGACAGTAATATTATTTAATTATAATGAAATGGGTTATTTATTTGATTATTCTTATAAAGATTGGAATGAAGGATGGAGGTCTTTATGATTATAAGAAGAAAGATATATCTAAATCCTTTAAGACTACTTTGGAAGGTTTTGGACTATCTAGTGATGTGGTGTCAGGTATATTACTTGTTTATTCAGATTATTCCAATGTCTTATTTTATTTGGGGTTTACACATTATTTAATTTTTGAGAAATTTACTAGTAAATTAGAAAATTTACCTTAAGAAACAAATATATAAATTTTTGTAAAAATATACAGGGGTAGTATTAATTAAAATATAAATTATAATAATTTTTCTGTTATTATATGTGGAAGGGTTTTACCTAAAAATCTTATTGTCTTTCCCTTTGTAGAGTTTGATATTATTCTGGGTATGAATTGAATTTATGTTCAACATGCTTAGATATCCTGTAGAGTTAAAGAAGTTGTTTTTCAGAATGAGTTTCAGTTTGTATACAATAATGAATTTATACCATTGATAAAAATTCAAGAAGATGAGAAATTTATTAAAGGTGAAAATAAAAGTTATCTTACACATATTATTGAGAATAAGGAAACTGATAAAATTGGTGATATTTAAATAGTAAAAGAATAACTAGATATATTTTCTGGTTATTTTCCAAGTATTATATCTAATATAGAGATTTAATTTACTTTTTAATGTGTGTCTTATGCTAAGTAAATTTCAAAAAATCCATATCAAATGGGTCAAGTAGAACTTTTGGAATTAAAAAATTAGTTATAAGAGTTTCTGGATAAAGTTTTTATTTATTGTATTATTTCACCATGGGGTGATCCTATTTTGTTTTTTAAAAGTTAAGATGGTTCCAAGAGGCTTTTTATTAATTACAGAGCTTTTAATAACATCACTATTAAGAATAAGTATTAATTGCCTCATATTTATGACTTGTTTTATCATCTCCATGAAGATCAGTATTTTTTGTAGGTTGTTATCAGGTTCAGTTACCATCAATTGAATGTGAAGGAGGATTAAATTCTAAAGATGATGTTTCATACTGTGTATGGTAATTATGAGTTTTTGGTTATTCCCTTTTGATTTAAATATGCTCTAACTATATTTTTTTGGATATTATGAGTATAGTTTTCTATGAGTTCTTTGATAAATTTTTGTCTATGTTCATTAATGATATTTCAGTATATTCTAAATTTTATGAAGATCATGAAAAGTCTTGATAATTGTTTTACAAACCTTTAAAGTAAATAATCTATATGGTAATTGTAGTAAATGTGAATTCTGGTTGCAAAATATTTCTTTCCTTGGACATATTGTAAATAAATATGGAATGAAAATTGATCTAGCTAAAACTAAAGTGGTTTAAGAGTGTACAAGACCTACAAATATCATAAATATTCATAGTTTTCTTGGATTAATAGGTTAATACCAATGCATTGTTGAAAAATTCACTCAATTATCAATCCCAATAACTAAGTTAACTCCAAAAGGAGTACAAATAATTTATAAGAAAGAAAGTGATGAATGTTTCCACAAAATGAAAAAAAGATTGATAAATACTCCAGTTTTGGCCCTTCCCACTATAAATGGTGAATTGTTCATCTACAATGATTCTTCTTTGAAGAAACTTGGTTTCTTTTTGATATAAAATGATTAGGTAACTAATTATTCTTCACATAAATTAAAACCTATTGATATAAATTATCCTATACATGACCTTGAACTAGTTGCTGTGATTTTTTATTTAAAAATATAGAGACTTCATTTATATGGATTAAAGTGTGAATTATATACTAATCATAATTTTTTTAATTATATATTCACTTAGAAAGAGTTGAACATGAGGTATAGAATATGGATAAAAATGATTTAGGATTATGACTAAATGATTCATTACAATCTATAAAAAGAAAACACAGTAGCATGTTATTTAATTCAAAAAGATAATGCATCATTAATTATGCTAAATTTGGAACAACATACTTTGGTAAATTATTTGGTGAATATTGGTATATAAATTGTGCATGGAGGAACTCTTTATATTTTGTTTTAGGTGTTTGTGAATCCATTCTTCTCAGATATAATTATAAAATCTTATAAGGGAGATCTTGGTTTTTAAGAAAGAGTAGAACTAGACAATAAGGGTAAGTTGGATGAGTTTAATTTTGAT
Organism: Viscum album; assembly: GCA_963277665.1. Classification (NCBI taxonomy): domain Eukaryota; kingdom Viridiplantae; phylum Streptophyta; class Magnoliopsida; order Santalales; family Viscaceae; genus Viscum; species Viscum album. Next base: position 716,605,660 of record OY728140.1, on the reverse strand, counting down.
AAATAAGGTGTTATTATATTTGGAAAGAGGTTATTTGTGCCACGTGATTCACAATTAAAGAAATAATTGTTGAGTAGATCTTATATCTATTCATTTTAAATTCATATTGATAATACTAAGATGCATGTATACCTTCAAAAACATTTCTAGTAGGATGGAACAAAAAGAGATATGATTGAATTTACCATGAAATGTTTGACTTGTCAATATATTAAAACTAAATGAAAACTTCTGAAGGGGATGCTTCATCCTTTTCCAGTTCTAAAATGGAAATGAAGGATATATCCATGGATTTTTTGGTTGGATTATGAAATACATCTCGATATAATAATATGACATGGGATATTACTGATTTTTAGACTAAATATGTGAATTTTATTCCTATTCATGATAATTTGACTTTGGATAATCTTTTTAGACTTTATGTTTAAGTGATCATTATAATTTATGGGGTCTATCTTTCTACTATATTTGATTGTGATACTAGGTTTAATACTAATTCTTGTAAAAACCTTCATAAATAATTAGGTACTAAATTAAATTTTAGTATAAAATTTCATCCTTAATCTGATATATATAGTTAGAGATAATTATTTTGACTTTGGAAGACATTCTTAATGCAAATTATATATATTACTAGGGAATTTTGGATTAACATATATCAAATTTTGAATTTTATTATAATTACACTTTTCATTCTAGTATACATATGTCATCTTTTGTGGCATTATATAGAAAGTGGTGTTATAATCCAGCTTATTGAGATGAGACAAGGAAAGAAAGTTATTGGGACCATAATTAGTAGAAGAAATTCTTGAGAAGGTTAAGGTGATTCAGAAAAATATAAGGATATCTCAGAGCAAGAAAAAAATTTATGAAGATAATCAGAGAAAAGATTATTCATTCAAGTTAGGTGACTATGCTATTATTTAAGTTTCTATATGGAAAAGTGTTATGTGTTTTAGTAAAAAATGAAAGTTAAGCCATAGTTCAATAGAATATATAAAATATCAGGGAAGGTTGGATCTGTTACCTACTTTCCTCTAAGTTTATCCCTGGCACATGATGTATTTCATGTTTCATTATTAAGAAAATATGTACTAAATATATCTATTATTTTAATCCCTAAAGTAGCATAGTTGGAAGATAATAATTCATATAAGGAACAAAATATTCATATTCTTAACCATATAGAGTAGGTGTTAAAAAATAAGGTGATTCACTTGGTTAAGGTTTTGTGAAAAAACCATATGATTGAAGAAGTAACATTGGAATTTGAAAATTCTATGATGGAAAAATACCCCCTTGTTTAAGAAGTGAATAAAATTATGAGGAAGAAATCTATTAAAGGGGGAAAAAATATAACAACCCAATTAATGTTGATAATAGATAAATTTAATTCCTTATAAATTTTCATGAATTATATTTTATATAGTTATATTCACTATAAAAATATTAAGTAATTTTCTAATAAAAATGGAGATAGTTTTATTCATATTAAATTCATTTACATGTATTAAATGGTTTTATTTAAAAAGTTTAATTTATAAATAATATAATTGAAAATTGAAAAAATTATAAATTTTTTTATATTAGAAAGTCAAAATTATCTTAGGTTGAATTTTTAGGAATTTTCCAAAAACTTGATATTTTGGGTAAACAGTAGAAAATACCGATTTTTAAGAAAACAATCATTTATTTTAAATATTTACCTAGCCTAATTTTCTTGTATTTAATTAAAAATTTAATTATTTAATTTTTATTAAACATAGTCTAATAAAATTTATTTAAATAAATATTATAATTTATTTTGGTATAAAAACATTTTTAAACTTAAAAAGGCATTTTTCTGGAAAACTGTTTTTTGTCTCGTTACGTGTAATGATTTTAAAAGTAATTTATGAAAATTATAGAAATTTAATTATAAAAATGTAATAAATGTTTTTAATTATAATATCTAAAATTTTTAATGAGGCCAACTTCGTTTTTGTTCATTAATAATAGAAAATTTGATAAAAAAGTCTATTACCACAATAAGAGTTAAAACATGTTAAAAGGGTTAAAACTAAAATTTCAAGGGTTAAAATGACCTAAAAAATGTCTATATTCTATTTTATGGTCATATTTGGACCATATATCATATCACATTTGAATATGATTCATTTTGGATCATTTTTTTTTGAGTAATACATTAATATATTTTAATGATTTGAAAAATTCCAAGTGTGACCTCTCACTCACTTATAAACCCCCTATCCTCTATTATTCACACATAAAGAGACACTTATATTAGAAAAAAACTAACCTAATCCATTCTTAAAATCATACACACATCATATAGGTCCTTTTTTACCAAAATACCATCCTATTAAGGATTTAAGTATACACCTAAGGAGGTTGTTTGAAGTAGAGGTATAATTCTTAACAAAGTGTTTTCATCTTATTTATAATTTTACCTCCTTAAAATCTATATTAAGCCTTTTAATATAATAAATCATGTATATAAAATATAATATAATGTTATTTTTTATGGTATAACTTTTTTTCATCTACTTAACTATCTAACAAAAAATAAAAACATCGCTCATACATACGTGTAGATTACCGCCTCGTGAGATGATGTATTTCATTTTTCATCACAGTATATTATGGATGGTCATAATAATGGATAAAAATGAAATAGTATGATATAAATTATATTATTTAATGGTAAATAAATATTATATTACCTTCTTTACCATCCAACAAAAAAACACAACTCATGTGTATGTGAAGACTACCTTATCACGAACTGATGTAATATATTTTTAGTCACCACCTCACATAGAATGTATATATATATATATATGTAAATTAAAAGAAATAATATGGTATTTTTAATATAATTATAATTATGTAAATATAAAATAATACTTACCTTGTTTCCTCTATGTTCATTAAAAAATGGAAATGTTACTCATGCATACGTACGACCTACCATCTCTATAATTGTAATGTGATTCATTTTCCATAAGCACCTTACATGGTTGGTTTTGAAAGTATAAATAATGTATAAAAATGATAATTATGGCATGATTAAAATTATATAAATCATATAATCATGTTTATTTTGACCATACTCAACCCACCCACTCCATTTTGGACTTATAAGCCGAATGTTCTCAAAGTGTCTAATGTCAACTTAGTCGATTAAGTTATAAAGTATGACATGGATATTAGTAAAATAGTAGGAATAATATAATTGAAAAATGTTATTAAGAAAAATATTATTAATTTTATTATCTAGGAATATGAAGAATATATGTTACAATCCAGACTCAAGGTAAGAGACGTTTTACCTTAAAAACTCATTTTAAAGATTTATTTTCTAAATATTTTTCTTCTAGGTCTATATTCTTAAAATTATTTTATAAATGTATTTATATTAACATAAATAAATTATAAATTATATTATATATCTATTTTGAATTTATTTCAAAGGTTTTTAAAATGAATATTTTTATATATTTTATACGAAATGTTTTTGACTTTCTTTATAAAAGGAAAAAAAGGAATGTTTTATTTTAATATATACAACATCAATGAATTTTACCACTACTAAAAAAATTATTTTATATTTTTACTCCATTAAAATATTCTATTTTTTCTTCAAAGATAAAATCTCATTCTCTTTATTCTGGCCATTTTAGTTTTGAAAATGTGATTTTAAAAGAAATGGATATATCAATATTCAAAAATGGTTTGCTTATGGTTTAAAAAGTATATTTTCATGATTTTGATAATGGAAATGAAATATTATATGCATTTTATATATTTTATAGTCCTTGGAATTTCTTTATGACGATGGGTGAGCTGTATATATATCTCCAATGCATTGTGTAATGATTATATCCTTAAGAGAATTATGTTGGAATTAACCGAGTAGATTATTCCATTTGTAAGGGTTCTTGTAAGGGCTATATGACGATGATGTCCCATGGAAACCATATGAATTTACAATTATTGCTAATATTTTTTAATGAAAATATTTAGATTTCATAAGGTACTATAATTATTTTTTTCTTACAGGAAGGATTATACCCTTTAAAGGTAAAATGACTTGGTTTTAAGAAAATGTTTTGCATGGGTTCTTATGTTTTCTAAGAAACCCTCTCAATTATTATTTTTTCCTTTATATTTTATTATAAAGTGTTTTATAAAACAATTTAATAAGTAAAGCTAATTTCCAATGTAAATAAAAATTACTTGAGCTCAAAGTTTACTATGTTAAAAGAAAACTCTCTTATACGACCTCATGGGTTTCAAATGGACTAAAGAGTTTATTTTCATCATTTTTTACATCCATTATTGAGATTTTTTTCTTATCCCATGTTTTAAAATATTTTTCATATTTTTTTAATGATGATTATGAATAGTGATGAAATCATGTTGAAAATCGTGATGATTTTTCATGAAAAAAACCTCTTTCATTTTAAAAGTATTGTATTGTGGAAATAATGGATACTAAGAGGAAGTATCCAGTTTGTATTATATGGGTTTATTATATAAGAGTTATGAAATAATTATCTAAAAATATATACCTAAAAAGGTCCTTGAGAATGTAAGAAAATTAATTATAGATTTAAAACTCAAGATTATGTAATGTTTTAAGGATGAGTTCTTGTAGTTGGCATCATTGGATTTTAATAATTTTAGAGGTTAGGATAATGTAATTAAGTAACTTGAATAGATTATAATTTATGGATATCATGATATAGAATTTAAATATTACCATACCCATTCATCTAAATAATGTATGTTTGGAATTTGTTTCTGTAGAGGAAATAAGGAAGCTGAAGTATGAAGGAACCAAGATGACAATATCCTTCGAATTCATAAACCTATAATGGTTGGAATTAGAACTTATTATCTTGTTATTATGACAGATTAGTTTTTGTAGACTATAAATGGTGGTGGCATCCATGTGAGATAAAAACCATGTTCACCTTATAAGAACATGTCCATTTTAAAGTATTTCATAGAACAACACCCTATAAAATTTAGTGGACCATCTAACCCTATGATAGATGAAGGATGGGTTAAAGCCTTATAGAATATTATATAAGTTATGGGTTTTTTAGAATATCAAAAGGTGACTATTTATACATTTTTTTAAGGATAATCCAATCAGTGGTGGCCAATGTTTAAGAATATTAGATAAAGAGAAGATATTTATGCCTTTAATTGTGATTAATTTAAGAATATTTTCTCTGATAAGTATCTTCCTAAAGTTGTTTAATATATAACAAAATATCAATTCTTATAATTAAGGAAGAATGAATAAAATTCAATAGCCTCCTATGAATAAAAATTTACCCATTTGGAAAGGTATGCACTAAACTGTATTCAAGATCTTGATAGTAAAATTAATTAGTTTTAATCTAGATTAAATACTAGATATCAAAGATAATTGGATTCTCATGAATTCAAATGTTATGACAACCTTGTTCAATGTGGTGAGAAGATAGAAACATAGTTTTTATATTATCATGCATTATATGAAAACAAGCATAAAAAGAGGTTAAAATGGTAGGTAATGGGGAAGCATACATCGAAGAAATTTGAAGGTAAAAAAATCAAGTTTCCATTCTATGATAAGTGTGGTAAAAAGAACCATGTAGAATGTTTTTTAAAGATTGGAAAATGTTTTTATGTAGATAGTTTAAACACATGGCTCATTACTATAAAAAAAAGATTCACAATAACGATCATAAAAATAATGAAAAGTTTTTAGTAAGATTATTTAATTATAATTAGATGGGTTATTTTGTGAATACTTGTCTAAAGATAGGAATAAAGGATGAAAGTCATCAGGATCATAGATAGAAAGGTGTGGTTAAATCCTTTGTGACTACTTCAGAAAGTGTTGGACCATCCAATGATATGGTGTCATGTACATTACTTGTTTATTCAGATTATGCCAATTTATTATTTGATTCGAGGTATATACATTCTTTCATTTAGAATAAATTTTTTGGTAAATTGAAAAATTTACCATAATAAATGAAGTTGAAAATTTTGGTAAAAACACTCAGGGGTAGTATTAAGGAAAAAAATAAATTATAAGAATCTTCTTATTATCGTATGTGTAAGGGTTTTACCTATAAAACTTGTTGAATTTCCCCTTGTAGAGTTTGATTTTATTATATATATATATTGGATTTATTTTTATCATACTAAGATAGATTTTATATTTAAATAAGTTTTTTTTCTCATAATGATTTTCAGTTTGTATACAAGAACGAATTCATAACTTTGATAACATATCAAGAAGATGAGAAATTTATTAAAGATAAAATTAAAATTTATCTATATATATTTTTAATAAGAAGTAAACAATTAAAATTAGTGATACTATTGTAGTAAATGGATATCTAGATGTATTTCCTGATGATTTCCTGGTATTATACCCGATCATTAGATTGAATTTATTATTGACTTAGTTCCTAATGCTAAACCAATTTCAAAATCTCCTTATTGAATATATCAAGTATAATTTTTAGAATTGAAAAATTATTTAAAAGTTTTTCTTTATAAATTTTTTTTCATCATAGAAATTCCCCATGGGGTGATCTTATTTGTTTTGTTAAAAAGTAATATATTTCCATGAGGCTTTAGACTAATTATATTTATTTGAATAACATCACTATTAAAAATAAGTATCTATTTACATATATTTAATACTTTTTTTATTATATCTACGGAGCTTAGTATTTTAAAAATGTTGATCTTCGGTTTGGGCACTGTTAGATAAATTTGAAGGAGGATAACATTAAGAAGATGATGTTTCATACGAGGTTTGAGCATTATGAGTTTTTGGTTATTACCTTTGGGTTAAAAAATGATCCAAATGTATTTATGGATCTTATTAATAGATTTTTCTATGATTTATTGAAAAATTTGTTGTTGTGTTCATTGATGATATTTTGTTATATTTAAAAAGTTATCAGGACAATTAAAAACATATGAGGTTTGTTTTGAAAACCTTAAAAAAAATAAATTATATTTAAAACTTAGTAAATAAGAATTTTGGTTACAACAATTTCTTTCCTTGGATGTATTGTAAATAAATATAGAATAACTATTGATCTAGCTAAAACTAAAGTGGTTAAAGAGTGGAAAAGACCTATAAATGTAACAATTATTCTTTGTTTTCTTAGATTAGAAGGTTACTACCAATGGTTTGTTGTAAAATTTTCTTGGTTATCTAACCCACTAACTATGTTAACTAAAAAAGGATTTAAATTACCCTGGATAAAATATCATGTTGAATGTTTCTAGGAATTGAAAAAAATATTGTTTAATGCTCCACTTTTAGACTTACCCTATTGAAATGGGTAATTTTTTTATCTAAGATAAAGCTTCTTTAATCGGACTTGGTTGTTTTTTGATGCATAATTATCAAGTAATTGTTTATGTTTCACATCAATTAAAACCTTATAATCTAAATTATCCTACAAATGAACTTGAACTAGTTTCTATCGGTTTTCTTTAAAAATATAATGAAAGAATTTACATGGAGTAAAGTGTTAAATCTATACTAATAATAAAAGTTTGAAGTATGTATTCACTTATAAAGAGTTGAACTTGAGGCAGAGAAGATTGCTAGAAGATATTAAAGATTATAACTACATGATTCATTACTAGATAGGAAAAGAAAACAGAGTATCTAATGATTTAAGTAATTAATATAATGCATCATGAACTATGCTACGTTTAATATAAGATCCTTTGGTAAATGGTTTGATGAATATGGGTCTAGAAGTTATGAATTCAAGATCTCCCTATATTTTTTTTACATGTTAGTGCATTCATCTTTGTCATATAGAATTAATCAATATCATAAAGAAGATATTGGTTTTCAAGAAAAAGTAGAATCAGTCAAGAAGTGTAATTTTCATGAGTTTAATGTTGATAATAAGGTCTTATCATATTTGTAAATTGGTTGTATGTTCAAAGTGATTCCCAAATGATGAAATAATAGTTGATTGGAGCTTCTAACACTCCATTTTCTATTATTCACGAAAACACTAAGATGTATAGAGACCTTTAGAAACATTTTTAGTGGGATGGAATGAAAATATATTTTAATGAATTTACCATGAAATATTTGACTTTACAATTGATTAAAGATAAAAAAAACTATAAAAAGGGATTATTCATCATTTCCTAGTGTCTTAATGGAAATAGATAATATATCCATGGATTTCATGGTTTTATTACCAAAGATATCTCGAGATAAAAATGTGATTTGGATTATTTTTAATCATTTGAATAAATATGTGAATTTTCTTTGAATTTAAGATAATATGTATTTGGATAATATTTATAGACTTTATTTTAAAGAGATAATTATATTTCATGGGGTGACTATTTTATTGTATCTGATCATGACCCCAGGGTTACTTATAATTTTTGTAAAATACTTTAGAAGTTGTTTAGAACTAAATTAAATTTTAGTATAGTTTTTTATCCTCAATTTGATGGGTTGCCAGAGAGAACAATTCATACTTTGAAATCCATTCTTAAAGATTTTTATATGTATTACCATGGAATTTGGGATCAACACATATCATTATTTTAATTTTCTTATAATAATATTTTTTATTCCAGTATATTAATAACACCATTTGAGGCATTATATGGAAAGTAGTGTCAAAATATAACTTTTTTAGATGATTTTGGAGAAATAAAGTTATTGAGACTATAATTGGTATAAGAAATAGTTGATATAGTGAAGTTTATTCAGAAATATATGAGAATGGATCAAAGAAATAAAAAAAGTTATGCAGATAACCAAAGAAAAGACCATTCATTCAAGGTAGGTGACTGTGTTTTTCTTAAAGTATCTCTCTGGAAAAGTGTTATATATTTTGGTAAAAAGATAAATTTAAGTCCATGGTTCATTGAAAAATATAAAATCATGGTTAAGGTTGGATTAGTTTCCTATCAAGGGTCCTTTCCTCCAAGTTTATCTTAGGTACATGATGTGTTTCATGTTTTATTGTTAAGAAAATATGTACCAGATGTATCTCTTATTTTGAGAACTGAAGTATTATTGTTAGAAGAAAGTATTTAATTTGAGGAAAAACCTATTAAGATTCTTGAATATAGAGATTAGGTGTTGTGTAATAATGTGAATCACCAGGTTAAGGTTTTATGGTAATTTCATATAATGGAATAAGAAACATGAGAATATGAAAATACTATAAAGAAAAAAAATCCCCACTTGTTTAAGAAGTGAATAAAATTACAAGGACACAATTTAAAAAAGGGGTAATAATGTAATCATATAATTAATTTTATTAATAGATAAATTTCATTCCTTATAAATATCCATGAATTATATTTTATATATTTATATTCACTATTAGAATATTAAGTAATTTTCTAATCATAAAGGAAATAGCTTTGTTTGTACTAAATTTGTTTACATATATTATACGGTTTTATTTAAACAGTTTAATTTATAAATTATAGAATTTAAAATTTTAAAAATATATTTTTTTATACAATAATTCAAAATTACCTTAGAGTGATTTTTTGCAAAATTTATGTAAAAGTTGATTTTTTGGTGAATAGTAGAAAATACTAATTTTTAAGAAAACCATCTTTTATTTCAAAGTATTTCTATAGTCTCAAGTTGTTTTGCATTGGTTTTAAAATTTAAATATTTTTATTTATTAATAATAATCCAATCATGTCATTGAAATCAATTTTTTAATTGATTCTGGTATAAAAACATTTTTTATACTTAAAAGGAATTTTTATGGAAAATCATTTTTTTATCACGTTACCTGTTTTGATTTTAAAATTAATTTATGAAAATTATATAAATTTAATTAGATAAAATGAAATCCATATTTTGAATCATCATTTCCAATTTTTTTAATAATGACACTTTCATTTTTGGTCATTATGAATTTCAGTTTGGTAAAAAAAAGTTAACTACCATGGTAAGAGTTAAAACGAGTTAAAAATAAAATGATAAGGTTTAAAATGAACTTAAAGAATGTATAAATATTATTTTATGGTCATATTTCAACCCTATATCATCTCATATTCAAATATGAGTCATTTTGGATCCATTTTTATTGAGTAAGACATTAATATATTTTAATCTTTTGGAAAATTCCAAGTGTGCCCTCTCCATCACTTATAAAAGGGAACCCAATATATTCTATTATTAACACTTCAAGAGCCTCTTATATTATAAAATAAATAAACCAATACCTTTATAACATCCCTATACAAATACTAGAGTTCTTGGTTTGATTAGAATACCATTCTAGGAAGGCTTTAAGTATAAACCTAAGTAGGTTGTCCGAAGAAGATGTATAGTTCTTAACTGAGTGTTTTAATTTTATTTTTTTTCTTTTGAATCCTTCAAAAATATATTAACCATTTTCATATAATAATATATAATGTAATGTTATTATCTTTATGGTATAAATTTTTATTCATATACTTAATCATCTAATGAGAAATAAAAACATCTCTCGTGCGTACATGCTGACTACTATCTTACGAGACGAAGTATTTCATTTTTCCTCACCAACTATTATGAATGACCATAATAATATATAAAAATGAAATAATATTATATTTATAATATAATTTTAACTATTTAATGGTAAATAAATACTCTTTTACTTTCTTTACCATCCCAAAAATATAAAAACATCACTCTTTTGTACGTACAGACTATCACCTCGTCAACCGATGCATTTTATTTTTCATCACCACCTCATATGGATTGTATATATAGGTAGATTTAAAGAAATAATATGATATTTATGATATAATTATAATTATTTAAATAAAAAATAATACTTACATTCTTTCCTTCACATTTTTTGAAAAATAGAAACGTTACTCATGTACACGTATGGCGTACCATCTCCATGATTGTAACGTAGTTCATTATTCATAACCACCATACATGGTTGGTTTTAAAATTATAAATAATGTATAAAAATGATAATTATAACATGAATAATATTATTTAAATGATATAATCATGAGCCTTTTGACCATATTAAACCCATGCAAGTCATTTCTAACTTATAAGCTGAATGTTCTCAAAATGTCTGATGTGGGTTTAATAAATTAAGTAATCAAGTATAACAAGGATATAAGTGAAATAAAAGTAATAATAAACTTGAAAATGGTCATTAATAAAGTAAATAAATAACATAAGTTTATTATTCATGAATATAAATAATGTACATGACATTTCATACTTGAGGTAGGAGACACTTTACCTTAAAACCACATTCTAAATGTTTTTAAGATTTATTTTATAAACATTTTTCTTCCATGTACATATTATTAAAATTATTTTATATATTTATTTATATTTACATAAATAAATTATAAAGGAAACTTTATATCTATTTTGAAATTATTTAAAAGGTTTTCAAGAGGAATTTTTTATATATTCTATATTGAATGTTTTGAAATTTTTTACAAAAAGGAAAAAGGAATATTCTGTTTTAATATATATGACTATTTTATAAAAAATATATAGAAATCTTGGTATGATTGTTTGATTTTATAGGGTTCAATGTCTATACAATAATTCAAATTGGGTTCACCATTCATGTCTACCTTGCATAGAAACTCCCAATGATTCCCACATCTATAACTGGGTAAATACCTACTTTTTAAAGGTAGGCAGTCAATTAGGGTTCTAGACTCAATGCAACTTAGGAAATTTCATTGGTCGAGAGGATGAGCGGTTAGGCTCATCACACACTTTTAGGGGGAATTTTTTCCTACTCTAATACTCTCTTATATATTTAATATATGTTTGTGAATCACTTCCTATTACAAATATGGGATCAGTTACCCTAACAAAATGACCATAGGTTAAATAATTTTATATACAAAGGAGATATATTAGTGAATCCATATATATGTATTTTAGGTTATTAATCCATTTAAAATTAGTGTGTGGTTGCTTATATGTTGAATCTGTATTACCAGACACTTCAGAATGTGATGTCATCCAAGGAGGCGATTAATATATCGAGGATGGGTCTGAACCATTATGAGGTGTCTTACATATCCTATTTATAACAGGAATAAAAACCCAATTAGTTTGTTAAACCCATGAAGTTTAATGTCATGTGGATAGTAAATATTTAGGGGTACTCAGGCACTGAGTATCAAGCTCGAGCCTCAAAGAGGCATCCTAAGTATCCTGGTTATAGTAGGAATTATATCCATCTTAGTTCAATCACTCCATTAAAACTTACCTTGAGGTAGATACCCTTATATGGGGCATTCATATCATGAAACTGATTGGGGATTACAAACTGAGGTTTTCTTAGTTGGTAGAGAATCATGATGTGAAATATATGATCATTTCAACTATGTAAGCCCATGTGATCCATGCTCGGTGTGAGAAACAAGGGATAGAAAGTAATTATTTTCATTTCATATATATGTGGGAATTACATATTAGTAAAAATATTTAGTTGTTTAATATGTATCTTTGTCCTTAGGAAGACATCCTACATATCCTGGTTATGGTAGGAATCAGATTCATCATAGTTTAGTTGATTGATGCTTACACTCTAAGGTTTCCCTTATATGGGGGTATATCATATTATTCCACTGATCAGGGATAACACACTGAGGTTTCCCATTGGATATTTAATATGGAGATCGAGCCTTAATAAGGTTTCCTACATATCCTGGTTATGGAAGGAATCATAGTTCCCTTAGTTCAGTCGAATTTGGGCTTACACAATGAGGTTTCCCTTATACGGGGGAATATCATATCATGCCACTGATCAGGGCTTACACAGTGAGGTTTCCCTTTGGATATTTGATATAGAGATCAGGCTTTAGTAAGGAGTCCTATGTATCCTAGTTACAGAAGGAATTAGAGTTCCTGTAGTTCGGTCAAATTTGGGCTTACACATTGAGGTCGCCCTTATATGAGGGTATATCATATTATTTCACTAATTAGGGATTACACATTAAGGTTTCACTTTAGATATTTGGTATGTATATTGTTACTTTAAAAGGTATCTTATGTATCTTCGTTACATTAGGAATCATAGTTCTCATTGTTCAGTTGAATTGGGGATTACACACTGAGGTTACCTTTTTGATATTTCTACTAGACATGGTTATTATTTCCTGAGGTACTGTCTAAATATGTCCTGATTGCTCGTATGACGTGCTTTGATTATATGCCATACATTTTTGAAGATGTATGGAGATATCATTGTTGACTATTGGACATGTCCAAAGATAATAACATGATCCAATTGACTTTTTTGGAGGACATTTCATAACTTGAATGACATGTCTGGAGTCCATTGCATGATTAAGGATGACATGTTTGGAGGTTGTCACATGGCCTGGATGACTTATCTGAAGGATGTCGCATGATCCAAGATAATGTTTCTAGAGGATGTTTCATGACCTTGCTAGTTTGTCCAAAGGACATCACATGATCTATGTTAATATGTCTGGAGGGTGCTGCATGACCTAGATAACTTTTCTAGATTGCATAACATGATCTAAGATTATGTGTGTAGAGGATATCGCATGACCTAGCTGGTTTTTCCATGGGACATTGCATTATCCAGGTTGACATTTCTAGAGGGTGTCGCATGACCTAACTGACTTGTCATGGTGTTTCTTCTTAACTTGGGAGACATGCCTAGAGGACTTCTCAAGGTTTTAGATGACAAGCCTTGAGGGATTTTCAAGACTTGGGTGGCATGCCCAGAGGGCGTCATTCATATTTCTTGACATGTCCAAGGGATATTGCATGATCCAAATAGCATGTCAAAGGAGCATCGTGTGATTTGAGAGACATGTCCTAGTGTAGTCACATGATCTGGATGAGGAATGAAAAACACATAAGGATCAATGTATATTTTCTTCTCATAAGTCTCCTATAATTTAGTATTTGTCACAAAATTTCATGCATATGTTCCTCAGTTTTATCCAGTGTAATATTATTATTTAAGTTTTGTGTGACCCAACTAATATGAAGGATTTCCTTGGAATAATTTTATTTTTATGACATAAGTCCTTTTCATAATCTACTAGTGATCAAACAATGTTCCTATGCATGTTTCATGATCCCTTAGGTCGTTCTGAAGATTTTTACCTGGTGTAAGACCTCATGATCATGTGATTAGACACTCTGAGAAGTCCACTCTCACACTCTCATGCACGACCGATCATGGATACCTATTTTGTGATAAGGGGGAGGGATTTATTGGCCTCATCACCCTGGTTATACACCACCTTGGGTGACACATATCTCATATATTTGGGATGGAGTTTATGGAGGTATTTAGCATCACACATTTTATGAGATCTTACTATAGTTCATCCTGAGGGTGTCTCATGATTTTTAGATACCACAAGAGTGTCCCTTAAATACAAAATTTATTAGTATTTTTATGATCAAAGGAACTTTTCATAACCATGTGAACATGCCAAGGAATCTTCACAAGGTTAGATTGACATGTTTAGAGGTATTCACAAGATTTGGAAGCCTATGGGAAGGCCTTTACATGATAAATGATGATTTGTCTGGGGTTTTACATGAGACAAATGTGGGTTTCCAAGGATTATTCATGAGATTAGGCTAATATGTTTAAGGGACTCTATGAGATCATGTTGTCTTGTCGAGGGGGGCCTCGCATGATCAATTGTGATTATAGCGACCCTATTTTTTATTACTTGACTATTACATTATTTTAAAGATAGTTAAATAATACTGTTAAAAAACCAAGATCAAAAGGTTTATTTTATTGGTAAAACCAGAACCATAAAAAAAATTTACATAATAAAAACTAAAAATTATTTGATTCCTTCTTCTTTAGCTTCTTAGTGGCCTTCACATTCTCCTTAGTATAGGTAATCACCTAAGTATATACATCAAAGAAAAGGATGAGCTAAAAGCCTTGTAAGAGGATAAATAAGAACATGAATCAATATATCATGGGTGAGCATAATCATAATCATTATAAAATAATTATGGGATCATCATCATAATCATGATATTAAGCATTATATAAATTCATAGAATGTGGTAATGTATAAAAATGAAACATCATGTCCTAGTGGTCAAATACCACACATAGTTGTGAACAAAGATAACATCATGTTAACGTATAAAATATGTACATAATCATAAAATAATAATTATGAAAAAATATATCATCATGTTCACATATATTTCACATTATATTATGAGATAAATTACATTACCCAATGCATTGGAGTGCTATATAATTCTGGGCGCACCCATCACATCATAACATTTACATAATCATGCAAGCCACTTAGAACATATATCAACCATGGATATAAAATAAATCATAGAAAGGAATGAGTTTAATTTCATAAAACATAAATTCATGAATAAACTGGGGGGGTTCCCAAATGATAAAGTGGAAACATATTTTTTATAAGATTCATCATTCTTGATCAAAGAAGAAACAACTTAATAGGACTCAAAATGTGTTTTAGAAAGAAGATTTATTTTGGATAATATTTGTATTTATCATAAAATTAGATTTGAAACATGTATATACCATAAAATAAAAGTTAATAAAAAAGAAATTATATTTGAGTAGTATTAAATAACATCCACACTAAAATTTGTCATGAAAGAGGAATAATCCAAAGAAAGGAAATTAGGTTTGAGAATCCCCTTACAATATGTCCAAATGATTTCTTCACTTTAATATAATGGATAATAAAATTAGATAATTACTAAATTAAAACCCTATTTAACATGTATTTGAGTCATTATAATTTTATTAAGTTCATTTATGGCCATTTTAATGAGTTATAGAGTTCAATTTCATCATTCAAGGGTGTTTGTTTTCTTGGTTTTCATGATTGGTTCACTTGTATATATGTATGGTAGGTCATGTAAAATGATAATAGTTATCAAAAAATGAAATTATATGTTATTAAAGAACTTATAGTTGTTTAAATGGTCTTATATATTACTTTTACCAAATATTAGGATGACTTATTAGATAAAACATTAATCAGAATCATTTAGATTAATTTTTCAATTTTTCGTTCATCATGAACTAGTTTTTTATTATTTAATATTATGTATATATATAGGTTAGAAAAAATAAAAAAGGTTATAAAATAAATTTTAAAATCTTTTTCAACCATTATAAGAGTTTTATGACTGTACTTGAAGGCGGTAAAGTAAAATAAAAACTCATCATCCTCGAAGACGATAAATCAACACCTCACGGATGAGGTTTTCATTTTTAGAATAAAAGGGAGAGGGGAAGAGGTTTGATGATAGATTATTATATTAAAGTAATAAAATTATAGTATATATAAGATATTTGAGTTATCATTCCACTTGGATAAGTTTAGGTGAGTAAATAATAATAAAATAAATGAAATCAAAAAGAAATTAAAAGAAAATGAAAGAGTATTTTACCTTTTGAAATATTCTCCTTGAAAACCTCCTTAGAGAAATTGAGTTTGGTATTTTTTTGAGACCAAAGTCTCTTGGATTCTGGGGAGAGGATTTGGAATAGTATTGGGTTGAATTTGGACAATCTTTAAAGCTTTTTAGGTGTGAGGAGAAGAGGTGGTGAGGGGTGGTATTTATAGGGGAGGAGAGGGGTATTTTTTTGATTATTTTATTCATTTGTTTATTATTTTGGCAAAAGACTATGAATAGTTTGATAATTATCACTAAATATATTAAATAATGAATCATATTTTGAGATTATGGGCTTACATCATCCATACATCATCTACAACTCAATAATTTATGTAATTGTTAAATACTGTAAATTACCGTATTTCACTATTTAGAAAAAAAATCAACTTTTTTAGAAAAATACCGAAAATTTACCCTAACCATTTTTTAAAATATAGAATTAAAAAGAAAACTCTATTTTATTATTTTTTATAAATATGATAAATTTAATTTTTAATTAAAATCATTATTTATTAAAAAAATATTGATTTTAAAATTATAACTGGTTTTATGACACTTTGAAAAATTAGTTAAGGTATCATAAAATTATCTTATAATAATGAGACAATAAAATATTAATTTATGAATAAATTTTATGAAAATAAATTTTATTTTAAATCATTATATTAATTATAAAATTCTAAAGAAACATTTATGTTTTACAAAAATACCAACACTTAATTTATCATTTTTAAAAAATTTATTTTCATATACTATGATATAATTATATCATATTTTCATTTATAAGATGGATAAATTTTATTTATACTTTCATAGGTGAGGTTATTATTCTATTAGCTGTATTATTATTCCTAATGGTCACCTTACTACGCTAAAGTTCAAGTTACTATTCCATTTGTATAGGTTCCTTAATTTCTATGAATAATGCTTATTTCATTCTGAATTCATGAAAATAATGTTTTTATTGGTATCTCTATTCTATGTATGTGTTTTTTACCATATAACATAATTATAAGAATGTAAAAATTCTATTGATAAATGTTTCTTTTGTTACATTCTTCCCCCATTTTGAAAATTTTCCCTCAAAATTTCATTCAACATACTAAGATGATAATAGGTGGGGGTAATTATCCTTCATTACTTCCTTCAGTTCCCATTTCCTTCTTTGTACTTATGGCTCCACCATAGTAATTTAATTAAGCGAGTAGTCTTGTTGCGTAGAACTTTATCTCTATGGTCTATGATCTTCACCAACTACTCCTCATAAGAGAGATCATTTTTCAATTATACCACCTATGAATTCAGTACATGTGAGGGATCTAGTATGTAATTTCTCAAGAGGGATACAAAAAATACATCGTGTACTTGAGACATGGTTGTTGGAATTTATAGTCAGTAGGTACAACTTCAATATGATCAAGAGTCTCAAAGGGGATGATATACCTGGGACTTAACTTTCCTTTCTTCACAAATATCAAGATCCTATTCCATGGAGATATAAATAGGAATACCATGTATCCAACCATAAACTCTATGTCTCATCGACGATTATCCACATAGCTCTTTTGTATATTTTAGGATGCATTGATGTGCTGCTGAATGGTTTTCACCTTATCTAGCATTTCTTTGACCATTTTAGGTCCTAGAAGCTTATATTCATCGATTTTATCTCAGCATACTAGTGTTCTATATCTTTTCCCATAAAGAGATTTATATGGATCCATTTGGATGCTTGAGTGGAAATTGTTGTTGTAAGAGAAACCGATCAATGGTAGAAATTGGTCCCATAATCATTTGAAGTTTATATAATATGCTCTCAACTTGTCTTCCAGTGTAGGAATAATCCTCTCAAATTGGCCATCATTTTGAGGATGATAAGTTGCACTGAAGTTCATCTCAGTGTTTAGATCATGTTGTAAACTTTTACAAAACATATAGGTGAATATCAGATCTCGCTCAGATACAATCGATAGTGGTACTCCATTTAGTCTTAACACTTATCTAATGTATATCCATGCAAGATTATCTAGTGAGAAGTCCTATAGAATTGTGATTAAGTGATCAGTCTTTGTGAGATGGTCCAAAACAATCTATATAGCATTGTTTCCTTTAGATGTATTTAGAAGTCCAGTGACAAATTCCATGGTGATGTTTTCCCATTTACATGTTGGTATGGGTAATGGTTACATCATCCCATTAGGATTTTTTCTTTCAGACTTCACTTACTGACATACCAGGAACTTTGATGTATATTCAGCAATCTCATTCTTCATATTTTCTAACCAATAATACTCTCAGAGATCTAGATACATATTTTTACTTTCGGTGTCAATAGAAAAAGTTGATCTCTATACGTCATTAAGAATCTCTCTATTTATATGTGGATTGGATAATACTCATATTCATGCACCAAATATTAATACTCATTCTTCATCAATTTTGAAATATGATGATTTATCCTTTCTGATAGCTTCCACCTTCTTCTAAATTTCTACATCATTTCTTTGAGCATTATTTATTTTCTGCATGAGGGATGGTTTAGAAATCAGTTGAGAAAGTATTGATGATATTCCTTCATTAATTATTACTATTTACATAATTTTTAAATCTAATATTATTGGATCCTTATCAATTCTCATCATTGATAATGTTGCAGGATCCTTTCTACTTAGAGCATTCTCCACTTTATTTTCCTTACCAAGATGGTAGTGTATTTTGTATTTGTAATCCTTGATGATATTTAACCATATTATTTGGAATATATTAAGATTATTCTATGTGAATATATATTTGAGACTCTTATGATCAGTATATATCTCGCAGATATTCCCATAGATATAAGGCTTCCAGATTTTCAATGTGAAGATCACAACTGTCGAATCCAGATCATATGTGGGACAATTTTTTCCATAAATTCTCAACTTCCTTGAGGTATAGGCTATCAATTTATCATTTTTCATTAGTACACATCCTAATACCTTCTTTGAAGCATCACGATATACCATAAAGAGTTCCCCACTTGTCGGTAGTGTGATTACTGGTGTAATGATAATCATTTTTTTCAAATCTTTGAATAAGTCTTCAAATTCACTAGTCTATAAAAATTATACTCCCTTACAATTCAACTTGGTTAGTGGGTTTTAAAATCTTGTGAAATTCTTCATGAATCATTTTTAATACCCATATACACAAAGGAAACTATGGATCTCTATTACTGATGTTGTCATGGGCCACTCTTTGATTGCCTTTGTCTTGGAAGGGTCTAAATATATTCTTTTTCTAGTGATAACATGACCCAATAATGACACTTATTCCATATATAAGTCACATTTACTATACTTGTAATATATCTTATCCCTTTGCAAGGTCTTTATCATAATATTCAAATGATCCTCAAGTTTCTCTTTGCTATTAGAGTAAATTAGAATATCATTAATAAATACTACCATAAATTTGTTGAGGTAATATCTAAATACTCCATTCATTAAGTCCATGAATATTTCAGGAGAATTAGTGAGTTATAAATTCATCACTATGAACTCATAATTTCCATACCTCATTTGAAAGGCAGTCTTGGTAATATCTTCCTTACTCACCTTTAATTGGTGATATCCCAATAGAAGATCTACCATAGAGAAATACTTGGACCCACATATCTGATCGCATAAGTCATCTATTTATGGAAGGGGATAATTTTTATTTATCCTGATTTTTTTGAGATCATAATAATCAATGAAGAGGTAAATTGATCTATTATTCTTTTCGATGAAGAGAACTGGAGCACCCCACAGTGAAGCATTCAGGAGTATAAAACCCTTATTTAGATTCTCTTGTAACAGCTTCTTTAGTTTTTCCAACTCAATGGATTTCAATATATAAAGAGTATTCGATATAAGAAGTTATCCAAGAATAAGTTCAATTGAGAAATCAAACTCTCGGTCAGGAGGAAGACCAATCAATTCTTCCGGGAACACATCAATGTGGTTCCTCACATTGGGAATGTCTTCAATCATGATTCTCTCCTTTGTCTCAATCATTTGAGATAGATATGATTACTCATAAGGAAATAATATCCACAATTGAGATGATGATTCCAAAGGAGATTCATCCTCCTCCTTACAACTATACATAATTGGAGGATTCCTCAGGATGTGAAGAGTGATATCCATTTCCTGATATTTGCTGTTGTATTTGTATAAAGATATCCAATCCATGACCAATATAGTAGAAAACTCCACTAAATTAAGAAATACTTGATTTTATGGGAGGTTCCATCCACAAAAATTAATTGGGGAGGTGTTATATACTTTGGATGGAATAATTTTCCCATTTTATATTCTCATAGAAAACTCAACCTCTATATTTTGAGGTGGTGTTTGAATTATTCTACTAAACTTTCAAGATATGAAAGAATTTATATAATCAGAATCAAATACTATATTCACTATTCCTGAATGAATAACCAGTATACATGTCACCGCATAATTGTCAAGATCCACCTCAACAGTAGTGATGGAATAATCTTTCCCTTGATCCTTTGTCTTTAGAGGCTATTAATTCTTATTACCCTTGAGGACTCGAGGTTTAGTGCACTGTATTTCATAGTGCCCTTTCTCCCTACAATTGAATCATTGAACCATGGGTGGTGCTCTTTTTTTCCATCTCATTATCCATCTTCCTCATGTATCTTCAGTATTCATGATATTGGTATCCTTAACTCCCACACTTGAATCATTTCCCCATCCCTTTGAGGAAATTACTATGATGTTTCTTCACAAATTTTTCACATGTGAGTATTTGAGTTTTCTTTCCACCTTTTTCATTAGATCCTCCAGCTTGAATCTCCACCCTTAATTTCTTATCTCCATATCCATGGGACCATTCTCCAAACTCTATCTACATTTTGATATCAAATCAAACAACTTATTCATAAATCCCGAAGTCTAAAATATATAGATCATTTCTGTAGAGACCCGAAGATTGACGTACATGGACATTACATTACTATAGTGGAATACTTAATACATAACAAAAATAGACACACAAGGACTGTAATAGTTTAGTGTCTTTGGAAACTTGGAACGTAATCTTCTAATCGTGGTGAAAGATCTTCAACATCTCCCATAAAGATCTTCCCCTTTTTTTTCTTACCTAAAACCTTTCTTTATATCCTGGGGAAAAGAAAACATAAAAAGGGTGAGCTCAAATGCTCAGTAAGGGTAAGCATGGATAAAATAAAACATACCATATAAATTTGAACTTAAAAACATGAACATAATGTTTAAACATCAAAAGCTTGAGAAATGACATAAAATATGGAAGTACGTAAGGCATAGATCATAAAGAAACATTAAGAATGATAAAATATCATGGGAATAAAACATGTAATTGTGGCAACCATTAAGCACATGATATGATTTCCATAGTATCCAAGGCATTGCTGCCAAGACCATCTTAGTGGACAAAGTCCCTTTCTAAATCGAGTTCACTCCTCGTTCTAGTCCTGTATTACTGAACCGGTTTAACTTGCCGTTCCAGCCATGTCTATCTCATGAGATATAAATCTTTACCCAATGCATTGGAGGGAGATATAGGTCCCACCCATCTCATAATGAAATCATTCTTACTTATGCCACAAAATAAACATACATCATTAATAATAACCCAATGAATAAAATGGGTTTCATAAACATCATCCCATCATCACATAATCCATATAAAAGAAATGTATATCATTTCATAATAAGAAAAGTGAAACCATGTCAATCATAGAGACATTACACTTGAAACATACACATATGAAATAATTTCATCTTAGATGGAAAATGGTTTTGATAAAAAACTTGTAATGAATTCTTGAGGAAAATATCCTTTCTTCTTCAAAATCAATTTCTTTTCAAAAAACATCATGCAATTTTAAAAGAAAGAGATTTTTTTAAAATAGTCATGAAATCTTTTGAAGGAAGCTTCATGAAAATAAGGCTTTATAAAACCGTAAAAATCCGTTCGTGCCGTATAAGTTAAAAGAAAAACATTTTTTTCATGCTTTTGCTGGAAAAGTCAAAAAGTACCTCATAACGTAAAAGGGGTGAGCTCAAATACCCAGTAAAGATAACAATAAAGTGGAAACTTTCATAAATAAGAATAAAAATTTAAGGCAATGTATAACTAAAACAAAATCCTTTTAAACTTGAACTTCAACATAGTATGGCAAAAGTAAAATGAAATAATTCCATTTACTTATTCACATAGATATTATACTAATCGAATAATCACATGCAATATCAATAACCACTTTCATAATGATGGAATGCATAATTCCATACTATCATAACCACATAGCCAAGGCCTCGTGCCAAGACTACAAATAAGATTTTGCCAAGGCCTTGTGCCAAGACACTAGTTTGTCTCATGAGACCTACCGATGCATCGAGGAGCTATAGCGGGATCCACCCGTCACATATTAAGTCCAATGCATTCCTATATGAAAAGGCTTTAACATAACATAAACATTCGTATTAAAACTAGCATGCGAAATGTCAATATTTTCACCATAAACCTTGAATGGTATAAAAATAGCACATCCACAGTCAAACATATCACAAAACTTTCAATATAATATATAAGTTTTGTATCATAATAAATCAACTTCAAATAAGCTTAAAATCCATCAAAGTATGTTGACATAGATGAAATCAAAACTATTTGAGAGAAATATCTCTTTTCTCAAAATCATTGAAAAGTCACACATTTATAAAGGAAGTAATTTAAAAGAGATTTTTGAATCAAAGTGTCCCATACCAATTTGAAACTTTTGAAAAGAAATATCATTTCAAAACCTTCATGTCCATATAAATAAATCCTTAAAATAATTTTGAAAACATGGACATTAATTAAAAATATTTAGAAAGATAAATCTTTAAAACATTTAAAATTATGATATTGATAAAGAGTACCTTTCAAAAATTCTTAAAATATTCATTTTGAAATCATTTAAAAGTCACATAATTATAAAATAAAACATTTACTTTGAAAATATTCTTATAAGCTTATAAGGGAAGCTTTGACGATTTTATAATGGTGGTAAATAGCCACACCCGCCGTATAAGTTAAAAAAACATTCTTACCTTAAATTTGTCGAAAGGTAAAAAGTGCCTTGTTTGGAAAACGACGGAAATATTCCTTTAAAAACACATAAGGATATAAATGACTTTAACCCATATTCTTTTTAAATAGTAAAAATGTTTTGAAATGCATTTTGAAGAAACATGGATGTGGATGATAAAGAGATCCCAGTAGATAATTGCGTATAAACAACCTTAGATAATGAAGAGATTGTGAAATAAACCCTTACCTTGTACTTTTACTTGGTTGAGGTTAGGTTAACCTCCTGTATAATGGTGAAATAATTGTTATTAAATTATAAAATAATCATATATATTAATATGATATCATATATGATCTTTTAACATTTCTTTGTTAATAATATCTTAGTATTATCGTCGTTTCGGGTGTTAACTTACTCGTTTTATTTTATATGTTTTGTTACGTAAGCCATGTTTGTAATGGTTAGGTTGTATCTTTTTCATATTCATAATTATATCAAGTCCTTAAACATTATTTTTAAATCATCAAATGATAATTATACTTGAATGGATATGATGGAGAATGAATCTCATCGCGTTCGTGGAGACGATAGTCCGTACGTACGCACGAGCGACAATATCATTCTTTTGATATTAAAATAATATATAATTGGATAGTATATCATATATACAGAATAATTATCATGTTATATTTATTATTTACATGAGTTACATATCATTATTATACCCATCCAAATAATAATATATTGAATAACAATTACACCACGACGTGGAGACGGTAAGCCGTACATACGCACGTATGGTGAAATGTTATTCAAAGGGTGGATAAAATACTAAATATGGTTGTACCATATTTATAATAACATCACAGTATATATAAGATACTAGAGTTATTATTTTAGAATGGTAATAACAAAGAAATAATAAGTGGAAGAAGAAATGAATTTGAAAAAGGGTAGTGAAAACATTACCTCTTCTTCGGGTTCTTCCTTTTGATTTGATCAAAAGGGCTCCATAGGTTGGATTTATGATCAAAATAAGGCCTCTAGGTTGTATTGAGGGAGTTGAGAGAGTATTTGGGCAGAGTTTGGCTGAACCAAAAGGCTTTGAAGGTGTGAAGTAATGATAAGGGGGAGTGCCCTTTTATAAGACGGGTGAGGGGCACCTTTGGAAAAGCTAGAAATATTAATTTATAATAAATTCATATTCGGTTTATAATGGCTCCAAAGTTGATTATTCAAAGGTTAAGGTGGGGATAGGTCGAAAACCATTCAACAAATAGAATTTAGACAGGTTTGGGTTACTATATTAACCTTATCTTTTAGTTTTAACTCTTAGTTAATTAGTTTGACATTTACCATGTCACTTTGTATTTTTATATTATATAGTTAATAAACTTACTATATACATCCAATAGACCCAAAAGTGATCCATTAATGACAAAACTATCATGATATAAGTATATTGGATGAACCTTAGATTTTTAGGAATTTAATATCAATTAATAATATAATATTTTTTTTAAACTCTTTTATGTCAATTTTGACACTATTCAATAGTTTATTTTTGTGAAACTCATAATAGAATGATTACTTCGAACAAAGTCAATTAAATCAATCATAATATGTCATATTATCCTATAAAATTAGTTTAATTCATTAAAAGTCTCAAATTATATTTATTTGGGTATTTATAATATCAATTATCTTAATTTTTCACTATTATGTTAATTACTGCATCATCATTGTGTCATAAATAAATTAAATTATTTAATGTATAAAAATTATAAATAAAATATCATTATATAGGGAATCTTATTATCTTTATAATTAATATTTACAATCGAATTTATCTTATGTATAACCCTATATTAAAAATGTTTTAGTAAATAAACTTTGATTTTAACTCTTTTAACTCTTCTTTGAATTAAATAATAATAAATGTCCTAATCTAATCCAAGTGGACCTAAATGATAATATTTTATTCCTAAGGTTGTTTTTGGTCGAGATACACTTGCCCAATAGAATTAAGACATGTGTTAGGGTAATATTAATATCATTTCTACCCTTAATTACCCTATTTACTTTTAACCGTGGTAAATAAAAGTAAAAAGTTACTATTCACCAAAAATTATTTTCATCTCATTGAACCACATTTTACTTCTTGATATTAACCGTGTCTCTTGGATTTTTGAAATTCCATTCAAATAAGCGGTAAAATTAAGTTTTATGAAAAATTTAGTTTTTTTTAACTACCACTTAGTAGTTTCATTATTCATCAAAAATTGAAGTTTTTCAGAACAATGTCAAAATTTCACCCTAAGCTATAATTGATATTCCGAATTCAAAAATGATGTCTATTTTACAAAATTACAAACATATAAGTTGCATTAATTAATTTTATAATTAATTCTCGCTGTCACAACAAATAGCGTGTTTTTAAGAAACAATATATATCAAAAGATTGACAATTGTTTAGGTCCAATTTCAAAGTGAAATTAATTATAATGAACACCATTGGATAAAATGGTAAAAATATATTCTAATTATACTTTAAAACCACTCAAATTCATAATTTATCACTATTAATTATTTTGATTAAAAAAGTTTTTTTTAATTAAAATTTAGTAATTTTCACTATTCATCAAAATATTAAAGTTATCCGAAAAGTACCAAAATTTCACCCTAGGGTAATTTTGATATTTCGAATCCAAAAATGAAGTCCATTTTGAGAGATAGAATTTATAAACTTTCAAAAAGTAGGTATTACTATTCATAACGGCTAGTTTGGTAAGTCATGGTGCGCTTTAACTCGGTGTTGCGTGTAGTGCAAGTTATTGAATTATTTTGAAGAAATAACACGCTATGAAATCTTGGGGTGTTACATTATCCCCTCCTTCAATAAATTGCGTCCTCGCAATTTTAAATTGTTCTTCAAAAATAAAAGGTTGAAAATAAAAAATATCTTTGTGGGAAAACCCACATCGGAAATTGGGTTACTAAAATTTAGTTCTAATATGAGGAAAAGAGAAATGAAAGGGTCACTACCAAATTATGATCTATATTAGGATAACATTGGTGGAAATTAGAGACATATAATTAGAGGAAAAACATAAATATTTATAGGTAGTGATTGAGGTCATCAATCACAAACAAGTTTAAAATTGAGGTCCTTAAATTCATCAATCTATGATGATTTGAAATACCATCGGTTCAACAAAACATAGGGTGTTAGGATAACACATTTTTGGTTTTAGGATTCCTTAAATAAAGTATAAGAATTAATTTCTTCTTAGAATAAGAGAAGAATAAAAAATATATTCTTGACAAGTAGAGTTCCATCCTTTAACTAATTTCTACCACAGACTCATCTTTCACTCTAAAAGATAATAGAACTTAAATTCGAGTAAAAGTATTATTGTGAAAGGTAATAGATTTATCTTCATAATAGGATTTTATTTTTAATTTTTATGCAACAAATAAGTATATTTAATAATTACACAAAAATTTTTTAGTAATTATTTTATTAAGAGATAAACCAAATAAATGGTTTTAAAAATAATAAAATAAATATTATATGAACTATTTAATGTGCTCCACTAATTTTATAGATACATATGGACTTTTAAAAATCTATTAAATCTTTTAGTTCGAACATATCTTCTGTATATATTTTATTTAAATTCATATAAATGAATAGTTTCAAAATTGACACTATTGTTATTTTATAAAAATAACATATTATAAAATTGTTTAAAAATCACAAAAATATTTAAAAATTATAAATTTAAATTTATATGGTCTAAAATGTTATAAATTATCCAATTATGGACAATTCAAAACAAATAAGTAATTTTTTGTTATAATTTAAAATTTAGAATGTTATTACCACAAATAAAATTAAATTGATTAAGTAAGGATAAATCAAGTTGATAATGTTTAAAATAATTTCCTAACATGTCTAAATTTTATTGGTTGATGAGATTAAAAGCCTATCTCATATTATATTCTAATATGAGTCATTTTTGGAGGTTTTTAAGTGGGGATAGATTTATTATAAATTAATATTTTTAAGATTTCCAAAGGTGCCCCTCTCCTCCCTTATAAAAGAGCACCTCCTCCCTCTCTTCCTCACACCAATTTGATCATTTAAGCTTGGCCAAACGCTGACCATTTCCCTTCTCAACTTCCCTAGAAACATCCTAGAGGTCCTGGATTTCTTAAAAGACCAATTTTAGTACCCTAAGAGGAGGATTCAAAGAGGCGTGTCAAAGAAGAGATAATATCTGTTACCGATTCTTTCAATTTTATTTCTTCTTCAACATCTTTTTATTTAGTTGTTTCATTATGAAGTAATAACATAAGTATCACTCATATACTGATATGTTATTATAAGTATGAAACAACCATATTTCACCATCTATCCATCCTAAGGAAAATGAAATCACCGCGTGTGCGTACGTACGGAATACCATCTCCACGCCGTGGTGTAATCTATTTTCCCCCACCACCTTACTTGGATGGGTATAATGGTGAAAGTAATGAATATATATGATTATTGTAAATTGAAATTGATTCTATAATATTATACATACACTTTAATACAATTCGATGATCATGGGAATGATATCATCTCTCGTGCGTACGTACTGAATACCGTCTCCACGACGCGATGAGATTCACTCTCCATGTTAACCATTCATGAATGATTATAAAGTATATATAATGAATAATAATGAAATATATGAAATAATAATGATACTGGATTTATGTATATATATATATATGTATGTCATTTACTTAATTCCATTCAATTCAAAAGGGAAACGAAAACAGCGTTCATGCGTACGTACGGCCTACCGTCTCCATGAACGGTGTATTTCATTCCTTTTATCAATCTATATTATATATGTATATGATGAATATATATTATATATAAATCATGTTTTACATTCTGGAATTATGTAAATCAGGATATAAGTAATAATATCAAGAACGACAAGTCGAAACACATACGATAAATAAAATGATTTCACCCAAAACGCTGCTTTAACATGGAATTTACAAAAGAACGGGTAATATAAGTCATAAGTGAAACATATATGATATCATAACAATGAATATGATTCTATAATAAGTCAATGACATTATTTAAATCATTATACAGGAGGTTCGGATACGTATGAAGCATATCGAACCTAAGGTAAGGGATAATTTTGAAAACCTTTTTTTTATCTGAGATTGCTTATACGTAAGTATTTACTGGGGTTATTGTTATCATCCATGTCCATGTTTTCTAAAAGTCTTTTTATGTATGTTTAATTTCCTTTTTACCCATTTTGACTTTTACTACATGGTATGTAAGGAATCTTTCTTTTGTTTACGTTACGAGGTACTTTTTGACTTTTCCGGTAAAAGTACAAGAAGAATGTTTTTTTAACCTATACAGCATGAATGGATTTTTACAGTTTTATAAAGCCTTATTTTTCTGAAGCCTCCTCCAAAATATTTCATGACTATTTTCAACAAAATCCTTTTCTTTTAAAATTGCATGACATTTTGTAAAAAGAGAATAATTTTGAAGAAGAAAGGATATTTTCCTCAAGAATTCATTTCAAGTGTTTTATCAAAACTATTTTCCATCTAAGATGACATTATTTCATATGTGTATGTTTCAAATATAATGTCTCTATAATTTACATGGTTTCACTTTTCTTATGATGAAATGATATCCATTTGTTTTATATGGATTATGTTATGATGGAATGATGTTTATGAAACCCATTTTATTCTTTGGGTTATGATGAACGTTTTAAGTTTATTTTGTGGCACAAGTAAGAATGATTTCATTATGAGATGGGTGTGACCTATATCTCCCTCCAATGCATTGGGTAAATATTTTATATCTCATGAGATAGACAAGGCTAGAACAGTAAGTTAATCTAGTTCAGTGTTACAGGACTGAAACGAGGAGTGAACTCGATTCAGGACGGGCGATAGCCCGTCGCGTCGGACAAGGCTGTGGGAATAGAACCCACAACTGAAGTATGACTGGCCTTTATCTCCTACCACTGGCCTACAGGAAGTCCCTAGTTAGTAGAAACTAGTTTTATTTTATTAAGCGGTATGATATATGAAGTATAAGTTCATTTTTTGGAACCATATACGATTAATCTAACCATAAGATGGACTTATAACTTTTGCTAACCTTTTGTTTGAAAGAGATAGAATGACACATCATTCTATCACATGATCTTCTAACACATCACGAATAACAAATTCAACTTCATTTCTTTAAGGGATGAAGTGGAAATTGTTCAATTCACGAACAACAGTGAGATTGTACCAAAATCATGCAAGTATTTATTTTAATTCATCAACTTTAGGGAAATGATCTTGAAAACCAAAAATGTTGTCCTAGTTCCCTTATATCCGATGAATCAGATGGTACCTTAGATCATCACAAATCAATAGCTTTGTGATTTTTGGATTTTTCATAGCCATGTTCTCTACCACTCTCCATCAGAACTTGATGGTTAGATTTCTCTTTCATATCCATATTTTCACCTATGTTGTCCTACGTGGAAACCCAGTGATGAGTTAATTTGGGTAACCGTTACATTTCATACTTTAGTTTTTAAAGCCATGTTTTGGTATTCTTTTTTACGATGTGGGTTTCTATTAAACAAACTTTCGGGTAGTAAACCATTTATAACCCCGATGAATTTTGAGGGAGAAATTCATTTTAAGGGGGGTAGAATGTAACACCCCGAGATTTTATGAAAAATATTCTTTTAATTTCATTAATTTCTTGTGTTTTATGCTACACCAAGATTACATTGCACTATACGCAACACCGTATTAGCTTGCAGTATACGCAACACTATTCTTGGATCGTGTTACACACAATTTTGATAATAGTCATTCTACGCAACATTGAGTATATATATATATATTCAATGTATAAATTAAATATGGCTGGATTCTGTTATATGAAACAACGAAGGATTCTTGCATAACACGCAACCCTGACTTGGCTTGCATTACACGCAATTGCGACCTTCCTCGATAGCGTGTGTTGTACGCAATACCGGGTTTTACTAAACAACGATATATTATTATAATATTATTATGAACTAGACGTTATGAATAGTATTAACTAAATTTTGAATTTTATAACATTATTATTCATCGTACACATTTTCTAGAACATGGTATAAGAACAAAATAAATTTTTCGGGTAAAATACGTTTTTTTCAAAAAATGCAGTTTTGTCACCTTTTGATGGCGCACCCACTTTAAATATAGTTTTTGACAAAATAAAATTCCTCTTTGGAATCAAGAAATAAAAATTTACTTCGGATAAAATTTTCATATTATTCTGGTAACTTTCATATTTTGATGAATAGTAAAAACACGCTATATTTTAATTAAAAACAAAATTTTTCATCGCAATAATTTATATGGTTAAATTATAATATTGAATGGTTTTAAAGTATAAATAGAATATATTTTTACCATTTAATATAATTTATGTAATTATCATTGATTTTACATTAAATTCATAGGTTAAATCAATTCAATCTTTTGCAATGTTTTAAAGCAAAACCCGTTTTCTTTCGACAACGGGATTAATTTTGATTTAATTTCTTCAACTTTTGTGTATTGAATTTGGAAAAATGGATTCCATATTTGGAATCAGTGGGTAAAAATTATGTTAATAAGCTACTTTTTATTTTTGGGAATTATGAATAGTAACTACGGTAAATTTTATTTACCATAGTTAAAGGTAAATCGGGTAATTAAGGGTAAATATAATATTATAAAATCACCCTAACACATTCCAAAATTCTATTTGATGGATAAATGTAGACCCATATAACCTAAGGGTCGGATTAGATTCATTTTTTGGA
Source organism: Viscum album (assembly GCA_963277665.1). NCBI lineage: Eukaryota > Viridiplantae > Streptophyta > Magnoliopsida > Santalales > Viscaceae > Viscum > Viscum album. The sequence goes on along the minus strand of OY728140.1, from coordinate 716,574,138 downwards.
CTTTTTACCATGAAAATAATTTAATTATTATTAAAACCAAAGAAAGTGACAACATGTCACTCTCTTAAATCTTATAAGTATAATAATTTTAATTTAGTGATAAACATCATAAAACTTCGAACATAAATAGTATGCAGAATTATAATAAAATTATCTACATCATGATAATTTATTTAGAATTTTTAGGGATTAAATAATTGTCATTAACGGTGATACATTAATGATACAGAAATTATTTATTAAGTGGGAAATAAGTAATATAGTTTTTATTGAAATAATAATACCCATTAAAAGGGCCACAAACATGACCAAAACTTATTTTTAGTGTATATCTACACCTTACTCATCCAATGACCTAATATATAACCGTTTGGATCCTTATAAAAGTGAATATGACACTTATATTATTTTATTTTAAATGATGCCAAAGTTGTCACCTTCATAATTTAATAAATATAACAATTTAACTATTGTGATTTTAAGATGATAAATTCGAGTAAAAGTATTATTGTGAAAGGTAATAGATTTATCTTCATCATAGGATTTTATTTTAGATTTTTATGCAAAAAATAAGTATATTAAATAATTATACAAAAATGTTGTAGTAATTATTTTATTAATAGATAAACCAAATAAATGGTTTTAAAAATAATAAAATAAATATTATATGAACTATTTAATATGATACACTAATTTTATAGACACCTATTACCTTTTATGAATCTATTAAATCTTTTATTTCGAACATATCTTCTGTATATATTTTATTTAAATTCAAATAAATGAATAGTGTCAAAATTGACACTATTGTTATTTTATAAAAATAACATATTATAAAATTGCTTAAAAATCACAAAAATATTTAAAAATTATAAATTTAAATTTATATGGTCTATAATGTTATAAAGTAAACAATTATTGAAAATTCACAACAAATAAGTAATTATTTGTTATATTTTAAAATTTATAATTTTATTACCACAAATAAACTTAAATAAATTAAATAAGGATAAATCAAAATGATAAGGTTTAAAATAAAATCCAAACATGTCTAAATTTGATTGGTTGATGATATTACAACCCTATATCATCTAATATTAGAATATGAGTCATTTTTTGAGGTTTTTAAGTGGGGTTAGATTTATTATAGATTAATATTTTTAAGAATTCCAAAGGTGCCCCTCTCCTCCCTTATAAAAGGGCACCTCCTCCCTCTCTTCCACACACCACTTTGAGCCTTCAAGATCGGACAAAACCTACCCAATTCTCTTATCCACTTCCCTAGAAACATCCTAGAGGTCTTGTTCTTCTTCAAAGACCAATTTTAGAGCCCTAAGAGGAGGTCTCAAAGAGGCACTTCAAAGAAGGGGTAATTTCCGTTACCGATTCTTTCACCTTTATTTCTTCTCCCACTTATTCTTATTAGGTTGTTTCATTATGAAGTAACAACATCAGTATCAATAATATAATGATATGTTATTATAAGTATTAAACAACCCTATTTCACCATCTATCCATCCTACGGAAAACAAAATCACCGCGCGTGCGTACGTACGGAATACCGTCTCCACGCCGTGGTGTCATCTATTTTCCACCACCACCTTACTTGGATGGGTATAATGGTGTAAATAATAACTATATATTATTATTGTAAAGTTATATTGATTCTGTAATAGTATACATACACTCCAATAAAATTCCACGATCATGGGAACGATATCATCGCTTGTGCGTACATACGGAATACCGTCTCCACGACGCGATGAGATTCATTCTCAATGATTAACCATTCATAAATGATTATAAAGTATATATAATAAGTAATCATGAAATATATTACATAATAATGATACTGGATGTATGTATATATATATATATGTATTTCATCCAATTAATTTCATTCAATTCAATGAGGAAACGAAAACAACGTTCATGCGTACGTACGGCCTACCGTCTCCATGAACGGTGTATTTCTTTCCATTTAGCGATCTATTATATATATGTATATTATGAATATATATTATATATAAATCATGTTTTACATTCTGGATGTATGTAATCATGATCTAAGTAATCATATGAATAATTACAAGTCAAAACACGGACGACAAATGAAACGATTTTACCCAAAACGCTCTTTAACATGGAATTTACAAAAGAACGGGTAATATAAAGTCATAAGTGAACCATATATGATATCATAATAATTAATATGATTCTTTAATAATTAAATAACATTATTTAAATCATTATACAGGAGGTTCAGATACGTAAGAAGCATATCAGACCTAAGGTAAGGGATAATTTTGCAAAACTCATTTTTATCCGAGATTTCTTATTCGTAAGTATTTACTGGGGTTATTTCTATCATCCATGTCCATGTTTTATAAAAGTGTTTTGATGTATTTTTAAAGTCCTTTTTACCCATTTTTGACTGTTACTACATGGTATGTAAGGAATCTTTCTTTTGTTTATGTTACGAGGTACTTTTTGACTTTTCCGGCAAAAGTACGAAAAGAATGTTTTTCTTTTAACTTATACGGCACGAACGGATTTTTACGGTTTTATAAAGCCTTATTTTCATGAAGATTCCTCCAAAATATTTCATGACTATTTTCAACAAAATCTCTTTCTTTTAAAATTTCATAACGTTTTGTGGAAATAAATTGATTTTGAAGAAGAAAGGATATTTTCCTCAAGAATTCATTACAAGTGTTTTATCAAAACCATTTTCCATCTAAGATGAAATTATTTCATATGTGTATGTTTCAAGTGTAATGTCTATATGATTGACATGGTTTCACTTTTCTTATTATGAAATGATATCCATTTCTTTTATATGGATTATGTGATGATGGGATGATGTTTATGAAACCCATTTTATTCGTTGGGTTATTATGAATTATGTATGTTTATTTTGTGGCACAAGTAAGAATGATTTCATTATGAGATGGGTGGGACCTATATCTCCCTCCAATGCATTGGGTAAAGATTTATATCTCATTACATAGATATGGCTGGAACGGAAAGTTAAACCGGTTTAGTAATACGGGACTGGAACGAGGAGTGATCTCGATTCAGAAAGGGACTTTGTCCACTAAGATGGTCTTGGTAGCAATGCCTTGGCTACTATGGAAATCATATCATCTGCTTAATGGTTTCCACAATTACATGTTTTATTCCCATTCTATTTTATCATTCTTAATGTTTCTTTATGATCTATGCCTTACGTACTTCCATGTTTTATGTCATTTCTCAAGCTTTTGATGTTTAAACATTATGTTCATGTTTTTAAGTTCAAATGTATATGGTATGTTTTATTTTATCCATGCTTACCCTTACTGAGAATTTGAGATCACCCTTTTTATGTTTTCTTTTCCCTAGGATATAAAGAAAGGTTTTAGGTAAGAAAAAAATGGGGAAGATCTTTATGGGAGATGTTGAAGATCTTTCACCACAATTAGAAGATTATGTTCCAAGTTTCCCAATAAAGATCTCCCCCCTTTTTTTCTTACCTAAAACCTTTATTTATATCCTATGGAAAATAAAACATAAAGGGGTGAGATCAAATGCCCAGTAAGGGTAAATATAGCGAACATAAAACAATCCATAAAAATTTGAATGCAAAAACATGAATATAAAATCTAAACATCAAAATCTTGAGCAAAGACATGAATCTTGGAAGTACGTAAGGCATAAGAGAACATCAATCATGATAAAATAGCATGGGAATAAAACATGTAATTGTGGCAACCATTAAGCACATGATATGATTTCCATAGTAGCCAAGGCATTGCTGCCAAGACCATCTTAGTGGACAAAGTCCCTTTCTGAATCGAGTTCACTCCTCGTTCCAGTCTTGTATTACTGAACCGGTTTAACCTGTCGTTCCAGCCATGTCTATCTCATGAGATATAAATCTTTACCCAATGCATTGGAGGGAGATATAGGTCCCACCCATCTCATAATGATACCATTCTTATGTGTGCCACAAAATCATAAACCGTACATCATAGTACAACCCATGTAATAAAAATGGGAATCTTAAACATCGTGACATCATAAAACAATTCATATAAGATAATGGAATTCATAAAAATAATTACATCATAACATAATCAAATCAATGTAATAATAGGGATAGAAATAGAACCCTTTATTATCTTAGGTGGAAACTTATTTTGATAAAACACTTGAACTCCATTCTTGAAGAAAATATCTTTTCTACTTCAAAAACACTTTTCCTTTCTTAAAATGTCATACAACTCTAAACTAAAATAAGTTGATTAAAAATAAACTTGAAAACTTGTAAGGTAAGCTTCTTGGAAATAATGTTTTAAAAATCCATTCATGCCATATAAGTTAAAAGAAAACATTCTTCTCGTACTTTTGTCAGAAAAGTCAAAAAGTACCTCGTATGAAAAATGAAAAAAGATTCCTTTCATATCTTTTACAAAAAACTCACCGAAGGGTAAAATTGGATATAAAATATTGTATAAGGATATAAATATTACATATTGAGGAAACATGGATGTGGATGATAAAATACACCCCAGTAAATTCCAAAGTATAAACAATCTCAGATAAAAATGAGATTGTGATATTTCCCTTACCTTAGGTCCGATATGCTTCGTATGGTTCTGAACCTCCTGTATAATGATTTAAATAATGTAATTGACTTATTAAATAATCATATTCATTGTTATTATATCATATATGTTTCACTTATGACTTTATATTACCCGTTCTTTTGTAAATTCCATGTTAAAGTAGTGTTTTGCGTAAAATCATTTCATTTATCGTATGTATTTCGACTTGTCGTTTCTTGATATTATTACTTATATCCTGATTTACATAATTCCAGAATGTAAAACATGATTTATATATAATATATATTCATCATATAGATATATATTATAGATTGATAAAAGGAATGAAATACACCGTTCATGGAGACGGTAGGCCATACGTACGCATGAACGCTGTTTTCGTTTCCTTATTGAGTTGAATGGAATTAAGTAGATGACATACATATATATATATATATATATATATAAATAAATCCAGTAGCTTTATAATGTCATATATTTCATTATTATTTCTTATATATACTGTATAATCATTCTTAAATGGTTAACATGGAGAATGAATCTCATCGCGTCGTGGAGATGGTAGTCTGTACGTATGCACGAGCGATGATATCGTTTCCATAATTATTGAATTGAATTAGAGTGGATGATACAATATATCAGAATCAGTATGATTTTATAATAATTATGTATAGTTATTATTTACACCATTATACCCATCCATGTAAGGTGTTGGTGGAAAAACAGATTACACCATGGCGTGGAGACGGTATTCCGTACATACGCACGCGCGGTGATTTTGTTTTCCGTAGGATGGATAGAAGGTGAAATGGGGTTGTTTCATATTTATAATAACATATAAGTATATTATTGATACTGATGTTATTACTTTATAATTAAACAACTAAAGAAGAAGAAGTTGAAGAAGAAAGAAGCTTGAAAGAATCGGTAGAAAAAATTACCTATTATTCGATACGCCTCTTTGAAACCTCCTCTTAGGGCACTACGATTGGTCTTTGAAGTAGACCAGGACCTCTAGGATGTTTGTAGGGAAGTGGAGAAGATAATTTGGCAGGGTTTGGCCGAGCTTGAAGGCTCAAATTGGTGTGATGAGGAGAGGGAGGAGGTTCCCTTTTATAAGAGAGGAGAGGGGCACCTTTGGAAATCTTAAAAATATTAATTTATAATAAATCTAACCCCACTTAAAAACCTCAAAAAATGACTCATATTCAAATATTAGATGATACAGGGTTGTAATATCATCAACCAATAAAATTTAGACATGTTAGGAATTTATTTTAAACATTATCAACTTGATTTATCCTTATTTAATCAATTTAATTTTATTTGTGGTAATAACAATCTAAATTTTAAATTATAACAAATAATTACTTATTTGTTGTGAATTTTCCATAATTGGATAATTTATAACATTTTAGACCATATATATTTAAGTTTATAATTTTTAAATATTTTTGTGATTTTTAAACAATTTAATAATATTATTTTTATAATATAACAATAGTGTCAATTTTGACACTATTCATTTATTTGAATTTAAATAAAATCTAAGCAGTGGATATATTCGAACTAAAATATTTAATAGATTCATAAAAGGTCATATGTATCTATAAAATTACTTTATAACATTAAATAGTTCATATAATATTTATTTTATTATTTTTAAAACCATTTATGTGGTTTATCTCTTAATAAAATAAATACTACAACATTTTTGTATAGTTATTTAATATACTTATATGTTGCATAAAAATTAAAAATAAAATAATATAATGAATATAAATATATTAAAGTTTATAATAATACTTTTACTCGAATTTATCCTCTTAAAATCAAAATATTTAAATTGTTATATTTATTAAATTATGAAGGTGACAACTTTGGCATCATTTAAAATAAAATAATATAAGTGTCATAATCGCTTTTATAAGGCTCCAAATGATCAAAGATTCGACCATTGGATGATTATTGTTTACATTTACATGACCAATAAGTTTTGGTTAGGGTTTGTGCCTTTTATGGTCACTATTAGTTTAATAAAAACTATATTCTTGATTTTTCACTAGATAAACAATTTCTGCATCACTATTGTGTCACAATTAATGACAATTATTTAATCCCTAAAAATTATAAATAAATTCATATGATGTATATAATTTTATGAGATTTCTGGAGACTACTCATGTTCGAAGTTTCATGAAGTTTATCACTAAAATAAAATTATTATACTTATAAAATTTAAGAGAGTGACATGTTGTCACTTTCTTTGGTTTTAATAATAATTAAATTATTTTCATGGAAAAAAGACCATTAAATGAATCTAATCCGACCCTTAGGTGATATGGGTCGACTTTTAGTCATCTAATAGAATTTTGGCAGGTGTTAGGATAATTTTATAATCTTATATTTACCCTTAATTACCAGATTTACCTTTAACTATGGTAAATAAAATTTACCGTGGTTACTATTCATAATGCCAAAAAATAAAAAGTGGCCTATTAATATAATTTGGACCCACTGATTCTGAATATGGAATCCATTTTTCAAAATTCAAAACATAGAAGTTGCAGTAATTAATTTAAAATAAATCCCATTGTCGAAAGAAAACGGATTTTTGTTTAAAACATTGCAAAAGATTTAATTGATTTTACCTACGAATTCAAGGTTAAATCAATGCTAATGACATAAATTATATTAAATGGTAAAAATATATTCTATTTATACTTTAAAACCATTCAATATAATAATTTAACCATATAAATTATTACGATGAAAAAAAGTTGTTTTTAATTAAAATATAGTGTGTTTTTACTATTCATTAAAATATGAAAGTTATCAAAAAAATATCAAAACTTTATCCAACGTAAATTTTTATATCTTGATTCAAAATGAGAAGTTTATTTTGTAAAATTAAACTTATAAACATGTCAAAAACTAGATTTAAAGTGGGTGCGCCATCAAAAGGCAGCAAAAATGCATTTTTTTGAAAAATTTATTTTGTTCACATACCATGTTCTAGAAAATGTATAAGATGAAATAATAATGTTATAAAATTCAAAATTTAGTTAATACTATTCATAAAGGCTAGTTCGTAATAATATTATAACCAATTTTACCCTCATTTCAGTCCTATTTCACTGAACCGGTATAACCTGCCGTTCCAGCCATGTCTATCTCATGAGATATAAAATCTTTACCCAATGCATTGGAGGGAGATATAGGTCCCACCCATCTCATAATGATACCATTCTTATGTGTGCCACAAAATCATAAACCATACATCATAGCATAACCCATTTAATAAAAATGGGAATCTTAAACATCGTGACATCATAAAACAATTCATATAAGATAAAGGAATTCATAAAAATAATTCCATCATCACATAATCAAATCAATGTAATAATAGGGATAGAAACATAACCCTTTATTATCTTATATGGAAAATAATTTTGATAAAACACTTGAACTCCATTCTTGAGGAAAATATCCTTTCTACTTCAAAAACACTTTTCCTTTCTTAACTTGTCATACAATTCTAAACTAAAAGAAGTTGATTAAAAATAAACTTGAAAACTTGTAAGGGAAGATTCTTGTAAATAATGTTTTAAAAATCCATTCATGCCGTATAAGTTAAAAGAAAAAATTCTTCTCGTACTTTTGTCAGAAAAGTCAAAAAGTACCTCGTACGAAAAACGACAAAAGATTCCTTTCATATCTTTTACAAAAAACTCACGGAAGGGTAAAATTTGATATAAACTATTGTAGAAGGATATAAATATTACATATTGAGGAAACATGGATGTGGATGATAAAATACACCCCAGTAAATTCCAAAGTATAAACAATCTCGGATAAAAATGAGATTGTGATATTTCCCTTACCTTAGGCCTGATTTGCTTCGTAAGTGTCTGAACCTCCTGTATAATGATTTAAATAATGTTATTGACTTATTCCAGAATCATACTTATTTTTATGATATCATATATGGTAATATTCTTAGCTTCTTATTAGTAATATTTCATTACTACTTGTTATTCAGGTGTTTATTACTTTTTGTTCTTATGCGTGTTTTGTCGAATGAATTATTATTATTCTCTTTAGGTTATAGATATCTCATTTCCAGAATGGTATTAGTGTAATATATATCATATTAATTCATTCAATTCATTTATATAATAATTATTCAATGAATATCACGTAGAACGAGTCGCATCACATCGTGGAGACAGTATTCCATACGTACGCACGAGCGATGATATCATTCCCATGATCGTGGAATTGTATTGGAGTGTATGTATACTATTTCAGAATCAATATCACTTTACAATAATCATATATAGTTATTATTTACACCATTATACCCATCCAAGTAAGGTGGTGGGGGAAAATAGATTACACCACGGTGTGGAGACGGTATTCCGTACGTACGCACGCGCGGTGATTTCGTTTTCCATAGGATGGATAAGAGGTGAAATAGGGTTGTTTCATATTTATAATAACATATCAGTATATGAGTGATACTGATGTTATTACTTCATAATGAAACAAATAAAGAAGAGGGAGTAGAAGAAGAATGGAACTTGAAGAAAATGGTAGAAGGTATTACCTCTTTCTCGAAGTGCCTCCTTTAAACTTTCTCTTCAGGCACTAGAGTTGGTCTTTTGATAAGACCAATACCTCTAGTAGGTTTCTAAGGAAGTGGGGAAGTGAAATGGGCAGGGTTTGGCCGAGATTGAAGGCTCAAATTGGTGTGAGGAAGAGAGGGAGGAGGTTCCCTTTTATAAGGGAGGAGAGGGGAACCTTTGGAAATATAAGAAATATTAGTTTATATTAAATACCAACCCCACTTAAAAACTTCCAAAATGACTCATATCTGAAGCTTAGATGAGATAGGGTTGTAATCTCATCAACCAATAAAATTTAGACATTTTAGGAATTTATTTTAAACATTATCAACTTGATTTATCCTTATTTATCAATTTAATTTTATTTTTGGTAATAATATTCTAAATTTTAAATTATTATAAATAATTACATATGTGTTGTGAATTTTCCATAATTTGACACTTTATGAAATTTTCGACCATATAAATTTTAATTTATAATTTTTAAATATTTTTGTGATTTTTAAACAATTTTATAATATGTTATTTTTATAAAAGAACAATAGTGTCAATTTTGACACTATTCATTTATTTGAATTTAAATAAAATATATACAGAAGATATGTTCGAAATAAAAGCTTTAATAGATTTATAAAATGTCATATGTATCTAGAAAATTAGTGTATCACATTAAATAGTTCATATAATATTTATTTTAATATTTTTTAAAACAATTTATTTGATATTTTAATTAATAAAATAATTTCAACATCACTATTGTGTCATAATTAATGATAATTATTTAATCCCTAAAAATTATAAATAAATTCTTATGATGTAGATAATTGTATTTTCTTTATGGAGACTATTCATGTTCGAAATTTCATTAAGTTTATCACCAAAGTAAAATTATTATACTTATAAGATTTAAGAAAGTGACATGTTGTCACATTCTTTGGTTTTAATAATAATTAAATTATTTTCATGGAAAAAAGTCCATTAAATGAATCTAATCCGACCCTTAGGTGATATGGGTCGACTTTTAGTCATCCAATAGGATTTTGGCAGGTGTTAGGGTAATTTTATAATCTTATATTTACCCTTAATTACCCTATTTACCTTTAACTATGGTAAATAAAATTTACCGTAGTTACTATTCATAATGCCCAAAAAATAAAAAGTAGCCTATTAACATAATTTGGACCCAATTATTCTGAATATGGAATCCATTTTTCAAAATTCAAAACATATAAGTTGCAGTAATTAATTTAAAATAAATCCCGTTGTTAAGAAAACGAGTTTTAGAAGTTAAAACATTGCCAAAGATTGAAATGTTTTTACCTATGAATTCAATGTGAAATTAATGCTAATGACATACATTATATTAAATGGTAAAAATATATTCTATTTATACTTTAAAACCATTCAATATTATAATTTATCCATATAAATTATCTCAATGAAAAAAAGTTGTTTTTAATTAAAAATTAGCGTATTTTTACTATTCATCAAAATATGAAAGTTATCAAAAAAATATCAAAAATTTATCCAAAATAAATTTTTATACCCTGATTCAAAAGAAGAATTTTATTTTGTCAAATTAAACTTATAAACATGTCAAAAAAATATATTTAATGTGGGTGCACCATCAAAAGGCGACACAACTGCATTTTTTGAAAAATACTTCTTTTATCCAAAAAAAACTGATTTTGCTTTTATACCTCATTCTAGAAAATGTATAAGTTGAATTAAAATTTTATAAAATTCAAAATTCAGTTAATACTATTCATAACGGCTAGTTTTAATAGCATATTGTTTTTTTAGTGAAACTCGATATTGCGTATGACGCAAGCTATTGAGGAAGGTCGTGATTGCATGTAAAGAAAGCCAAGCAAGTGTTGTGTGTAGTGAAAGATTCATTTGATGATAACATAGAAACAAAATATTTCTCATAAAAGTCTCGGGTGTTACATTCTACCCCCCTTAAAATGAATTTCTCCCTCGAAATTCGTCACTTTGTAACAAACAGATGAGGATACCTCTCCCTCATCATATCCTCAAGTTCCCATGTAGCTTATTATAATTGGTGGTTCCTCCATAAAAATTTCACCAAGTGAGTGTTCTTGTTTTGTAGGACTTTTTCGCTACGATCCAGAATCTCTATCGACTGTTCTTCATAAGAAAGATCTTGCTCCAGCGGTACAACTTCTGAGATGAGTACATGTGAAGGATCAGGTATGTACTTTCTCAGGAGAGATACATGGAACACATCGTGCACTTGAAAGAGATTCGGTGGAAGCGCCAATCGGTAAGCTACCTTTCCAACACGATCCAGTATTTCGAAAGGACTAATATATCTAGGGCTCAACTTCCCCTTCTTCCCAAATCTCATGACCCTCTTCCAGGGAGATATTCGTAAGAACACCTTATCACCCACTTCAAACTCTAATTCTTTTCTTCGGTTGCCGACATAACTTTTTTGTCGACTCTGAGCTACTGTTATGTGTTGTTGAATAGATCAGACCTTTTTTTCCATCTCATCAACAAGATCAGGTCCTAATAGATTTCTTTCCCCAACTTTATCCCAGCAAGTTGGAGTCCTGTATTTCTTTCCATAGAGAGCTTCATAAGGAGCCATCTAAATACTGGAGTGAAAGCTATTATTATAAGAAAATTTCACCAAAGGTAGGTGTTGATCCCAACCACCTTTGAAATCTATAGAGAAAGCTCTCAACATATCTTCTAAACTTTGAATTGTCCTCTCAGACTGACCGTCTTTCTGAGGATGATAAGCGGTGCTGAAACTCAACTCTGTATCCAGAGTATGCTGAAGGCTTCTCCAGAACTTTGAGGTAAACCTCGGATCCCGATCAGACATAATAGAAAGTCGTACTCCATGCAATCTTACCACTTCCTTTACATATATCCTGGCAAGCTGATCCAGAGAGAAATCCTCTCTAATAGCAATGAAGTGTACAGACTTTGTAAGACGATCAACTATGACCCAGATAACATTATTGACTTTGGATGTTTTAGGAAGTCCTGTGACAAATTCCATAGTGATGTTTTCCCATTTCCATTCAGGTATGGGTAATGGTTGTAACATCCCCTTAGACTTCTGTCTCTCAGCTTTAACTTGCTGACAAACACTTGTAATGAATTCTTGAGGAAAATATCCTTTCTTCTTCAAAATCAATTTCTTTTCACAAAACGTCATGAAATTTTAAAAGAAAGAGATTTTGTTGAAAATCGTCATGAAATATTTTGGAGGAATCTTCATGAAAATAAGTCTTTATAAAACCGTAAAAATCCGTTCGTTCCATATAAGTTAAAATAAAAACATTCTTTTCGTACTTTTGCTGGAAAAGTCAAAAAGTACCTCGTAACGTAAACAAAAGAAAGATTCCTTACATACCATGTAGTAAAAGTCAAAAATGGGTAAAATGAATTTAAACATACATGAAAACACTTTTATAAAACATGGACATGGATGATAGAAATAACCCCAGTAAATACTTACGAATAAGCAATCTCGGATAAAAATGAGATTTGCAAAATTATCCCTTACCTTAGGTCCGATATGCTTCGTACGTATCCGAACCTCCTGTATAATGATTTAAATAATGTTATTGACTTATTACAGAATCATATTAATTGTTATCATATCATATATGGTTCACTTATGACTTTATATTACCCGTTCTTTTGTAAATTCCATGTTAAAGAGCGTTTTGGGTAAAATCGTTTCATTTGTCGTCCGTGTTTTGACTTGTAATTATTCATATGATTACTTAGATCATGATTACTTACATCCAGAATTTAAAACATGATTTATATATAATATATATTCAGAATATACATATATATAATAGATCTATAAATGAAAAGAAATACACCGTTCATGGAGACGGTAGGCCGTACGTACGCATGAACGTTGTTTTCGTTTCCTCATTGAATTGAATGGAATTAATTGGATGACATACATATATATATATATACATAAATCCAGTATCATTATTATGTCATATATTTCATGATTACTTATTATATATACTTTATAATCATTTATGAATGGTTAATCATTGAGAATGAATCTCATCACGTCGTGGAGACGGTATTCCGTACGTATGCACGAGCGATGATATCATTCCCATGATCGTGGAATTTTATTAGAGTGTATGTATACTATTATAGAATCAATATAACTTTATAATAATCATATATAGTTATTATTTACACCATTATACCCATCCAAGTAAGGTGGTAGTGGAAAATATATTACACCACGGCGTGGAGACGGTATTCCGTACGTACGCACGCACGGTGATTTCGTTTTCCATAGGATGGATAGATGGTGAAATAGGGTTGTTTCATACTTATAATAAAATATCAGTATATGAGTGATACTGATGTTATTACTTCATAATGAAACAACCTAATAAAAAGAAGTGGAAGAAGAAATAAAGGTGAAAGAATCGGTAAAGGAAATTACCTCTTCTTTGAAGCGCCTCTTTGAGACCTCCCTTTAGGGCACTAAAATTGGTCTTTGAAGAAGACCAGGACCTATAGGATGTTTCTAGGGAAGTGTGGAAGAGAATTGGACAGGTTTTGGCCGAGCTTGAAGGCTCAAAGTGGTGTGTGGAAGAGAGGGAGGAGGTGCCCTTTTATAAGGGAGGAGAGGGGCACCTTTGGAATTCTTAAAAATATTAATTTATAATAAATCCAACCCCACTTAAAAACCTCAAAAAATGACTCATATTCGAAGATTATATGAGATATGGTTGTAATCTCATCAACAAATAAAATTTAGACATGTTTGGATATTATTTTAAACCTTATCATTTTGATTTATCCTTATTTAATCTATTTAAGTTTATTTGTGGTAATAAAATTCTAAATTTTAAATTATAACAAATAATTACTTATTTGTTGTGAATTTTCCATAATTGTTTAATTTATAACATTATAGACCATATAAATTTAAATTTATAATTTTTAAATATTTTTGTGATTTTTAAAAAATTTTATAATATGTTATTTTTATAAAATAACAATAGTGTCAATTTTGACACTATTCATTTATTTGAATTTAAATAAAATATATACAGAAGATATGTTCGAAATAAAAGCTTTAATAGATTCATAAAAGGTCCTATGTATCTATAAAATTAGTGGATCACATTAAATAGTTCATATAATATTTATTTTATTATTTTTAAAACCATTTATTTGGTTTATCTCTTAATAAAATAATTACTACAACATTTTTGTATAATTCTTTAATATATTTATTTGTTGCATAAAAATTAAAAATAAAATCCTATGATGAAGATAAATATATTACCTTTCACAATGATACTTTTACTCTAATTTATCATCTTAAACTCACAATATTTAAATTTTTATATTTATTAAATTATGAAGGTGACAACTTTGGAATCATTTAAAATAAAATAATATAAGTGTCATAATCACTTTTATAAGGCTCCAAACGGTTATATATTAGGTAATTGGATGCTTAAGGTGTAGATATACACTACCAATAAGTTTTGGTCAGGTTTGTGGTCCTTTTAATGGGTATTATTATTTAAATAAAAACTATATTACTTATTTCCCACTTAATAAATAATTTTTGTATCATTAATGTATCACCATTAATGACAATTATTTAATCCCTAAAAATTCTAAATAAATTATCATGATTTAGATAATTTTATTAGCTTTATGGAGACTATTCAGTTTCGAAGTTTTATGATGTTTATCACTAAATTAAAATTATTATACTTATAAGATTTAAGAGAGTGACATGTTGTCGCTTTCTTTGGTTTTAATAATAATTAAATTATTTTCATGGTCAAAAGTCCAAAAAATAAATATAATCCGACCCTTAGGTTATATGGTTCTACCTTTAGCCATCCAATAGAATTTTTTCATGGGTTACGGTAATTTTATAATATTATATTTACCCTTAATTACTCGATTTACCTTTAACTATGGTAAATAAAATTTACCGTAGTTACTATTCATAATTCCCAAAAATAAAAAGTAGCTTATTAACATAATTTGGACCCACTGATTCCAAATATGGAATCAATTTTTCCAAATTCAATACACAAAAGTTGCAGAAATTAAATCAAAATTAATCCCGTTGTCGAAAGAAAATGAGTTTTTCTTTAAAACATTGCAAAAGATTGAATTGATTTAACCTACGAATTTAATGTAAAATCAATGATAATGACATAAATTATATTAAATGGTAAAAATATATTCTATTTATACTTTTAAACCATTAAATATTATAATTTAACCATATAAATTATTGCGATGAAAAAAGTTGTTTTTAATTAAAATATAGCGTGTTTTTACTATTCATCAAAATATGAAAGTTACCAGAATAATATGAAAAATTTATCCAAAGTATTTTTTTTATTTCTTGACTCCAAAGAAGAATTTTATTTTTTCAAATTGAACTTATAAACATTTAAAAAACTAGGTTTAAAGTGGGTGCGCCATCAAAAGGCGGCAAAACTGCATTTTTTGAAAAATACTTATTTTACCCAAAAAATTTATTTTGTTCTTATACCATGTTCTAGAAAATGTGTAAGATGAATAATAATTTTATAAAATTAAAAATTTAGTTAATAGTATTCATAACGGCTAGTTCATAATAATATAATAATAATATATCGTTGTTTAGTAAAACCCGGTATTGCGTACAACACACGCTATCGAGGAAGGTCGCGATTGCATGTAATGCAAGCCAAGTCAGGGTTGCGTGTTGTGCAAGAATCCTTCATTGTTTCATATAACGGAATCCAACCATATTTCATTTATACATTGAATATATATATATATATATACTCAATGTTGCGTAGAATAACTATTATCAAAATTGTGTGTAACACGATCCAAGAATAGTGTTGCGTATACTGCAAGATAATACGGTGTTGCGTATAGCGCAAGGTAATCTTGGTGTAGCATACAACACAAGAAATTAATGAAATTAAAAGAATATTTTTCATAAAATCTCGGGGTGTTACATTCTACCCCCCTTAAAATGAATTTCGCCCTCGAAATTCATCGGGGTTATAAATGGTTTACTACTCGAAAGTTTGTTTAATAGAAACCCACATCGTAAAAAGGAATACCAAAACATGTCTTTAAAAACTAAAGTATGAAATGTAACGGTTACCCAAATTAACTCGTCACTGGGTTTCCACGTAGGAGAATATAGGTGAAAATATGGATATGGAATAAAAATCTAACCATCAAGTTCTGATGGAGAGTGGTAGAGAACATGGCTATGAAAAAGCCAAAAATCACAAAGCTATTGATTTGTGATGATCTAAGGTACCATCTGATTCATCGGATATAAGGGAACTAGGACAACATTTTTGGTTTTCAAGTTCATTTACCTAAAGTTGATGAATTAAAAGAAATACTTGCATGATTTTGGTACAATCTCACTGTTGTTCGTGAATTGAATAATTTCCACTTCATCCCTTAAAGAAATGAAGTTAAATTTGTTATTTGTGATGTGTTAGCAGATCATGTGATAGAATTATGGGTCATTCCATCTCTTTCAAACAAAAGGTTATCAAAAGTTATAAGTCCATCTTATGGTTAGATTAATCGTATATGATTCCAAAAATGAACTTATAATTCATATATCATACCGCTTAATAAAATAAAACTAGTTTCTACTAACCATGGACTTTTTGTAGGCTAGTGGTAGGTGATAAAGGCCAGTCGCACTTCGGTTGTGGGTTCGATTCCCACAGCTTTGTCCGACGCAATGGGCTGTCGCCCGTCCTGCAGGTTGTCCTTTTTCTAAAACTATATTACTATAACATCCCATCAATAATATCGAAAAAACTTCTATCCTTAAACAATACTAACTTATGTCCAACATAATCCATTCCAATATTTAGGCTTATCCATAATACTGCAGTCCACTCTCATAATATAGTGAAAACGATTACCAGAGATTTAATACCATCGTTGATCCCCATATATTATAAGATATGTCTTGTTGGTCACATTCCAAACATTCGAAGGCCTTAATCATGTATTCTCTTGAAAAATGAATACCCATTGAGCCTTAGTGAAAACATGAATGCAGTTAAAAGTTAACACTTTCCACATACCAAAATCCTCAAAATTCTATATACTCAAACCATGATATCACTTAGTCCTTATATCAATCATGAGATCATGAATACAATCAAACATCTCATTATCTTCTTATTCCTTCATTATGCGCATATCATTTACTTTACAAAAATATCTGAATAACCTTCCATGGTTATTGGTACCATTCAACATATACTTTCAAAAACTTTTAGGAAAAACAATAGTGTAACAATCCTTAGATGATTCTTTATTCCATAGTACCATTAACTATACAACATAACTCTCGATAAACATACAATCATTCCACTACCTTCTAAAACAACTGACTAAGATTCAACACTTCTTTCAGCTCATATATCATTTGTAGTCTCCTCATCACCATCCACATAAATACTACCCATATGACCATGCTGATTCTCTTCATGAGATATTCCATTTGGGCATTGGTTTGCATAACGCCCGTACATTCCACATTTAAAACATCTAATCATTGCTGTTGCCATAGCAATACCATTATCCTTGTATAATTTAATAACAATTATTTCATATTAATATATATGATTGTTATATAATTTAATAACAATTATTTCACCATTATACAGGAGGTTAACCTACCCTTAACCAAGGAAAAGTACAAGGTAAGGGTTTATTTCACAATCTCTTCATTATCCGAGGTTGTTTATACACAATTATCTATTGGGATCTCTTTATCATCCACATCCATGCTTCTTCAAAATGTATTTCAAAACATTTTTAGTATTTACAAAGAATATGGGTTAAAGTAATTTATACCCTTATGTGTTTTTAAAGGAATCTTTCTGTCATTTTCCAAACAAGGCACTTTTTACCTTTCGAAAAATTTAAGGTAAGAATGTTTTTTTAACTTATACGGAGGGTGAGGCTATTTACCGCCATTATAAAATAGTCAAAACTTACCTTACAATATTATAAGAATATTTTCAAAGTAAATGTTTTATTTTATAATTATGTGACTTTTAAATGATTTCAAAATATATATTTTAAGAATTTTTGAAAGGTACTCTTTATCAAGATCATAATTTTAAATGTTTTAAAGATTTATCTTTTTAAATATTTTTAATTAATGTCCATGTTTTCAAAATGATTTAAAGGATTTATTTATATGGACATGAAGGTTTTGAAAATATATTTCTTTTCAAAAGTTTCAAAGTGGTATGAGACACTTTGATTCAAAAATCTCTTTTAAATTACTTCCTTTATAAATGTGTGACTTTTCAATGATTTCGAGAAAAGAGATATTTCTCTCAAATAGTTTTGATTTCATCTATGTCAACATCCTTTGATGGATTTTAAGATTATTTGAAGTTTATTTATTATGATAAAAAACTTCTATATTATATTGAAAGTTTTGTGATATGTTTGACTGTGGATGTGCTATTTTTATACCATTCATGGTTTATAGTGAAAATATTGACATTTCGTATGCTAGTTTTAATACGAATGTTTATGTTATGTTTAAACCTTTTCATATGGGAATGCATTGGACTTAATATGTGAAGGGTGGAGCCCTCTTTAGCTCCTCGATGCATCAGTAGGTCTCATGAGACAAACTAGTGTCTTGGCACAAGGCCTTGGCAAAATCTTATTTGTAGTCTTGGCACGAGGCCTTGGCTATGTGGTTATGATAGTCTGGCATTATGCATTCCATCATTATGAAAGTGGTTATTTATATTGCATGTTATTATTTGATTAGTAGAATATCCATGTGAATAAGTAAATGACATTATTTCATTTTACTTTTTCCATACTATGTTGAAGTTCAAGTTTAAAAGGCTTTTGTTTTAGTTATACATTGCCTTAAATTTTTATTCTTATTTATGAAAGTTTCCTCTTTATTGTTATCCTTACTGGGCATTTGAGCTCACCCCTTTTCTATGTTTTATTTTTCCCAGGATGTGAAGAAGTAATTTATGAATGAACTGCAGGGATAGTATGTGGGGATATGAGTGTGGAATATGGAGACAATATATTATTGTAGCTTTTCACTTATTGATGTAATGCCCTGACCCTAGTTACCCAAAGTCGGTGCATTATTACATAACATTTTCATGATCACAAGAAAGTCTCGAAAGACCGATTAGTTTAGTAGCCTTGGAAACACTAGATACATTCAAAAATTTTACATTACATCATAAAAAAACATTTTGTCTTCATATCCCCTCATAATATCCCTGCAGGTCATTCATAAATTACTTCTTCATAATCCTGGGAAAAATAAAACATTGAAAGGGGTGATCTTAGATGCTCAGTAAGGATAACATTATAGTAGAAGCTTTCATAGATAAGCATAAACACTTAAGGCAGTTTATAACTAAAACAAAAGCTTTTTTTAAAACTTGAACTTCAGCATAAAATGGCAAAGATAAAATAAAATAATGCCATTTACTTACTCACATGGATATTCTACTAGTCGAATGATCACATGCAATATCAATAACCACTTTCATAATGATGGAATGCACAATGCCAGACTATCATAACCACATAGCCAAGGCCTCATGCCAAGACTACAAATAAGATTTTGCCAAGACCTTGTGCCAAGACACTAGTTTGTCTAATGAGACCTACCGATGCATCAAGGAGTTATAGCGGGCTCCACCCGTCACTTACTAAGTCTAATGCATTCCTCATATGAAAAGTTTGAAACATGACATAAACATTCGTATTAAAACTAGCATACGAAATGTCAATACTTATCCACAAACCATGAATGGTATAAAAATAGCACATCCACAGTCAAACATAACCCATTCGATACAATATGGAAGATTGTATTGTATCATATTAACCTCAATCTAGAATAATGAAGGATATTGACATAGATGAAAATAATCATCAAAACTATTTGAGAGAAATATCCCCCTTTTTCTTGAAATCATTTAAAAGTCACACTATTTGTCAATAAGCCATTTAAAAATAGATTTTTGAATCAAAGTGTCACATACCACTTTGAAACTTTTAAAAGGAGTTTTAATTTTAAAAATTTAATGTACATATAAATAAATCCTCAAAACCATTTTTAAAACATGGACATTAATGAGAAAGATTTATAAGAATTAGTCTTTAAAACATTTAAAATTAGTATTTTAGTTAGAGTTTCTAACCAAAAGAGACACTTGAATACAAATAATTGAGGTAATTAAAACATTGTAATATCATGAGAATAAAGGAATTCATGATATACTATGTCAAAGTACATTATATACACCACATAAAAGTGATTTGGTGTATAACAACAAAGAAGTCTCAATGGAATGTAAATTGAGATGAAATATCTCATAAAGGCTATATCCTTAGGTTAAGGATAAATCAACGACATAATTATGTGTGAAAAATATAAATACACTAAATATGATTGGATATTCAGTGTAAAACAATCAAAGGACATTCACACATATTCTTGTAAAAACAACACCAATGAATTGGATGTTTAACTCAACAAATGGAGAATGAGTTAAAATTACTCTTATAAAATTCATATAAATGACTTGAGAATTTATCAATGGAGTGATTATGTATATAAAAAGTATATCCACAGAAAGGGGAGTGGAAATTATGACATAATCAAATGAATAGTGATTCCACACATAATCTTAGAGTAAAATGATCAATGAAGTATGCGTAAAGCCGAATGAGTGGAAATTGAAATTTCAAATTCCCTTATTGATTTGGTAACATACAAAACATACACCCATGAAAGAAGGATCATAAAATGATGATGTAAATATACATTAATTAAATTATATTAAACAATGAATACAATCATGGGTAGTACACATACACCACATGCAATAATTAAGTGGTGAACAATGGAATTCTCACGAAATTAAGAGTGAGTTAAGAAACCCCTTACCTTGTACTTTTCCTTGGTTGGGGGTAGGTTAACCTCCTGTATAATGTTGAAATAATTTTTATTAAATTATTCATGAATCATATACATTAATATGATATCATATATGATCTTTTAACATTTCTTTGTTAATAGTATCTTAGAATTATCGTCGTTTCGGGTGTTAACTTACTCGTTTTCTTTTATATAGTTTGTTACGTAAGCCATGTTTGTCATGGATAGGTTGTATCTTATTCATATCCATAATGATATAAAGTTATTAAACATTATTTTTAAATCATAAAATGATAATTATACTTGAATGGATATGATGGAGAATGAATCTCATCGCGTTCGTGGAGACGGTAGTCCGTACGTACGCACGAGCGACAATATCATTCTTTTGATATTAAAATAATATATACTTGGATGGTATATTATATATACAGAATCATTATCATGTTATATTTATTTTTTACATGAATTATACATCATTATTATACCCATCCAAATAATAATATATTGAATAACAATTACACCACGACGTGGAGACGGTAAGTCGTACGTACGCACGTATGGTGACATGTTATTCAAAGGGTGGATAGAATAATGAATATGGTTGTACCATATTTATAATAATATCACAGTATATATAAGATACTGGAGTTATTATTTTATAATGGTAATAACAAAGAAAGAAGAATTGGAAGAAGAAAGGAACTTGAAAAGGGGTGGTGAAAACATTACCTCTTCTTCGGGTTCTTCCTTTTGATTTGATCAAAAGGGCTCCTTAGGTTGGCTTTATGATCAAAATAAGGCCTCTAGGTTGTAGTGAGGGAATTTTAGAGAGTATTTGGGCAGGTGTTGGCCGAACCAAAAGGCTTTCAAGGTGTGAAGAAATGATAATGAGGAGTGCCCTTTTATAAGAGGGGTGAGGGACACCTTTGGAAAAGCTAGAAATATTAATTTATAATAAATTCATATTCGGTTTATAATGGCTAAAAAGTTGATTATTTAAAGTTTAAGGTGGGTATAGGTCTAAATCCATTCAACCAATAGAATTTAGATAGGTTTGCGTCATTATATTAAACTTATCTTTTAGTTTTAACTCTTAGTTAATTAGTTTGACATTTACCATGTCACTTTGTATTTTTATATTATATAGTTAATAAACCTTCTATATACATACAAGAGACACCCAAGTGGTCCAGTTATGATACACCTATCATGATATAAGTCTCTTGGCCGAAACTTAGATTTTTAGAAATTTAATATCAATTAAAAATATAATATTTGTTTTAAAAACTCTTTTAGGTCAATTTTGACACTATTCAATAGTTGATTTTTGTGAAACTCATAACAGAATGATTACTTCGAAAAAAGTAAATGAAATAAATCATAATATGTCATATTATCCTATAAAATTATTTTAATTCATTAAAAGTCTAAAATTATATTTATTTGGGTATTTATAATATCAATTATTTTAATTTTTCACTATTATGGTAATTACTGCATCATCATTGTGTCATAAATAAATTAAATTATTTAATGTCTAAAAATTATAAATAAAATATCATTATGTAGGTAATCTTATTATCTTTATAAGGAATATTTAAAATCTAATTTATCTTATGTATAACCATATATTAAAAATGTTTTAGTAAATAAACTTTGATTTTAACTCTTTTAACTCTTCTTTGAATTAAATAATAATAACTGTCCTAATCTAATCCAAGTAGACCTAAATGATAATATTTTATTCCTAAGGTTGTTTTTGGTCAAGATACACTTGTCCAATATAATTAGGACATGTGTTAGGGTAATATTAATATCATTTTTACCCTTAATTACCCTATTTACTTTTAACCGTGGTAAATAAAAGTAAAAAGTTACTATTCACCAAAAATTATTTTCATCTCATTGAAGCAAATTTTACTTCTTGATATTAACCGCGTCTCTTGGATTTTTGAAATTCCATTCACAGAAGCGGTAAAATTAAGTTTTATGAAAAAATCAGTTTTTTAACTACCACTTAGTAGTTTTACTATTCATAAAAAATTGAAGTTTTTCAGAACAATGCCAAAATTTCACCCTAAGCTATAATTGATATTCCGAATTCAAAAATGATATCTATTTTACAAAATTCCAAACATATAAGTTGCATTAATTAATTTTATAATTAATTCCCGCTGTCACAACAAATAGCGTATTTTTAAGAAACAATATATATCAAAAGATTGACAATTGTTTAGGTCCAATTTCAAATTGAAATTAATTATAATGAACACCATTGGATAAAATGGTAAAAATATATTCTAATTATACTTTGAAACCACTCAATAATATAATTTATTACTATAAATTATTTTGATTAAAAAAAGTTGTTTTTAAGTATTTTTCAGTATTCATAAAAATTGGAAGTTCTCAGAAAAATACCAAAAATTCATCTTAGGATAATTTCAATATTCCGAAACCAAAAATGAAGTCCATTTTGAACTATAAAATATATATAATTTCAAAAATTAGGTATTACTATTCATAATGGCTAGTTTGATTGGTTGTGGTGTGTTAGAACTCGATGTTGCGTACAACACATGCTATTACGATTAGAAGATTACGTTCCAAGTTTCCAAAGACACTAAACTATTACGGTCCTTGTGTGTCTGTTTTTGTTATGTATTAAGTTTCCACAAAAGTAATGTAATGTTCATGTACGTCAAGCTTTGGGTCTCTAAAGTTGGTATTAGAGGAAAGATTTAGTCAAACTTTGGAAACTAGGATGCGAAAACATTAGTGAGATCCCTAGAGATATTTATAAGGTATGTCTAGGGATGTCCCTAAGGATAAGTATCTGTATAGGATATAGTCCTAGAACTACGCTAACGATCATAGAATTTATCCTAAGATGTTAGATATTGAGGGTACTCCCCCTTTACTATGTTGTTTTCCCAAGCATGATTTTTTCCTCTCACACTATTCTCTTTGGGTTTTAGAAAATGGCTAGAAACAGGAAGATTCACGATAATGGAGGATATGATAGACAATGGAATGATTTTCTTCATAAGAAACCAAATGAAACGGGATCTGGAAGTCCAAACATCGTTATTATTCCTAATCAGCAATCTCATAATATGATCAATAATCTCAACTTTGGTAAGTTTCACGACTCAGATAATAAGAGAAAGATGGAGTTTCATGATGATCAAAGAGGAAAGAAAGTTCAATTTCCCTCATGTAAATCATGTGGGAAGAGGCATTAGGGAGATTGTTTCAAAGGAACTGGAAGATGCTTTGGGTGTGGAAAAGAAGGACACAAAGCCAGTAAGTGCAAAGGAAAAGGTTCAGTTGACACCATGGAAAAAGGATAATGGTATTGCTATGACATCAACAATGATTAGATGTTTTAAATGTGGATGTACGGGCATTATGCAAACCAATTTCCTAATGGAAAATCTCATGATGAGAATCAGAATGGTCATATGGGTAGTATTTATGTGGATGATGATGAGGAGACTACAAATGATATATGAGCTGAAAGAAGTGTTGAAGCTCAGTCGGTTGTTTTAGAAGGTAGTGGAATGATTGTATGTTTATCGAGAGTTATATTGTATAGTTAATGGTACTATGGAATAAAGAATCATCTAAGGATTGTTACACTATTGTTTTTCCTAAAAGTATTTGAAAGTATATGTTGAATGGTACCAGTAACCATGGAAGGTTATTCAGATATTTTTGTAAAGTAGATGATATGCGCATAATGAAGGAATAAGAAGATAATGAGATGTTGGATTATATTCATGAGCTCATGACTGATATAAGGACTAAGTGATATTATGGTTTGATTATATAGAAATTTTGGGATTTTGGTATGTGGAAAGAGTTAACTTTTGACAGCATTCATGTTTTCACTAAGGTTTAATGGGTATTCATTTTTTCAATAGAATACATGATTAAGGCCTTCAAATGTTTGGAATGTTACCAACAAGACATATCTTATGATATATGGGGATCAATGATGGTATTAAATCTCTGGTAATCGTTTTCACTATATTATGAGAATGGACTGCAGTATTATGGATAAGCCTAAAGATTGGAATGGATTATGTTGGACATAAGTTATTATTGTTTAAGGATAGAAGTTTTTTTGATATTATTGATGGGATGTTATAGTAATATAGTTTTAGAAAAAGGACAACCTGCAGGACGGGCGACAACCCATCGCGTCGGACAGGGCTGTGGGAATCGAACCCACAACCGAAGTGCGACTGACCTTTATCGCCTACCAATGGCCTACAGGAAGTCCCTGGTTATTGAAAACTAGATTTATTTTATTAAGCAGTATGATATATGAAGTAAAAGTTCATTTTTTGGAACCATATACGATTAATCTAACCATAAGATGGACTTATAACTTTTGCTAACCTTTTGTTTGAAAGATATGGAATGATCCATCATTCTATCACATGATCTTCTAACACATAATGAATAACAAATTCAACTTCATTTCTTTAAGGGATGAAGTGGAAATTGTTCAATTCACGAACAACAGTGAGATTGTACCAAAATCATGCAAGTATTTCTTTTAATTCATCAACTTTAGGGAAATGATCTTGAAAACCAAAAATGTTGTCCTAGTTCCCTTATATCTGATGAATCAGATGGTACCTTAGATCATCACAAATCAATAGCTTTGTGATTGTTGGCTTTTTCATAGCCATGTTCTCTACCACTCTCTATCAGAACTTGATGGTTAGATTTTTCTTCCATATCCATAGTTTCACCTATGTTCTCCTACATGGAAACCCAGTGATGAGTTAATTTGGGTAACCGTTACATTTCATACTTTAGTTTTTAAAGCCATGTTTTGGTATTCCTTTTTACGATGTGGGTTTCTATTAAACAAACTTTCGAGTAGTAAACCATTTATAACCCCGACGAATTTCGAGGGCGAAATTCATTTTAAGGGGGGTAGAATGTGACACCCCGAGATTTTATGAAACATATTCTTTTAATTTCATTAATGTCTTGTGTTGTATGCTACACCAAGATTACCTTGCGCTATACGCAACATCGTATTAGCTTGTAGTATACGCAACACTATTCTTGGATCGTGTTACACACAATTTTGATAATAGTTATTCTACGCAACATTAAGTATATATATATATATATTCAATGTATAAATGAAATATGGTTGGATTCTGTTATACGAAACAACGAAGGATTCTTGCACAACACGCAACCGTGACTTGGCTTGCATTACACGCAATCACGACCTTCCTCGATAGCGTGTGTTGTACGCAATACCGAGTTTTACTAAACAATGATATATTATTATAATAGTATTATGAACTAGCTGTTATGAATAGTATTAACTAAATTTTGAATTTTATAACATTATTATTCATCTTACACATTTTCTAGAACATGGTATAAGAACAAAATAAATTTTTCGGGTAAAATAAGTATTTTTCAAAAAATGCAGTTTTGCCGCCTTTTGATGGCGCACCAACTGTAAATCTAGTTTTTGACATGTTTATAAGTTCAATTTGACAGAATAGAATTCTTCTTTGGAATCAAGAAATAAAAATTTACTTTGGATAAAATTTTCATATTATTCTGGTAACTTTCATATTTTGATGAATAGTAAAAACACGCTATATTTTAATTAAAAACAAATTTTTTAGTCGCAATAATTTATATGGTTAAATTATAATATTGAATGGTTTTAAAGTATAAATAGAATATATTTTTACCATTTAATATAATGTATGTCATTAGCATTGATTTTACATTAAATTCGTAGGTTAAATCAATTCAATCTTTTGCAATGTTTTAAAGAAAAACCTGTTTTCTTTCGACAACGGGATTAATTTTGATTTAATTTCTGAAACTTTTGTGTATTGAATTTGGAAAAATGGATTCCATATTTGGAATCAGTGGGTCCAAATTATGTTAATAAGCTACTTTTTATTTTTGGGAATTATGAATAGTAACTACGGTAAATTTTATTTACTATAGTTAAAGGTAAATCGGGTAATTAAGGGTAAATATAATATTATAAAATCACTCTAACACATGCCAAAATTCTATTGGATGGCTAAAAGCAGACCCATATATCCTAAGGGTCGGTTTATATTCATTTTTGGACTTTTGACCATGAAAATAATTTAATTATTATTAAAACCAAAGAAAGTGACAACATGTCACTCTCTTAAATCTTATAAGTATAATAATTTTAATTTATTGATAAACATCATAAAACATAGAACATGAATAGTATCCAGAAATATAATAAAATTATCTACATCATGATAATTTATTTAGAATTTTTAAGGATTAAATAATTGTCATTAATGGTGATATATTAATGATACATAAATTATTTATTAAGTGGGAAATAAGTAATATAGTTTTTATTGAAATAATAATACCCATTAAAAGGCCCAAAAACCTGACCAAAACTTATTGGTAGTGTATATATACACCTTAATCATCCAATGACCTAATATATAAACGTTTGGAGCCTTATAAAAGTGATTATGACACTTATATTATTTTATTTTAAATGATTCCAAAGTTGTCACCTTCATAATTTAATAAATATAACAATTTAAATATTGTGATTTTAACATGATAAATTCGAGTAAAAGTATGATTGTGAAAGGTAATAGATTTATAGTCATCATAGGATTTTATTTTTAATTTTTATGCAACAAATCAGTATATTAAATAATTATACAAAAATGTTGTAGTAATTATTTTATTAAGAGATAAAACAAATAAATGATTTTAAAAATAATAAAATAAATATTATATGAACTATTTAATGTGATAAACTAATTTTATAGATACATATGACCTTTTATAAATCTATTAAACCTTTTATTTCGAAAATATCTTCTGTATATATTTTATTTAAATTCAAATAAATGAATAGTGTCAAAATTGACACTATTGTTATTTTATAAAAATAACATATTATAAAATTGTTTAAAAATCACAAAAATATTTAAAAATTATAAATTTAA
This sequence comes from Viscum album, assembly GCA_963277665.1. Classification (NCBI taxonomy): domain Eukaryota; kingdom Viridiplantae; phylum Streptophyta; class Magnoliopsida; order Santalales; family Viscaceae; genus Viscum; species Viscum album. The sequence goes on along the minus strand of OY728140.1, from coordinate 716,545,886 downwards.
ATTTATATGTTCTATAATGTTATAAAGTAAACAATTATGAAGAATTCACAACAAATAAGTAATTATTTGTTATAATTTAAAATTTAGAATTTTATTACCACAAATAAACTTAAATAGATTAAATAAGGATAAATCAAAACGATAAGGTTTAAAATATGATCCAAACATGTCTAAATTTGATTGGATGATGAGATTAAAACCCTATATCATCTAGTATTAGAATATGAGTCATTTTTGGAGGTTTTGACGTGGGGTTAGATTTATTATAAATTAATATTTTTAAGAATTCCAAAGGTGCCCCTCTCTTCCCTTATAAAAGGGCACCTCCTCCCTCTCTTCCACACACCAATTTGAGCCCTCAATATCGGCCAACCCCTGCCCAATTCTCTTCTCCACTTCCCTAGAAACATCCTAGAGGTCTTGGTATTCTTCAAAGACCAATTTTAGTGCCCTAAGGGGAGGTCTCAAAGAGGCGCTTCAAAGAAGAGGTAATTTCCGTTACCGATTCTTTCACCTTTATTTCTTCTTCCAATTATTCTTATTAGGTTGTTTCATTATGAAGTAATAACATCAGTATCACTAATATACTGATATGTTATTATAATTATGAAACAACCCTATTTCACCATCTATCCATCCTACGGAAAACGAAATCACCGCGCGTGCGTACGTACGGAATACCGTCTCCACGCCATGTTGTAATCTATTTTCCACCACCACCTTACTTGGATGGGTATAATGGTGTAAATAATAACTATATATGATTATTTTAAAGTGATATTGATTCTTTAATAGTATACATACACTCCAATAAAATTCCACGATCATGGGAACGATATCATTGCTCGTGCGTACGTACGGAATACCGTCTCCACGACGCGATTAGATTCATTCTCAATGATTAACCATTCATAAATAATTATAAAGTATATATAATAAGGAATCATGAAATATATGACATAATAATGATACTGTATTTATGTATATATATATATATTTATTTCATCCAATTAATTCCATTCAATTCAATGAGGAAACGAAAACAACGTTCATGCGTACGTACGACCTTCCATCTCCATGAACGATGTATTTCTTTCCATTTATCGATCTATTATATATATGTATATTATTAATATATATTATATATAAATCATGTTTTATATTCTGGATTTAATTAATCATGATCTAAGTAATCATATGAATAATTACAAGTCAAAACACGGACGACAAATGAAACGATTTTACCCAAAACACTCTTTAACATGGAATTTACAAAAGAACGGGTAATATAAAGTCATAAGTGAACCATATATGATATAATAACAATGAATATGATTCTGTAATAAGTCAATGATATTATTTAAACATTATACAGGATGTTTGGATATGTACGAAGCATATCGGACCTAAGGTAAGGGATAATTTTGCGAATCTCATTTTTATCCGAGATTGCTTATTCATCAGTATTTACTGGGGTTATTTCTATCATCCATGTCCATATTTTATAAAAGTGTTTTTATGTATGTTTAAAGTCCTTTTTACCCATTTTTTACTTTTACTACATGGTATGTATGGAATCTTTCTATTACGAGTTACTTTTTGACTTTTCCAGAAAAAGTACGAGAAGAATATTTTTTTTAACTTATACGGCACGAATGGATTTTTACGGTTTTATAAAGCCTTATTTTCATGAAGCTTCCTCCAAAATATTTCATGACTATTTTCCAAAAAATCCTTTTCTTTTAAAATTGCCTGATATTTTGTGAAAAGAAAATGATTTTGAAGAAGAAAAGATATTTTCCTTAAGAAGTCATTTCAAATGTTTTATCAAAACCATTTTTCCATATAAGATGACATCATTCCATATGTGTATGATTCAAGTATAATGTCTCTATGATTTACATGGTTTCACATTTATTATTATGAAATTATATCCATTAATTTTATATGGATTATGTGATGATGTGATGATGTTTATGAAACCCATTTTATTCATTGGGTTATTATGAATGATGTATGTTTATTTTGTGGCACAAGTAATAATGATTTCATTATGAGATGAGTGGGACCTATATCTCCCTCCAATGCATTGGGTAAAGATTTATATCTCATGAGATAGACATGGCTGGAATGGAAAGTTAAACCGGTTCAGTAATATAGGACTAGAATGAGGAGTGAACTCGATTCAGAAAGGGACTTTGTCCACTAAGATGGTCTTGGTATCAATGCCTTGGATAATATGGAAATCATATCATGTTCTTAATGGTTTCCACAATTACATGTTTTATTCCCATGCTATTTTATCATTATTAATGTTTCTTTATGATCTATGCCATACGTACTTCTATGTTTTATGTCATTGCTCAAGCTTTTGATGTTTAAACATTATGTTCATGTTTTTAAGTTCAAATGTATATGGTATGTTTTATTTTATCCATGCTTACCCTTACTGAGCATTTGAACTCACCCTTTTGATGTTTTCTTTTCCCTAGGATATAAAGAAAGGTTTTAGGTAAGAAAAAAAGGGGAAGATCTTTATGGTAGATGTTGAAAATCTTTCACCACGATTAGAAGATTACGTTCCAAGTTTCCAAAGACACTAAACTATTACGGTCTTTGTGTGTATGTTTCATGTATAATGTCTCTATGATTTACATGGTTTCACTTTTATGATTATGAAATGATATCCATTTCTTTTATATGGATTATGTGACGATGGGATGATGTTTATGAAACCCATTTTATTTGTTGGGTTATTATTAGTGATGTATGTTTATTTTGTGGCACAAGTAAGAATGATTTTATTATGAGATGGGTGGGACCTATATCTCCCTCCAATGCATTGGGTAATGATTTATATCTCATGATATAGACATGGATGGAATGGTAAGTTAATCCTGTTTAGTGTTACAGGACTGAAACGAGGAGTGAACTCGATTTAGAAAGGGACTTTTTCCACTAAGATGGTCTTGACAGTAATGCCTTGGCTACTATGAAAATCATGACATGTGCTGAATGGTTGCCACAATTATATGTTTTACTCCCATGCTATTTTATCATGCTTAATGTTTCTTTATGATCTATGTCTTATGTACTTCCATGTTTTATGTCATTGCTCAAGTTTTTGATGTTTAAACATTATGTTCGTGTTTTTAAGTTCAAATATATATGATTTGTTTTATTTTATCCATCCTTACCCTTACTGAGCATTTGATCTCACACTTACTGTAGAGACCCGAAGCTTTACGTACATGAACATTACATTACTTTTTAGGAATACTTAATACATAACAAAAACAGACACACAAGGACCGTAATAGTTTAGTGTCTTTGGAAACTTGGAACGTAATCTTCTAATCGTGGTGAAAGATCTTCAACATCTCCTATAAAGATCTTCCCCTTTTTTTTCTTACCTAAAAACTTTCTTTATATCCTGGGGAAAAGAAAACATAAAAAGGGTGAGCTCAAATGCTCAGTAAGGGTAAGCATGGATAAAATAAAACATACCATATACATTTGAACTTAAAAACATGAACATAATGTTTAAACATCAAAAGCTTGAGCAATGACATAAAACATAGAAGTACGTATGGAATAGATCATAAAGAAACATTAAGAATGATAAAATAGCATGGGAATAAAACATGTAATTATGGAAACCATTAATCACATGATATGATTTCCATATTAGCTAAGGCATTGCTGCCAAGACCATCTTAGTGGACAAAGTCCCTTTCTGAATCGAGTTCACTCTTCATTCCAGTCCTGTATTACTGAACTGGTTTAACTTTCCATTCCAGTCATGTCTATCTCATGAGATATAAATCTTTACCCAATGCATTGGAGGGAGATATAGGTCCCACCCATCTCATAATTAAATCATTCTTACTTGTGCCACAAAATAAACATACATCATTCATAATAACCCAATGAATAAAATGGGTTTCATAAACATTATCCCATCATCACATAATTCATATAAAAGTAATGGATATCATTTCATAATAATAAATGTGAAACCATGTAAATCATAGAGACATTATACTTGAAACATACACATATGAAATAATGTCATCTTAGATGGAAAAATGGTTTTGTAAAAACATTTGAAATGAATTCTTGAGTAAAATATCCTTTCTTCTTCAAAATCATTTTCTTTTCACAAAATGTCATGAAATTTTCAAAGAAAAGGATTTTGTTGAAAATGGTCATGAAATATTTTGGATGAAGCTTCATGAAAATAAGGATTTATAAAACCGTAAAAATCTGTTCGTGCCGTATAAGTTAAAAAAAACATTCTTCTCGTACTTTTTCCGGAAAAGTCAAAAAGTACCTCGTAATAGAAAGATTCCATACATACCATGTAGTAAAAGTAAAAAATGGGTAAAAATGACTTTAAACATACATGAAAACACTTTTATAAAACATGGACATGGATGATAGAAATAACCCCAGTAAATACTGACGAATAAGCAATCTCGGATAAAAATGAGATTTGCAAAATTATCCCTTACCTTAGGTCCGATATGCTTCGTACGTATCCAAAAATCCTGTATAATGATTTAAATAATTTCATTGACTTATTACAGAATTATATTCATTGTTATTATATCATATATGGTTCACTTATGACTTTATATTACCCGTTCTTTTGTAAATTCCTTGTTAAATAGTGTTTTGGGTAAAATCGTTTCATTTGTCGTCTGTGTTTTGACTTGTAATTATTCATATGATTACTTAGATCATGATTAATTAATTCCATAATATAAAACATGATTTATATATAATATATATTCATAATATACATATATATAATAGATCGATAAATGGAAAGAAATACACCGTTCATGGAGACGGTAGGCCGTACGTACGCATGAACGCTGTTTTCGTTTCCTTATTGAATTGAATGGAATTAAGTAGATGAAATAAATATATATATATATAAATCCATTAGCATTATTATTTCATGTATTTTATGATTACTTATTATATATACTTTATAATCATTCTTGAATGGTTATCATGGAGAGTGAATCTCATCACGTCGTGGAGACGGTATTCCGTACGTATGCACGAGCGATGATATCATTCCCATGATCGTCGAATTGTATTAAAGTGTATGTATAATATTACAGAATAAATATCACTTTACAATAATCATATATATTCATTACTTTCACCATTATACCCATCCATGTAAGGTGGTGGTGGAAAATAGATTACACCACAGAGTGGAGACGGTATTCCGTACGTACGCACGCGCGGTGATTTCATTTTCCATAGGATGGATAGATGGTGAAATATGGTTGTTTCATACTTATAATAACATATCAGTATATTAGTGATACTGATGTTATTACTTCATAATGAAACAACTAAAGAAGAAGAAGTCAAAGAAGAAAGAAAATTGAAAGAATCGGTAACGGATATTACCTCTTCTTTGAAGCGCCTCTTTGAGACCTCCTCTTAGGGAACTAAAATTGGTCTTTGAAGAAGACCAGAACCTATAGGTTGTTTCTATGGAAGTGGAGAAGAGAATTTGGCAGGGGTTGTCCGAGCTTGGAGGCTCAAATTGGTGTGATGAAGAGAGGGAGGATGTTCCCTTTTATAAGGGAGGGGAGGGGCACCTTTGGAAATCTTAAAAATATTAATTTATAATAAATCTAAAACCACTTAAAAACCTCCCAAAATGACTCATATTAGAATATTATATGATATAGGGTTGTAATCTCATCGAAAAATAAAATTTAGACATGTTAGGAAATTATTTTAAACATTATCAACTTGATTTATCCTTACTTAATCAATTTAATTTTATTTGTGGTAATAACATTCTAAATTTTAAATTATAACAAATAATTACTTATTTGTTGTGAATTATCTATAATTGGATACTTTATAACATTTTAGACCATATTAATTTAAATTTATAATTTTTATATATTTTTGTTATTTTTAAACAATTTTATAGTATGTTATTTTTATAAAATAACAATAGTGTCAATTTTGACACTATTCATTTATATGAATTTAAATAAAATATATACAGAAGATATGTTCCAACTAAAAGCTTTAATAGATTCATAAAAGGCCATATGTATCTATAAAATTAGTGGATCACATTAAATAGTTCATATAATATTTATTTTATTATTTTTAAAACCATTTATTTGGTTTATCTCTTAATAAAATAATTACTACAACATTTTTGTATAATTATTTAATATACTTATTTGTTTCATAAAAATTAAAAATAAAATCCTATTATTAAGATAAATCTATTACCTTTCACAATAATACTTTTAATAGAATTTATCATCTTAAAATAACAATATTTAAATTGTTATATTTATTAAATTATGAAGGTGACAACTTTGGAATCATTTAAAATAAAATAATATAAGTGTCATAATCACTTTTATAAGACTCCAAACGGTTATATATTAGGTAATTATATTCTTATGGTATAGATATACACTAAAAATAAGTTTTTTTCAGGTTTGTGGGCCTTTTAATGGGTATTATTATTTCAATAAAAACTATATTACTGATTTTTCACTTAATAAATAATTTCTGCATCATTAATGTATCACCATTAATGATAATTATTTAATCCCTAAAAAATATAAATAAATTATCATGATGTAGATAATTTTATTATATTTCTGGATACTATTCATGTTTGAAGTTTTATGATGCTTATAACTAAATTAAAATTATTATACTTATAAGATTTAAGAGAGTGACATGTTGTCACTTTCTTTGGTTTTAATAATAATTAAATTATTTTCATGGTCAAAAGTCCATAAAATGAATATAATCCGACCCTTAGGTGATATGGGTCTACGTTTAGCCATCCAATAGAATTTTGGAATGTGTTAGAGTGATTTTATAATATTATATGTACCCTTAATTACTCGATTTACCTTTAACTATGGTAAATAAAATTTACCGTAGTTACTATTCATAATTCCCAAAAATAAAAAGTAGCCTATTAACATAATTTGGACCCACTGATTCAAAATATGGAATCCATTTTTCCAAATTCAATACAAATAAGTTGCAGAAATTAAATTAAAATTAATCCCGTTGTCGAATGAAAATGAGTTTTTGTTTAAAACATTGCAAAAGATTGAATTGATTTAACCTACGAATTCAATGTAAAATCAATGATAATGACATAAATTATATTAAATGGTAAAAATATATTCTATTTATACTTTAAAACCATTCAATATTATAATTTAACCATATAAATTATTGCAATGAAAAAGGTGTTTTTAATTAAAATATAGCGTGTTTTTACTATTCATCAAAATATGAAAGTTACCAGAATAATATGAAAAATTTATCCAAAGTAAATTTTTATTTCTTGATTCCAAAGAAGAATTTTATTTTGTCAAATTGAACTTATAAACATGTCAACAACTATATTTAAAGTGGGTGCGCCATCAAAAGGCGGCAAAAATGCATTTTTTGAAAAATACTTATTTTACCCGAAAAATTTATTTTGTTCTTATACCATGTTCTAGAAAATGTGTAAGATGAATAATAATATTATAAAATTCAAAATTTAGTTAATACTATTCACAATGGATATTTTATAATAATATTATAATAATATATCGTTGTTTAGTAAAACTCAGTATTGCGTACAACACACGCTATCGAGGAAGGTCACGATTGCGTATAATGCATGCCAAGTTAGGGTTGCGTGTAGTGCACGACTCATTTGTTGCTGCGTATAACAAAATACATTGAATATATATATATACTCAATGTTTCATAGAATAACTACTATCAAACAAACATGAAATTGTGTGTAACACGATCTAGTATTAGTGTTGCGTATACTGCAAGCTAATACGGTATTGCGTATAACGCAAGATAATCTTAGTGTATCGTACAACAGAAGATATGAAAGAAATTAAAAAGAATATATCTTATAAAATCTCAGGTTATTACATTCTACCCCCCTTAAAATTAATTTCTCCCTCAAAATTCGTCGGGGTTATAAATGGTTTTCTACTTGAAAGTTTCATTAATTGAAACCCACATCGTAAAAAGGAATACCAAAACTTATCTTTATAAACTAAAGTATGAAACGTAATAGTTACCCAAATAAACTAATCACTGGGTTTCCACATAGGATAACATAGTTGAAAATATGGATATGGAAGAGAAATCTAACCATCATGTTCTGATAGAGAGTGGTAGAGAACATGGCTATGAAAAAGCCAACAATCACAAAGCCATAGATTTGTGATGATCTAAGGTACCATCTGATTCATCGGATATAAGGTCACTAAGACAAAATTTTTGGTTTTCAAGACCATTTCCCTAAAGTTGATGAATTAAAAGAAATACTTACATGATTTTGGTACAATCTCACTGTTGTTCGTGAATTGAACAATTTACACTTCATCCCTTAATGAAATGAAGTTGAATTTGTTATTCATGATGTGTTAGCAGATCATGTGATAGAATGATGGGTCATTCCATATGTTTAAAACAAAAGGTTAGCAAAAGTTATAAGTCCATCATATGGTTAGATTAATTGTATATGGTTCCAAAAATGAACTTATACTTCATATATCATACCGCTTAATAAAATAAAACTAGTTTCTACTAACCAGGGACTTACTGTAGGCTAGTGGTAAGCGATGAAGGTCAGTCGCACTTCGGTTGTGGGTTCGATTCCCACAGCCTTGTCCGACGCGATGGGTTGTCGCCCATCCTGCAGGTTGTCCTTTTTCTAAAACTACATTACTATAACATCCCATCAATAATATCAAAAAAATTTCTATCCTTAAACAATACTAACTTATGTCAAACATAATCCATTCCAATCTTTAGGCTTATCTAAAATACTTCGGTCCAAGCTCATAATATAAAGAAAATGATTAATTGAAATGTCATCAACCAAGCATGTGAATACCATCATTTATCCCCCATATATCTTGTTGGTCACATTCCAATCATGTGAATACCTTAATCATGTATTCTCTTGAAAAAAATGAATACCCATTAAACCTTAGTGAAAACATGAATGCTGTCAAAAGTTAACTCTTTACACATACCAAAATCCCAAAATTTCTATATAATCAAACCATAATATCACTTAGTCCTTATATCAGTCATGATCTCATAAACATACATCATTAATAATAACCCAAAGAATAAAATGGGTTTCATAAACATCATCCCATCATCACATAATCCAAAGGTGCCCCTCTCCTCCCTTATAAAAGGGCACCTCCTCCCTCTCTTCCACACACCACTTAGAGCCTTCAAGCTCGGCAAAAACCTGCCCAATTCTCTTCTCCACTTCCCTAGAAACATCCTAGAGGTCCTGGTCTTCTTCAAAGACCAATTTTAGTGCCCTAAGATGAGGTCTCAAAGAGGCGCTTCAAAGAAGAGGTAATTTCCATTACCGATTCTTTCACCTTTATTTCTTCTTCCAATTCTTCTTCTTAGGTTGTTTCATTATGAAGTAATAACATCAGTATCACTCATATACTGATATGTTATTATAAGTATGAAACAACCCTATTTCACCATCTATCCATCCTACGGAAAACAAAATCACCGCGCGTGCGTACGTACGAAATACCGTCTCCACGCTGTGGTGTAATCTATTTTCCACCACCACCTTAATTGGATGGGTATAATGGTGTAAATAATAACTATATATGATTATTTTAAAGTGATATTTATTCTGTAATAGTATACATACACTCCAATAAAATTCCATGATCATGGGAACGATATCATCGCTCGTGCGTACGTACAAAATATCGTCTCCACGACGCGATAAGATTCATTCTCATTGATTAACCATTCATAAATGATTATAAAGTATATATAATTAGTAATCATGAAATATATGACATAATAATGATACTGGATTTATGTATGTATATATATGTATGTCATCCAATTAATTCCATTCAATTCAATGAGGAAATGAAAACAACGTTCATGCGTACGTACGACCTACCGTCTCCATGAACAGTGTATTTCTTTCCATTTATCGATCTATTATATATATGTATATTATGAATATATATTATATATAAATCATGTTTTACATTCTGGATGTAATTAATCATGATCTAAGTAATCATATGAATAATTACAAGTCAAAACACGGATGACAAATGAAACGATTTTACCCAAAACGCTCTTTAACATGGAATTTACAAAAGAACGGGTAATATAAAGTCATAAGTGAACCATATATGATATCATAACAATTAATATGATTCTTTAATAAGTCAATAACATTATTTAAATCATTATACAAGAGGTTCGGATACGTACGAATCATATCAGACCTAAGGTAAGGGATAATTTTGCAAATCTCATTTTTATCCGAGATTTCTTATTCGTAAGTATTTACTGGGGTTATTTCTATAATCCATGTCCATGTTTTATGAAAGTGTTTTCATGTATGTTTAAAGTCTTTTTTACCCATTTTTGACTTTTACTACATGGTATGTAAGGAATCTTTCTTTTTTTTACGTTATGAGGTACTTTTTGACTTTTCCAGCAAAAGTACGAAAAGAATGTTTTTCTTTTAACTTATACGGCACGAACGGATTTTTATGGTTTTATAAAGCCTTATTTTCATGAAGATTCCTCCAAAATATTTCATGACTATTTTCAACAAAATCTCTTTCTTTTAAAATTGCATGACGTTTTGTGAAAAGAAATTTATTTTGAAGAAGAAATGATATTTTCCTCAATAATTCATTACAAGTGTTTTATCAAAACCATTTTCCATCTAAGATGAAATTATTTCATATGTGTATATTTCAAGTGTATTGTCTCTATGATTGAAATGTTTTCACTTTTCTTATTATGAAATGATATCGATTTCTTTTATATGGATTATGTGATGATAGGATGATGTTTATGAAACCCATTTTATTCGTTGGGTTATTATGAATGATGTATGTTTATTTTTTGGCACAAGTAAGAATGATTTCATTATGATATGGGTGGGACCTATATCTACCTCCAATGAATTGGGTAAAGATTTATATCTCATGAGATAGACATGGCTGGAATGACAAGTTAAACCGGTTTAGTAATATAGGACTGGAACGAGGAGTGAACTCGATTCAGAAAGGGACTTTGTCCACTAAGATGTTCTTGGCAGCAATGCCTTGGCTACTATGGAAATCATACCATGTGCTTAATGGTTTCCAAAATTACATGTTTTATTCCCATGCTATTTTTTCATTCTTAATGTTTCTTTATGATCTATGCCTTACGTACTTCCATGTTTTATGTCATTTATCAATCTTTTGATGTTTAAACATTATGTTCATGTTTTTAAGTTCAAATGTATATGGTATGTTTTATTTTATCCATGATTACCCTTACTGAGAATTTGATCTCACCCTTTTTATGTTTTCTTTTCCCCAGGATATAAAGAAAGGTTTTAGGTAAGAAAAAAAAGGGGAAGATCTTTATGGGAGATGTTGAAGATCTTTCACCACGATATTTTATGGGAGATGTAACAACCTGATATTTTATGATAAGTATTCTTTTTAATTTATTTGATGTCATGCATTTTATGCTACAACAAGATTATCTTTTGCTATACGCCACATTGCATTAGCTTGAAGTATACACAACACTATTCTTATATTGTGTTACACACAATTTCATGTTCATTTTATAATAGTCATTCTACGCAACATTGAGTGTATATATATATATTTATTCAATGTATAAATGAAATACAGTTGTATTATGTTATACGAAATAATAAAGGAATCTTGGACAACACGCAACCCTGACTTGGCTTGCATTACACGCAATCACGACCTTCCTCGATAGTGTGTGTTGTACGCAATACCGGGTTTTACTAAACAACGATATATTATTATAATATTATTATGAACTAGCGGTTATGAATAGTATTAACTAAATTTTGAATTTTATAAAATTATTATTTATCTTACACATTTTCTAGAACATGGTATAAGAACAAAATATATTATTCGGGTAAAATATGTATTTTTCAAAAAATGCAGTTTTGCCGCCTTTTGATGGCGCACCCACTTTAAATCTAGTTGTTGAAATATTTATAAGTTTAATTTGACAAAATAAAATTCTTCTTTTGAATCAGTATATAAAAATTTACATTGGATAAAGTTTTGATATTTTTCTGATAACTTTCATATTTTAATGAATAGTAAAAACATGCTATATTTTAATTAAAAACAACTTTTTTCATCGTAATAATAAATATGGTTAAATTATAATATTGAATGGTTTTAAAGTATAAATAGAATATATTTTTACCATTTAATATAATGTATGTCATTGGCATTGAATTTACCTTGAATTCGTAGGTTAAATCAATTCAATCTTTTGCAATGTTTTAAACAAAAACCCATTTTTTTTCGACAACGGGATTAATTTTAATTTAATTTCTGTAACTTTTGTGTATTGAATTTGGAAAAATGGATTCCATATTTGGAATCAGTAGGTCCAAATTATGTTAATAAGCTACTTTTTATTTTTGGGCTTTATGAAAAGTAACTACGGTAAATTTTATTTACCATAGTTAAAGGTAAATCGAGTAATTAAGGGTAAATATAAGATTATAAAATTAACCTAAAACCTGCCAAAATCTTATTGGATGACTAAAAGTCGACCCATATTACCTAAGGGTCGGATTAGAATCATTTAATCGACTTTTTTCCATGACAATAACTTAATTATTATTAAAACCAAAGAAAGTGACAACATGTCACTCTCTTAAATCTTATAAGTATATTAATTTTAATTTAGTGATAAACTTCATGAAACTTCGAACATGAATAGTATACAGAAATCTAATGAAATTATATACATCATATAAATTTATTTATAATTTTTAGGTATTAAATAATTATCATTAATTTTGACACAATAGGGATGCAGAAATTATTTATTTAGTGAAAAATCAATAATATAGTTTTTATTGAAATATTAATACATATCAAAAGGCCCAAAAATCTGAACAACACTTATTATTAGTGTATATATAAACCCTAATCATCCATTGGCTGAATAGTTTACCATTTTTATCCTTAATAAGATGATTATGACACTTATATTATTTTATTTTAAATGATGGCAAAGTTGTCACCTTCATAATTTAATAAATATAACAATTTAAATATTGTGATTTTAAGATGATAAATTAGATTAAAAGTATTATTGTTAAAGGTAATAGATTTATCTTCATCATATGATTTTATTTTTAATTTTTATGAAACAAATACGTATATTAAATTATTATACAAAAAATTATGTAGTAATTATTTTATTAAGAGATAAACCAAATAAATGGTTTTAAAAATAATAAAATAAATATTATATGAACTATTTAATGTGCTCCACTAATTTTATAGATACATATTACCTTTTATAAATCTATTAAAGCTTTTATTTCGAACATATCTTCTGTATATATTTTATTTAAATTCAAATAAATGAATAGTATCAAAATTGACACTATTGTTATTTTATAAAAATAATATATTATAAAATTGTTTAAAAATCACAAAAATATTTATAAATTATAAATTTAAATTTATATGGTATAAAATGTTATAATGTATCCAATTATGTACAATTCACAACAAATAAGTAATTATTTGTTATAATTTAAAATTTAGAATGTTATTATCACAAATAAAATAAAATTGATTAAATAAGGATAAATCAAGTTGATAATGTTTAAAATAAATTCCTAACATGTATAAATTTGATTGGTTGATGAGATTAAAACCCTATCTCATCTAATATTCAGATATGAGTCATTTTTGGAGGTTTTTAAGTGGGGTTAGATTTATTATAAATTAATATTTTTAAGAATTCCAAAGGTGCCCCTCTCCTCCCTTATAAAAGGGCACCTCCTCCCCCTCTTCCTCACACCACTTTGAGCCTTCAAGCTCGGCCAAACCCTGTAAAATTCTCTTATACACTTCCCTAGAAATATCCTAGAGGTCCCGATCTTCTTCAAATACCAATTTTAGTGCCCTAAGTGTAGGTTTCAAAGAGGCGCTTCAAAGAAGAGGTTATGTCTGTTACCGATTCTTTCAACTTTATTTCTTCTTCCACTTCTTCTTCTTTAGTTGTTTCATTATGAAGTAATAAAATCAATATCACTCATATACTGATATGTTATTATAAGTATTAAATAACCCTATTTCACCATCTATCCATCCTACGGAAAATGAAATCACCACGCGTGCGTACGTACGGAACATCGTCTCCACGCCGTGGTGTAATCTATTTTCCACCACCACCTTACATGGATGGGTATAATGGTGAAAGTAATGAATATATATTATTATTGTAAAGTGATATTGATTCTGTAATATTATACATACACTTTAATACAATTCCACGATCTTGGGAATGATATCATCGCTCGTGCGTACGTACGGACTACCGTCTCCACGACGCGATGAGATTGACTCTCCATGTTAACCATTCAAGAATGATTATAAAGTATATATAATAAGTAATCATGAAATATATGACATAATAATGCAACTAGATTTATTTATATATATATTTATGTCATCTAATTAATTCTATTCAATTCAATAAGGAAACGAAAACAACATTCATGCGTACGTACGACCTACCGTCTCCATGAACGGTGTATTTCTTTCCATTTATCGATCTATTGTGTATATTATGAATATATATTATATATAAATCATGTTTTAAATTCTGGATGTAATTAATCCTGATCTATGTAATCATATGAATAATTACAAGTTAAAAAACGAACGACAAATGAAACTATTTTACCAAAAAATGCTACTTTAACATGAATTTACAAAAGAACGGGTAATATAAAGTCATGAGTGAACCATATATAATATAATAACAATGAATATTATTATTTAATAAGTCAATGACATTATTTAAATCATTATACAGGAAGTTTGGATACGTACGAAGCATATCGGATCTAAGGTAAGGGATAATTTTGCAAATCTCATTTTTATCCGAGATTGCTTATTCGTAAGTATTTACTGGGGTTATTGCTATCATCCATGTAAATGTTTTATAAAAGTGTTTTCATGTATTTTTAAAGTCCTTTTTACCCATTTTTGACTTTTACTACATGTTATGTAAGGAATCTTTCTTTTGTTTACGTTACGAGGTATTTTTTTGACTTTTCCGGCAAAAGTACGAGAAGAATGTTTTTTTAAACTTATACGGCATGAAAGGATTTTTATGGTTTTATAAAGCCTTATTTTTATGAAGCTTCCTCCAAAATATTTCATGACTATTTTCAACAAAATACTATTCTTTTAAAAATTCATGACATTTTTTGAAAAGAAAATGATTTTAAAGATGAAATGATATTTTCCTCAAGAATTCATTTCAAGTGTTTTATCAAAACCATTTTCCATCTAAAATGACATTATTTCATATGTGTATGTTTAAAGTATAATGTCTCTATGATTTACATGGTTTCAATTTTCTTATTATGAAATGTTATCCATTTCTTTTATATGGATTATGTGATGATGGGATTATGTTTATGAAACCCATTTTATTCGTTGGGTTATTATGAATGATGTATGTTTATTTTGTGGCACAAGTAAGAATGATTTCATTATGAGATGGGTGGAACCTATATCTCCCTCCAATGCATTGGGTAAAGATTTTTTATCACATGAGATAGACATGGTTGGAACGGTAAGTTAATCCGGTTCAGTGTTACAGGACTGAAACGAGGAGTGAACTCGATTCAGAAAGGGACTTTGTCCACTAAGATGGTCTTGGCAGCAATGCCTTGGCTACTATGGAAATCATAACAAGTTCTGAATGGTTTCCACAATTACATGTTTTACTCCCATTCTATTTTATCAGGCTTAATGTTTCTTTATGATCTATGCCTTACGAACTTCCATGTTTTATGTCATTGCTCAAGCTTTTGATGTTTAAACATTATGTTCATGTTTTTAAGTTAAAATATATATGATTTGTTTTATTTTATCCATGCATACCCTTACTGAGCATTTGAGATCACCCTTTATATGTTTTCTTTTCCCCAGGATATAAAGAAAGGTTTTAGATAAGAAAACAAAAGGGGAAGATCTTTATGGGAGATGTTGAAGATCTTTCACCATGATTAAAAGATTACGTTCCAAGTTTCCAAAGACACTAAACTATTACGGTCCTTGTGTGTCTTTTTTTGTTATGTATTAAGTATTCCGCAAAAGTAATGTAATGTCCATGTACGTCAAGCTTTGGGTCTCTACAGTTGGTATCAGAGGAAAGGTTTAGTGAACGTTTGGAAACTAGGATGCGAAAACATTAGTGAGATCCCTAGAGATATTTCTAAGGTATGTATAGGGATGTACCTAAGGATAAGTATACGTATAGGATATAGTCCTAGAACTACGGTAACGATATTAGAATTTAACCTAAGATGTTAGATATTGTGGGTGCTCCCCCTTTACTATGTTGTTTTCCCTAGCATGATTTTTTGCCTCTCACACTATTCTATTTGGGTTTTAGAAAATGGCTTGAAACAGGAAGATTTATGATAATGGAGGATATGACGGACAATGGAATGATATTCTTCATGAGAAACCAAATGATCGGGATTTGGAAGTCCAAACATCATTATTATGCCTAATCAGAAATCTCATAATATGATCAATAATCTCAACTTTGGTAAGTTTCTCAACTCAGATAATAAGAGAAATATGGAGTTTCATGATGATCATAGAGGAAAGAAAGTTCAATTTCCCTCATGTAAATCATGTGGGAAGAGGCATTAGGGAGATTATTTCAAAGGAACTGGAAGATGCTTTGGGTGTGGAAAAGAAGGACACAAAGCCAGTAAGTGCAAAGGAAAAGGTTCAGTTAACACCATGGATGAGGATAATTGTATTGCTACGACATCAACAATGGTTAAATGTTTTAAATGTGGAACGTACGAGCATTATGCAAACCAATTCCCTAAGGGAAAGTCTCATGAAGAGAATCAGTATGGTCGTATGGGTAGTATTTATGTTGATGATGATGAAGAGACTACAAATGATATGTGAGATGAAAGAATTGTTGAAGCTCGGTCAATGGTTTAAGAAGGTAGTGGAATAATTACATGTTTATCAAGTGTAATGTTGTATAAGTAATCTCATGGTACTATGGAATAAAGAGTCATCTAAGGATTGTTACACTGTTGTCTTTCCTTAATTTTTGAAAGTATATGATGAATGGTACCAATGACCATGAAAGGTTATTCATATATTTTTGGAAAGCAGATGATATGCGCATAATGAAGGGATAAATAGAAACTTAAATGTTTGACAGTATTCATGAGCTCATGACTGATATAAGAAGAAGGTCATATCATGGTTTGAGTATATATAATTTTTGGGATTTTGGAATGTGGAAAGAGTTAACTTTTGACAGTATTCATGTTTTCACTAAGGTTCAATGGGTATTCATTTTTCAAGATAATACATGATTAAGGTATTCACATGATTTGAATATGACCAACAAGATATATGGGGGATAAATGATGGTATTCACATGCTTGGTTGATGACATTTCAAGTAATCATTTTCTTTATACTATAGGATTGGACATATGTATTTTGGATAAACCTAAACATTGGAATGAATTATGTTGTATATAAGTTAGTATTGTTTAAGGCTAGATTTTTTTTCCGATATTATTTATAATGTAGTTTTAGAAAAAGGACAAACTGCAGGACGGGTGACAACCCATCGCGTCGGACAAGGCTGTGGGAATCTAACCCACAACCGAAGTGCGACTGGCCTTTATCGCCTACCACTAGCCTACAGGAAGTCCCTGGTTAGTATAAACTAGTTTTATTTTATTATGCGGTATGATATATGAAGTATAAGTTCATTTTTGGAACCATATACGATTAATCTAACCATAAGATGGACTTATAACTTTTGCTAACCTTTTGTTTGAAACAGATGGAATGAACCATCATTCTATCGCATGATCTGCTAACACATCACGAATAACAAATTCAACTTCATTTCTTTAAGGGATGAAGTGGAAATTGTTCAACTCATGAACAATAGTGAGATTGTACCAAAATCATGTAAGTATTTCTTTTAATTCATCAACTTTAGGAAATGATCTTGAAAACAAAAAATGTTGTCCTAGTGCCCTTATATCCGATGAATCATATGGTACCTTAGATCATCACAAATTTATGGCTTTTTGATTGTTGGTTTTTTCATAGCCGTGTCCTCTACCACTCTCCATCAGAACTTGATGGTTAGATTTTTCTTCCATATCCATATTTTCACCTATGTTCTCCTACGTGGAAACCCAGTGATGAGTTAATTTGGGTAACCGTTACATTTCATAATTTAGTTTTTAAAGCCAAGTTTTGGTATTCCTTTTTATGATGTGAGTTTCTATTAAAGAAACTTTCGAGTAGTAAACCATTTATAACCCCGACGAATTTTGAGGGCGAAATTCATTTTAAGGGGGGTAGAATGTAACAACCTGATATTTTATGATAAGTATTCATTTTAATTTATTTGATGTCATGTGTTTTATGCTACAACAAGATTATCTTATGCTATATGCCACATTACATTATCTTGAAGTATAGACAACACTATTCTTATATTGTGTTACACACAATTTCATGTTCGTTTTATAATAGTCATTCTACGCAACATTTAGTGTATATATATATATATTCAATGTATAAATGAAATATAGTTGGATTATGTTATACGAAATAATAAAGTATTCTTTCACAACACGCAACCCTGACTTGGCTTGCATTACACGCAATCACGGCCTTCCTCGATAGCGTGTGTTGTACGCAATACTGGGTTTTACTAAACAACGATATATTATTATAATATTATTATGAACTAGTGGTTATGAATAGTATTTACTAAATTTTTAATTTTATAAAATTATTATTCATCTTACACATTTTCTAGAACATGGTATAAGAACAAAATAAATTTTTCGGGTAAAATATGTATTTTTCAAAAAATGCAGTTTTGCCGCCTTTTGATGGCGCACCCACTTTAAATCTAGTTGTTGACATGTTTATAAGTGTAATTTGACAAAATAAAATTCTTCTTTTGAATTAGGATATGAAAATTTACATTGGATAAAGTTTTGATATTTTTCTGATAACTTTCATATTTTAATGAATAGTAAAAACATGCTATATTTTAATTAAAAACAACTTTTTTCATCGTAATAATTTATATGGTTAAATTATAATATTGAATGGTATTAAAGTATAAATAGAATATATTTTTACCATTTAATATAATGTATGTCATTGGTATTGATTTTACCTTAAATTTGTAGGTTAAATCAATTCAATCTTTTGCAATGTTTTAAACAAAAACTCGTTTTCTTTCGACAACGGGATTAATTTTAATTTAATTTCTGAAAATTTTGTGTATTGA
This sequence comes from Viscum album, assembly GCA_963277665.1. Taxonomy (NCBI): domain Eukaryota; kingdom Viridiplantae; phylum Streptophyta; class Magnoliopsida; order Santalales; family Viscaceae; genus Viscum; species Viscum album. The sequence goes on along the minus strand of OY728140.1, from coordinate 716,526,414 downwards.
ATTTGAAAAAATGGATTCCATATTTGGAATCAGTAGGTCCAAATTATGTTAATAAGCTACTTTTTATTTTTGGGCTTTATGAATAGTAACTATGGTAAATTTTATTTACCATAGTTAAAGGTAAATCGGGTAATTAAGGGTAAATATAAGATTATAAAATTAACCTAACACCTGCCAAAATCCTATTGAATGACTAAAAGTCGACCCATATCACCTAAGGGTCGGATTAGAATCATTTAATGGACATTTTTCCATGAAAATAACTTAATTATTATTAAAACCAGAGAAAGTGACAACATGTTACTCTCTTAAATCTTATAAGTATATTAATTTTAATTTAGTGATAAACTTCAAGAAACTTCAAACATGAATAGTTTCAATAAATCTAATGAAATTATCTACATCATATAAATTTATTTATAATTTTTAGGTATTAAATAATTATCATTAATTTTGACACAATAGGGATGCAGAAATTATTTATTTAGTGAAAAATCAATAATATAGTTTTTATTGAAATATTAATACATATCAAAAGGCCCAAAAAATCTGAACAAAACTTATTATTAGTGTATATATAAACCCTAATCATCCATTGGCCGAATGTTTTACCATTTGGATCCTTAATAAGATGATTATGACACTTATATTATTTTATTTTAAATGATGCCAAAGTTGTCACCTTCATAATTTAATAAATATAACAATTTAAATATTGTGATTTTAAGATGAAAAATTCTATTAAAAGTATTATTGTAAAAGGTAATAGATTTATCTTCATCATATGATTTTATTTTTAATTTTTATGAAACAAATACGTATATTAAATAACTATACAAAAAATGATGTAGTAATTATTTTATTAAGAGATAAACCAAATAAATGGTTTTAAAAATAATAAAATAAATATTATATGAACTATTTAATGTGCTACACTAATTTTATAGATACATATGACCTTTTATAAATCTATTAAATCTTTTAGTTCAAACATATCTTCTGTATATATTTTATTTAAATTCAAATAAATGAATAGTGTCAAAATTGACACTATTGTTATTTTATAAAAATAATATATTACAAAATTGTTTAAAAATCACAAAAATATTTAAAAATTATAAATTTAAATTTATATGTTATAAAATTTTATAAAGTATCCAATTATGGACAATTCACAACAAATAAAAAATTATTTGTTATAATTTAAAATTTAGAATGTTATTACCACAAATAAATTTAAATTGATTAAATAAGGATAAATCAAGTTGATGATGTTTAAAATAAATTCCTAACACTTCTAAATTTGATTGGTTGATGATATTACAGCCCAATCTCATCTAATATTCGGATATGAGTCATTTTTGGAGGTTTTTAAGTGGGGTTAGATTTATTATAAATTAATATTTTTAAGAATTCCAAATGTGCCCCTCTCCTCCCTTATAAAAGGGCACCTCCTTCCCCTCTTCCTCACACCACTTTTGTCACACCCCGACCACAGATATCTTTATTTTACTTCTTTCTTGGTCCTGATTTAAAATTTTTCGAGGTTTAGTTGTGTCGGCGGTTTCGCGTCGGTGCGCGGTCATCGCATCGCTAGTGGTGATCGTGCATTCGCCCCGGGTGACTATGTGTTCACCCGGCATTCTAGATATTAAAGTTTTTACATTGACTTTTTATTATTATTACTATTTGAGTTGCGTTATTATTATTGTAGTTATTTTCTGTGTATAAGTATATATATATATATGTCTATATATGTGTATATATATACATATGTATACACTTTAATACGTTATGTTTATATATTTATATATATATATATATTGTATCTATGTGTATATGTTTATATATAGGTATATATGTATATATGTGTTTATATGTATATATATATATATATGTTTGTATATGTTTAAATATATGTATATATGTCTATATATATATATGCGTATGTGCGCGCGCGCGCACACGCGCGCACATTTATTTTCAAATGGTTTTAATATTTTGAATTTTTCATTAAAGATAATTATTATTATAAATTTTCTAATTATTAATATTATTATTATTATAAGGTTTTATTATTATTATAAAGTTTTATTATTTCTATAAAGCGTTATTATTTTAGGATTTGTTTTATTTAATTACTTATGTTCAATATTATTATTAGTATATTATTATGATTATAGTATTTTATTATTATTATTACATATTATTATTAATATTATTCTTATATTATTGTTTGTATTGTTGTTGTATTATTGTTATTATTATTATTATTATTATTATTATTATTATCATTATAAAGTTTTACTTTTTTTAGAGTTTTATTATTACTATTAAGATTTGATTTGATTTATTTAATTAATTTATCATATTATTATTATTTTCATTTTCATTATTATTATTATTATTATTATTATTAATATATATATATATATATATTATAAACCTAAAACTAACCCCCTTCCTAACCCTAATCCGGTTTTCCCCCCCTGGCGGTGCTCCCTCTCTCTCCTCTCTCCCCTTTCTTCTTCTCCCTCGCGCAGCACCTCCCCTTCCGCTCCGGTGCGCCGTCCGCCGCACCAGCTCCCCGTCTCCGCCCCTCTCATCCCACGGTGCTCCCCACCTCCGTCCGGCTCCCGACTCCCCTGCGCGCCGCCCGCCGCGCCGTCCCGGCCTCCCCGTCCCAACCGCCGCCGCTCCCCTCCATCCTGCTACCGACCGGACCCCCCTGTGCCGACCTCCAGTTTCCGCCGCGCCCCGCACCCAGCCGCCTCCCTGGCTCCCGCCCCGGCATCCCGACACCCCCGCTAAGCCCGACTTCCGGTGCACCCCTCTACTGCTCCCGGCCGCCCTGCCGGTCTCTTTCCGGCCAGCAAGCCACCTGCGCGTTTCCTCCCCCCCTCCGCTCGTGAGTTCTCTTCTGTTTTATTTATTTATTATGTTAATGTTATTATATTAATATTATTATCATATTATAATTATTGTTGTTCTTATTATTATTATTATCATTATTATTATCATATTATTATTATTGTGATTTCATTATTGTTATATTATTATTATGTTAATATTATTTTAGTAATATTATTATTGTATTATTATATTATTATTATTATTATATTATGTTATTATTATTATATTATTATTATTATTAATATTATTATGGTTATCATTAATTTATTGGGTATGCTATCATTATAATTATTATTATATTAATATTGTTATTACTATTATATTATTATTGTGCTAAATTATTATTGTTATTTATTTATTCCTTTGATTATTTTTATAAGTGTTATTTCTCTATATATTTATTTAATTGCCTATTTGTTTATTAATTGATTGATTAATTAATTAATTCATTAATTAATTCATTTATTTTTCCTTCGTGGCATCTTGGTGTTTATATTTAATTTATATTAATCCTTTTTCTGTCGCGGGTTGAGTGACGTGTACTTTCTCCACTGTTCAGCGTACGCAGTTTGTCCGTGAAGGATTGTCCTACTTTCCGTTGGGGTTCCGTCGCGTCTGCTCCTTGTTTGAGGTAGGCGAATTCAACTGTTTTTTTTTCCGAGGTACTCTGCTGATGCTTGAATTGTTTTAAATAAATTTTACTCCATGATTCGTGTGTTTATGATATCTTTTCGCGGCTTATTTTGGTGTTTTAAAATCTATAGTTTTTGTTCGAAAGTTAAGTTTGAAGCAATTATATTTTTTTGCCAAGGTAGTTGTGCACTAGATGTTGTCTTTCACTTTTTCTTGTTTATATAGTGCACCTGTTTAGGCGTTGCCAGCTAAGGTGGAACTAAATGCCCATGTTCTCTTATGTTATCATTGGTTGTCTTGAGTGGTGTTTTCTTTTTGTAAAGAAAGAATCATTCTTGGATCTTATTATCTTGTGCTGGTTAGTTTTATGAAATTTAGTATTATTTGGAAGTGTTGTCGTGCCCCTTTGCAGGTTTGATGCACCATTGGATGTTGACACATCCATGGGTGCACCAGCTGCACACATGGATGTGCCCTCAAATGAAGGTGGTGTTTGAAATTGTTACCATTTATTTTTATTTTTATTTATTTTTTTTATTTTCTCGAAATCTCGACTTTTCTAAATGGTTCTTGGCTTCAAAATGTTTTCGCCTCTTCATGAGACACATTGAACTGATTTAAAAATAAATCTATGAAAAATATGCCCGTTTGGCCTTTTATTTAATACAAAAGCAGCGCTTGAGTTTTTGAAAAAGATATTGTGAAATGTTCGTGTAAAGTCATTTGATTTTGTAAAAAAACTGAGTGCTCGCTTAGCGACTTCAGGTATTTTTATAAAGTGGTTTTGATAATTAAATGACGTGAAGGCCCGATTGGCACTTTATTAAATGTGAAGTGATTATACATATATATATATATACGTACTTGTGAGGGCATCTCTACAGGGGGACTTCCCTTCGAGGGTTATCGTGTAGCGATGTCCGTGTAAGGGGTTGGCAAGTGCGGTGAGATGAGTCACGCGTGTGAGGGTCTCCCACTTACACAGTGTTACAAAAACCACCATGGGTTCCTGGGCGTCTTGTAGATTATCGAGTGACGGTTGTTTGCTAACCCTGATTAGACGGGTTAGTACCCCCTGGAGTTGTGGACAGGCCAGGAGGGATGTGCCACTGGTTGGCTATTAGGGTGACCAGTTGGTTATTGACTATGGAGTACCACACCGGCAGGTAGTCTGAACCCGAGTACGCCCATGGGTTTTCTAGGGATGTTTAGGATCACCCATGGTTACTTGTTCTCCTTGATTGTTTACTTTCAGTTATTCTTTACAGCTTATAGTGTTACTTGTGTCCTTTTGCACTACTTTCATCTTGCATTACTTGGTTACTTTCTGTTTCACTGGTCTGTTTTCAGCCTGTACTGTTTACCTATTCCTTTCTAGCATAGTCATGGTATTATTTGTATTTGGTTTTGTTTATAAAAGCAGGAAATGGTTTTGAAAGTGATTTATAGTGTGCGTTGGGTTTTCAAATGGGGAAAACATGTTGTTTATTTTTAAATGTGAAAAAAAATCTATTTTTATAATTGTATTTTTTTTAAACCTGTGTCAACGGATTTCTTGGGAAAGGAAACATTTGGATTCAGTGGTTTACTTTGGATTACCTACTAGGCATTTTTAATGCTCACGCCTATATTATCATTTCAGTTGCAGGTCTTCCCTTGCTCAGGTCTTTCTGGCTTGAGTCGCTCAGTGTTGGAGTGAGGTCGCTCTCTAGTTGGGTGGTGACCTGAGAGGTCACATGGAGGTACGTGGTCGTGTGGCTTTTATTTCTTTTCCGCTGATAGTGTTTATTTGTTCTTTTCTATTTACTTTTGTTTGGGCTGAAATCGTTCCCAACGATCAAATTCTAATGCCCGACACTTGTTTCCATCCCGGGGGGATCGAGAACGCTCCTCAGGACTTGCCGCGGACCGGCTCGGGTGACCGGTTCAGGGTCGACCCGGGCTGGTTCGTGACAAAATGGTATCAGAGCGAGGTTCTTGTTATTTGGGTTGTCTGGTAGGTGGAGATTAGGACGGTCGGGACTCGAGAGGTAGGTACGTGAAGGACGTCATGAACCCTCGCCCGTTCCGCACCTCGAGTCGCCAGGGGTAGTTCGGGAATTGTGTCCTTGTCTTTTCTGGTTTGTCTTGGATTGAGAGATGATAATAGAGGAAAGCCGACGTTACATCGTTGTTTCACATGGAGTAGTGACCCATGTGGAGTCCGAGTACATGGTTTTAATTCCTCCTAGTGGTTGATGCTGACTTGGGACATGGCCCACTACCATGTCGCCAGGTTGAGCGTGACTACTAGTCCCTCATTTCAGTGATTGATGCAAATTTGGATGCTTCTTTTGTTTTGGTCGGTGTAAGTACATTGTTGGAAATGAAAAAGGTTTAAAAAAAAAATTTGGACTGGTTTCTTTTAAAAGACTTTAAATATATGAAATGGGTTTTAAAAACTGAAATCTCTTGATTTGGAAAACTGTTGTTTTCTTGAAATTGGTTAAGAATGATTTGGGGTTGAAACCTCAGTTCCTCTTTATGAACGTTTGCACATGTGTGAGAATGCATGGAAAGTGTGTGTTGATGCACGTATTAATGGAATGTGGATGAAGACATGTGCAATGGTTCATGAGATTACATGGGTGTGTATTTGAAGTTAAAGGCTTGACTTTGTTTTCTAAATTGGTTTTAAAGGGGGAATGGTTTTGGAAAGTTTTGATTTGAAAGGGGATTGGTATTTGGAAAGCAGTCTTGAAAGTGGGTGGTTTTAAAGTCTAAAATAAAAAGGGATTTTAAAAAGGAGATTTTATTTTGGGTTGTGTTCGCATTTGTTTGGTCTTGTGCTGACTGTTTTTGATGAAGGCTCTTTTATTTATGTTGCTTCGGTTTGATATTGGTTTTGGCTTCATGTTAATTGCCGCTCAGGAAATGCCGCCCAGAAAGGTCTCTAAGGATTCTGATAGGTCATGCCCAGTTTTTGGTCCTCCTCAGACTTTGCCTATTCTCCATGGTGATAAGGGTCTGTTAGAGGCAGTAAAATGGCTCGAGGAAGTGGAGCGTGTCTTTAAAATGTTGGGAACTCCCGATAATGTTAAGGTTCGTGCAATTATGAAGTTGTTCGAGGGTCCAGCTCTGGACCAGTGGAAGGTGGTTTCCCCACCATCGACGCAAGTTGAAATGACGTGGGATGTATTTAGAATTGTTTTCATCCAATGGTTTGTACCCGAGGAAGTGAAGCTGGAGAAAAAGAGTGAGCTTGTGCATGTTCAACAAGGCCAACGGACGGTGAAGGAATATGTTGACCATTTCAGGGAACTGATTTCCTTTTCTCCAGATGTAGCGTCGCATGAGCTCATGAAGGTCTCTCTTTTCACTGGGGGTCTTCGTCGGGAGATCAAGGAGCGAGTCCTCCCTTCTAAAGACCTTTGTTTCGAGAAGCTGGTAGAGGAAGCATTCTTGGCTGAGTTGGTTTCCGGTGTGCGGGTGGTTAGTACTTTAGCATCCCCAGTAGTTCGTAAGAGTTCCTCCTCTGGTGTGGAAAATATGCCAGAGATACCTGTTCCTAATGAGTTATCCCCTTTGTTCCCAGCTTCCAGTTCATCAGATCGTTTGATGGTATGCTTTCAGTGTGGTCGTTTCGGGCATTTAAAGCCGTCTTGTCGCAACCCTCCGAAGACGTGTCATCGATGCAGTTGTCTAGGTCATCTGGAGAAGTTTTGCAGGAAGTGTCGCTTGAAGAGGACGCTGTGATGAGAGAATCTCAGTACCTGACTGTGAGGCAGAAGATGCTTCAGCCATTAGAGCCCCAACCACAGGTCTTGGGGTGAAGCTCGTGCACAGTCAGGAGTTCCCAGGGCTGTGAATCTCTGGTCCAGGTTTTGTGTTCCGTGTTGATGGTGGAACAATTAGAAACCTCTTTCATACTTGTTTTCCTGCTACTAAAGTTTCAACAGCGTTGTAAATGCGTTGTTTTTATACAAAGTGACGATGGACTTGCTCTATGATAATCTAAGCAGACATGTCATGTGAATGTAATATTCTAAATCGTGTGTCCTTCTTAAGAGTGTGATTGACCCCCGTGTGGGTTGACCTCGTTTTAGTTATGTTATCGATGTGGTTATGTTTTGTGGACTTCGGTGGATCATGTCTCCAATTTGATGTTGGTTAAATGTTTTTCTATGGGTTTTCCCTGGTGTTGAAGATTGTTGACTCTAGTCGAGGATTCAATGTCTCAACAGAGGTGTTGTTTTAATCGTGCTATAAGAGTTGGTTCGAATCGGTTGGGAGTTCCCGCGTCGACCCCCCCCCCCCTTTCCCAGGGTTTTCTATTTAGATGGTCAACTTTTCTGCACTAGTTGAGTTCTTGTGGTGGGGAGAACCCCTTCGTGTTCTCCCCTCAACCTCAGACCTCAGTTTTCTCTTGGATGGGTCAGGTGTGACCCGTGTGGGGTAAGGTTATCCTGAGAATCTCAGTTCTCTTCAGTTCCTTTAGTTCTGTTTGGGCATAGACTTGGATTTTGGCTGACTTGTGGCTTGGTGACTTTCTGGGGGCAGAAAGTGTCTGTGGTGGGGAGAATTGTCACACCCCGACCGTAGATATCTTTATTTTACTTCTTTCTTGGTCCTGATTTAAAATTTTTCGAGGTTTAGTTGTGTTGGCGGTTCACGCCGGTGCGCGGTCATCGCATCACTAGCGGTGATCGTGCATTCGGCCCGGGTGACTATGTGTTCACCCGGCGTTCTAGATATTAAAGTTTTTACATTGACTTTTTATTATTATTACTATTTGAGTTGCGTTATTATTATTGTAGTTATTTTCCGTGTATAAGTATATATATATATGTCTATATATGTGTATATATATACATATGTATACACTTTAATATGTTATGTTTATATACGTATATATATATATATATATTGTATCTATGTGTATATGTTTATATATAGGTATATATGTATATATGTGTTTATATGTGTGTATATATATATATATATGTTTTTATATGTTTAAATATATGTATATATGTCTATATATATATATATGCGTATGTGCGCGCGCGTGCGCGCACACACACATTTATTTTCAAATGGTTTTAATATTTTGAATTTTTGATTAAAGATAATTATTATTATAAATTTTCTAATTATTAATATTATTATTATTATAAGGTTTTATTATTATTATAAAGTTTTATTATTTCTATAAAGCGTTATTATTTTAGAATTTGTTTTATTTAATTACTTATGTTCAATATTATTATTAGTATATTATTATGATTATAGTATATTATTATTATTATTACATATTATTATTAATATTATTCTTATATTATTATTTATATTGTTGTTGTATTATTGTTATTATTATTATTATTATTATTATTATTATCATTATAAAGTTTTACTTTTTTTTAGAGTTTTATTATTACTATTAAGATTTGATTTGATTTATTTAATTAATTTATCATATTATTATTATTTTCATTTTCATTATTATTTTTTTTATTATTATTAATATATATATATATATATATTATAAACCTAAAACTAACCCCCTTCCTAACCCTAATCCGGTTTCCCCCCCTTGGCGGCGCTCCCTCTCTCTCCTCTCTCCCCTTTCTTCTTCTCCCTCACGCAACACCTCCCCTTCCGCTCCGGTGCGCCGTCCGCCGCACCCGCTCCCCGTCTCCGCCCCTCTCCTCCCACGGTGCTCCCCACCTCCGTCCGGCTCCCGACTCCCCTGCGCGCCGCCCGCCGCGCCGTCCCGGCCTCCCCGTCCCAACCGCCGCCGCTCCCCTCCTTCCCGCTACCGACCGAACCCCCCCTGTGCCGACCTTCGGTTTCCGCCGCGCCCCGCACCCAGCCGCCTCCCTGGCTCCCGCCCCGGCATCCCGACACCCCTGCTAAGCCCGACTTCCGGTGCACCCCTCTGCTGCTCCCGGCCGCCCCGCCGGTCTCTTTCCGGCCAGCAAGCCACCTGCGCGTTTCCTCCCCCCCTCCGCTCATGAGTTCTCTTCTATTTTATTTATTTATTATGTTAATGTTATTATATTAATATTATTATCATATTATAATTATTGTTATTATTATTATTATTATTATCATTATTATTATCATATTATTATTATTGTGATTTCATTATTGTTATATTATTATTATGTTAATATTATTCTACTAATATTATTATTGTATTATTATATTATTATTATTATTATTATATTATGTTATTATTATTATATTATTATTATTATTAATATTATTATGGTTATCATTAATTTATTGGGTATGCTATCATTATAATTATTATTATATTAATATTGTTATTACTATTATATTATTATTGTGCTAAATTATTATTGTTATTTATTTATTCTTTTGATTATTTTTGTAAGTGTTATTTATCTATATATTTATTTAATTGCCTATTTGTTTATTAATTGATTGATTAATTAATTAATTCATTTATTAATTCATTTATTTTTCCTTCGTGGCATCTTGGTGTTTATATTTAATTTATATTAATCCTTTTTCTGTCACGGGTTGAGTGACGTGTACTTTCTCCACTGTTCAGCGTACGCAGTTTGTCCGCGAAGGATTGTCCTACTTTCCGTTGGGGTTCCGTCGCGTCCGCTCCTTGTTTGAGGTAGGCGAATTCAACTGTTTCCTTTCCGAGGTACTCTGCTGATGCTTGAATTGTTTTAAATAAATTTTACTCCATGATTCGCGTGTTTATGATATCCTTGCGCGGCTTATTTTGGTGTTTTAAAATCTATAGTTTTTGTTCGAAAGTTAAGTTTGAAGCAATTATATTTTTTTGCCAAGGTAGTTGTGCACTAGTTGTTGTCTTGAACTTTTTCTTGTTTATATAGTGCACCTGTTTAGGCGTTGCCAGCTAAGGTGGAACTAAATGCCCATGTTCTCTTATGTTATCATTGGTTGTCTTGAGCGGTGTTTTCTTTTTGTAAAGAAAGAATCATTCTTGGATCTTATTATCTTGTGCTGGTTAGTTTTATGAAATTTAGTATTATTTAGAAGTGTTGTCGTGCCCCTTTGCAGGTTTGATGCACCATTGGATGTTGACACATCAATGGGTGCACCAGGTGCACACATGGATGTTCCCTCAAATGAAGGTGGTGTTTGAAATTGTTACCATTTATTTTTATTTTTATTTATTTTTTTTATTTTCTCAAAATCTCGACTTTTCTAAATGGTTCTTGGCTTTAAAATTTTTTCGCCTCTTCATGAGACACATTGAACTGGTTTAAAAAGAAATCTACGAAAAATATTCCCGTTTGGCCTTTTATTTAATACAAAAGCAGCACTTGAGTTTTTGAAAAAGATATTGTGAAATGTTCGTGTAAAGTCATTTGATTTTGTAAAAAAACTGAGTGCTCGCTTGGCAACTTCAGGTATTTTTATAAAGTAGTTTTGATAATTAAATGACGTGAAGTCCCGATTGGCACTTTATTAAATGTGAAGTGATTATACATATATATATATATATATATATACGTACTTGTGAGGGCATCTCTACAGGGGGACTTCCCTTCGAGGGTTGTCGTGTAGCGATGTCTGTGTAAGGGGTTGGCAAGTGCGGTGAGATGAGTCACGCGTGCGAGGGTCTCCCACTTACACAGTGTTACAAAAACCACCATGGGTTCCTGGGCGTCTTGTAGATTATCGAGTGACGGTTGCTTGATAACCCTGATTAGACGGGTTAGTACCCCCTAGAGTTGTGGACAGGCTAGGAGGGATGTGCCACTGGTTGGCTATTAGGGCGGCCAGTTGGTTATTGACTATGGAGAACCACGCCGACAGGTAGTCTGAACCCGAGTACGTCCAAGGGTTTTCTAGGGATGTTTAGGATCACCCATGGTTACTTGTTCTCCTTGATTGTTTACTTTTAGTTATTCTTTACAGCTTATAGTGTTACTTGTGTCCTTTTGCACTACTTTCATCTTGCATTACTTGGTTACTTTCTGTTTCACTGGTCTGTTTTCAGCCTGTACTGTTTACCTGTTCCTTTCTAGCACAATCGTGGTATTATTTGTATTTGGTTTTGTTTATAAAAGCAGGAAATGGTTTTGAAAGTGATTTATAGTGTGTGTTGGGTTTTCAAATGGGGAAAACATGTTGTTTATTTTTAAATGCGAAAAAAAATCTATTTTTATAAGTGTATTTTTTTAAACCTGTGTCAACGGATTGCTTGGGAAAGGAAACATTTGGATTCAGTGGTTTACTTTGGCTTACCTACTGGGCATTTTTAATGCTCATGCCTATATTATCATTTCAGTTGCAGGTCTTCCCTTGCTCAGGTCTTTCTGGCTTGAGTCGCTCAGTGTTGGAGCGAGGTCGCTCTCTAGTTGGGTGGTGACCTGAGAGGTCACATGGAGGTACGTGGTCGTGTGGCTTTTATTTCTTTTCCGCTGATAGTGTTTATTTGTTCTGTTCTATTTACTTTTTTTTGGGCTGAAATCATTCCCAACGATCAAATTCTAATGCCCGACACTTGTTGCCATCCCGGGGGGATCGAGAACGCTCCTCGGGACTTGCCGCGGACCGGCTCGGGTGACCGATTCAGGGTCGACCCGGGCTGGTTCGTGACAACTTTGAGCCTTCAAGATCGGACAAACCCTGCCAAATTCTCTTATACACTTCCCTAGAAATATCCTAGAGGTCCTGGTCTTCTTCAAATACCAGTTTTAGTGCCCTAAGTGTAGGTTTCAAAGAGGCGCTTTAAAGAAGAGGTTATGTCTGTTACCGATTCTTTCAACTTTATTTCTTCTTCCACTTCTTCTTCTTTAGTTGTTTCATTATGAAGTAATAAAATCAGTATCACTCATATACTGATATGTTATTATAATTATGAAACAACCCTATTTTACCATATATCCATCCTACGGAAAACGAAATCACCGCGCGTGCGTACGTACGAAATACCATCTCCACACCGTGGTGTAATTTATTTTCCACCACCACCTTACATGGATGGGTATAATGGTGAAAGTAATGAATATATATTATTATTGTAAAGTGATATTGATTCTGTAATATTATACATACACTTTAATACAATTCCACGATCTTGGGAATGATATCATCGCTCGTGCGTACGTACGGACTACCGTCTCCACGACGCAATGAGATTCACTCTCCATGTTAACTATTCAAGAATGATTATAAAGTATATATAATAAGTAATCATAAAATATATGACATAATAATTCAATTGGATTTATTTATATATATATTTATGTCATCTACTTAATTCCATTCAATTCAATAAGGAAACGAAAATAGCATTCATGCGTACGTACGACCTACCGTCTCCATGAACGGTGTATTTCTTTCCATTTATCGATCTATTATGTATATTATGAATATATATTATATATAAATCATGTTTTACATTCTGGATGTAAGTAATCATGATCTAAGTAATCATATGAATAATTACAAGTTAAAACACGAACGACAAATGAAACGATTTTACCAAAAACGCTACTTTAACATGAATTTACAAAATAACGGGTAATATAAAGTCATAAGTGAACCATATATGATATAATAACAATGAATATGATTATGTAATAATTCAATGAAATTATTTAAATCATTATACAGGAGTTTTGGATACGTACGAAGCATATCGGATCTAAGGTAAGGGATAATTTTGAAAATCTCATTTTTATCCGAGATTGCTTATTCGTAAGTATTTACTAGGGTTATTGCTATAATCCATGTACATGTTTTATAAAAGTGTTTTCATGTATGTTTAAAGTCCTTTTTACCCATTTTTGACTTTTACTACATGGTATGTAAGGAATATTTCTTTTGTTTACGTTACGAGGTATTTTTTTTTGACTTTTCAGGCAAAAGTACGAGAAGAATGTTTTTTTAAACTTATACGGCAGGAAAGGATTTTTATGGTTTTATAAAGCCTTATTTTCACGAAGCTTCCTCCAAAATATTTCATGACTATTTTCAACAAAATACTATTCTTTTAAAAATGCATGACATTTTGTGAAAAGAAAATGATTTTAAAGATGAAAGGATATTTTCCTCAAGAATTCATTTCAAGTGTTTTATCAAAACCATTTTCCATCTAAAATGACATTATTTCATATGTGTATGTTTCAAGTATAATGTCTCTATGATTTACATGGTTTCACTTTTCTTATTATGAAATGTTATCCATTTCTTTTATATGGATTATGTGATAATGGGATTATGTTTATGAAACCCATTTTATTCGTTGGGTTATTATGAATGATGTATGTTTATTTTGTGGCACAAGTAAGAATGATTTCATTATGAGATGGGTGGGACCTATATCTCCCTCCAATGCATTGGGTAAAGATTTTATATCTCATGAGATAGACATGGCTGGAACGGTAAGTTAATCCGGTTCAGTGTTACAGGACTGAAACGAGGAGTGAACTCGATTCAGAAAGGGACTTTGTCCACTAAGATGGTCTTGGAAGCAATTCCTTGGCTACTATGGAAATCATAACAAGTACTGAATGGTTGCCACAATTACATGTTTTACTCCCATGCTATTTTATCATGCTTAATGTTTCTTTATGATCTATGCCTTACATACTTCCATGTTTTAAGTGGTTGGATTATGTTATACAAAATAATAAAGGATTCTTGCACAACACGCAACCCTGACTTGGCTTGCATTACATGCAATCGCGACCTTCCTCGATAGCGTGTGTTGTACGCAATACCGGGTTTTACTAAACAACGATATATTATTATAATATTATTATGAACTAGCCATTATGAATAGTATTAACTAAATTTTGAATTTTATAACATTATTATTCATCTTCCATATTTTCTAGAACATGGTATAAGAACAAAATAAAATTTTCGGGTAAAATAAGTATTTTTCAAAAAATGCAGTTTTGCCACCTTTTGATGGCGCACCCAATTTAAATCTAGTTGTTGACATGTTTATAAGTTCAATTTGACAAAATAAAATTCTTATTTTGAATCAGTATATAAAAATTTACATTGGATAATGCTTTGATATTTTTCTGATAACTTTCATATTTTAATGAATAGTAAAAACACGCTATATTTTAATTAAAAACAACTTTTTTTCATCGTAAACATTTATATGGTTAAATTATAATATTTAATGGTTTTAAAGTATAAATAAAATATATTTTTACCCTTTAATATAATGTATTACATTAGCATTGACTTTACATTGAATTCATAGGTTAAATTAATTCAATCTTTGGCAATGTTTTAACTTTTAAAAATAGTTCGCTTAACAAAGGGATTAATTTTAAATTAATTACTACAACTTAGGTGTTTTGAATTTTGAAAAATGGATTCCATATTTGGAATTAGTGGGTCCAAATTATGTTAATAGGTTACTTTTATTATTTTTGATATTATGAATAGTAACTACGGTAATTTTTATTTACTACGGTTAAAGGTAAATAGGGTAATTCAAGGTTAAAAGAATATTATAATAATTCAAAATTACCTTGAAACTTGTCCTAACCTTATTGGATGAGTAGTGGCCGACCATGTACATCCTTGAGTCGATTTTGGGACCCCATGGAGCCACTTATGAAAGACAATGACACGTTAGATTAATTAATTTAATGTAAAGACAAAATTGGAATTAACAAAAATAGTTTAGTAATTAATTTTTATAAGGGGATATATAAATTATATTTTGAGCTATAAATATTAATTGTAAATCTAAGAAGATTTACTACATGTTGGTATTTTTTTATAATTTTTAGACATCAGATAAATTAAATTATTTATGACACAATAATGATGCAGTATTTACCTCATTAATAAATGATTTAAATAAATAAGATTAAAATGATTAAAATATCATCCAAAACCTGTCCAATTCCTATTGGATGATTTTATTTCGAATATTAGTCATCTTATATTTGACATTAATGTGTTTTGGACCTCTTGAAACCAAAGATAAGTTTATAATAAAATAATGTTTTCACACTTTCCTAAAGAGCCCCTCCACTCCCTTATAAAAGGAGACCACTTCTATGCAATTCCTCACACCTCTAAAGCATTTTGGCTCATCAAAAATCTGCCAAAATAAGCTCCCTACGTCCCTCTCCTCCCCCTTTAAGCCTTACATTAGGCATAAGACTCTCCAAGAAGTCCTTTTGGTTCAAACCAAAGGAAGTTACCAAAATTAAAGGTAACAGTTTCTCTTAAGTTGTTTTCTTTTATTCTAATTCTCAAACCCCTAAAATCTTTTTAATAATTTATTTTGTGATAACACCAGTATCCTAAAAATACTAGGATTTTTTTATGAGAAGGATTCGAACTACACTTACACACACCTCTATCTAATTGATGAAGAACATAATGTTTCTGTGATGGAAAATTAACGCCTCACGTAACGATGATTGTTCGATTTTCTCCTACCGCCTCTCATGGTGGCCATTATGATGGCACATTATTTATATATAATATATATTATGTTTATTATTTACTTATTATTCTTTAATTCCCAATTATTTCAAGCCTTTACAGTTTCCATAGTCGGTAAATACGATAATCTCATTTGAGGAAGTGCGGACTACCGCCCCCTCAAAGTGATGTGATTCGTTAATACCTTATGTGGGATGTATAAAGGATGTGGTTAATGATATTATATATGATATTATACTATAATTATAATATACCTATGTATCATTATGTTTTAATTCCATTAAAATAAGAAATAGAAATGAAAGTAGCGTTCATGCGTACGTACGACTTACCGTCTCCATGAACGGTGCGTTTCATTTCTTACCTCCATATGTTTTGTACTATTATAAATGCTTGTATATGATGGATATATAATGGGTAAAAATGAATTTAAACATACATAAAAACACTTTTAGAAAACATGGACATGGATGATAACAATAACCCCAGTAAATACTTACGTATAAGCAATCTCGGATAAAAAAAATGAGATTTGAAAAATTATCTCTTACCTTAGGTCAGATATGCTTCATACGTATCCGAACCTCCTGTATAATGATTTAAATAATGTTATTGACTTATTAAAGAATCATATTAATTGTTATTATATCATATATGGTTCACTTATGACTTTATATTACCCATTCTTTTGTAAATTCTATGTTAAAGAGCGTTTTGGGTCAAATCGTTTCATTTGTCGTCCGTGTTTTGACTTGTAATTATTCATATGATTACTTAGATCATGATTACTTACATACAGAATGTAAAACATGATTTATATATAATATATATTCATAATATACATATATATATAATAGATCGATAAATGGAAAGAAATACACCGTTCATGGAGACGGTAGGTCGTACGTACGCATGAACGTTGTTTTCGTTTCCTCATTGAATTGAATGGAATTAATTGGATGAAATAAATATATATATATACATAAATCCATTATCATTATTATGTCATATATTTCATGATTACTTATTATATATACTTTATAATCATTTATGAATGGTTAATTATTGAGAATGAATCTCATCGCGTCGTGGAGACGGTATTCCGCACGTACGCACGAGCGATGATATCATTCCCATGATCGTGGAATTTTATTGGAGTTTATGTATACTATTAAGTAATCAAAATAACTTTACAATAATCATATATAGTTATTATTTACACCATTATACCCATCCAAGTAAGGTGGTGGTGGAAAATAGATTACACCACGACGTGGAGACGGTATTCCGTACGTACGCACGCGCGGTGATTTCGTTTTCCGTAGGATGGATAGATGGTGAAATAGGGTTGTTTCATACTTATAATAACATATCAGTATATGAGTGATACTTATTTAATTACTTCATAATTAAACAACCTAATAAGAAGAAGTGGAAGAAGAAACAAAGGTGAAAGAATCGGTAACGGAAATTACCTCTTCTTTAAAGCGCCTCTTTGAGACCTCCTCTTAGGGAACTAAAATTGGTTTTTGAAGAAGACCAGGACCTCTAGTATGTTTTTAGGTAAGTGTAGAAGATAATTGGGTAGGGTTTTTCCGATATTGAAGGCTCAAAGTGGTGTGTGGAAGAGAGGGAGGATGTGCCCTTTTATAAGGGAGGAGAGGGGCACCTTTGGAATTCTTAAAAATATTAATTTATAATAAATCTAACCCCACTTAAAAACCTCAAAAAATGACTCATATTCGAAGAATAGAAGATATAGGGTTGTAATCTCATCAACCAATCAAATTTAGACATGTTTTGATCTTATTTTAAACCTTATCATTTTGATTTACCCTTATTTAATCTATTTAAGTTTATTTGTGGTAATAAAATTCTAAATTTTAAATTATAACAAATAATTACTTATTTGTTGTGAATTTTCCATAATGTTTTACTTTATAACATTATAGACCATATAAATTTAAATTTATAATTTTTAAATATTTTTGTGATTTTTAAACAATTTTATAATATGTTATTTTTATAAAATAACAATAGTGTTAATTTTGAAACTATTCATTTATTTGAATTTAAATAAAATATATACAGAATATATGTTCGAAATAAAAGTTTTAATAGATTCATAAAAGGTCATATGTATCTATAAAATTAGTGGATCACATTAAATAGTTCATATAATATTTATTTTATTATTTTTAAAACCATTTATTTGGTTTATCTCTTAATAAAATAATTACTACAACATTTTTGTATAATTATTTAATATACTGATTTGTTGCATAAAAATTAAAAATAAAATCCTATGATGAAGATAAATCTATTAACTTTCACAATAATACTTTTACTAGAATTTATCATCTTAAAATCACAATATTTAAATTGTTATATTTATTAAATTATGAAGGTGACAACTTTGGCATCATATAAAATAAAATAATATAAGTGTCATAATCACTTTTATAAGGCTCCAAACGGTTATATATTAGGTAATTGGATTATTAAGGTGTAGATATACACTACCAATAAGTTTTTGTCAGGTTTGTGGGCCTTTTAATGGGTATTAGTATTTCAATAAAAACTATATTACTTATTTCCCAGTTAATGAATAATTTCTGTATCATTAATGTATCACCATTAATGACAATTATTTAATCCCTAAAAATTCTAAATAAATTATCATGATGTAGATAATTTTATTATCTTTCTGGATAATATTCATGTATGAAGGTTTATGATGTTTATCACTAAATTAAAATTATTATATTTATAAGATTTAAGAGAGTGACAAGTTGTCACTTTCTTTGGTTTTAATAATAATTAAATTATTTTCATGGTCAAAAGTCCAAAAAATGAGTCTAATCCGACCCTTAGGTTATATGGGTCTACTTTTAGCCATCCAATAGAATTTTTTCATGTGTTAGTGGAATTTTATAATATTATATTTACCATTAATTACCCGATTTACCTTTAACTATGGTAAATAAAATTTACCGTAGTTACTATTCATAGTTCCCAAAAATAAAAAGTAGCTTATTAACATAATTTGGACCCACTGATTCCAAATATGGAATCCATTTTTACAAATTCAATTCAAAAAAGTTGCAGAAATTAATTTAAAATTAATCCCGTTATCGAAAGAAAATGGGTTTTTGTTTAAAACATTGCAAAAGATTGAATTTATTTAAGCTACGAATTCAATGTAAAATCACTGCTAATGAAATAAATTATATTAAATGGTAAAAATATATTCTATTTATACTTTAAAACCATTCAATATTATAATTTAACCATTTATATTATTACGATGAAAAAAGTTGTTTTTAATTAAAATATAGCGTGTTTTTACTATTCATTAAAATATGAAAGTTACCAGAATAATATGAAAAATTTATCCAAAGTAAAATTTTATTTCTTGATTCCAAATAAGAATTTTATTTTGTCAAATTGAACTTATAAACATGTCAAAAACTAGATTTAAAGTGGGTGCGCCATCAAAAGGCGGCAAAACTGCATTTTTTGAAAAATACTTATTTTACCCGAAACATTTATTTTGTTCTTATACCATGTTTTAGAAAATGTGTAAGATGAATAATAATGTTATAAAATTAAAAATTTAGTTAATACTATTCATAACGTCTAGTTCATAATAATATTATAATAATATATCGTTGTTTAGTAAAACCCGGTATTGCGTACAACACACGCTATCGAGGAAGGTCGCGATTGCGTGTAATGCAAGCCAAGTCAGGGTTTCGTGTTATAAAAGAATCATTAGTTTTTTCGTATAATAGAATCCAACCATATTTCATTTATACATTGAATATATATATATATACATATATACTCAATGTTGCGTAGAATAACTATTATGAAAATTGTGTGTAACACAATCCAAGAATAGTGTTGCGTATACTGCAAGCTAATACGGTGTTGCGTATAGTGAAAGGTAATCTTGGTGTAGCATACAAAACAAGACATTAATGAAATTAAAAGAATATTTTTCATAAAATCTCTGGGTGTTACATTCTACCCCCCTTAAAATTAATTTCGCCCTCGAAATTCGTCGGGGTTATAAATGGTTTACTACTCAAAAGTTTGTTTAATAGAAACCCACATCGTAAAAAGGAATACAAAAACATGGATTTAAAAACTAAAGTATGAAATGTAACGGTTACCCAAATTAACTCATCAGTGGGTTTCCACGTAGGAGAACATAGGTGAAAATATGGATATGGAAGAAAAATCTAACCATCAAGTTCTGATGGAGAGTGGTAGAGAACATGGCTATGAAAAAGCCAACAATCACAAAGCTATTGATTTGTGATGATCTAAGGAACCATCTGATTCATCAGATATAAGGGAACTAGGACAACATTTTTTGTTTTCAAGATAATTTCCCTAAAGTTGATGAATTAAAAGAAATACTTGCATGATTTTGGTACAATCTCACTATTGTTCGTGAATTGAACAATTTCCACTTCATCCCTTAAAAAATGAAGTTGAATTTGTTATTCGTGATGTGTTAGCAGATCATGTGATAGAATGATGGGTCATTCCATATCTTTCAAACAAAAGGTTATCAAAATTTATAAGTCCGTCTTATGGTTACATTAATCATATATGGTTCCAAAAATGAACTTATACTTCATATATCATACCACTTAATAAAATAAAACTAGTTTCTACTAACCAGGGACTTCCTGTAGGCCAGTGGTAGGCGATAAAGGCCAGTTGCACTTCGGTTGTGGGTTCGATTCCCACATCCTTGTCCGACGCGATGGGTTGTCGCCCGTCCTGTAGGTTGTCCTTTTTCTAAAACTACATTATAAATAATATCAGAAAAAAAATCTAGCCTTAAACAATACTAACTTATGTTCAACATAATTCATTCCAATCTTTAGGCTTATCCAAAATACATATGTCCAATCTCATAGTATAAATAAAATGATTACTTGAAATGTCATCAACCAAGAATGTGAATACCGTCATTTATCCCCCATATATCTTGTTGGTCACATTCCAATCATGTGAATACCTTAATCATGCATTCTCTTGAAAAATGAATACCCATTGAACCTTAGTGAAAACATGAATGCTGTCAATAGTTAACTCTTTCCACATTCCAAAATCACAAAAATTATATATACTCAAACCATGATATGACCGTCTCCTTATATCAGTCATGAGCTCATGAATACTATCAAACATTTAATTTTCTCTTTATCCCTTAATTATGCACATATCATCTACTTTCCAAAAATATCTGAATAAACTTTCATGGTCACTGGTACCATTCATCATATACTTTCAAAACTTAAGAAAATACAACAGTGTAACAATCCTTAGATTACTCTTTATTCCATAGTACCATGAGATTACTTATACAACATTACACTTGATAAACATGTAATCATTCCACCACCTTCTTAAACCATTGACCGAGCTTCAACAATTCTTTCATCTCACATATCATTTGTAGTCTCTTCATCATCATCAATATAAATACTACCCATACGACCATACTGATTCTATTCATGAGACTTTCCCTTAGAGAATTGGTTTGCATAATGCCCATACATTCCACATTTAAAACATCTAATCATTGTTGATGTCGTAGCAATACCATTATCCTTGTCCATGGTGTTAATTGAACCTTTTCCTTTGTACTTACTGGCTTTGTGTCCTTCTTTTCCACACCCAAAGCATCTTCCAGTTCCTTTGAAACAATCTCCTCGATGCCTCTTCCCACATGATTTACATGAGGGAAATTGAACTTTGTTTCCTCAATGAAACTCCATAATTCTCTTATTAGACGAGTCACGAAACTTACAAAATTTGAGTTTATTGATCATATTATGAGATTGCTGATTCGGCATAATAATGATGTTTGGACTTCCAAATCCCATTTCATTTGGTTGCTCATGAAGAATATCATTCCATTTTCCATCATATCCTCCATTATCGTGAATCATCTTATTTCCACTCATTTTCTAAAACCCAAAAAGAATAGTGTGAGAGGGAAAAATCATAATAAATGGGGAGTAACTTCAATATCTAACATCTTAGGTTTAATCTAATATCGTTACCGTAGTTCTAGGACTATATCCTATACGTATACTTATCCTTAGGGACATCTCTAGACATACCTTAGAAATATCTCTAGGGATCTCACTAACGTTTTCGCATCCTAGTTTCCAAAGGTTAACTAATCCTTTCCTCTGATACCAACTATAGAGACCCGAAGCTTGACGTACATGGAAATTACATTACTTTAGCGGAATAATTAATACATAACAAAAACAGACACACAAGGACCGTAATAGTTTAGTGTCTTTGGAAACTTGGAACGTAATCTTCTAATCGTGGTGAAAGATCTTCAACATCTCCCATAAAGATCTTCCCCTTTTTTTCTTACCTAAAACCTTTCTTTATATCCTGGGGAAAAGAAAACATAAAAAAGGTGAGATCAAATGCTCATTAAGGGTAAGCATGGATAAAATAAAACATACCATATACATTTGAACTTAAAAACATGAACATAATGTTTAAACATCAAAAGCTTGAGAAATGCCATAAAACATGAAAGTACGTAAGGCATAGATCATAAAGAAACATTAAGAATGATAAAATAGCATGGGAATAAAACATGTAATTGTGGCGACCATTAAGCACATGATATGATTTCCATATTAGCCAAGGCATTGCTGCCAAGACCATCTTAGTGGACAAAGTCCCTTTCTGAATTGAGTTCACTCCTCGTTCCAGTCCTGTATTACTAAACTGGGTTAACTTGTCGTTCCAGCCATGTCTATCTCATGAGATATAAAATCTTTACCCAATGCATTGGAGGGAGATATAGGTACCACCCATCTCATAATGATACCACTCTTATGTGTGCCACAAAATCATAAATCATACATCATTGCATAACCCATGTAATAAAAATGGGATTTTTAAACAACATGACATCATAAAACAATTCATATAAGATAAAGGAATTCATAAAAATAATTCCATCACAACATAATCAAATCAATGTAACAATAGGGATAGAAACAGAACCCGATATTTTCTTAGATGGAAAATAATTTTGTTAAAACACTTGAACTCCATTCTTGATGAAAATATCCTTTCTACTTCAAAAACATTTTCCTTTCTTAACATGTCATACAATTTTAAACTAAAAGAAGTTGATTAAAAATAAAATTGAAAACTTTTAAAGTAAGCTTCTTAGAAATAATGTTTTAAAAATCCATTCATGCCGTATAAGTTAAAAAACATTCTTCTTGTACTTTTGTCGGAAAAGTCAAAAAATACCTCGTACGAAAAATGACAAAAGATTCCTTTCATATCTTTTACTAAAAACTCTACGAAGGGTAAAATTGGATTTAAACAATTGTAGGTGTATGGAACAATATTACATATTGAGGAAAAATGGATGTGGATGATAAAATAAACCCCAGTAAATTCTGAAGTATAAACAATCTCGGATAAAAATGAGATTGTGATATTTTCCCTTACCTTAGGTCTGATTTGCTTCGTAAGTGTACGAACCTCCTGTATAATGATTTAAATAATGTTAATGACTTATTACAGAATATTATTAATTGTTATGATATCATATATGGTTCACTTATGACTTTATATTACCCGTTCTTTTGTAAATTCCATGTTAAAGAGCGTTTTGGGTAAAATCGTTTCATTTGTCGTCCATGTTTTGACTTGTAATTATTAATATGATTATTTAGATCATGATTTATTAATTCCATAATATAAAACATGATTTATATATAATATATATTCATAATATACATATATATAATAGATCGATAAATGTAAAGAAATACACCGTTCATGGAGACGGTAGGCCGTACG
Source organism: Viscum album (assembly GCA_963277665.1). NCBI lineage: Eukaryota > Viridiplantae > Streptophyta > Magnoliopsida > Santalales > Viscaceae > Viscum > Viscum album. Next base: position 716,502,564 of record OY728140.1, on the reverse strand, counting down.
TACGCATGAACATTGTTTTCGTTTCCTCATTGAATTGAATGGAATTAATTGGATGACATACATATATATATATATATACATAAATCCAGTATCATTATTATGTCATATATTTCATGATTACTTATTATAAATACTTTATAATCATTTATTAATGGTTAATCATTGAGAATGAATCTCATCGCGTCGTGGAGATGGTATTCCATACGTACGCACGAGCGATGATATCGTTCCCATGATCATTGAATTTTATTGGAGTTTATGTATAATATTATAGAATCAATATCACTTTACAATAATCTTATATAGTTATTATTTATACCATTATACCCATCCAAGTAAGGTGGTGGTGGAAAATAGATTACACCACGACATGGAGACGGTATTCCGTACGTACGCACGCGCGGTGATTTCGTTTTCCGTAGGATGGATAGATGGTGAAATAGGGTTGTTTCATACTTATAATAATATATCAGTATTTGAGTGATACTTATGTTATTACTTCATAATTAAACAACCTAAGAAGAAGAAGTGGAAGAAGAAATAAAGTTGAAAGAATCAGTAACGGACATTACCTCTTCTTTGAAGCGCCTATTTGAGACCTCCTCTTAGGGCACTAAAATTGGTCTTTGAAGAAGACTAGGACTTCTAGTATGTTTCTAGGGAAGTGGGGAAGTGAAATGGGCAGAGTTTGGATGAGCTTAAATGCTCAAAATGGTGTGAGGAAGAGAGGGAGGAGGTGCCCTTTTATAAGGGAGGAGAGGGGCACCTTTGGAGTCCTCAAAAATATTAGTTTAATATAAATTCAAACCCCACATAAAAACCTCCAAAAATGGCTCAATTCAAATATTAGATGAGATAGGGTTGTAATAAAATCAATCAATATAATTTAGACATGTTTTTATCTTATTTTAAACCTTATCATTTTGATTTATCCTTATTTAATCTATTTAAGTTTATTTGTGGTAATAAAATTCTAAATTTTAAATGGTTATAAATAATCACTTATGTGTTGTTAATTTTCCATAATTGGATACTTTATGAAATTGTAGACTATATCAATATCAATTTATAATTTTTAAATATTTTTTTTATTTTTAAACAATTTAATAATATGTTATTTTTATAAAATAACAATAGTGTCAATTTTGACACTATTCATTTATTTGAATTTAAATAAAATATATACAGAGAATATATTCGAAATAAAATATTTAATAGATTTATAACATGTAAAATTTGTCTATAAATTCCGTGTATCACATTAAATAGTTCATATAGTATTTATTTTAATATTTTTAAAACCATTTATTTGGTATATCTCTTAATAAAATAATTAGTACAACATTTTTGTATAATTATTTAATATACTTACTTGTTTCATAAAAATTAAAAATAAAATCTTTTGATGAAGATAAATATCAAAGATTTTATAATAATAATTTTACTCGAATTTATCATCTTAAAATAACAACATGAAAATTGTTATGTTTATTAAATTATGAAGGTGAAAACTTTGGAATCATTTAAAATAAAATATTATAAGTGTCATAATCGCCATAATAAGGATCCAAATGGTCAACAATTCAGCCAGTGGATGATCAGGGTTTATATATACACTACTAATAAGTTTTGTGCAGATTTTTAGGCCTTTTGATATGTATTAATATTTCAATAAAAACTATATTATTGATTTTTCACTAAATATATAATTTCTGCATCATTAATGTATAAGATAATAACGTAATTAAATAACTCTTAAAAATTACAAATAAATTACCATGATAAAGAAAAACAGTTTATATTTCAAATGGGTATTTATAAATGAATTTATATTCTGTATAAACTTATATTAAAAATACTTTAATTATTAAAGTTGAGTGAGACATATTTCACTTTCCTTTAAATAAAATAAACTAAAGGTCTTAATAACCTCAAAGTGGGTTCTAATGGATTCCATTTCAACCCAAATATGACTTGGGACGAATTATAATCATCCAATTGTATTAATACAAGAATTAGGATAATTTTATAATATTATATTTACCCTTAATTACCCAATTTACCTTTTACTATGGTAAATAAAATTTACTGTTGTTACTATTCATAAAGACCAAAAATAAAAAGTAGTATATTAATATAATTTGGACCCACTGATTCCAAATATAGAATCCATTTTTCCAAATTCAATACACAGAAGTTGCAGAAATTAAATTAAAATTAATCTCGTTGTCGAAAGAAAACGGGTTTTTGTTTAAAACAGTGCAAAAGATTGAATTTATTTAACCTACGAATTCAATGTAAAATCAATGCTAATGACATACATTATATTAAATGGTAAAAATATATTCTATTTATACTTTAAAACCATTCAATATTATAATTTAACCATATAAATTATTACGATGAAAAAAGTTGTTTTTAATTAAAATATAGCGCATTTTTACTATTCATTAAAATATGAAAGTTATCAGAAAAATATCAAAACTTTATCCAATATAAATTTTTATATCCTGATTCAAAAGAAGAAGTTTATTTTGTAAAATTAAACTTATAAACATGTCAAAAACTAGATTTAATGTGGGTGCGCCATTAAAAGGCGGAAAAAATGCATTTTTTGAAAAATACTTATTTTAACCGAAAAATTTATTTTGTTCACATACCATGTTCTAGAAAATGTGTAAGATGAAATAATAATGTTATAACATTCAAAATTTATTTAATACTATTCATAAGGGATAGTTTGTAATAATATTATAACCATATATCATTGTTTAGTGAAACCTGATATTGCGTACAACACACACTATCGAGGAAAGTCGTGATTGCGTGTAATGCAAGCCAAGTCAGGGTTGCGTGTTGTGAAAGAATCTTTCGTTGTTTCATATAACATAATCCAACCATATTTCATTTATACATTGAATATATATATATATATATATACTCAATGTTGCGTAGAATGAATATTATAAAATGAACTTGAAATTGTGTGTAACAACATCTAAGAATAGTGTTGTGTATACTTCAAGCTAATATAGTGTGGCGTATAGCACAAGATAATCTTATTGTAGCATAAAACACATGACATAAAATAAATTAAAAAGAATAATTATCCTAAAATATTTGGTTGTTACATTCTACCACCCTTAAAATGAATTTTTCCCTCGAAATTTGTCGGGGTTATAAATGGTTTACTACATGAACATCCTAAAAAGGAATACCAAAAAATGGCTTTAAAAACTAATGTATGAAACGTAACAGTTACCCAAATTAACTCATCACTGGGATTCCACGTAGGAGAACATAGGTGAAAATATGGATATGGAAGAAAAATCTAACCATCAAGTTCTGATGGAGAGTGGTAGAGGACATGGCTATGAAAAATCCAACAATCACAAAGCCATAAATTTGTGATGATCTAAGGTACCATCTGATTCATCGGATATAAGAGCACTAGGACAACATTTTTAGTTTTCAATATCATTTCCCTAAAGTTGAAATTTTGAATTAGAAGAAATTCTTGCTTTATTTTGGTTAAATCTCACTTTTGTTCGTGCTTTGAACAATTTCCACTTCATCCCTTAAAGAAATGAAGTTGAATTTGTTATTCGTGAAGTGTTAACATATCATGTGATAGAATGATGGGTCATTCCATCTATTTCAAACAAAAGGTTTGCAAAAGTTATCAAGTATACATAAGTCCATCTATGGTGAGATTAATTTGGGTAACTAATATATATTTTCACCTATATATATTCATAATATACATTACTGTAGCGGAATACTTAATACATAACAAAAACAGACACACAAGGACCGTAATAGTTTAGTGTCTTTGGAAACTTGGAACGTAATCTTCTAATCGTGGTGAAAGATCTTCAACATCTCCCATAAAGATCTACCCCTTTTTTTTCTTACCTAAAACCTTTCTTTATATCCTGGGGAAAAGAAAACATAAAAAGGGTGAGCTCAAATGCTCAGTAAGGGTAAGCATGGATAAAATAAAACATATCATATACATTTGAACTTAAAAACATGAACATAATGTTTAAACATCAAAAGCTTGAGCAATGACATAAAACATGGAAGTACGTAAGGCATAGATCATTAAAAAACATTAAGAATGATAAAATATCATGGGAATAAAACATGTAATTGCGGAAACCATTAATCACATGATATGATTTCTATAGTAGCCAAGACATTGCTGCCAAGACTATCTTAGTGGACAAAGTCACTTTCTGAATCGAGTTCACTCCTCGTTCCAGTCCTGTATTACTGAACCGGTTTAACTTGCCATTCTAGCCATGTATATCTCATGAGATATAAATCTTTACCCAATGCATTGGAGGGAGATATAGGTCCCACCCATCTCATAATGAAATCATTCTTACTTGTGCCACAAAATAAACATACATCATTCATAATAACCCAATAAATAAAATGGGTTTCATAAAAATCATCCCATCATTACATAATCCATATAAAATAAATGGATATCATTTCATAATAAGGAAAGTGAAACCATGTAAATCATAGAGACATTATACTTGAAACATACACACATGAAATAATTTCATCTTATATGAAAAATGGTTTTGATAAAACACTTGAAATGAATTCTTGAGGAAAATATCCTTTCTTCTTCAAAATCATTTTCTTTTCACAAAATGTCATGCAATTTTAAAAGAAAGAGATTTTGTTGAAAATAGTCATGAAATCTTTTTGAGGAAGCTTCATGAAAAAAAGGCTTTATAAAACCATAAAAATCCGTTCACGCCGTATAAGTTAAAAATAACATTCTCCTCGTACTTTTGTTGGAAAAGTCAAAAAGTACCTCATAACGTAAATAATAGAAAGATTCCATACATACCATGTAGTAAAATTCAAAAATGGGTAAAAATTAATTTAAACATACATGAAAAAACTTTTATAAAACATGGACATGGATGATAGAAATAACCCCAGTAAATACTTACGAATAAGCAATCTCGGATAAAAATGAGATTTGCAAAATTATCCCTTACCTTAGGTCCGATATACTTTGTACGTATCTGAACCTCCTGTATAATGATTTAAATAATGTTATTGACTTATTACAGAATCATATTAATTGTTATGATATCATATATGGTTCACTTATGACTTTATATTACCCGTTCTTTTGTAAATTCCATGTTAAAGAGCGTTTTGGGTAAGATCGTTTCATTTGTCGTCCGTGTTTTGACTTGTAATTATTCATATGATTAATTAGATCATGATTACTTACATCCAGAATGTAAAACATGATTTATATATAATATATATTTAGAATATACATATATATAATAGATCGATAAATGGAAATAAATACACCATTCATGGAGACGGTAGGCCGTACGTACGCATGAACGTTGTTTTCGTTTCCTCATTGAATTGAATGGAATTAATTGGATGAAATAAACATATATATATATATATATATAAATCCAGTATCATTATTATGTCATATATTTCATGATTACTTATTATATATACTTTATAATCATTTATGAATGGTTAATCATTGAGAATGAATCTCATCGCGTCGTGGAGACGGTATTCCGTACGTACGCACGAGCGATGATATCGTTCCCATGATCGTGGAATTTTATTGGAGTGTATGTATACAATTACAGAATCAATATCACTTTACAATAATCATATATAGTTATTATTTACACCATTATACCCATCCAATTAAGGTTGTGGTGGAAAATAGATTACACCACGGCGTGGAGACGGTATTCCGTACGTACACACGTGCGGTGATTTCGTTTTCCGTAGGATGGATAGATGGTGAAATAGGATTGTTTCATACTTATAATAACATATCAGTATATGAGTGATACTGATGTTATTACTTCATAATGAAACAACCTAAGAAGAAGAAGTGGAAGAAGAAATAAAGGTGAAAGAATCGGTAACGGAAATTACCTCTTCTTTGAAGCGCCTATTTGAGACCTCCTATTAGGGCACTAAAATTGGTCTTTGAAGAAGACCAGAACCTCTAGGATGTTTCTAGGTAAGTGGAGAAGAGAATTGGTCAGAGTTTGTCCGAGATTGAAGGCTCAAAGTAGTGTGTGGAATAGAGGGAGTAAGTGCCCTTTTATAAGGGAGGAGAGGGGCACCTTTGGAATTCTTAAAAATATTAATTTATAATAAATCTAACCCCACTTAAAAACCTCCAAAAATGACTCATATTAGAATATTAGATGAGATAGGGTTGTAATCTCAACAACCAATCAAATTTAGACATGTTTGGATCTTATTTTAAACCTTATCATTTTGATTTATCCTTATTTAATCTATTTAAGTTTATTTGTGGTAATAAAATTCTAAATTTTAAATTATAACAAATAATTAATTATTTGTTGTGAATTATCCATAATGGTTTACTTTATAACATTATAGACCATATAAATATAAATGTATAATTTTTAAATATTTTTGTGATTTTTAAACAATTTTATAATATGTTATTTTTATAAAATAACAATAGTGTCAATTTTGACACTATTCATTTATTTGAATTTAAATAAAATATATAGAGAAGATATGTTCGAACTAAAATCTTTAATAGATTCATAAAAGGTCATATATATCTATAAAATTAGTGGATCACATTAAATTGTTCATATAATATTTATTTTATTATTTTTAAAACCATTTATTTGGTTTATCTCTTAATAAAATAATTACTACAACATTTTTGTATAATTATTTAATATACTGATTTGTTGCATAAAAATTAAAAATAAAATTCTATGATGAAGATAAATCTATTAAATTTCACAATAATACTTTTACTAGAATTTATCATCTTAAAATCACAATATTTAAATTGTTATAGTTATTAAATTATGAAGGTGACAACTTTGGCATCATTTAAAATAAAATAATATAAGTGTCATAAACACTTTTATAAGGATCCAAACGGTTATATATTAGGTAATTGGATGATTAAGGTGTATCTATACACTACCAATAAGTTTTGGTCAAGTTTGTGGGCCTTTTAATGGGTATTATGATTTCAATAAAAACTATATTACTTATTTTCCACTAAATAAATAATTTCTATATCATTAATGTATCAACATTAATGACAATTATTTAATCCCTAAAAATTATAAATAAATTATAATTATGTAGATAATTTTATTATATTTTTGGAGACTATTCAGGTTCGAAGTTTTATGATGTTTGTCACTAAATTAAAATTATTATACTTATAAGATTTAAGAAAGTGACATGTTGTCACATTCTTTAGTTTTAATAATAATTAAATTATTTTCATGGAAAAAGTCCATTAAATTAATCTAATCCGACCCTTAGTTGATATGGGTTTACTTTTAGCCATCCAATAGAATTTTGGCATGTGTTAGAGTAATTTTATAATATTATATTTACCCTTAATTACCCGATTTACCTTTAACTATGGTAAATAAAATTTACCGTAGTTACTATTCATAATTCCCAAAAATAAAAAGTATCCTATTAACATAATTTGGGCCCAATTATTCCAAATAAAGAATTCATTTTTTCAAATTCAATACACAGAAGTTGCAGAAATTAAATTAAAATTAATCCCGTTGTCGAATGAAAACAGGTTTTTGTTTAAAACATTGCAAAAGATTGAATTGATTTAACCTACGAATTCAATGTAAAATCAATGCTAATGACATACATTATATTAAATGGAAAAAATATATTCTATTTATACTTTAAAACCATTCAATATTATAATTTAACCATATAAATTATTACGATGAAAAAAGTTGTTTTTAATTAAAATATAGCGTGTTTTTACTATTCATTAAAATATGAAAGTTATCAGAAAAATAACAAAACTTTGTCCAATGTAAATTTTTATATCCTGATTCAAAATAAGAATTTTATTTTGTCAAATTTAACTTATAAACATGTCAACAACTGGATTTAATGTGGGTACGCCATCAAAAGGTGACAAAACTGCATTTTTTGAAAAAGACATATTTTACCCGAAAAATTTATTTTGTTCTTATTCCATGTTCTAGAAAATGTGTAAGATGAATAATAATGTTATAAAATTCAAAATTTAGTTAAAACTATTCATAACGGATAGTTCATAATAATATTATAATAATATATCGTTGTTTAGTAAAACCCGGTATTGCGTACAACACACGCTATCGAGGAAGGTCGTGATTGCGTGTAATGCAAGCCAAGCCAGGGTTGCGTGTTGTGAAAGACTCCTTTATTATTTCGTATAACAGAATCCAACCAAATTTCATTTATAAATTTAATATATATATATACGCTCAATGTTGTGTAGAATGACTATTATAAAACGAACTTGAAATTGTGTGTAACACAATCTAAGAATAGTGTTGTGTATACTTCAAGATAATACAGTGTGGCGTATAGCACAAGATAATCTTTTTGTAGCATAAAAAACATGACATAAAATAAATTAAAAAGAATAATTATCATAAAATATCGGGTTGTTACATTCTACCCCCCTTAAAATGAATTTCGCCTTCGAAATTCATCGGGGTTATACATGGTTTTCTACTAGAAAGTTTTTTTAATTGAAACCCACATCGTAAAATGAAATACCAAAACTTAACTTTAAAAACTAAAGTATGAAACATAACAGTTACCCAAATTAACTCATCACTAGGTTACCCAAATTATGTTAATAGGCTACTTTTTATTTTTGTGAATTATGAATAGTAACTACGGTAAATTTTATTTACCGTAGTTAAAGGTAAATCGGGTAATTAAGGGTAAATATAATATTATAAAATTACCCTAACACTTGCCAAAATTCTATTGTATGGATAGAAGTAAACCCATATCAACTAAGGGTCAGATTAGATTCATTTAATGGACTTTTTTCCATGAAAATAATTTAATTATTATTAAAACCAAAGAATGTGACAACATGTCACTTTCTTAAATCTTATAAGTATAATAATTTTAATTTAGTGATAAACATCATAAAACTTCAAACATGAATAGTCTCCAGAAATATAATAAAATTATATACATCATGATAATTTATTTAGAATTTTTAGGGATTAAATAATTGTCATTAATGGTGATACATTAATGATACATAAATTATTTATTAAGTAGAAAATAAGTAATATAGTTTTTATTGAAATAATAATACCCATTAAAAGGCCAACAAACCTGACCAAAACTTATTTGTAGTGTATATATACACCTTAATAATCCAATGACCTAATATATGACCGTTTGGAGCCTTATAAAAGTGATTATGACACTTATATTATTTTATTTTAAATGATGCCAAAGTTGTCACCTTCATAATTTAATAAATATAACAATTTAAATATTATGATTTTAAGATGATAAATTCGAGTAAAAGTATTATTTTGAAAGGTAATAGATTTATCTTCATCATAGGAATTTATTTTTAATTTTTATTCAACAAATCAGCATATTACATAATTATACAAAAATGTTGCAGTAATTATTTTATTAAGAGATAAACCAAATAAATGGTTTTAAAAATATTAAAATAAATATTATATGAACTATTTAATGTGATCCAATATTTTATAGATACATATCACATTTTATGAATCTATTAAAGCTTTTAGTTTGAACATATATTCTGTATATATTTTATTTAAATTCAAATAAATGAATAGTGTCAAAATTGACACTATTGTTATTTTATAAAAATAACATATTATAAAATTGTTTAAAAATCACAAAAATATTTAAAAATTATAAATTTAAATTTATATAGTCTATAATGTTATAAAGTAAACAATTATGGAAAATTCACAACAAATAAGTAATTATTTTTTATAATTTAAAATTTATAATTTTATTACCACAAATAAACTTAAATAGATTAAATAAGGATAAATCAAAATGATAAGGTTTAAAATAAGATCCAAACATGTTTAAATTTGATTGGTTGATGAGATTATAACCCTATCTCATCTAATCTTCGAATATGAGTCATTTTTGGAGGTTTTTAAGTGGGGTTAGATTTATTATAAATTAATATTTTTAAGAATTCCAAAGGTGCCCCTCTCCTCCCTTATAAAAGGGCACCTCCTCCCTCTCTTACAAACACCACTTTGAGCCTTCAATCTCGGCCAAACCCTGAAAAATTATCTTATCCACTTCCCTAGAAACATCCTAGAGGTTCTGGTCTTCTTCAAAGACCAATTTTAGTGCCCTAAGAGGAGGTCTCAAAGAGGCGCTTCAAAGAAGAGGTAATTTCCGTTACTGATTCTTTCACCTTTATTTCTTCTTCCACTTCTTCTTCTTAGGTTGTTTCATTATGAAGTAATAATATCAGTATCACTCATATACTGATATGTTATTATAATTATGAAACAACCCTATTTCACCATCTATCCATCCTACGGAAAATGAAATCACTGCGCGTGCGTACGTACGGAATACCGTCTCCACGCCGTGGTGTAATCTATTTTCCACCACCACCTTACTTGGATGGGTATAATGGTGTAAATAATAACTATATATGATTATTGTAAAGTGATATTTATTCTGTAATAGTATACATACACTCCAATAAAATTCCACGATCATGGGAACGGTATCATCGCTCGTGTGTACGTACGGAATACCGTCTCCACGACGCGATGAGATTCATTCTCAATGATTAACCATTCATAAATGATTATAAAGTATATTAACAAGTAATCATGAAATATATGACATTATAATGATACTAGATTTATGTATATATATATATGTATGTCATCCAATTAATTCCATTCAATTCAATGGGGAAACGAAGACAACGTTCATGCGTACGTACGACCTACCGTCTCCATGAACGGTGTATTTCTTTCCATTTATCGATCTATTATATATATGTATATTCTGAATATATATTATATATAAATCATGTTTTACATTCTGGATGTAAGTAATCATGATCTAAGTAATCATATGAATAATTACCAGTCAAAACACGGACAACAAATGAAACGATTTTACCCAAAATGCTCTTTAACATGGAATTTACAAAAGAACAGGTAATATAAAGTCATAAGTGAACCATATATGATATCATAACAATTAATATGATTCTTTAATAAGTAAATAACATTATTTAAATCATTATACAGGAGGTTTAGATACGTACGAAGCATATTAGACCTAATGTAAGGGATAATTTTGCAAATCTCATTTTTATCTGAGATTGCTTATTCGTAAGTATTTAATGGGGTTATTTATATCATCCATGTCCATGTTTTATAAAATTGTTTTCATGTATGTTTAAAGGTTTTATATCTCATAAGATAGACATGGCTGGAACGGTAAGTTAATCCGGTTCAGTGTTACAGGACTGAAACGAGGAGTGAACTCGATTCAGAAAGGGACTTTGTCCACTAAGGTATGTCAAGAGATGTCCCTAAGGATAAGTATATGTATAGGATATAGTCCTAGAACTATGGTAACGATATTAGATTAAACCTAAGATGTTAGATATTGAAGTTACTCCCCCTTTATTATGATTTTTTCCTCTCACACTATTCTTTTTGGGTTTTAGAAAATGGCTGGAAATAAGATGATTCATGATAATGGAGGATATGATGGACAATGGAATGATATTCTTCATGAGAAAACAAATGAAATGGGATATGGAATTCCAAACATCATTATTATGATGAATCAGAAATCTCATAATATGATCAATAAACTCAAATTTTGTAAGTTTCCTGACTCGGCTAATAAGAGAATGATGGAGTTTCATAGAGGAAATAAAGTTCAATTTCCCTCATGTAAATCATGTGGGAAGAGGAATCAGGGAGATTGTTTCAAAGGAACTGGAAGTTGCTTTGGGTGTGGAAAAGAAGGACACAAAGCCAGTAAGTGCAAAGGAAAAGGTTCAGTTAACACCATGGACAAGGATAATGGTATTTCTACGACATCAACAATGATTAGATGTTTTAAATGTGGAATGTATGGGAATTATGCAAACCAATTCCCTAAGGGAAAGTCTCATGAATAGAATCAGTATGGTCGTATGGGTAGTATTTATATTGATGATGATGAAGAGACTACAAATGATATGTGAGATGAAAGAATTGTTGATGCTCAGTCAATGGTTTAAGAAGGTAGTGGAATGATTACATGTTTATCAAGTGTAATGTTGTATAAGTAATATCATGGTACTATGGAATAAAGAGTAATCTAAGGATTGTTACACTGTTGTCTTTCCTTAAGTTTTGAAAGTATATGATGAATGGTACCAGTGACCATGAAATGTTATTCAGATATTTTTGGAAAGTAGATGATATGTGCATAATTAAGGGATAAAGAGAAAAATAAATATTTGACAGTATTTGTTGGGACCAATAGGGGCCTATATACCCTGAGAGGGGGGGGGGGGTGAATCAGGGTATGGATATTCTTTTTCAAAATTCTTCCTGCCCCACTGGATCTTGGCCTCTTTATTACAAGGGTCACTTTGTTTGCACTTGTGTGTTTATTATGATCACTTATTTTCTTCTTTGTCTGATTATGATGCTTCAAATGCAATGCAGGGAAGTAAGAAGGTAGACACAAAGATTTTTACTTGGTTCACCCTCACTGGGCTACGTCCAAGGAGCATACACCGACAAGTTTCCATGCATACCAAATCCCACTAGTCTTCATAAGATGTGGATAAAAAATTTGGGATAGAGCACTTCTATTCCCAGACTCACTGCCTTCACAAGGTTTAGGGTCAGCTCACTGCTTTCCCAAGGGTCACTCCCTATTTCTCTCTCTCCGGCTCACTACCAGTGGAGAGGATCACCTTCTTCCTCTTCCTATTCTCACTGCACTTGGAAGGGAATCCACTCACAGTTTATAGACCTGTAGGTCTCTTCATTTGCATGAAATAATGAATCTTAAACTGTTGATAGATGCTCTATTGAAGTCCAACTTTCATCCACTGATGAATACCTCTTTGCCTCTGAATACTGGGAAATTCCTTTTGGAAACACCTTTGCAAAGCACCCTACTTCGCGAAGCTCCCAATTTCGCGAAGCTCAAACAAGCCTTCGCAAAGCTCCTGCCTTTTCGCGAAGCACTTTTGCGAAGCACTTTCGCGAAGCTCAAGCCATCGCAAAGCAACGTACCTCACGAAGCTTACTAAGCCAACACGGAGCTCACAGGTTTTGCGGACCTACAATAGCCGCTGTGAAGCTCCTCTTTTGCGAAGCACACTGGCTCCGTGAACCACCTTCGCAAATCGAGAGCAAATGATCTTCTCTGAAAATTCTCTCTACTTCTCTCGAGGGGGTCAGCCTCTATTTATAGGCGATTCCACCGACCCTCAAACTTTTCGTGCGAAGTCAACGCCACGTCATCTCAAATCGTGAAGCTCCGAAGCTTCTGCCGGAATTCCGTCCAAATCACGAAGCACCACAGCAATTTTCCATTCGCGGAGCTCGTCATAATCATGGAGCATCCTGTCAATTCCTTCATGCCTTCGCTGCGAAGCTCCCTCATGATGCCCTTCATCTCCGCAAATCTCCCTTGCAAAGCCCTTTACCACCGCGATACGCTTCAGCCTCTGCCGTTCGCGAAGCTCGTCGTAATCATGAAGAATCACCGCCTCCATTCTTCTGGTCTTTGCGATTTACAAACCATGCATCCTATCTTTGCGAAATTCATGCCTTTTCCATATTAAATTATGATCTTCATGGAAATCATATTTTCGCAATGCTCACCAAACTCCAAATTTTGGACCCCAAAAATTTGGAAAACACTGGGAAACGGCGCCACCTTGTACTGCTATTTTGTACCGCCTCCAGATCGTCCATTCCTTTGTCATCATTCTTTGTCAACAAGGATTGTCAACAAATTCTCAGGAACTCAACAATTCTCCATGGAAACCTGCTTTGTCAACAAACACAATCAACACAAAAATACTGCAATGTTACCTTGAGGTATTTTTTCCCAACAATATTCATGAGCTCATGACTGATATAAGGAGAAGGTCATATCGTGGATTGATTATATATAATTTTTGTGATTTTGGAATGTGGAAAGAGTTAACTATTGACAGCATTCATCTTTTCACTAAGGTTCAATAGGTATTCATTTTTCAAGAGAATACATGATTAAGGTATTCACATGATTGGAATGTGACCAACAAGATATATGGGGGATAAATGACGGTATTCACATTCTTGGTTGATGACATTTCAAGTAATCTTTTTCTTTATACTATGAGATTGGACATATGTATTTTGGATAAGCCTAAAGATTGGAATGAATTATGTTGAACATAAGTTAGTATTGTTTAAGGCTAGATTTTTTTCCGATATTATTTATAATGTAGTTTTAGAAAAAGGACAACCTGCAGGACGGGCGACAACCCATTGCATCGGACAAGGCTGTGGGAATCGAACCCACAACCGAAGTGCAACTGGCCTTTATCGCCTACCACTGGCCTACAAGAAGTCCCTGGTTAGTAGAAACTAGTTTTATTTTATTAAGCGGTATGATATATGAAGTATAAGTTCATTTTTGGAACCATATACGATTAATCTAACCATAAGATAGACTTATAACTTTTGCTAACCTTTTGTTTTAAAGAGATGGAATGACCCATAATTCTATCACGTGATCTTCTAACACATCACGAATAACAAATTCAACTTCATTACTTTAAGGGATGAAGTGGAAATTGTTCAATTCACGAATAACAGTGATATTGTACCAAAATCATGCAAGTATTTCTTTTAATTCATCAACTTTAGAGAAATGATCTTGAAAACCAAAAATGTTGTCCTAGTTCCCTTATATCCGATGAATCAGATGGTACCTTAGATCATCACAAATCAATAGATTTGTGATTGTTGGCTTTTTCATAGCCATGTTCTCTACCACTCTCCATCAGAACTTGATGGTTAGATTTTTCTTCCATATCCATATTTTCACCTATGTTCTCCTACGTGGAAACCCAGTGATGAGTTAATTTGGGTAACCGTTACATTTCATACTTTAGTTTTTAAAGCCATGTTTTAGTATTCCTTTTTACGATGTGGGTTTCTATTAAACAAACTTTCGAGTAGTAAACCATTTATAACCCCGACGAATTTCAAGGGTGAAATTCATTTTAAGGGGGTAGAATGTAACACCATGAGATTTTATGAAAAATATTCTTTTAATTTCATTAATATCTTGTGTTTTATGCTACACCAAGATTACCTTGCACTATACACAACATCGTATTAGCTTGCAGTATACGCAACACTATTCTTGGATCGTGTTACACAAAATTTTGATAATAGTTATTCTACGCAACATTGAGTATATATATATATATATATTCAATGTATAAATGAAATATGGTTGTATTATGTTATACGAAACAATGAAGGATTCTTGCACAACACGCAACCCTGACTTGGCTTGCATTACACGCAATCACGACCTTCCTCGATAGCGTGTATTGTACGCAATACTGGGTTTTACTAAACAATGATATATTATTATAATATTATTATGAACTAGCCATTATGAATAGTAATAACTAAATTTTGAATTTTATAACATTATTATTCATCTTACACATTTTCTAGAACATGGTATAAGAACAAAATAATTTTTTCGGGTAAAATAAGTATTTTTCAAAAAATGCAGTTTTGTCGCCTTTTGATGGCGCACCCACTTTAAATCTTGTTTTTGACATTACATTACTTTAGCGGAATACATAATACATAAAAAAAACAGACACACAAGGACCATAATAGTTTAGTGTCTTTGGAAACTTGGAACGTAATATTCTAATCGTGGTGAAAGATCTTCAACATCGCCCATAAAGATCTTCCCCTTTTTTTCTTACCTAAAACCTTTCTTTATATCCTGGGGAAAAGAAAACATAAAAAGGGTGATCTCAAATTCTCATTAAGGGTAAGCATGGATAAAATAAAACATACCATATACATTTGAACTTAAAAACATGAACATAATGTTTAAACATCAAAAGCTTGAGAAATGACATAAAACATGGAAGTACGTAAGGCATAGATCATAAAGAAACATTAAGAATGATAAAATAGCATGGGAATAAAACATGTAATTGTGAAAACCATTAATCACATGATATGATTTCCATAGTAGCCAAGGCATTGCTTCCAAGACCATCTTAGTAGACAAAGTCCCTTTCTGAATCGAGTTCACTCCTCGTTCCAGTCCTGTATTACTGAACCGGTTTAACTTGCTGTTCCATCCATGTCTATCTCATGAGATATAAATCTTTAACCAATGCATTAGAGGGAGATATAGGTCCCACCCATCTCATAATTAAATCATTCTTACTTGTGCCACAAAATAAACAAACATCATTCATAATAACCCAACGAATAAAATGGGTTTCATAAACATCATCCCATCATCACATAATCCATATAAAAGAAATGGATATCATTTCATAATAAGAAAATTGAAACCATGTAAATCATAGAGTCATTACACTTGAAACATACACATATGAAATAATTTCATCTTAGATGGAAAATGGTTTTGATAAAACACTTGTAATGAATTCTCGAGGAAAATATCCTTTCTTCTTCAAAATAAATTTATTTTCACAAAAAGTCATGCAATTTTAAAAGAAAGAGATTTTTTTGAAAATAGTCATGAAATATTTTGGAGAAAGCTTCATGAAAATAAGGCTTTATAAAACCGTAAAAATCCGTTCGTGCCATATAAGTTAAAAGAAAAACATTCTTTTCGTACTTTTGCCGGAAAAGTCAAAAAGTACCTCGTAACGTAAACAAAAGAAAGATTCCTTAAATACCATGTAGTAAAAGTCAAAAATGGGTATAAAGGACTTTAAACATACATGAAAACACTTTTATAAAACATGGACATGGATTATAGAAATAACCCCAGTAAATACTTATGAATAAGCAATCTCGGATAAAAATGAGATTTGCAAAATTATCCCTTACCTTAGGTCCGATATGCTTCGTACGTATCCAAACCTCCTATATAATGATTTAAATAATGTCATTGAATTATTACAGAATCATATTAATTGTTATGATATCATATATGGTTCACTTATGACTTTATATTACCCGTTCTTTTCTAAATTCCATGTTAAAGAGTGTTTTGGGTAAAATCGTTTCATTTGTCGTTCGTGTTTTGACTTGTAATTATTCATATGATTACTTAGATCATGATTACTTACATCCATAATGTAAAACATGATTTATATATAATATATATTCAGAATATACATATATATAATATATTGATAAATGGAATGAAATACACCGTTCATGGAGACGGTAGGCTGTACGTATGCATGAACGTTGTTTTCGTTTCCTCATTGAATTGAATGGAATTAATTGGATGACATACATATATATATATATATATATATATATATACATAAATCCAGTATCATTATTATGTCATATATTTCATGATTACTTATTATATATACTTTATAATCATTTATGAATGGTTAATCATTGAGAATGAATCTCATCGCGTCGTGAAGACGGTATTCTGTACGTACGCACGAGCGATGATATCGTTCCCATGATCGTGGAATTTTATTGGAGTGTATGTATACTATTATAGAATAAATATCACTTTAAAATAATCATATATAGTTATTATTTACACCATTATACCCATCCAAGTAAGGTGGTGGTGGAAAATAGATTACACCACGACGTGGAGACGGTATTTCGTACGTACGCACGCGCGATGATTTCATTTTCCGTAGGATGGATAGATGGTGAAATATCTTTGTTTCATACTTATAATAACATATCAGTATATGAGTGATAATGATGTTATTACTTCATAATGAAACAACCTAATAAGAAGAAGTGGAAGAAGAAATAAAGGTGAAAGAATCGGTAACGGAAATTACGTCTTCTTTGAAGCGCCTCTTTGAGACCTCCTCTTAGGGTAATAAAATTGGTATTTGAAGAATACCAGGACCTCTAGGATGTTTCTAGGGAAGTGGATAATATAATTGGGCAGGGTTTGGCTGAGCATGAAGGCTCAAAGTGGTGTGTGTAAGAGAGGGAGGAGGTGCCTTTTTATAAGGGAGGAGAGGGGCACCTTTGGAATTCTGAAAAATATTAATTTATAATAAATCTAACCCCACTTAAAAACATCCAAAGATGACTCATATTCTAATATTATATGATATAGGGTTGTAATCGCATAAAACAATCAAATTTAGACATGTTTGGATCTTATTTTATACCTTATCATTTTGATTTATCCTTATTTAATCTATTTAAGTTTATTTGTGGTAATAAAATTCTAAATTTTAAATTATAACAAATAATTACTTATTTGTTGTGAATTTTCCATAATTGTTTAATTTATAACATTATAGACAATATAAATATAAATTTATAATTTTTAAATATTTTTGTGATTTTTAAACAATTTTATAATATGTTATTTTTATAAAATAACAATAGTGTCAATTTTTACACTATTCATTTATTTGAATTTAAATAACATATATATAGAAGATATGTTCAAAATAAAAGCTTTAATAGATTCACAAAAGGTCATATGTATCTATAAAATTATTTTATCACATTAAATAGTTCATATAATATTTATTTTATTATTTATAAAACCATTTATTTGGTTTATCTCTTAATAAAATAATTACTACAACATTTTTGTATAATTATTTAATATACTGATTTGTTGCATAAAAATTAAAAATAAAATCCTATGATGAATTTAAATCTATTAACTTTCACAATAATACTTTTACTAGAATTTATCATCTTAAAATCACAATATTTAAATTGTTATATTTATTAAATTATGAAGGTGACAACTTTGGCATCATTTAAAATAAAATAATATAAGTGTCATAATCACTTTTATAAGGCTCCAAACGGTTATATATTAGGTCATTGTATGATTAAGGTGTATATATACACTACCAATAAGTTTTGGTCAGGTTTGTGGGCCTTTTAATGGGTATTATTATTTCAATAAAAACTATATTACTTATTTCCCACTTAATAAATAATTTCTCTATCATTAATTTATCACCATTAATGACAATTATTTAATCCCTAAAAATTATAAATAAATTATCATGATGTAGATAATTTTATTGTATTTCTGTAGACTATTCATGTTCGATGTTTTATGATGTTTATCACTAAATTAAAATTATTATACTTATAATATTTAAGAGAGTGACATGTTGTCACTTTCTTTGGTTTTAATAATAATTAAATTATTTTCATGGTCAAAAGTCCAAAAAATGAATCTAATCCGACCCTTAGGTTATATGGGTCTACTTTTAGCCATCCAATAAAATTTTTTCATGTGTTAGGATAATTTTATAATATTATATTTACCCTTAATTACCCGATTTACCTTTAACTATGGTAAATAAAATTTACCGTAGTTACTATTCATAATTCCCAAAAATAAAAAGTAGCTTATTAACATAATTTGGACCCACTGATTCCAACTATGGAATCCATTTTTCCAAATTAAATACACAAAAGTTTCAGAAATTAAATCAAAATTAATCCTGTTGTCGAAAGAAAACGGGTTTTTCTTTAAAACATTGCAAAAGATTGAATTGATTTAACCTACGAATTTAATGTAAAATCAATGATAATGACATACATTATATTAAATGGTAAAAATATATTCTATTTATAATTTAAAACCATTGAATATTATAATTTAACCATATAAATTATTGCGATGAAAAAAAGTTGTTTTTAATTAAAATATAGCATGTTATTACTATTCATCAAAATATGAAAGTTACCAAAATAATATGAAAATTTTATCCAAAGTAAATTTTTATTTCTTGATTCCAAATAAGAATTTTATTTTGTCAAATTGAACTTATAAACATGTCAAAAACTATATTTAAAGTGGGTGCGCCATCAAAAGGCGGCAAAACTGCATTTTTTGAAAAATACTTATTTTACCCGAAAAATTTATTTTATTCTTATACCATGTTCTATAAAATGTGTAAGATGAAAAATAATGTTATAAAATTCAAAATTTAGTTAATACTATTCATAACAGCTAGTTCATAATAATATTATAATAATATATCGTTGTTTAGTAAAACCAGGTATTGCGTACAACACACGCTATCGAGGAAGGTCGCGATTGCGTGTAATGCAAGCCAAGTCAGGGTTGCGTGTTGTGCAAGACTCCTTTATTATTTCATATAACAGAATCCAACCATATTTCATTTATACATTGAATATATATATATATACACTCAATGTTGCGTAGAATGACTATTATAAAATGAACTTGAAATTGTGTGTAACACAATCTAAGAATAGTGTTGTGTATACTTCAAGATAATACAGTGTGGCGTATAGCACAAGATAATCTTGTTGTATCATAAAACACATGACATAAAATAAATTAAAAAGAATACTTATCATAAAATATCGGGTTTTTTACATTCTACCCCCCTTAAAATGAATTTCGCCCTCGAAATTCGTCGGGGTTATACATGGTTTTCTACTTGAAAGTTTTTTTAATTGAAACCCACATCATAAAATGAAATACCAAAACGTAACTTTAAAAATTAAATTATGAAACGTAACGGTTACCAAAATTAACTCATCACTAGTTTTCAACGTAGGAGAACATAGGTGAAAATATGGATATGGAAGAGAAATGTAACCATCAAGTTCTTGATGGAGAGTGGTAGAGAACATGGCTATGAAAACACCAACAATCACAAAGCCATAAATTTGTGATGATCTAAGGTAGCATCTGATTCATCAGATATAAGGGCACTAGGAAAACATTTTTGGTTTTCAAGATCATTTATCTAAAGTTTGAAATTTTTAATTAGAAGAAATACTTGCTTGATTTTGGTACAATCTCACTGTGGTTCGTGCTTTGAACAATTTCCACTTCATCTCTTAAAGAAATGAAGTTGAATTTGTTATTTGTGAAGTGTTAACAGGTCATGTGATAGAATGATGGGTCATTCCATCTGTTTCAAACAAAAGGTTTATAAAAGTTATCAAATATACATAAGTCCATCTATGGTGAGGTTAATCATATACGATTCCAAAAATGAACTTATAATTCATATATCATACAGCTTAATAAAATAAAACTAGTTTCTACTAACCAGGGACTTCCTGTAGGCCATTGGTATGCGATAAAGGCCAGTCACACTTCAGTTGTGGGTTCGATTCCCACAGCCTTGTCCGACGCGATGGGCTGTCGCCCGTCCTGCAGGTTGTCCTTTGTCTAAAACTACATTACTCTATCATCCCATCAATAATATCAAAAAAAGTTTTATCCTTAAACAATACTAACATATGTCCAACATAATCCATTCCAATCTTTAGGCTTATCTAAAATACATCGGTCCAAGCTCATAGTATAAAGAAAATGATTACTTGAAATGTCACATAACAATCACGTGAATGCCATCATTTATCCCCCATATATCATAAGATATATCTTGTTGGTCAAATTACAAACATGTGAATACCATAATCATGTATTCTCTTGAAGAATGAATACCCATTGAACCTTAGTGAAAACATGAATGCAGTTAAAAGTTAACACTTTCCACATACCAAAATACTCAAAATTCTATATACTCAAACCATGATATCACTTAGTCCTTATATCAATCATGAGCTCATGAATACAATCAAACATCTCATTATCTTCTTATCCCTTTATTATGCGCATATCATCTACTTTCCAAAATATTTGAATCACTTTTCATGGTTACCGGTACCATAAAATTATTGAAAACCACAATAGACTAATACAAAAATATTCTAATAAACCATAAAATTACCTCAACAACATTATTCTTGAATACCAATACATAAACACTTCAATCCATCCTCTTCAATGATTGTCCTAGAATAATTCCTTCCTTGATTTAGAAGTAACTTTTTAGGTCAGGGCATTGAGTTGGGTAATGCCCATGTTCTCCAAAAATAAGACATTGGACCTCTAAGAAGTTCTTCTATGTTAATATGACATGTCAGTATTGATTTAATTAATTTTTTTCGAACTAATCATTCTGTTATGATTTTCACAAAAATCAATTACCAAATAGTGTCTAAATTGACATAAAATAGTTTTTAAAACAAATATTATATTATTAATTATTATTATATTCCTAAAAATCTAAGGTTCGGCCAAGATACTTATATCATGATATGTGTATCATTAATGGACCACTTGGGGGTCGCTTGGATGTATATGGTAAGTTTATTAACTATATAATATAAAAATACAAAGTGATATGGTAAATGTCAATCTAATTAACTAAGAGTTAAAACTAAAAGATAAGGTTAATATAATGACCTAAACTTGTATAAATTCTATTGGATGGGAGGATTTCGACCCATCCCCACCTTTTCATATAAATATATCAATTTGGAGCTATTAAAAACCGAATTTGACTTTATAATAAAATAATATTTTTAGTTATTCCAAAGGTGCCCCTCTCCTCCCTTATAAAAGGGAACCTCCTCCCTCTCTTCCTCACACCACTTTGAGCCTTCAATCTCGGAAAACCCCTGCCAAATTCTCTTCTCCACTTCCCTAGAAACATCCTAGAGGTCTTGGTCTTCTTCAAATACCAATTTTAGTGCCCTAAGAGGAGGTCTCAAAGAGGCGCTTAAAAGAAGAGGTAATTTCCGTTACCGATTCTTTCACCTTTATTTCTTCTTCCACTTATTCTTCTTAGGTTGTTTCATTATTAAGTAATAACATTAGTATCACTCATATACTGATATGTTATTATAAGTATGAAACAATTCTATTTCACCATCTATCCATCCTACGGAAAACGAAATCACCGTGCGTGCGTACGTACGGAATAACGTCTCCATGCCGTGGTGTAATCTATTTTCAACCACCACCTTACTTGGATGGGTATAATGGTGTAAATAATAACTATATATGATTATTGTAAAGTTATATTGATTCTGTAATAGTATACATACACTCCAATAAAATTTTTACATTACATCATAAAAAAAACATTTTGTCTTCATATCCACTCATACTATCCCTGCATGTCATTCATAAATTAATTCTTCATAATCCTGGGAAAAATAAAACATTGAAAGGGGTGAGATCAGATGCTCAGTAAGGATAACATTATAGAAGAAGATTTCATAGATAAGCATAAACACTTAAGGCAGTTTATAACTGAAACAAAAGCTTTTTTTTTAAACTTGAACTTCAGCATAAAATGGAAAAGATAAAATAAAATATGCCATTTACTTTCTCACATGGATATTCTACTAGTCGAATGATCACATGCAATATCAATAACCAATTTCATAATTATGGAATGAATAATGTCAGAATATCATAACCACATAGCCAAGGCCTCATGCCAAGACTACAAATAAGATTTTTCCAAGGCCTTGTGCCAAGACACTAGTTTGTCTCATGAGACCTACCGATGCATCAAGGAGCTATAGCGAGCTCCACCCATCACTTACTAAGTCCAATGCATTCCTCATATAAAAAGTTTGAAACATGACATAAAAATTCGAATTAAAACTAGCATACGAAATGTCAATACTTATCCATAAACCATGAATGGTATAAAAATAGCACATCCACAGTCAAACATAACCCATTCGATACAATATGCAAGATTGTATTGTATCATATTAACCTCAATCGAGAATAATAAAGGATATTGACATAGATGAAAATAATCTTCAAAACTATTTGAGAGAAATATCCCCCTTTTTCTTGAAATCATTTAAAAGTCACACTATTTGTCAATAAGCCATTTAAAAATAGATTTTTGAATCAAAGTGTCCCATACCACTTTGAAACTTTAAAAATGAGTTTTAATTTTAAAACTTTAATGTACATATAAATAAATCCTCAAAACCATTTTTAAAACATGGACATTAATGAGAAAGCTTTAGAAGAATACGTCTTTAAAACATTTAAAATTGGCATTTTAGTTAGAGTTTCTAACCAAAAGAGACACTTGAATACAAATAATTGAGGTAATTAAAAAATTGTAATATCATGAGAATAAAGGAATTCATGATATACTATGTCAAAGTACATTATATACACCACATAAAAGTGATTTGGTGTATAAAAACAAAGAAGTCTCAATGGAATGTAAATTGAGATGAAATATCTCAGAAAGGCCGTATCCTTAGGTTAAGGATAAATCAACGACATAATTATGTGTGACAAATATAAATACACTAAATATTATTGGATATTCAGTGTAAAACAATCAAAGGACATTCACACATTTTCTTGTAAAAACAACACCAACGAATTGGATGTTTAACTCAACAAATGGAGAATGAGTTAAAATTACTCTTATCAAATTCATATCAATGACTTTAGAATTTATCAATGGAGTGATTATGTATATAAAAAGTATATCCATAGAAAGGGGAGTAGAAATTATGACATAATAAAATTAATAGTGATTCCACACATAATCTTGGAATAAAATGATCAATGAAGTATGCGTAAAGCCAAATGAGTGGAAATTGAAATTTCAAATTCCCTTACTGATTTGGTAACATAAAAAACATACACGCATGAAAGAAGGATCATAAAATGATGATGTAAATATACATTAATTAAAGTATATTACACAATGAATACAATCATGGGCAGTACACATACACCACATGCAATAATTAAGTGGTGAACAATGGAATTCTCACGAAATTAAGAGTGAGTTAAGAAACCCCTTACCTTATACTTTTACTTGGTTGTGGTTAGGTTAACCTCCTGTATAATGTTGTAATAATTTTTATTAAGTTATTAATGAATCATATACATTAATATGATATCATATATGATCTTTTAACAATTCTTTGTTAATAATATCTTAGAATTATCGTCATTTCGGGTGTTAACTTACTCATTTTCTTTTATATGTTTTGTTACGTAAGACATGTTTGTCATGGATAGGTTGTATCTTATTCATATCCAGAATGATATAAAGTTCTTAAACATTATTTTTAAATCATCAAATGATAATTATACTTGAATGGATATGATGGAGAATGAATCTCATCGCGTTCGTGGAGACGGTAGTCTGTACGTACGCACGAGCGACAATATCATTCTTTTGATATTAAAATAATATATAATTGGATGGTATATTATATATACAGAATCAATATCATGTTATATTTATTGTTTACATGAATTATACATCATTATTATACCCATCCAAATAATAATATATTGAATAACAATTACACCACGACGTGGAGACGGTAAGTCGTACGTACGCACGTATGGTGACATGTTATTCAAAGGGTGGATAGAATACTGAATATGGTTGTACCATATTTATAATAACATCACAGTATATATAAGATACTGGAGTTATTATTTTATAATGGTAATAACAAAGAAAGAAGAAGTTGAAGAAGAAAAGAACTTGAAAAGGGGTGGTGAAAACATTACCTCTTCTTCGGGTTCTTCCTTTTGATTTGATCAAAAGGGATCCTTAGGTTGGCTTTCTGATCAAACTAAGGCCTCTAGGTTGTAGTGAGGGAAGTTGAGAGAGTATTTTGGTAGGGGTTGTCTGAACCAAAAGGCTTTGAAGGTGTGAAGAAATGATAAGGATGAGTGCCCTTTTATAAGAGGGGTGAGGGGCACCTTTGGAAAAGCTAGAAATATTAATTTATAATAAATTATTATTCCGTTTCTAATGGATAAAAAGTTTATTATTTAAATGTTATGGTGGGGATAGGTCTAAATCCATTCAACCAATAGAATTTAGACAGGTTTGGGTCATTATATTAACCTTATCTTTTAGTTTTAACTCTTAGTTAATTAGTTTGACATTTACCATGTCACTTTGTATTTTTATATTATACAGTTAATAAGCTTACTATATACATCCAAGCGACCCCAAAGTGGTCCATTAATGATACAACTATCATGATATAAGTCTCTTGGCCTAACCGTAGATTTTTAGGAATTTAATATCAATTAACAATATAATATTTGTTTTAAAAACTCTTTTATGTCAATTTTGACACTATTCAATAGTTGATTTTTGTGAAACTCATAACAGAATGATTACTTCTAAGAAAGTCAACTAAAGAAATACTAATATGTCATATGATCCTAGAAAATTAGTGTAATTCATTAAAAGTCTCAAATTATATTTATTTGGGTATTTATAATATCAATTATTTTAATTTTTCACTATTATGGTAATTACGGCTCATCATTGTGTCATAAATAAATTAAATTATTTAATATCTAAAAATTATACATAAAATATCAATATGTAGTAAATCTTATTATTTTTCTAAGGAATATTTACAATCAAATTTATCTTATGTATAACCCTATATTAAAAATGTTTTAATAAATAAACTTTAATTTTAACTCTTTTAACTCTTCTTTGAATTAAATAATAATAAATGTCCTAATCTAATCCAAGTAGACCTAAATGATAATATTTTATTCCTAAGGTTGTTTTTGGTCAAGATGCACTTGTACAATAGAATTAGGACATGTGTTAGGGTAATATTAATATCATTTTTACCCTTAATTACCCTATTTACTTTTAACCGTGATAAATAAAAGTAAAAAGTTACTATTCACCAAAAATTATTTTCATCTCATTGAACCACATTTTACTTCTTGATATTAACTGTGTCTCTTGGATTTTTGAAATTCCATTCACAGAAGTGGTTAAATTAAGTTTTATGAAAAATTCAGTTTTTTAACTACCACTTAGTAGTTTCACTATTCATCAAAAATTGAAATTTTTCAGAACAATGCCAAAATTTCACCCTAAGCTATAATTGATATTCCGAATTCAAAAATGGTATCTATTTTACAAAATTCCAAACATATAAGTTGCATTAATTAATTTTATAATTAATTCCCGCTGTCACAACAAATAGCGTGTTTTTAAGAAATAATATATATCAAAAGATTGAGAATTGTTTAGGTCCAATTTCAAAGTGAAATTAATTATAATGAACACCATTGGATAAAATGGTAAAAATATATTCTAATTATACTTTGAAACCACTCAATAATATAATTTATCACTATAAATTATTTTGATTAAAAAAAGTTGTTTTTAAGTATTTTTCACTATTCATAAAAATTGGAAGTTCTCAGAAAAATACCAAAAATTCATCTTAGGATAATTTAGATATTCCGAAACCAAAAATGAAGTCCATTTTAAAATATAAAATATATATAATTTCAAAAATTAGGTATTACTATTCATGACGGCTAGTTTGATTGGTTGTGGTGTGTTAGAACTCGATGTTGCGTACAACACATGCTATCGTATTATTCAAAGAGAAACGTACCGTAGAAGCTTGGGGTGTTACATTCTCTCCTCCTTCAATAAATTGTGTCCTCACAATTTTTAAAATTGTGCTTGGGAATATAATGGAAAGTCCCACATCGGAAAAAGAGTCAATAAAACTATCACTTTAAAAGAAAGAAAGAGAGGTATAAAGGTCAACCAAGATAACCCATACTCGGATTCCATGTAGGAAAACATGGATATGGATGATAAAATAAGTGTCAAGTTCTGATGGAGAGGGATAGAAATCATGATCAGGAGAAAGTTAACAATAAGAAACCCACAAGCTTGTGTTGGGACAAACAGCCATTAGTCTCCTAGTAGGAAAGTAAATGGGCAACATTTTTTTGTTTTAAGTTACATTACATAAGGATGAGGAATTCATTTATGATATTGACTAAGAATATAAAGATATATACTTACATTTTAAGTAGAGTTTCATTCTTTAATAAATTTCCACCACTAACTCATTTTTTTTAAACGATGAGTATTCAAGAAGATTTGGTCACACTGGAAGAGCTAGAATAAACTTCTATAGAATCACATGATCCATGTAGGATGAACTATATATTTACATTGTCTTTAGAGATTAATCAAAACCAAAATGGTTAGTACAAGATCTAATGATCCCCCAAAAGGATATTCCTTGAGATAAATAAGCACTAATCTTAATTTCCAAAATTAAACCAACAATACCCCAAAGATAAATAAATACCATTCAATAATCAATTGTCTGTAAAATCCTTCAATATAATCCAAACTAATATTGAAACCCAAAACTTATAAGAATGTAGTCTTCCACGTTAAATTGTATCTCCAAATGACATCATCTACTTTTAAAGTCACATACTTAAAAGTAATTAACCTAATCACATATTCTTTATTATAGGTTAATCATTTCCATAAATAACCCAAATCACTATAAATCCACAATAAAAACATAGATAAAAATACACCATTACTCCTCTAATAAAATCCCATAATATTCTATTTTCCTTGGACATATAGTGTTCCCAACAAAGTGAACATCTTCCAAAATAACATTTATCACTTAATCACAAAATAATTTTCCTATACTAAGGGTATTCATTTGATAAGACATAAGAACCCAAATCAACTTATTATTGATCAATAAAATCATTTAACTAAAAATAATAGTCACACTAACTAGGGACTTCACGTAGTCCAGTGGTGGGCGATAAATCCCAATCGCACTTTGGTTGTGGGTTCGATTCCCACAACTTTTTCTGACGCGACGGGTTGTCACACGGTCTACGTATTGTCCTTTTTCAAAAACTATATTTTATAACATTACCAAAATGAGATAAATTCCTCAAAATAACCATAACACAATTTAACCACAAATGTTATCTCATACCTTGCATTTTCATCCCAAATTATAATAATTTGTAATTGCCTCAAACCCAATGATCATATAAAACCAAATGGTTATTTATAACTATATCCACAAGAGAAAAGATAATTCTTCCTCAAATATCATTCTCACATGGAAAATGTTAGGGTTAAAAATACAAGATAAAATTATTCCAAAGTAAACCCTTCAAAAAGGATCACTAATAATTTTTAAACATTTATCCAACCATTTATTTCCACATAGCTTCTTCTCTGACCAAGAAAATATCCTATAGAATAGGACATTCACTCGGGTAATGGCCAGGTCCCCTACATTTATGGAAAATGACTATAAATGGATTCTTGGGACCATTTTTATCTTCTTCCATAGTACTCTTCATTTTTCTTCGGCAATTCTTCACTTTATGTCCTTCCTTCCCGCTCGTAAAGCATTTCTTTGTCCCATTGAGACACTTTCCTGGGTGTCTCCTTCCACATTTCCTGCATGATGGAAATTGAGGATTTCTTTCTCCATGGTCCCCACTACTGGAGCTCTTATCATTCATCACCTTTCTCTTCTTTGTTGAGTTCGGTAATGGGTTAATATATATATTATTGATCATATTTTTGGAAAATTGATTTGGCATAAAGACGATATCTTTTACGCCTATCAACATTCCATTTTGTTGCTCATTGCCTCCACCGTTCCCACCTTGTACATCATTCTCAAAGTCACTATGACTTCCTTGGAATCCAGCCATTGACTAAAACCAGAAAGCATTGTGTGAGTAATAGTAGGCATACAATCATTTAGAGATTAACATGTCACCATATTCTCAATTTGAAACAAATTAGGATTAACCAAGGTCATTTACTCTCATCTTATATATATAATACTTCAAATCGGTTTGTAAAGAAAATGTAAATTATCCTAAGCATATCCCCCGGGAGTGTTGTAACCAAGAGTGCAGTAAGGCCCGCTGTTGTGCACCAGTTCCCGTTCGAGTCTAGCTCAAAGCGGTGTTTTCAGGTTTTACCCCTAGGTACATCTGTGCCAGAGCCGCCTCTACCTGCTCGTATCCAGACATGGATGTATTGCTCGGAAAATTCTCAAAATCTCTACAATACCAAAATTCTAGGAAGTTCTTCTATACTAATCCTCAAAGTTCATCTTAGGTCTACGTGCTCTAATCAGAGTTTATCTAAATCTAGCTTCCAAGGTTTGTACTAAACTTCCTCTGATACCAACTGTAACACCCCGACCCTAGTTACCCAGAGTCTGTGCATTATTACATAACATTGGCATGATCACAAGAAAGTCTCAAAAGACCGATTAGTTTAGTAGCCTTGGAAACACTAGATATATTCAAAAAATTTACATTACATCATAAAAAAAACATTTTGTCTTCATATCCCCTCATACTATCCCTGCAGGTCATTCATAAATTACTTCTTCATAATCCTGGGAAAAATAAAACATTGAAAGGGGTGAGCTCAGATGCTCAGTAAGGATAACATTATAGCAAGAATCTTTCATAGATAAGCATAAACACTTAAGGCAGTTTATAACTAAAACAAAAGCTTTTTTTTAACTTGAACTTCAGCATAAAATGGCAAAGATAAAATAAAATATGCCATTTACTTACTCACATGGATATTCTACTAGTCGAATGATCACATGAAATATCAATAACCACTTTCATAATGATGGAATGCATAATTCCAAACTATCATAACCACATAGCCAAGGCCTCGTGCCAAGACTACAAATAAGATTTTTCCAAGGCCTTGTACCAAGAGACTAGTTTGTCTCATGAGACCTACCGATGCATCGAGGAGCTATAGCGGGCTCCACCCGTCACTTACTAAGTCCAATTCATTCCTAATATGAAAAGTTTGAAACATGACATAAACATTCATATTAAAACTAGCATACGAAATGTCAATACTTATCCACAAACCATGAATGGTATAAAAATAGCACATCCACAGTCAAACATAACCCATTTGATACAATATGGAAGATTGTATTGTATAATATTAACCTCAATCGAGAATAATGAAGGATATTGACATAGATGAAAATAATCATCAAAACTATTTGAGAGAAATATCCCCCTTTTTCTTGAAATCATTTAAAAGTCACACTATTTGTCGATAAGCCATTTAAAAATAGATTTTTGAATCAAAGTGTCCCATACCACTTTGAAACTTTTAAAAGGAGTTTTAATTTTAAAACTTTAATGTACATATAAATAAATCCTCAAAACCATTTTTAAAACAAGGACATTAATGAGAAATATTTAGAAGAATAAGTCTTTAAAACATTTAAAATTGGTATTTTAGTTAGAGTTTCTAACCAAAAGAGACACTTGAATACAAATAATTGAGGTAATTAAAACATTGTAATATCATGAGAATAAAGGAATTCATGATATACTATGTCAAAGTACATTATATACACCAAATAAAAGTGATTTGGTGTATAACAACAAAGAAGTCTCAATGGAATGTAAATTGAGATGAAATCTCTCATAAAGGCCGTATCCTTAGGTTAAGGATAAATCAACGACATAATTATGTGTGACAAATATAAATACACTAAATATGATTGGATATTCAGTGTAAAACAATAAAAGTACATTAAAAAATATGACATATTAGGATTGATTTAATTGACTTTGTTCGAAGTAATCATTATGTTATAAGTTTCACAAAAATCAACTATTGAATAGTGTCAAAATTGACATAAAAGAGTTTTTAAAACAAATATTATATTATTAATTGATATTAAATTCCTAAAAATATAAGGTTAGGCCAAGAGACTTATATCATGATAGGTGTATCATTAATGGAACACTTGTGGGTCTCTTGGATGTATATAGTAAGTTTATTAACTATATAATATAAAAATACAAAGTGACATGGTAAATGTCAAACTAATTAACTAAGAGGTAAAACTAAAAGATAAGGTTAATATAGTAACCCAAACCTGTATAAATTCTATTGGTTGAATGGTTTTAGACCTATCCCCACCTTAACATTTGAATAATAAACTTTGGAGCCATTAGAAACCGAATACGAATTTATTATAAATTAATATTTCTAGATTTTGCAAAGGTGCCCCTCACCCCTCTTATAAAAGGGCACTCCCCCTTCTCATTACTTCACACCTTCAAAGCCTTTTGGTTCGGCCAAACTCTGCCCAAATACACTCTCAACTTCCCTCACTACAACCTAGAGGCCTTAGTTTGATCAGAAAGCCATCCTAAGGATCCCTTTTGATCAAATCAAAAGGAAGAATCCGAAGAAGAGGTAATGTTTTCACCACCCTTTTTCAAATTCATTTCTTCTTCCACTTATTCTTTATTTGTTATTACCATTCTAAAATAATAACTCCAGTATCTTATATATACGGCGATGTTATTATAAATATGGTACAACCATATTCAGTATTCTATCCACCCTTTGAATAACATGTCACCATACGTGCGTACGTACGACTTACCGTCTCCACGTCGTGGTGTAATTGTTATTCAATATATTATTATTTGGATGGGTATAATAATGATGTGTAACTCATGTAAATAATAAATATAACATGATAATGATTCTGTATATATGATATACTATCCAATTATATATTATTTTAATATCAAAAGAATGATATTGTCACTCGTGCGTACGTACAGACTACTGTCTCCACGAACACGATGAGATTCATTCTCCATCATATCCATTCAAGTATAATTATCATTTGATGATTTAAAAATAATTTTTAAGGACTTGATATCATTATGGATATGAATAAGATACAACCTATCCATGACAAACATGGCTTACGTAACAAAATATATAAAAGAAAACGAGTAAGTTAACACCTGAAACGACGATAATACTAAGATATTATTAAAAAAGCAATATTGAAAGATCATATATGATATCATATTAATATATATGATTCTTGTATAATTTAATAACAATTATTTCACCATTATATAGGAGGTTAACCTTCCCTCAACCAAGGAAAAGTAAAACATGTAAATCATAGAGACATTATACTTGAAACATACACATATAAAATAATGTCATTTTAGATGGAAAATGGTTTTGATAAAACACTTGAAATGAATTCTTGAGGAAAATATCCTTTCTTCTTTAAAATCATTTTTTTTCACAAAATGTTATGAATTTTTAAAATAATAGTATTTTGTTGAAAATAGTCATGAAATCTTTTGGAGGAAGCTTCATGAAAATAAGGCTTTATAAAACCGTAAAACCCATTCACGCCGTATAAGTTAAAAATAACATTCTCCTCATACTTTTGTCGGAAAAGTCGAAAAGTACCTCGTAACGTAAATAAGAGAAAGATTCCATAAATACCATGTAGTAAAATTCAAAAATGGGTAAAAAGGACTTTAAACATACATGAAAACACTTTTATAAAACATGTACATGGATGATAGCAATAACCCCAGTAAATACTTACGAATAAGCAATCTCAGATAAAAATGAGATTTGCAAAACTATCCCTTACCTTAGATCCTCTATGCTTCGTACGTATCCAAACCTCCTGTATAGTGATTTAAATAATGTCATTGACTTATTACATAATCATATTCATTATTATTATATCATATATGGTTCACTTATGACTTTATATTACCCGTTCTTTTGTAAATTCATGTTAAAGTAGCGTTTTTTTGTAAAATCGTTTCATTTGTCATTCATGTTTTAACTTTTAATTATTCATATGATTACTTAGATCATGATTACTTACATATAGAATGTAAAACAAGATTTATATATAATATATATTCATAATATAGATAATAGATCGATAAATGGAAAGAAACACACCGTTCATGGAGACGGTAGGCCGTACGTACGCATGAATGCTGTTTTCGTTTCCTTATTGAATTGAATGGAATTAAGTAAATGACATAAATATATACATAAATAAATCCAATTGCATTATTATGTCATATATTTCATGATTACTTATTATATATACTTTATAATCATTCTTGAATGGTTAACATGGAGAGTGAATCTCATCGCGTCGTGGAGACGGTAGTCCGTACGTACGCACGAGCGATGATATCATTCCCAAGATCATGGAATTGTATTAAAGTGTATGTATAATATTACAAAATCAATATCACTTTACAATAATCATATATAGTTATTATTTACACCATTATACTTTCTCATGAGAGACCCGAAGATTGATGTACATGGACATTACATTACTTTAGCGGAATACTTAATACATAACAAAAACATACACACAAGGACCGTAATAGTTTAGTGTCTTTGGAAACTTGTAACGTAATCTTCTAATCGTGGTGAAAGATCTTCAACATCTCCCATAAAGATCTTCCCCTTTTTTTTCTTACCTAAAACCTTTCTTTATATCCTGGGGAAAAGAAAACATAAAAAGGGTGAGCTCAAATGCTCAGTAAGGGTAAGCATGGATAAAATAAAACATACCATATACAATTGAACTTAAAAACATGAACATAATGTTTAAACATCAAAAGCTTGAGAAATGACATAAAACATGGAAGTACGTAAGGCATAGATCATAAAGAAACATTAAGAATGATAAAATAGCATGGGAATAAAACATGTAATTGTGGAAACCATTAAGCACATGATATGATTTCCATAGTAGCCAAGGCATTGCTGCCAAGACTATCTTAGTGGACAAAGTCCCTTTCTGAATCGAGTTCACTCCTCGTTCCAGTCCTGTATTACTGAACCGATTTAACTTGCTGTTCCAGACATGTCTATCTCATGAGATATAAATCTTTACCCAATGCATTAGAGGGATATATAGGTCCCACCCATCTCATAATGAAATCATTCTTACTTGTGCCACAAAATAAACATACATCATTCATAAAAACCCAACGAATAAAATGGGTTTCATAAACATCATCCCATAATTAAATAATCCATATAAAATAAATGGATATCAATTCATAATAAGGAAAGTGAAACCATGTAAATAATAGAGACATTATACTTGAAACATACACACATGAAATAATTTCATCTTATATGAAAAATGGTTTTGATAAAACACTTGAAATGAATTCTTGAGGAAAATATCCTTTCTTCTTCAAAATCATTTTCTTTTCACAAAATGTCATGAAATTTTAAAAGAAATATATTTTGTTGAAAATATTCATGAAATATTTTGGAAGAATATTCATTAAAACAAGGCTTTATAATACCATAAAAATCCGTTCACGCCGTATAAGTTAAAAATAACATTCTCCTCGTACTTTTGTCGGAAAAGTCAAAAAGTACCTCGTAACATAAATAAGAGAAAGATTCCATACATACCATCTATTAAAAGTAAAAAATGGGTAAAAAGGACTTTATACATACATGAAAACACTTTTATAAAACATGTACATGATATAAATAGCCCCAGTAAATACTTACGAATAAGCAATCTTGGATAAAAATGAGATTTGCAAAATTATCCCTTACCTGAGGTCCAATATGCTTCGTACGTATCCGAAACTCCTGTATAATGATTTAAATAATGTTATTGACTTATTACAGAATCATATTAATTGTTATGATATCATATATGCTTCACTTATGACTATATTACCCTTTCTTTTGTAAATTCCATGTTAAAGAGCTTTTTGCGTAAAATCGTTTCATTTGTCGTCCGTGTTTTGACTTGTAATTATTCATATGATTACTTAGATCATGATTACTTAATTAAAGAATATAAAACATGATTTATATATAATATATATTCAGAATATACATATATATAATAGATTTATAAATGGAAAGAAATACACCGTTCATGGAGACGGTAGGCCATACGTACGCATGAACGTTATTTTCGTTTCCACATTGAATTGAATGGAATTAATTGGATGACATACATATATATATATATATATATATATATACATAAATCCAGTATCATTATTATGTCATATATTTCATTATTACTTATTATATATACTTTATAATAATTTATGAATGGTTAATCATTGAGAATGAATCTCATCGCGTCGTGGAGACGGTATTCCGTACGTACGCACGAGCGATGATATCGTTCCCATGATCGTGGAATTTTATTGGAGTGTATGTATACTATTAAAGAATCAATATCACTTTAAAATAATCATATATAGTTATTATTTACACCATTATACCCATCCAAGTAAGGTGGTGGTGGAAAATAGATTACACCACGACGTGGAGACGGTATTCCGTACGTACGCACGCGCGATGATTTCATTTTCCATAGGATGGATAGATGGTTAAATAGGGTTGTTTCATACTTATAATAACATATCATTATATGAGTGATACTAATTTTATTACTTCATAATGAAATAACCTAAGAAAAAGAAGTGGAATAAGAAATAAAGGTGAAATAATCGGTAACAGAAATTACCTCTTCTTTGAAGCGCCTCTTTGAGACCTCCTCTTAGGGAACTAAAATTGGTCTTTGAAGAAGACCATAACCTCTAGGATGTTTCTAGGTAAGTGGATAAGAGAATTGGTCAGGTTTTGGACGAGTTTGAAGGCTCAAAGTGGTGTGTGGAAGAGAGGGAGGAGGTGCCCTTTTATAAGGGAGGAGAGGGGCACCTTTGGAATTCTTAAAAATATTAATTTATAATAAATCTAACCCCACTTAAAAACCACCAAAAATGACTCCTATTCTAAGCTTAGATGATATAGGGTTGTAATATCATCAACCAATCAAATTTAGAAATGTTTGGATATTATTTTAAACCTTATCATTTTGATTTATCCATATTTAA
This sequence comes from Viscum album, assembly GCA_963277665.1. Classification (NCBI taxonomy): domain Eukaryota; kingdom Viridiplantae; phylum Streptophyta; class Magnoliopsida; order Santalales; family Viscaceae; genus Viscum; species Viscum album. Next base: position 716,466,051 of record OY728140.1, on the reverse strand, counting down.
TCTATTTAAGTTTATTTGTGGAAATAAAATTCTAAATTTTAAATTATAACAAATAATTACTTATTTGTTGTGAATTTTCCATAAGTGTTTACTTTATAACATTATAGATTATATAAATTTAAATTTATAATTTTTAAATATTTTTGTGATTTTTAAACAATTTTATAATATGTTATTTTTAGAAAATAACAATAGTCTCAATTTTGACACTATTCATTTATTTGAATTTAAATAAACTATATACAAAAGATATGTTCGAAATAAAAGCTTTAATAGATTAATAAAAGGTTATATTTATCTATAAAATTAGTGGATCACATTAAATAGTTCATATAATATTTATTTTATTATTTTTAAAACCATTTATTTGGTTTATCTCTTAATAAAATAATTACTATAACATTTTTGTATAATTATTTAATATATAGATTTGTATCATAAAAATTAAAAATAAAATCCTATGGTTAATATAAATATATTATATTTCACAATAATACTTTTACTCGAATTTATCATCATAAAATCACAATATTTAAATTGTTATATTTATTAAATTATGAAGGTGACAACTTTGGCATCATTTAAAATAAAATAATATAAGTGTCATAATCACTTTTATAAGGCTCCAAACGGTTATATATTAGGTCATTGTATGGTTAAGGTGTATATATACACTAAAAATAAGTTTTGGTCAGGTTTATGGGCCTTTTAATGGGTATTATTATATCAATAAAAACTATATTACTTATTTTCCACTTAATAAATAATTTCTGTATCATTAATGTATCACCATTAATGACAATTATATAATCCCTAAAAATTCTAAATAAATTATCATGATGTAGATAATTTTATTATATTTCTGGAGACTATTCCTGTTCGAAGTTTTATGATGTTTATCACTAAATTAAAATTATTATACTTATAAGCTTTAAGAAAGTGACATGTTGTCACATTCTTTGGTTTTAATAATAATTAAATTATTTTCATAAAAAAAAGTCCACTAAATTAATCTAATCCGACCCTTAGTTGATATGGGTTTACTTCTATCCATCCAATAGAATTTTTTCACATGTTAGGGTAATTTTATAATATTATATTTACCCTTAATTACCTGATTTACCTTTAACTATGGTAAATAAAATTTACCGTAGTTACTATTCATAATTCCCAAAAATAAAAAGTAGCCTATTAACATAATTTGGACCCACTGATTCCAAATATGGAATCCATTTTTTCAAATTCAATACACAGAAGTTGCAGAAATTAAATTAAAATTAATCCCGTTGTCGAATGAAAACGAGTTTTTGTTTAAAACATTACAAAAGATTGAATTGATTTAACCTACAAATTCAATGTAAAATCAATGATAATGACATAAATTATATTAAATGGTAAAAATATATTCTATTTATACTTTAAAACCATTCAATATTATAATTTAACCATATAAATTATTACGATGAAAAAAGTTGTTTTTAATTAAAATATAGCGCGTTTTTACTATTCATTAAAATATGAAAGTTATCAGAAAAATATCAAAAAAATTTCCAATGTAAATTTTTATATCCTGATTCAAAAGAAGAATTTTATTTTGTCAAATTGAACTTATAAACATTTCAACAACTGGATTTAAAGTGGGTGCGCCATCAAAAGGCGGCAAAACTGCATTTTTTGAAAAATACATATTTTACCCGAAAAATTTATTTTGTTCTTATTACATGTTCTAGAAAATGTGTAAGATGAATAATAATGTTATAAAATTCAAAATTTAGTTAATACTATTCATAACTTCTAGTTCATAATAATATTATAATAATATATCGTTGTTTAGTAAAACCCGGTATTGCGTACAACACACGCTATCAAGGAAGGTCGCGATTGCGTGTAATGCAGGCCAAGTCAGAGTTGCGTGTTGTGCAAGACTCCTTTATTATTTTGTATAACATAATATAACCATATTTCATTTATACGTTGAATATATACATATATATATACACTCAATGTTGCGTAGAATGGCTATTATAAAACGAATTTGAAATTGTGTGTAACATAATCTAAGAATAATGTTGTGTATACTTCAAGATAATACAGTATGGCGTATGACACAAGATAATCTTATTGTATCATAAAACACATGACATAAAATAAATTAAAAAGAATACTTATCATAAAATATTGGGTTGTTACATTCGACCCCCCTTAAAATGAATTTCGTCCTCGAAATTCGTCGGGGTTATACATGGTTTTCTACTTGAAAGTTTTTTTAATTGAAACCCACATCGTAAAATGAAATACCAAAACTTAACTTTAAAAACTAAAGTATGAAACGTAACGGTTACCCAAATTAACTCATCACTGGGTTTCCACGTAGGAGAACATATGTGAAAATATGGATATGGAAGAGAAATGTAACCATCAAGTTCTTGATGGAGAGTGGTAGAGAACATGGCTATGAAAACACCAAAAATCACAAAGCCATAAATTTTTGATGATCTAAGGTAGCATTTGATTCATCAGATATAAGGGCACTAGGACAACATTTTTGGTTTTCAAGATCATTTCTCTAAAGTTGAAAATTTTGAATTAGAAGAAATACTTGCTTGATTTTGGTACAATCTCACTGTGGTTCGTGATTTGAACAATTTCAACTTCATCTCTTAAAGAAATGAAGTTGAATTTGTTATTCGTGAAGTGTTAAATGGTCATTTGATAGAATGATGGGTCATTCCATCTATTTCAAACAAAAGGTTTGTAAAAGTTATCAAATATACATAACTCCATCTATGGTGAGGTTAATCATATATGATTCCAAAAATGAACTTATACTTCATATATCATACCGCTTAATATGTTTGGATTCTGTTATACGAAACAACGAAGGATTCTTTCACAACACGCAACCCTGACTTGGCTTGCATTACACACAATCGCAACATTCCTCGATAGCGTGTGTTGTACGCAATATCAGGTTTCACTAAACAATGATATATGATTATAATATTATTACGAACTAGACTTTATGAATATTATTAACTAAATTTTGAATGTTATAACATTATTATTTAATCTTACACATTTTCTAGAACATGGTATGTGAACAAAATAATTTTTTCAAAAAAATGCATTTTTGCCGCCTTTTGATGGTGCAACCACTTTAAATATAGTTTTTGACATGTTTATAAGTTCAATTTTACAAAATAAACTTCTTATTTTGAATCAGGATATAAAACTTTATGTTGGATAAAGTTTTGATATTTTTCTGATAACTTTCATATTTTAATGAATAGTAAAAACACGCTATATTTTAATTAAAAACAACTTTTTTTCATCGTAATAATTTATATGGTTTAATTATAATATTGAATGGTTTTAAAGTATAAATAGAATATATTTTTACCATTTAATATAATTTATGTCATTAGCATTGATTTTACCTTGAATTTGTAGGTTAAATAAATTCAATCTTTTGCAATGTTTTAAACAAAAACCCGTTTTCTTTCAACAACGGGATTAATTTTAATTTAATTTCTGAAACTTTTGTGTATTGAATTTCGAAAAATGGATTCCATATTTGGAATCAGTGGGTCCAAATTATGTTAATAGTCTACTTTTTATTTTTGGAAATTATGAATAGTAACTATGGTAAATTTTATTTACCATAGTTAAATGTAAATCGGGTAATTAAGGGTAAATATAATATTATAAAATTACCCTAACACATGCAAAAATTCTATTGGATGACTAAAAGTCGACCCATATCACCTAAGGGTCGGATTAGATTCATTTAATGGTCTTTTTTCCATGAATATAATTTAATTATTATTAAAACCAAAGAAAGTGACAACATGTCACTCTCTTAAATCTTATAAGTATAATAATTTTAATTTAGTGATAAACTTCATGAAACTTCGAACATGAGTAGTCTCAAGAAAGATCATAAAATTATCTACATCATATGAATTTATTTATAAATTTTAGGGATTAAATAATTGTCATTAATTATGACACAATAGTGATGGAGAAATTGTTTATCTAGTGAAAAATCAAGAATATAGTTTTTATTAAACTAATAGTGACCATAAAAGGCACAAAACCCTGACCAAAACTTATTTTTCATGTAAATGTAAACCATAATCATCCAATGGTCTAATATTTGATCATTTGGAGCCTTATAAAAGCGATTATGACCTTTATATTATTTTATTTTAAATGATTCCAAAGTTGTCACCTTCATAATTTAATAAATATAACAATTTAAATATTGTTATTTTAAGAGGATAAATTCGAGTAAAAGTATTATTATGAAATTTAATATATTTATATTAATCATAGGATTTTCTTTTTAATTTTTATGAAACAAATAAGTATATTAAATAATTATACAAAAATGTTGTAGTATTTATTTTATTAAGAGATAAACCACATAAATGGTTTTAAAAATAATAAAATAAATATTATATGAACTATTTAATGTTCTAAACTAATTTTATAGATACATATGACCTTTTATAAATCTATTAAATATTTTATTTCGAATATATCATCTTTTTAGATTTTATTTAAATTCAAATAAATGAATAGTGTCAAAATTGACACTATTGGTATATTATAAAAATAATATATTATTAAATTTTTTAAAAATCACAAAAATAATTAAAAATTATAAATTTAAATATATATGGTCTAAAATGTTATAAATTATCAAATTATGGAAAATTCACAACAAATAAGTAATTATTTGTTATAATTTAAAATTTAGAATGTTATTACCACAAATAAAATTAAATTGATTAAATAAGGATAAATCAAGTTGATAATGTTTAAAATAAATTCCTAACATGTATAAATTTTATTGGTTGATGATATTACAACCCTATATCATCTAATATTCAAATATGAGTCATTTTTGGAGGTTTTTAAGTAGGGTTAGATTTATTATAAATTAATATTTTTAAGATTTCCAAAGGTGCCCCTCTCCTCCCTTATAAAAGGGCACCTCCTCCCTCTCCTCATCACACCAATTTGAGCCTTCAAGCTTGAAAAAACCCTACCAAATTATCTTATCCACTTCCCTATAAACATCCTAGAGGTCCTGATCTTCTTCAAAGACCAATTTTAGTGCCCTAAGAGGAGGTCTCAAAGAGGCACTTCAAAGAAGAGGTAATGTCCATTACCGATTCTTTCAACATTATTTCTTCTTCCACTTCTTCTTTTTTAGTTGTTTTATCATGAGGTAATAACATTAGTATCAATAATATACTGATATGTTATTATAAGTATGAAACAACCATATTTCACCATCTATCCATCCAATGGAAAACGAAATCACCGCGCGTGCCTACGTACGGAATACCGTCTCCACACCGTGGTGTAATCTATTTTCCACCACCACCTTACATGGATGGGTATAATGGTGAAATTAATGAATATATATGATTATTGTAAAGTGATATTGATTCTGTAATATTATATATACACTTTAATACAATTCCATGATCTTGGGAATGATATCATCGCTCGTGCGTACGTACGGACTACCGTCTCCACGACGCGATGAGATTCACTCTCCATGTTAACCATTCATGAATGATTATAAAGTATATATAATGAATAATAATGAAATATATGACATAATAATGATACTGGATTTATGTGATATCATAACAATGAATATGATTCTGTAATAAGTCAATGACATTATTTAAATCATTATACAGGAGGTTCAGATACGTATGAAGCATATCAGACCTAAGGTAAGGGATAATTTTGAAAATCTTTTTTTCATCCAAGATTGCTTATACGTAAGTATTTATTAGGGTTATTGTTATCATCCATGTCCATGTTTTCTAAAATTATTTTTATGTATGTTTAATGTCTTTTTTACCCATTTTGACTTTTACTACATGGTATGTAAAGAATCTTTCTTTTGTTTACATTATGAGGTACTTTTTGACTTTTCCGGTAAAACTACGAGAAGAATGTTTTTTTAACTTATACGACACGAATGGATTTTTACAGTTTTATAAAGCCTTATTTTTTTGAAGCCTCCTCCAAAATATTTCATGACTATTTTCAACAAAATCATTTTCTTTTAAAATTTCATGACATTTTGTAAAAATAGAATTATTTTGAAGAAGAAAGGATATTTTCCTCAAGAATTCATTTCAAGTGTTTTATCAAAACCATTTTCCATCTAAGATGACATTATTTGATATGTTTATGTTTCATGTTTAATATCTTTATGATTTACATGGTTCACTTTTCTTATGATGAAATGTCCATTTGTTTTATATGGATTATGAAATGATGGGATGATGTTTATGAAACCCATTATATTCTTTAGGTTATGATGAATGTTTTAAGTTTATTTTGTGAGAAAAGTAAGAATGATTTCATTATGAGATGGGTGGGACCTATATCTCCCTCTAATGCATTGGTTAAAGATTTATATCTCATGAGATAGACATGGCTGGAACGACATGTTAAACCGGTTCAGTAATACAGGACTGGAACGAGGAGTGAACTCAATTCAGAAAGGGACTTTGTCCACTAAGATGGTCTTGGAAGAAATGTATTGGATACTATGGAAATCATATCATGTGATTAATGGTTTCCACAATTACATGTTTTATTCCCATGCTATTTTATCATGATTGATGTCCTCTTACACCTTACGTACTTCCAAGATTCATGTCTTTGCTCAAGATTTTGATGTTTAGATTTTATGTTCATGTTTTTGCATTCAAATGTTTATGGATTGTTTTATGTTCACTATGTTTACCCTTACTAGGCATTTGAGCTCACCCCTTTATGTTTTCTTTTCCCCAGGATATAAAGAAAGGTTTTAGGTAAGAAAAAAAGGGGAAGATCTTTATTGGGAGATGTTGAAGATCTTTCATCATGATTAGTATGCGTAATGAATATATATAATTATTGTAAAGTGATATTGATTCAGTAATATTATACATACAATTTAATAAAATTCTATGATCATGAGAATGATATCATCGCTCGTGCATACGTACGGAATACCGTCTCCACAACGCGATGAGATTCACTCTCCATGATAACCATTCAAGAATGATTATAAAGTATATATAATAAGTAATAATAAAATATATGACATAATAATTGTACTGGATTTATGTATATATATATTTATGTCATCTACTTAAATCCATTCAATTCAATAAGGAAACGAAAACAACGTTTATGCGTACGTACGACCTACCGTCTCCATGAATGGTGTATTTCTTTCAATTTATCGATCTATTATATATATGTATATTATGAATATATATTATATATAAATCATGTTTTATATTCTGGAATTAAGTAATCATGATCTAAGTAATCATATGAATAATTACAAGTCAAAACACGGACGACAAATGAAACGATTTTACCCAAAACACTCTTTAACATGGAATTTACAAAAGAACGGGTAATATAAAGTAATAAGTGAACCATATATGATATAATAACAATGAATATGATTCTTTAATAAGTCAATGACATTATTTAAATCATTATACAGGAGGTATGGATACATACGAAGCTTATCGGACCTAAGGTAAGGGATAATTTTGCAAATCTCATTTTTTTATCCGAGATTGCTTATACGTAAGTATTTACTGGGGTTATTGCTATCATCCATGTCCATGTTTTATAAAAGTGTATTCATGTATGTTTAAAGTAATTTTTACCCATTTTGACTTTTAACCCATGGTATGGAAGGAATCTTTCTTTTATTTACCCTACAAGGTACTTTTTGACTTTTTTGATAAAAGTACGAGAAGAATGTTTTTTTAATGTATACGACATTAAAGGATTTTTACGGTTTTATAAAGCCTTATTTTCATGAAGCTTCCTCCTAAATATTTCATGACTATTTTCAACAAATCTCTTTTCTTTTAAAATTGCATGACATTTTGTGAAAAGAAAATGATTTTGAAGAAAAAAGGATATTTTCCTCAAGAATTCATTTCAAGTGTTTTATCAAAACCATTTTCATCTAATATGACATTATTTCACATGTGTATGTTTCAAGTATAATGTCTCTATAATTTACATGGTTCACTTTTCTTATGATGAAATGTCCGTTTGTTTTATATGGATTATGAAATTATGGGATGATATTTATGAAACCCATTTTATTCTTTGGGTTATGATGAATGTTTTAAGTTTATTTTGTAGCACAAGTAAGAATGATTTCATTATGAGATGGGTGGGACCTATATCTCCCTCCAATGCATTGGGTAAAGATTTATATCTCATGAGATAGACATGGCTGGAACGACAAGTTAAACCGGCTCAGTAATACAGGACTGGAACAAGGAGTGAACTCGATTCAGAAAGGGACTTTGTCCACTAAGATGGTCTTGGCAGTAATGCCTTAGCTAATATAGAAATCATATCATGTGTTTAATGGTTTCCACAATTACATGTTTTATTCCCATGCTATTTTATCATTCTTAATGTTTCTTTATGATCTATGCCATATGTACTTCCATGTTTTATGTCATTGCTCAAGCTTTTGATGTTTAAACATTATGTTCATGTTTTTAAGTTCAAATGTATATGGTATGTTTTATTTTATCATGCTTACCCTTAATGAGAATTTGAGCTCACCCTTTTTATGTTTTCTTTTCCCCAGGATATAAAGAAAGGTTTTAGGTAAAAAAAGGGGAAGATTTTTATGGGATACGTTGAAGATCTTTCACCACGATTAGAAGATTACGTTCCAAGATTCCGAAGACACTAAACTATTACGGTCCTTGTGTGTCTGTTTTTGTTATGTATTAAGTATTCCACAAAAGTAATGTAATGTTCATGTACGTCAAGCTTCGAGTCTCTAAATTTGGTATTAGGGTTTTTGTTATGTATTAAGTATTCCAAGTTTCCATAAACTTTTATGCATGTTCGCATGTGGAGGAGCATAAAGAAAGGAAGATTGAGATTTCTAAAGAAGGGAAGAAGAACCTTGAGAAATACCTCAAATGGAGGGACATATGTTATCTGTGTGGAGAAAAGGGTCATAGAGTGACATATTGTTATGGATTTCAATGTCTTATTTGTGGAGAACATGGGCATTACCCAACTCAATGCCCTGACCTAAAAAGTTACTTCTAAATCAAGGACGGAATTATTCTAGGACAACCATTGAAGAGGATGGATTGAAGTGTTTATGTATTGGTATTCATGAATACTGTTGTTGAGGTACTTTTATGGTTTATTAGAATATTTTTGTATTAGTCTACTGTGGTTTTCAATAATTTTATGGTACCGGTAACCATGAAAAGTGATTCAAATATTTTGGAACGTAGATGATATGCGCATAATGAAGGGATAAGAAGATAATGAGATGTTTGATTGTATTCATGAGCTCATGATTGATATAAGGACTAAGTGATATCATGGTTTGAGTATATAGAATTTTTAGGATTTTGATATGTGTAAAGTGTTAACTTTTAACTGCATTCATGTTTTCACTAAGGTTCAATGGGTATTCATTCTTCAAGAGAATACATGATTAAGGTATTCACATGTTTGTAATTTGACCAACAAGATATATCTTATGATATATGGGGGATAAATGATGGCATTCATGTGATTGTTATGTGACATTTCAAGTAATCATTTTCTTTATACTATGAGCTTGGACTGATGTATTTTAGATAAGCCTAAATATTGGAATGGATTATGTTGGAAATATGTTAGTATTGTTTAAGGATATAACTTTTTTTGATATTATTGATGGGATGATATAGTAATGTAGTTTTAGAAAAAGGACAACCTGCAGGACGAGCGACAACCCATCGCGTTGGACAAGTTTGTGGGAATCGAACCCACAACTGAAGTGCGACTGGCCTTTATCGCATACAAATGGCCTACAGGAAGTCCCTGGTTAGTATAAACTAGTTTTATTTTATTAAGCGGTATGATATATGAAGTATAAGTTCATTTTTGGAATCGTATATGATTAACCTCACCATAGATGGACTTATGTATATTTGATAACTTTTACAAACTTTTTGTTTCAAACAGATGGAATGACCCATCATTCTATCACATGACCTGTTAACACTTCACGAATAACAAATTCAACTTCATTTCTTTAAGATAAGAAGTGGAAATTGTTCAAAGCACGATCCACAGTGAGATTTTACCAAAATCAAGCAAGTATTTCTTCTAATTCAAAATTTTCAACTTTAGAGAAATGATCTTGAAAACCAAAAATGTTGTCCCAGTGCCCTTATATCTGATGAATCAGATGCTACCTTAGATCACCACAAATTTATGGCTTTGTGATTGTTGGTGTTTTCATAGCCATGTTCTCTACCACTCTCCATCAAGAACTTGATGGTTACATTTCTCTTCCATATCCATATTTTCACATATGTTCTCCTACGTGGAAACCCAGTGATGAGTTAATTTGGGTAACCGTTACATTTCATACTTTAGTTTTTAAAGTTAAGTTTTGGTATTTAATTTTATGATGTGGGTTTTAATTAAAAAAACTTTCAAGTAGAAAACCATGTATAACCCCGACGAATTTCGAGGGCGAAATTCATTTTAAGGGGGGTACAATGTAACAACCGGATATTTTATGATAAGTATTATTTTTAATTTATTTTATGTCATGTGTTTTATGCTACAACAAGATTATCTTGTGCTATACACCACCCTGTATTATCTTGAAGTATACACAACACTATTCTTAGATTGTGTTACACACAATTTCAAGTTCGTTTTATAATAGTCATTCTACACAACATTGAGTGTGTATATATATATATATATATTCAATGTATAAATGAAATATGGTTGGATTATGTTATACGAAATAATAAAGGAGTCTTGCACAACACACAACCCTGACTTGGCTTGCATTACACGCAATCGCGACCTTCCTCGATAGCGTGTGTTGTACGCAATACCGGGTTTTACTAAACAATGATATATTATTATAATATTGTTATGAACTAGCCGTTATGAATAGTATTAACTTAATTTTGAATTTTATAACATTATTATTCATCTTACAAATTTTCTAGAACATGGACTAAGAACAAAATAAATTTTTCGGGTAAAATATGTATTTTTCAAAAAATGCAGTTTTGCCGCCTTTTGATGGCCCACCCACTTTAAATCCAGTTGTTGAAATGTTTATAAGTTCAATTTGAGAAAATAAAATTCTTCTTTTGAATCAGGATATAAAAATTTACATTGGACAAAGTTTTGATATTTTTCTGATAACTTTCATATTTCAATGAATAGTAAAAACACGCTATATTTTAATTAAAAAAAACTTTTTTCATCGTAATAATTTATATGGTTAAATTATAATATTTAATGGTTTTAAAGTATAAATAGAATATATTTTTACCATTTAATATAATGTATGTCATTAGCATTGATTTTATCTTGAATTCGTAGGTTAAATCAATTCAATCTTTTGCAATGTTTTAAACAAAAACCCGTTCTCTTTCGACAATGAGATTAATTTTAATTTAATTTATGCAACTTTATTGTATTGAATTTGTAAAAATGGATTCCATATTTGGAATCAGTAGGTCCAAATTATGTTAATAAGCCACTTTTTATTTTTTGGCTTTATGAATAGTAACTACGGTAAATTTTATTTACCTTAGTTAAAGGTAAATCGGGTAATTAAGGGTAAATATAAGATTATAAAATTAACCTAACACCTGCAAAAATCCTATTGGATGACTAAAAGTCGACCCATATCACTTAAGGGTCGGATTAGAATCATTTAATGGACTTTTTTCCAGGACAATAACTTAATTATTATTAAAACCAAAGAAAGTGACAACATGTCACTCTCTTAAATCTTATAAGTATATTAATTTTAATTTAGTGATAAACTTCATGAAACTTCGAACATGAATAGTCTCCAGAAAGCTAATAAAATTATCTACATCATATAAATTTATTTACAATTTTTAGGTATTAAATAATTATCATTAATTTTGACACAATAGGGATGCAGAAATTATTTATTTAGTGAAAAATCAATAATGTAGTTTTTATTGAAATATTAATACATATCAAAAGGCCCAAAAATCTTCACAAAACTTATTATTAGTGTATATATAAACCCTAATCATCCATTTGACGAATTTTTTACCATTTGGATCTTTAATAAGATGATTATGACACTTATATTATTTTATTTTAAATGATGCCAAAGTTGTCACCTTCATAATTTAATAAATATAACAATTTAAATATTGTGATTTTAAGATGATAAATTCAATTAAAAGTATTATTGTTAAAGTTAATAGATTTATCTTCATCATATTATTTTAGTTTTAATTTTTATGAAACAAATACGTATATTAAATAATTATACAAAAAATGATGTAGTAATTATTTTATTAAGAGATAAACCAAATAAATGGTTTTAAAAATAATAAAATAAATATTATATGAACGATTTAATGTGCTCCAATAATTTTCTAGATACATATGACCTTTTATGAATCTATTTAAGCTTTTAGTTTGAACATATATTCTGTATATATTTTATTTAAATTCAAATAAATGAATAGTGTCAAAATTGACACTATTGTTATTTTATAAAAATAATATATTATAAAATTGTTTAAAAATCACAAAAATATTTAAAAATTATAAATTTAAATTTATATGGTATAAAATTTTATAAAGTATCCAATTATGGACAATTCAAAACAAATAAGTAATTATTTTTTATAATTTAAAATTTAGAATGTTATTACCAAAAATAAAATTAAATTGATTAAATAAGGATAAATCAAGTTGATAATGTTTAAAAAAATTCCTAACATGTATAAATTTGATTGGTTGATGATATTAAAACCCTATATCATCTAATATTTGGATATGAGTCATTTTTATAGGTTTTTAAGTGGGGTTAGATTTATTATAAATTAATATTTTTCAGAATTCCAAAGGTGCCCCTCTCCTCCCTTATAAAAGGGCACCTCCTCCCCCTCTTCCTCACACCACTTTGAGCCTTCAAGCTCATCCAAACCCTAAAAAATTATCTTATACAGTTCCATAGAAATATCCTAGAGGCCCTGGTCTTCTTCAAAGACCAATTTTAGTGCCCTAAGTGTAGGTTTCAAAGAGGCGCTTTAAAGAAGAGGTTATGTCTGTTACTGATTCTTTCAAATTTATTTCTTCTTCCACTTATTCTTCTTGAGTTGTTTCATTATGAAGTAATAAAATCAGTATCACTCATATACTGATATGTTATTATAATTATTAAACAAACCTATTTCACCATCTATCCATCCTACGGAAAACGAAATCACCGCGCGTGCGTACGTACAAAATACCGTCTCCACGCCGTGGTGTAATCTATTTTCCACCACCACCTTAATTGGATGGGTATAATGGTGAAAGTAATGAATATATATTATTATTGTAAAGTGATATTGATTCTGTAATATTATACATACACTTTAATACAATTCCACGATCTTGGGAATGATATCATCGCTCGTGCGTACGTACGGACTACCGTCTCCACGACGCGATGAGATTCACTCTCCATGTTAACCATTCAAGAATGATTATAAAGTATATATAATAAGTAATCATGAAATATATGACATAATAATTCAACTGGATTTATTTATATATATATTTATGTCATCTACTTAATTCCATTCAATTCAATAAGGAAACGAAAAAGCATTCATGCGTACGTACGGACTACCGTCTCCATGAATGGTGTATTTCTTTCCATTTATCGATCTATTATGTATATTATGAATATATATTATATATAAATCATGTTTTAAATTCTTGATGTAAGTAATCATGATCTAAGTAATCATATGAATAATTACAAGTTAAAACACGAACGACAAATGAAACGATTTTACCAAAAACGCTACTTTAACATGAATTTACAAAAGAACAGGTAATATAAAGTCATAAGTGAACCATATATGATATAATAAAAATGAATATGATTATGTAATAAGTCAATGACATTATTTAAATCATTATACAGGAGGTTTGGATACGTACAAAGCATACCAGATCTAAGGTAAGGGATAATTTTGCAAATCTCAATTTTATCCGAGATTGCTTATTCGTAAGTATTTACTGGGGTTATTGCTATCATCGATGTACATATTTTATAAAAGTGTTTTCATGTATGTTTAATGTCCTTTTTACCCATTTTTTAATTTTACTACATGGTATGTAAGGAATATTTCTTTTGTTTATGTTACGAGGTATTTTTTTTGACTTTTCCGGAAAAAGTACGAGAAGAATGTTTTTTTAAACATATTAGAATGAAAGGATTTTTACAGTTTTATAAAGCCTTATTTTCATGAAGCTTATTCCAAAAGATTTCATGAATATTTTCAACAAAATACAATTCTTTTAAAAATGCACGACATTTTGTGAAAAGAAAATGATTTTAAAGAAGAAAGGATATTTTCCTCAAGAATTCATTTCAAGTGTTTTATCAAAACCATTTTCCATCTAAAATGAAATTATTTCATTTGTGTATGTTTCAAGTATAATGTCTCTATAATTTACATGGTTTCACTTTTCTTATTATGAAATGTTATCCATTTCTTTTATATGGATTATGTGATGATGGGATGATGTTTATGAAACCAATTTTATTCGTTGGGTTGTTATGAATGGTGTATGTTTATTTTGTGGCACAAGTAAGAATTATTTAATTATGAGATGGGTGGGACCTATATCTCCCTCCAATGCATTGGGTAAAGATTTATATCTCATGAGATAGACATGGATGGAACGACAAGTTAAACCGGTTCAGTGTTACAGGACTGGAATAAGGAGTGAACTCGATTCAGAAAGGGACTTTGTCCACTAAGATGGTCTTGGCAACAATTCCTTGGCTACTATGGAAATCATATCATGTGCTTAATGGTTTCCACAATTACATGTTTTATTCCCATGCTATTTTATCTTTGTTAATGTTTTTTATGATCTATGCCTTACGTACTTCCATGTTTCATGTCATTGCTCAAGCTTTTGATGTTTAAACATTATGTTCATGTTTTTAAGTTCAAATGTATATGGTATGTTTTATTTTATCCATGCTTACCCTTAATGAGCATTTGAGCTCACCCTTTTTATGTTTTATTTTCCCCAGGATATAAAGAAAGGTTTTAGGTAAGAAAAAAAAGGGTAAGATCTTAATGGGAGATGTTGAAGATCTTTCACCACGATTAGAAGATTACGTTCCAAGTTTCCGAAGACACTAAACTATTGTGGTCCTTGTGTGTCTAGTTTTGTTATGTATTAAGTATTCCGCTAAAGTAATGTAATGTCCATGTACGTCAATCTTTGGGTCTCTACAGTTGGTATCAGAGGAAAGGTTTAGTCAACCTTTGGAAACTAGGATGCGAAAACTATAGTGAGATCCATAGAGATATTTCTAAGGCATGTCTAGAGATGTCCCTAAGGTTAAGTATAAGTATAGGTTATAGTCCTATAAATACAGTAATGATATTATAATTTAACCTAAGATGTTAGATATTGACGGTACTCCCCCTTGATTATGTTATTTTCCTTGTATGATTTTTGCCTCTCACAGAATTCTTTTTGTGTATTAGTCAATGGAGGGAACCAGAAGGAATTCGGTTAACATTGAATCCAATGGACAAATTGGTGACTATGAGCAACAAAATTGTGTAATACCTAGAAATAAAGATATTGTGATTATTCCGAATCAGTCATCGTGATATATGATTAACAAGGTGAAATTTAGTGGTATTCCTAATTCATCAAATAAGAGGAAGATAGACTTTTATGCATGTTCGCATGTGGAGGAGCATAAAGAAAGGAAGATTGAGATTTCTAAAGAAGGGAATAAGAACCTTGAGGAATACCTCAAATGGAGGGACATATGTTATCTGTGTGGAGAAAAGGGTCATAGAGTGACAGACTGTTATGGAGTTCAATGTCTTATTTGTGGAGAACATGGGCATTACCCAACTCAATGCCCTGACCTAAAAAGTTACTTCTAAATCAAGGAAGGAATTATTCTAGGACAATCATTGAAGCGGATGGATTGAAGTGTTTATGTATTGGTATTCAAGAATAATGTTGTTGAGGTACTTTTATGGTTTATTAGAATATTTTTGTATTAGTCTATTGCGGTTTTCAATAATTTTATGGTACCGGTAACCATGAAAAGTGATTCAAATATTTTGGAAAGTAGATGATATGTGCATAATGAAGGTATAAGAAGATAATGAGATGTTTGATTGTATTCATGAGCTCATGATTGATATAAGGACTAAGTGATATCATGGTTTGAGTATATAGAATTTTGAGGATTTTGGTATGTGGAAAGTGTTAACTTTTAACTGCATTCATGTTTTCACTAAGGTTCAATGGGTATTCATTCTTCAAGAGAATACATGATTAAGGTATTCACATGTTTGTAATTTTACCAACAAGATATATATTATGATATATGGGGGATAAATGATGGCATTCACGTGATTATTATGTGACATTTCAAGTAATCATTTTCTTTATACTATGAGCTTGGACCGATGTATTTTAGATAAGCCTAAAGATTGGAATGGATTATGTCAGAAATATGTTAGTATTGTTTAAGGATATAACTTTTTTTGATATTATTGATGGGATGATATAGTAATGTAGTTTTAGAAAAAGGACAACCTGCAGGACGGGTGACAACCCATCGCGTCAGATAAGGCTGTGGGAATCGAACCCACAACTGAAGTGCGACTGGCCTTTATCGCTTACCAATGGCCGACAAGAAGTCCCTGGTTAGTAGAAACTAGTTTTATTTTATTAAGAGGTATGATATATGAAGTATAAGTTCATTTTTGGAATCGTATATGATTAACCTCACCATAGATGGACTTATGTATATTTGATAACTTTTACAAACCTTTTGTTTGAAACAGATGGAATGACCCATCATTCTATCACATGACTTGTTAACACTTCACGAATAACAAATTCAACTTCATTTATTTAAGAGATGAAGTGTAATTTTTTCAAAGCATGAACCACAGTGAGATTGTACCCAAATCAAGCAAGTATTTCTTCTAATTCAAAATTTTCAAATTTAGAGAAATGATCTTGAATACCAAAAATGTTGTCCTAGTGCCCTTATATCTGATGAATCAGATGCTACCTTAGATCATCACAAATTTATGGCTTTGTGATTTTTGGTGTTTTCATAGCCATGTTCTCTACCACTCTCCATCAAGAACTTGATGGTTACATTTTTCTTCCATAACCATATTTTCACCTATGTTCTCCTACGTGGAAACCCAGTGATGAGTTAATTTGGGTAACCGTTACGTTTCATAAATTAGTTTTTAAAGTTAAGTTTTGGTATTTTATTTTACGATGTGGGTTTCAATTAAAAAAACTTTCAAGTAGAAAACCATGTATAACCCTGACGAATTTCGAGGGCGAAATTCATTTTAAGGGGGGTAGAATGTTATAACCCGATATTTTATGATAAGTATTCTTTTTAATTTATTTTATGTCATGTGTTTTAAGCTACAACAATATTATCTTGTTCTATACGCCACACTATATTATCTTGAAGTATACACAACACTATTCTTAGATTGTGTTACACACAATTTCAAGTTCGTTTTATAATAGTCATTCTACACAACATTGAGTGTATATATATATATATATTCAATGTATAAATGAAATATGGTTGGATTCTGTTATAAGAAATAATAAAGGAGTCTTTCATAACACGTAACCCTGACTTGGCTTGCATTACACGCAATCGCGACCTTCCTCGATAGCGTGTGTTGTACGCAATACTGGGTTTTACTAAACAACGATATATTATTATAATATTATTATGAACTAGAAGTTATGAATAGTATTAACTAAATTTTTAATTTTATAACATTATTTTTCATCTTACACATTTTCTAGAACATGGTATACGAACAAAATAATTTTTTCGGGTAAAATAAGTATTTTTCAAAAAATGCTGTTTTGCCGCCTTTTGATGGCACACCAAATTTAAATCTAGTTTTTTACATGTTTATAAGTTCAATTTGACAAAATAAAATTCTTCTTTGGAATCAGGATATAAAAATTTACTTTGGATAAAATTTTCATATTATTCTGATAATTTTCATATTTTAATGAATAATAAAAACACGCTATATTTTAATTAAAAACAACTTTTTTTCATCGTAAACATTTATATGGTTAAATTATAATATTTAATGGTTTTAAAGTATAAATAGAACATATTTTTACCATTTAATATAATGTATGACATTATCATTGATTTTACATTGAATTCATAGGTTAAATCAATTCAATCTTTGGCAATGTTTTAACTTTTAAAACCTATTCGCTTAACAAGGGGATTAATTTTAAATTAATTACATAAAATTTGGTGTTTTTAATTTTTAAAAATGGATTCCATATTTGGAATCAGTGGGTCCAAATTATGTTAATAGGTAACTTTTATTTTTTGATATTATGAATAGTAACTACGGTAATTTTTATTTACTACGGTTAAAGGTAAATAGGGTAATTCAAGGTTGAAAGAATATTATAATAATTCAAAATTACCTTTACACTTTTCCTAACCTTATTGGATGAGTATTGGCCGACCATGGGCATCCTTGGGTCGATTTTGGGACCCCATGGAGCCACTTATGAAAGACAATGACACATTAGATTAATTAATTTAATGTAAAGACAAAATTGGAATTAACAAAAATCGTTTAGTAATTAATTTTTATAAGGGGATATATAAATTATATTTTGGGATATAAATATTAATTGTAAATCTAAGAAGATTTCCTACATGTTGGTATTTTTTTTTAATTTTTAGACATCAGATAAATTAAATTATTTATGACACAATAATGATGCAGTATTTACCTCATTAATAAATGATTTAAATAAATAAGTTTAAAATGATTAAAATATCATCCAAAACCTGTCCAATTCCTATTGGATGATTTTATTTAGAATATTAGTCATATTATCTTCGACATTAATTTGTTTTTGACCTCTTGAAACCGAAGATAAGTTTATAATAAAATAATGTTTTCACACTTTCCTAAAGAGCCCCTCCACTCCCTTATAAAAGGAGACCAATTCTATACAATTTCTCACACCTCTCAAACCTTTTGTCTAGTCAAAACTCTGCCCAAATAAGTTACCTACCTACCACTCCTCCCCCTTGAAGCCTTACATTAGGCATAGAACTCTCCAAGAAGTCCTTTTGGTTCAAACCAAAGGAAGTTACCAAAATTAAAGGTAACAGTTTCTCTTAAGTTGTTTTCTTTTATTCTACTTATCCAACCCATAAAATCTTTTTAATCCTTTATTTTGTGACAACACCAGTATCCTAAAAATAATAGTATGTTGTTATGAGAAGGATTTGAACTACACTTACACACACCTTTATCTAATGGATGAATAACATAATGTTTCTGTGATGGCAAACTAATGCCTCACGAAATGATGATTGTTCGATTTTCTCCTACCGCCTCTCATGGTGGCCATTATGATGGAACAGTATTTATATATAATATATATTATTTTTATTATTTTCTTATGCTTCTATACTTCCCAATTATATCAAGCCTTTACAGTTTCCATAGTCGGTAAATACGATAATCTCAATTGAGGAAGTGCGGACTATCGCCCCCTCAAAGTGATGTGATTTGTTAATACCTTATGTGGGATGTATAAAGGATGTGTCTAATGATATTATATATGATATTATACTGGAAGTATAATATACCTATGTATCATTATGTTTTAATTCCATTAAAATAATAAATAGAAATGAAAGTAGCGTTCATGCGTACGTACGGCTTACCGTCTCCATGAACGGTGCGTTTCATTTCTTACCTCCATATGTTATGTACTATTATAAATGCTTGTATATGCTGGATATATAATGAATTTATATGATATATAAATCATGACTTACATTTTGAAAGTAAGTAAATCATGATATAAGTAATAATAACATCAAGAACAACAAGTCCAAACATGTACGATAAATAAGATGATTTTCCCCAAAACGCTACTTTAACATAAATTTACAAAAGAATGGGTAATATAAAGTCATAAGTGAACCATATATGATATCATAACAATGAATATGATTCTGTAATAAGTCAATGAAATTATTTAAATCATTATACAGGAGTTTCGGATACGTATGAAGCATATCAGACCTAAGGTAAGGGATAATTTTGCAAATCTCATTTTTATCCGAGATTGCTTATTCGTAAGTATTTATTGGGGCTATTTATATCATTTCCATGTTTTATAAAAGTGTTTTCATGTATTTTTAAAGTCATTTTTACCCATTTTTGACTTTTACTACATGGTATGTAAGGAATCTTTCTTTTGTTTACGTTATGAGGTACTTTTTTGACTTTTCCGACAAAAGTATGAGGAGAATGTTATTTTTAACTTATACGGTGTGAATGGATTTTTATGGTTTTATAAAACCTTATTTTCATGAATATTCCTCCAAAATATTTCTTGACTATTTTCAAAAAAAACATTTTCTTCTAAAATTGCATGACATTTTGTGAAAAGAAAATGATTTTGAAGAAAAAAGGATATTTTCCTCAAGAATTCATTTCATGTGTTTTATCAAAACCATTTTCATCTAAGATGACATTATTTCACATGTGTATGTTTCAAGTATCATGTATCTATGATTTACATGGTTTCACTTTTATTTTTATGAAATGATATCCATTTCTTTTATATGGATTATGTGATTATGGGATGATGTTTATGAAACCCATTTTATTTATTGGGTTATTATGAATGATGTATGTTTATTTTGTGGACCAAGTAAGAATGATTTCATTATGAGATGGGTGGGACCTATATCTCCCTCCAATGCATTGGACAAAGATTTATATCTCATGAGATATACATGGCTGGAACGACAAGTTAAACCGGTTCAGTAATACAGGACTGGAACGAGGGGTGAATTCGATTCAGAAAGGGACTTTTTCCACTAAGATAGTCTTGGCAGCAATGCCTTGGATACTATGGAAATCATATCATGTGCTTAATGGTTTCCACAATTACATGTTTTATTCCAATGCTATTTTATCATTCTTAATGTTTTTTTATGATCTATGCCTTACGTACTTCCATGTTTTATGTCATTGCTCAAGCTTTTGATGTTTAAACATTTTGTTCATGTTTTTAAGTTCAAATGTATATGGTATGTTTTATTTTATCCATGCTTACCCTTACTGATCATTTCAGCTCACCCTTTGGAAACTTGGAACGTAATCTTCTTATCGTGGTGAAAGATCTTCAACATCTCCCATAAAGATCTTCCCTTTTTTTTCTTACCTAAAACCTTTCTTTATATCCTAGGGAAAAGAAAACATAAAAAGGGTGAGCTCAAATGCTCAGTAAGGGTAAGCATGGATAAAATAAAACATACCATATACATTTGAACTTAAAAACATGAACACAATGTTCAAACATCAAAAGCTTGAGAAATGACAAAAAACATGGAAGTACGTAAGGCATAGATCATAAAGAAACATTGAGAATGATAAAATAGAATGGGAATAAAACATGTAATTTTGGAAACCATTAATCACATGATATGATTTCCATAGTAGCCAAGGAATTGCTGCCAAGACCATCTTAGTGGACAAAGTCCCTTTCTGAATCGAGTTCACTCCTCATTCCAGTCCTGTATTACTGAACTGGTTTAACTTGCCGTTCCAGCCATGTATATCTCATGAGATATAAATCTTTACCCAATTCATTGGAGGGAGATATAGGTCCCACCCATCTCATAATGAAATCATTATTACTTGTGCCACAAAATAAACATACATCATTCATAATAACCCAACGAATAAAATGGGTTTCATAAACATCACACCATCATCACATAATCCATATAAAAGAAATGGATATCATTTCATAATAAGAAAAATGAAACCATTTCAATCATATAGACATTACACTTGAAACATACACATATGAAATAATTTCATCTTAGATGGAAAATGATTTTGATAAAACACTTGTAATGAATTCTTGAGGAAAATATCGCTTCTTCTTCAAAATCAATTTCTTTTCACAAAACGTCATGCAATTTTAAAAGAAATAGATTTTGTTGAAAATATTCATGAAATATTTTGGAGGAAGCTTTATGAAAATAAGGCTTTATGAAACCGTAAAAATCCGTTCGTACCGTATAAGTTAAAAGAAAAACATTCTTTTCTTACTTTTGCCGGAAAAGTCAAAAAGTACCTCGTAACGTAAAAAAAAGAAAGATTCCTTACATAACATGTAGTAAAAGTCAAAAATGGGTAAAAAGGTCTTTAAACATACATGAAAACACTTTTATAAAACATGGACATGGATGATAGAAATAACCCCGGTAAATACTTACGAATAAGCAATCTCGGATAAAAATGAGATTTGCAAAATTATCCCTTACCTTAGGTCCAATATGCTTCGTACGTATCTGAACCTCTTGTATAATGATTTAAATAATGTTATTGACTTATTTCAGAATCATATTAATTGTTATGATATCATATATGGTTCACTTGTGACTTCATATTATCCGTTCTTTTGTAAATTCCATGTTAAAGAGCATTTTGGGTAAAATCGTTTCATTTGTCATCTGTGTTTTGACTTTTAATTATTCATATGATTACTTAGATCATGATTACTTACATCCAGAATGTAAAACATGATTTATATATAATATATATTCAGAATATACATATATATAATATATCGATAAATGGAAAGAAATACACCGTTCATGGAGACGGTAGGCCGTACGTACGCATGAACGTTGTTTTCGTTTCCTCATTGAATTGAATGGAATTAATTGGATGACATATATATATATATACATAAATCTAGTATCATTATTATGTCATATATTTCATGATTACTTATTATATATACTTTATAATCATTTATGAATGGTTAATCATTGAGAATGAATCTCATCGCGTCGTGGAGACAGTATTCCGTACGTACGCACGAGTGATGATATCGTTCCCATGATCATGTAATTTTATTCGAGTGTATGTATACTATTACAGAATCAATATTAATTTACACTAATCATATATAGTTATTATTTACACCATTATACCCATCCAATTATGGTGGTGGTGGAAAATAGATTACACCACGGCGTGGAGACGGTATTCTGTACGTACGCATGCGCGGTGATTTCGTTTTCCGTAAGATGGATAGATGGTGAAATAGGGTTGTTTAATACTTATAATAACATATCAGTATATTATTGATACTGATGTTATTACTTCATAATGAAAAAAACTAATAATAAGAAGTGGAAGAAGAAATAAAGGTGAAAGAATCGGTAACGGAAATTACCTCTTCTTTGAAGCGCCTATTTGAGACCTCCTCTTAGGGCACTAAAATTGGTCTTTTAAGAAGACCAGGACTGCTAGGATGTTTCTAGGGAAGTTTAGAAGATAATTGGGTAGGGTTTGGCCAAGATTGAAGGCTCAATGTGGTGTGTGGAAGAGAGGGAGGAGGTGCCCTTTTATAAGGGAGGAGAGGGGCACCTTTGGAATTCTTAAAAATATTAATTTATAATAAATCTAACCCCACTTAAAAACCTCAAAAAATGACTCATATTAGAAGATTAGATGATATAGGGTTGTAATATAATAAACCAATCAAATTTAGACATGTCTGGATCTTATTTTAAACCTTATCATTTTGATTTATCCTTATTTAATCTATTTAACTTTATTTGTGGTAATAAAATTCTAAATTTTAAATTATAACAAATAATTACTTATTTGTTGTGAATTTTCCATAATTTTTTACTTTATAACATTATAGACCATATAAATATAAATTTATAATTTTTAAATATTTTTGTGATTTTTAAACAATTTTATAATATGTTATTTTTATAAAATAACAATAGTGTCAATTTTGACACTATTCATTTATTTGAATTTAAATAAAATATATACAGAAGATATGTTTGAACTAAAAGCTTTAATAGATTCATAAAAGGTCATATGTATCTATAAAATTATTGGATCACATTAAATAGTTCATATAATATTTATTTTATTATTTTTAAAACCATTTATTTGGTTTATCTCTTAATAAAATAATTACTACAACATTTTTGTATAATTATTTAATATACTGATTTGTTGTATAAAAATTAAAAATAAAATCCTAAAATGAATATAAATCTATTTCCTCTCACAATAATACTTTTACTCTAATTTATCATCTTAAAATCACAATAGTTAAATTGTTATATTTATTAAATTATGAAGGTGACAACTTTGGAATCATTTAAAATAAAATAATATAAGTGTCATAATCACTTTTATAAGGCTCCAAACGGTTATATATTAGGTCATTGGATGATTAAGGTGTATATATACACTACCAATAAGTTTTGGTCAAGTTTGTGGGCCTTTTAATGGGTATTATTATTTCAATAAAAACTATATTACTTATTTCCCACTTAATAAATAATTTTTGTATCCTTAATGTATCACCATTAATGACAATTATTTAATCCCTAAAAATTCTAAATAAATTATCATGATGTATATAATTTTATTATATTTCTGGAGACTATTCATTTTCAAAGTTTTATGATGTTTATCACTAAATTAAAATTATTATACTTATAAGATTTAAGAAAGTGACATGTTGTCACTTTCTTTGGTTTTAATAATAATTAAATTATTTTCATGGTCAAAAGTCCAAAAAATTAATCTAATCCGATCCTTAGGTTATATGGGTCTACTTTTAGCCATCCAATAGAATTTTTGCATGTGTTAGGGTAATTTTATAATATTATATTTACCCTTAATTACCTGATTTACCTTTAACTATGGTAAAAAAAATTTACCGTAGTTACTATTAATAATTCCCAAAAATAAAAAGTAGCTTATTAAAATAATTTGGACCCACTTATTCCAAATATTTAATCTATTTTTCCAAATTCAATACACAAAAGTTGCAGAAATTAAATCAAAATTAATCCCATTGTCGAAAGAAAACGGGTTTTTCTTTAAAACATTGCAAAAGATTGAATTGATTTAACCTACGGATTTAATGTAAAATCAATGATAATTTCATACATTATATTAAATGGTAAAAATATATTCTAATTATACTTTGAAACCACTCAATAATATAATTTATCACTATAAAGTATTTTGATTAAAAAAAGTTGTTTTTAAGTATTTTTCACTATTCATAAAAATTGGAAGTTCTCAGAAAAATACCAAAAATTCATCTTAGGATAATTTCGAACTATCCACACCTTAAACTTTATATAATAAACTTTGGAGCCATTAGAAACCAAATATGAATTTATTATAAATTAATATTTCTAGCTTTTCCAAAGGTGCCCCTCACCTCTCTTATAAAAGGGCACTGCTCCTTCTCATTTCTTCACACCTTCAAAGCCTTTTGGTTCGGCCAACCCCTACCCAAATACTCTCTCAACTTCCCTCACTACAACCTAGAGGCCTTAGTTTTATCATAAAGCCAACCTAAGGATCCCTTTTGATCAAATGAAAAGGAAGAACCCGAAGAAGAGGTAATGTTTTCACCACCCCTTTTCAAGTTCCTTTCTTCTTCCACTTCTTCTTTCTTTGTTATTACCATTCTAAAATAATAACTCCAGTATCTTATATATACTGTGATGTTATTATAAATATGGTACAACCATATTCAGTATTATATCCACCCTTTGAATAACATTTCACCATACGTGCGTACGTACGGCTTACCGTCTTCACGTCGTGGTGTAATTGTTATTCAATATATTATTATTTGGATGGGTATAATAATGATGTCTAATTCATGTAAACAATAAATATAACATGATAATGATTATGTATATATAATATACCATCCAAGTATATATTATTTTAATATCAAAAGAATGATATTGTCGCTCGTGCGTACGTATGGACTACCGTCTCCACGATCGCGACCTTCCTCGATAGCGTGTGTTGTACGCAATACCGGGTTTTACTAAACAAAGATATATTATTATAATATTATTATAAACTAGCCGTTATGAATAGTATTAACTAAATTTTTAATTTTATGACATTATTATTCATCTTACACATTTTCTAGAACATGGTATAAGAACAAAATAAATTTTTCGGGTAAAATAAGTATTTTTCAAAAAATGCAGTTTTGCCGCCTTTTGATGGCGCACCCACTATAAATCTAGTTTTTGACATGTTTATAAATTCAATTTTACAAAATAAACTTCTTATTTTGAATCAGGATATAAAAATTTACATTGGATAATGTTTTGATATTTTTCTGATAACTTTCATATTTTAATGAATAGTAAAAACACGCTATATTTTAATTAAAAACAACTTTTTTCATTGTAATAATTTATATGGATAAATTATAATATTGAATGGTTTTAGAGTATAAATATAATATATTTTTACCATTTAAAATAATGTATGTCATTATCATTGATTTTATCTTGAATTCGTAGGTTAAATCAATTCAATCTTTTGCAATGTTTTAAAAAAAACCCGTTTTCTTTCGACAACGGGATTAATTTTCATTTAATTTCTACAACTTTTGTGTATTGAATTTCGAAAAATGGATTCTATATTTGGAATCATTGGGTCCAAATTATGTTAATGGACTACTTTTTATTTTTGGGAATTATGAATAGTAACTACGGTAAATTTTATTTACCATAGTTAAAGGTAAATCGGGTAGTTAAGGGTAAATATAATATTATAAAATTACCCTAACACATGAAAAAATTCTATTGGACGGCTAAAAGTCGACCCATATCACCTAAGGGTCAGATTAGATTAATTTTATGGACTTTGGACCATGAAAATAAGTTAATTATTATTAAAACCAAAGAAAGTGACAATATGTCACTCTCTTAAATCTTATAAGTATAATAATTTTAATTTAGTGATAAAATTCATGAAACTTATAAAATGAATAGTCTCCAGAAATATAATAAAATTATCTACATCATATGAATTTATTTATAATTTTTAGGGATTAAATAATTATCATTAATTGTGACACAATAGTGATACAGAAATTGTTTATCTAGTGAAAAATCAAGAATATAGTTTTTATTAAACTAATAGTGACCATAAAATTCAGAAAACCCTGACCAAAACTTATTGGTCATGTAAATTTAAACCATAATAATCCAATGGATGAATATTTGACCATTTGGAGCCTTATAAAAGTGATTATGACACTTATATTATTTTATTTTAAATGATGCCAAAGTTGTCACCTTCATAATTTAATAAATATAACAATTTAAATATTGTGCTTTTTAGATGATAAATTCGAGTAAAAGTATTATTGTGAAAGGTAATATATTTATATTCATTATAGGATTTTATTTTTAATTTTTATGCAATAAATAAGTATATTAAATAATTATACAAAAATGTTGTAGTAATTATTTTATTAAGAGATAAACCAAATAAATAGTTTTAAAAATAATAAAATAAATATTATATGAACTATTTAATGTTCTCCACTAATTTTATAGATACATATGAACTTTTATGAATCTATTAAAGCTTTTAGTTCGAACATATCTTCTGTATATATTTTATTTAAATTCATGTAAATAAATAGTGTGAAAACTGACACTATTGTTATTTTATAAAAATAAGATATTATAAAATTGTTTAAAAATCACAAAAATATTTAACAATTATAAATTTAAATTTATATGGTCTAAAATGTTATAAAGTATCCAATTATGTACAATTCACAACAAATAAGTAATTATTTGTTATAAGTTAAAATTTAGAATGTTATTACCACAAATAAAATTAAATTGATTAAGTAAGGATAAATCAAGTTGATAATGTTTAAAATAATTTTCTAACATGTCTAAATTTTATTGGTTTATGAGATTACAACCCTATATCATCTAATCTTCGGATATGAGTCATTTTGGAAGTTTTTAAGTGATAAATGTTATTTTGGAAGATGTTCACTTTGTTGGGAACACTATATGTCCAAGGAAAATAGAATATTATGGGATTTCATTAGAGGAGTAATGGTGTATTTTTATCTATGTTTTTATTGTGGATTTATAGTGATTTGGGTTATTTATGGAAATGATTAACCTATAATAAAGAATATGTGATTAGGTTAATTAATTTTAAGTATGTGACTTTAAGAGTAGATGATGTCATTTGGAGATACAATTTAATGTGGAAGACTACATTCTTATAAGTTTTGGGTTTGAATATTAGTTTGGATTATATTGAATGATTTTAAGGACAATTGATTATTGAATGGTATTTATTTAACTTTGGGGTATTGTTGGTTTAATTTTGGAAATTAGGATTAGTGCTTATTTCTCTCAAGGAATATCCTTTTGGGGGATCATTAGATCTTGTACTAACAATTTTGGTTTTGATTAATTTCTAAAGACAATGTAAATATAAATTTCATCCTGCATGAATCATGTGATTCTATAGAAGTTTATTCTAGCTCTTCCAGTGTGACCAAGTCTTCTTGAATACTCATCGTTTAAAAAAATGAGTTAGTGGTGGGAATTTATTAAAGAATGAAACTCTACTTAAAATGTAAGTATATATCTTTATATTCTTAGTCAATATCATAAATTAATTCCTCATACTTATGTAATGTAACTTAAAACAAAAAAATGTTGTCCATTTACTTTCCTACTAGGAGACTAATGGCCGTTTGTCCCAACACAAGCTTGTGGTTTTCTTATTGTTAAATTTCTCTTGATCATGATTTCTATCCCTCTCCATCAGAACTTGACACTTAGTTTATCATCTATATCCATGTTTTCCTACCTGGAATCCGAGTATGGGTTATCTTGGTTGAACGTTATACCTCTCTTTCTTTTAAAGTGATAGTTTTATTGACTCTTTTTCTGATGTGGGACTTTCCATTATATTTCCAAGCACAATTTTAAAAATTGCGAGGACGCAATTTATTGAAGGAGTGGAGAATGTAACACCCCAAGCTTCTACGGTACGTTTCTCTTTGAATAATACGATAGCATGTGTTGTACGCAACATCGAGTTCTAACACACCACAACCAATCAAACTAGCCGTTATGAATAGTAATACCTACATTTTGAAATTATATATATTTTATATTTCAAAATGGATTTCATTTTTGGTTTCGGAATATCGAAATTATCTTAAGATGAATTTTTGGTATTTTTCTGGGAACTTCCAATTTTTATGAATAGTGAAAAATACTTAAAAACAACTTTTTTAATCAAAATAATTTATAGTGATAAATTATATTATTGAGTGGTTTCAAAGTATAATTAGAATATATTTTTACCATTTTATCCAATGGTGTTCATTATAATTAATTTCAATTTGAAATTAGACCTAAACAATTGTCAATATTTTGATATATATTGTTTCTTAAAAACAAGCTATTTGTTGTGACAGCGGGAATTAATTATAAAATTAATTAATGAAAATTATATGTTTGGAATTTTGTAAAATAGATATCATTTTTGAATTCAGAATATCAATTATAGCTTAGGGTGAAATTTTGGCATTGTTCTAAAAAACTTCAATTTTTGATGAATAGTGAAACTACTAAGTGGTAGTTAAAAAACTGAATTTTTCATAAAACTTAATTTTACCGCTTCTGTGAATGGAATTTCAAAAATCCGAGAGACACGGTTAATATCAAGAAGTAAAATGTGGTTCAATGAGATGAAAATAATTTTTGGTGAATAGTAACTTTTTACTTTTATTTACCACGGTTAAAAGTAAATAGGGTAATTAAGGGTAAAAATGATATTAATATTACCCTAACACATGTCCTAATTCTATTGGACAAGTGTATCTCGACCAAAAACAACCTTAGGAATAAAATATTATCATTTAGGTCTACTTGGATTAGATTAGGACATTTATTATTATTTAATTCAAAGAAGAGTTAAAAGAGTTAAAATCAAAGTTTATTTACTAAAACATTTTTAATATAGGGTTATACATAAGATAAATTCGATTGTAAATATTCCTTAGAAAGATAATAAGATTTCCTATATAATGATATTTTATTTATAATTTTTAGACATTAAATAATTTAATTTATCTATGACCCAATGATGATGCAGTAATTACCATAATAGTGAAAAATTAAATGATGATGCAGTAACCATATAAATGATGATGCAGTAACCATATAAATTATTGCGATGAAAAAAGTTGTTTTTAGTTAAAATATAGCATGTTTTTACTATTCATCAAAATATGAAAGTTACCAGAATAATATGAAAAATTTATCCAAAGTAAATTTTTATTTCTTGATTTCAAAGAAGAATTTTATTTTGTCAAATTGAACTTATAAACATGTCAAAAACTAGATTTAAAGTGGGTGCGCCATCAAAAGGCGGCAAAACTGTATTTTTTGAAAAATACTTATTTTACCCGAAAAATATATTTTGTTCTTATACCATGTTCTAGAAAATGTGTAAGATGAATAATAATGTTATAAAATTCAAAATTTAGTTAATACTATTCATAACGGCTAGTTCATAATAATATTATAATAATATATCGTTGTTTAGTAAAACCCGGTATTACGTACAACACACGCTATCGAGGAAGGTCGCGATTGCGTGTAATGCAAGCCAAGTCAGGGTTGCATGTTGTGCAAGAATCTTTCATTGTTTCGTATAACAGAATCCAACCATATTTCATTTATACATTGAATATATATATATACTCAATGTTGCGTAGAATAACTATTATCAAAATTGTGTGTAAATCACAAAAATATTTAAAAATTATAAATTTAAATTTATATGGTCTATAATGTTATAAAGTAAACAATTATGAAAAATTCACAACAAATAAGTAATTATTTGTTATAATTTAAAATTTAGAATTTTATTACCACAAATAAACTTAAATAGATTAAATAAGGATAAATCAAAATGATAAGGTTTAAAATAAGATCCAAACATATCTAAATTTGATTGGCTGATGAGATTACAACCCTATATCATCTAATCTTCGAATATGAGTCATTTTTGGAGGTTTTTACGTGGGGTTAGATTTATTATAAATTAATATTTTTTAGAATTCCAAAGGTGCCCCTCTCCTCCCTTATAAAAGGGCACCTCCTCCCTCTCTTCCACACACCACTTTGAGCCTTCAAGCTCGGCCAAACCCTGCCCAATTCTCTTCTCCAATTCCCTAGAAACATCCTAGAGGTCCTGGTCTTCTTCAAAGACCAATTTTAGTGCCCTAAGAGGAGGTCTCAAAGAGGCGCTTCAAAGAAGAGGTAATTTCCGTTACCGATTCTTTCACCTTTATTTCTTCTTCCACTTCTTCTTATTAAGTTGTTTCATTATGAAGTAATAACATCAGTATCACTCATATACTGATATGTTATTATAAGTATGAAACAACCCTATTTCACCATCTATCCATCCTATGGAAAACGAAATCACCGCTCGTGCTTACGTACGGAATACCGTCTCCACGCCGTGGTGTAAACTATTTTCCACCACCACCTTACTTGGATGGGTATAATGGTGTAAATAATAACTATATATGATTATTGTAAAGTGATATTGATTCTGTAATAGTATACATACACTCCAATAGAATTCCACGATCATGGGAACGATATCATCGCTTGTGAGTACGTACGGAATACCGTCTCCATGACGCGATGCGATTCATTCTCAATGATTAACCATTCATAAATGATTATAAAGTATATATAATAAGTAATCATGAAATATATGACATAATAATGATACTGGATTTATCTATATTTATATATTTATGTCATCCAATTAATTCCATTCAATTCAATGAGGAAACGAAAACAACGTTCATGCGTACGTACGGCCTACCGTCTCCATGAACAGTGTATTTCTTTCCATTTATCGATCTATTATATATATGTATATTCTGAATATATATTCTATATAAATCATGTTTTACATTCTGGATGTAAGTAATCATGATCTAAGTAATCATATGAATAATTACAAGTCAAAACACGAACGACAAATGAAACGATTTTACCCAAAACGCTCTTTAACATGGAATTCACAAAAGAACGGGTAATATAAAGTCATAAGTGAACCATATATGATATCATAACAATTAATATGATTATGTAATAAGTCAATAACATTATTTAAATCATTATACAGGAGGTTCGGATACGTACGAAGCATATCGGACCTAAGGTAATGGATAATTTTGCAAATCTCATTTTTATCCGAGATTGCTTATTCGTAAGTATTTACTGGGGTTATTTCTATCATCCATGTCCATGTTTTATAAAAGTGTTTTCATGTATGTTTAATGTACTTTTGACCCATTTTTGACTTTTACTACATGGTATGTAAGAAATCTTTCTTTTTTTTACGTTACGAGGTACTTTTTGACTTTTTCAGCAAAAGTACGAAAAGAATGTTTTTCTTTTAACTTATACGGAACGAACGGATTTTTATGGTTTTATAAAGACTTATTTTCATGAAGATTCCTCCAAAATATTTCATGACTATTTTCGACAAAATCTCTCTCTTTTAAAATTGCATGACGTTTTGTGAAAAGAAATTGATTTTGAAGAAGAAAGAATATTTTCCTCAAGAATTCATTACAAGTGTTTTATCAAAACCATTTTACATCTAAGATGAAATTATTTCATATGTGTATGTTTCAAGTGTAATATCTCTATGATTGACATGGTTTCACTTTTCTTATTATGAAATGATATCCATTTCTTTTATATGGATTATGTGATGATGGGATGGTGTTTATGAAACCCATTTTATTCGTTGGGTTATTATGAATGATGTATGTTTATTTTGTGGCACAAGTAAGAATGATTTCATTATGATATGGGTGGGACCTATATATCCCTCTAATGCATTTGGTAAAGATTTATATCTCATGAGATAGACATGGATGGAACAGCAAGTTAAACCGGTTCAGTAATACAGGACTGGAACGAGGAGTGAACTCGATTCAGAAAGGGACTTTGTCCACTAAGATGGTCTTGGCAGCAACGCGTTGGCTACTATGGAAATCATATCATGTGATTAATGGTTGCCAAAATTACATGTTTTATTCCCATTCTATTTTATCATTCTTAATGTTTCTTTATGATCTATGCCTTACGTACTTCCATGTTTTATTTCATTTATCAAGCTTTTGATGTTTAAACATTATGTTCATGTTTTTAATTTCAAATGTATATGGTATGTTTTATTTTATCCATGCTTACCCTTACTGAGAATTTGAGCTCACCCTTTTTATGTTTTCTTTTTCCCAGGATATAAATAAAGGTTGTAGGTAAGAAAAAAAGGGGAAGATCTTTATGGGAGATGTTGATGATATTTCACCACGATTAGAAGATTACGTTCCAAGTTTCCAAAGACACTAAACTATTACAGTCCTTGGATGTAAATGGTAAGTTTATTAACTATATAATATAAAAATACAAAGTGACATCGGTAAATGTCAATCTAATTAACTAAGAGTTAAAACTAAAAGATAAGGTTAATATAATGACCTAAACTTGTCTAAATTCTATTGGATGAGAGGATTTAGACCCATACCCACCTTAGCTTTGAAATATATCAATTTGGAGCTATTAAAAACCTAATTTGACTTTATAATAAAATAATATTTTTAGTTATTCCAAAGGTGCCCCTCTCCTCCCTTATAAAAGGGCACCTCCTCCCTCTCCTCCTCACACCAATTTGAGCCTTCAAGCTCGGTCAACCCCTACCCAATTCTCTTCTCCACTTCCCTAGAAACATCCTAGAGGTCCTGGTATTCTTCAAAGACCAATTTTAGTGCCCTAAGAGGAGGTCTCAAAGAGGCACTTCAAAGAAGAGGTAATTTCCATTACCGAATCTTTCACCTTTATTTCTTCTTCCACTTCTTATTCTTAGGTTGTTTCATTATGAAGTAATAACATCAGTATCACTCATATACGGATATGTTATTATAAGTATGAAACAACCCTATTTCACCATATATCCATCCTATGAAAAATGAAATCACCGCGCGTGCGTACGTACGGAATACTGTCTCCACGCCGTGGTGTAATATATTTTCCACCACCACCTTACTTGGATGGGTATAATGGTGTAAATAATAACTATATATGATTATTATAAAGTGATCTTGATTCTGAAATAGTATACATACACTCCATTAAAATTTCACGATCATGGGAACAATATCATCGCTCGTGCGTACGTACGGAATACCGTCTCCACGATGTGATGCAACTCGTTCTACATGATCTTCATTGCATAATGATTATATACATGAATTGAATTAATGAATATGATATATATTACACTAATACCATTCTGTAAATGAGGTATCTATAACCTAAAAATAAAAATAAAAATTTATTCGACAAAACACGCATAAGAACAAAAAGTAATAAACATCCGAATAACAAGTAGTAATGAAATATTACTAATAAGAAGCTAATAATATGACCATATATGATATCATAAAAATAAGTATGATTCTGGAATAAGTAAATATCATTATTCAAATCATTATACAGGAGGTTCGGACATTTACGAAGCAAATCAGACCTAAGGTAAGGGAAAATATCACAATCTCATTTTATCCGAGATTGTTTATACTTTGGTATTTACTGGGGTGTATTTTATCATCCACATCCATGTTTCCTCAATATGTAATATTTCTTCCATCCACCTACAATATTTTAAATCCAATTTTACCCTTCGGTGAGTTTTTAGTAAAAGATATGAAAGAAATCTTTTATCGTTTTTCGTACGAGGTACTTTTTGACTTTTCCGACAAAAGTACGGGAAGAATATTTTTTTTTAACTTATACGGAATGAATGGATTTTTAAAAAATTATTTCCAAGAAGATTCCTTTACAAGTTTTCAAGTTTATTTTTAATCAACTTCTTTTAGTTTAAAATTGTATGACATGTTAAGAAAGAAGTATTTTTCAAAAAATGAAGTTTTGCCGCCTTTTGATGGCACACCCACATTAAATCTAGTTTTTGACATGTTTATAAGTTCAATTTGACAAAATAAAATTCTTCTTTTGAATCAGGGTATAAAAATTTACTTTCGATAAATTTTTGATATTTTTCTGATAACTTTCATATTTTGATGAATAGTAAAAATACGCTAATTTTTAATTAAAAACAACTTTTTTCATTGAGATAATTTATATGGATAAATTATAATATTGAATGGTTTTAAAGTATAAATAGAATATATTTTTACCATTTTATATAATGCATGTCATTAGCATTAATTTTACATTGAATTCATAGGTAAAAACATTTCAATCTTTGGCAATGTTTTAACTTCAAAAACCCGTTTTCTTAACAATGAGATTTATTTTAAATTAATTACTGCAACTTATATGTTTTGAATTTTGAAAAATGGATCCCATATTCAGAATCAGTGGTTCCAAATTATGTTAATATGCTACTTTTTATTTTTGGGCATTATGAATAGTAACTACGGTAAATTTTATTTACCATAGTTAAAGGTAAATCGGGTAATTAAGGGTAAATATAAGATTATAAAATTACCCTAACACCTTCCAAAATCCTATTGGATGACTAAAAGTCGACCCATATCACCTAAGTGTAGGATTAGATTCATTTAATGGACTTTTTTCCATGAAAATAATTTAATTATTATTAAAACCAAAGAATGTGACAACATGTCACTTTCTTAAATCTTATAAGTATAATAATTTTAATTTGATGATAAAATTAATGAAACTTCGAACATGAATAGTCTCCAGAAATCTAATACAATTATCTACATCATAGGAATTTATTTAGAATTTTTAGGTTTTAAATAATTATCATTACTTATGACACAATAGTGATGTTGAAATTATTTTATTAATTAAAATATCAAATAAATTGTATTAAAAAATATTAAAATAAATATTATATGAACTATTTAATGTGCTACACTAATTTTATAGATACATATGAAATTTTATGAATCTATTAAAGCTTTTATTTCGAACATATCTTCTGTATATATTTTATTTAAATTCAAATAAATGAATAGTGTCAAAATTGACACTATTGTTATTTTATAAAAATAACATATTATAAAATTGTTTAAAAATCACAAAAATATTTGAAAATTATAAATTAAAATTTATATGGTCTACAATGTCAGAAAGTTTCAAATTATGGAAAATTCACAACACATATGTAATTATTTATAATAATTTAAAATTTAGAATATTATTACCACAAATAAAATTAAATTGATAAATAAGGATAAATCAAGTTGATAATGTTTAAAATAAATTCCTAACATGTATAAATTTTATTGGTTGATGATATTACAACCCTATCTCATCTAAGCTTCGGATATGAGTCATTTTGGAAGTTTTTAAGTGGGGTTGGGATATAATATAAACTAATATTTCTTATATTTCTAAAGGTGCCCCTCTCCTCTCTTATAAAAGGGCACCTCCTCCCTCTCTTCCTCACACAAATTTGAGCCTTCAAGCTCTGCCAATCCCTGCCCATTTCACTTCCCCACTTCCTTAGAAACCTACTAGAGGTACTGGTCTTATCAAAAGACCAACTCTAGTGCCTTAAGAGAGAGTTTAAAGGAGGCACTTTGAGAAAGAGGTAATACCTTCTACCGTTTTCTTCAAGTTCCATTCTTCTTCTACTCCCTCTTCTTTAGTTGTTTCATTATGAGGTAATAACATCAGTATCACTCGTATACTAATATGTTATTATAAATATGAAACAACCCTATTTCACCTCTTATCCATCATACGGAAAACAAAATCACCACGCGTGCGTATGTACGGAATACCGTCTGCACGCCGTGGTGTAATCTATTTTCCACCACCACCTTACTTGGATGGGTATAATGGTGTAAATAATAACTATATATGATTATTTTAAGGTTATATTGATTCTGAAATAGTATACATACACTCCAATAAAATTCCACGATCATGGGAACGATATCATCGCTCGTGCGTACGTACGGAATACCGTCTCCACGATGTGATGCGACTCGTTCTACATGATCTTCATTTAATAATGATTATATAAATGAATTGAATGAATTAATATGATATATATTACACTAATAACATTCTGGAAATGAGGTATCTATAACCTAAAGAGAAGAATAATAATTTATTCGACAAAACACGCATAAGAACAAAAAGTAATAAACACCTGAATAACA
Organism: Viscum album; assembly: GCA_963277665.1. Lineage (NCBI taxonomy): Eukaryota > Viridiplantae > Streptophyta > Magnoliopsida > Santalales > Viscaceae > Viscum > Viscum album. The sequence goes on along the minus strand of OY728140.1, from coordinate 716,428,749 downwards.
AGTAGTAATGAAATATTACTAATAAGAAGATAAGAATACGACCATATATGATATCATAAAAATATGTACTATTATAGAATAAGTCAATAACATTATTTAAATCATTATACAGAAGTTTTGGACACTTACAAAGCAAATCGGACCTAAGGTAAGGGAAATATCACAATCTCATTTTTATCTGAGATTGTTTATACTTTGGAATTTACTGGGGTGTATTTTATCATCCACATCCATGTTTCCTCAATATGTAATATTTATATCGTTCTACAATAGTTTATATCCAATTTTACCCTTTGTTGAGTTTTTTGTAAAAGATATGAAAGGAATTTTTTGTCATTTTTCGTATGAGGTACTTTTTGATTTTTCCGACAAAAATACAAGAAGAATGTTTTCTTTTAACTTATACGACATGAATGGATTTTTAAAACATTATTTCCAAGAAGCTTCCCTTAAAATTTTTCAAGTTTATTTTTAATCAACTTCTTTTAGTTTAGAATTGTATGACATGTTAAGAAAGGAAAAGTGTTTTTAAAGTAAAAAAGATATTTTCCTCAAGAATGGAGTTCAAGTGTTTTATCAAAATTATTTTCCATATAAGATAATAAAGGGTTATGTTTCTATAAATATTATTACATTGATTTGATTATGTTGTGATGAAATTATTTTTATGAATTCCTTTATCTTATATGAATTGTTTTATGATGTCATGTTGTTTAAGAATCCCATTTTTACTACATGGGTTATGTAATGATGTATGATTTATGATTTTGTGGCACACATAAGAATGGTATCATTATGAGATGGGTGGGACCTATATCTCCCTCCAATGCATTGGGTAAAGATTTTATATCTCATGAGATAGACATGGCTGGAATGGCAGGTTAAACCAGTTTAGTAAAACAGAACTGAAACGAGGAGTGAACTCGGTTCAGAAATGGACTTTGTCCACTAAGATAGTCTTGGAAATGAGTCTTGACTAATAAGAAATGATTATTTATGATTATGTGTGTATGCCAAAAAGTTTCATGTTTTAATTTATGATTATTGGGATTTCATTTCACTACTATGATTTATCCCATGTTATGAAATTATGCTCTCTTTTGCAGGTTAAGATTTCCAAAATGTTATGTTCTTATATGATGTGATTGATATTTATTTTGTTTACCCTTACTGAGCATTTGAGCTCACCCTTCTGTATGTTTTCTTTCCCCAGGCCAGGAAGAAGCTTATTAAGTAATATATGCCAAAAGGGACTATAGATATGATGAAATAAATGGGAGACAATGTAGACGCTTTATGAACCAGTTGTTTATGTTTCCCAGTTTCTAAAGACACTATACCTATTCGGTCTTTTCATGGTTTTGTTATATGTTGTAATAAGTATGCTTCAATTTTGAAGTAATAACAATGTATGTAAAGTATGGGTCATTATAATAACCTTCTTTCTGACCTGGGGAAAGAAAACATACAAAAGGGTGAGCTCAAATGCTCAGTAAGGGTAAACAAAAGAAATATCAATCACATCAAAATAAAAACATAACATTTTGGAAATCTTACCCTGCAAAAGAGATCATAATTTCATAACATGGGATAAATCATGGAAGTGAAATGTAATCCCAATAATCATAACTTAAAACATGAAACTTTGTGGCATACACACATAATCATTGAGAATCATTTCTTATTAGTCAAGACTCATTGACAAGACTATCTTAGTGGACAAAGTCCATTTCTGAACTGAGTTCACTCCTCGTTTCAGTCCTGTTTCACTGAACCGGTATAACCTGCCGTTCCAGCCATGTCTATCTCATGAGATATAAAATATTTACCCAATTAATTGTAGGGAGATATAGGTCCCACCCATCTCATAATGATACCATTCTTATGTGTGCCACAAAATCATAAACCATATATCATAACATAACCCATGTAATAAAAATGGAAATCTTAAACATCGTGACATCATAAAACAATTCATATAAGATAAAGGAATTCATAAAAATAATTACATCACAACATAATCAAATCAATGTAATAATAGGGATAGAAACAGAACCCTTTATTATCTTATATGGAAAATAATTTTGATAAAGCACTTGAACTCCATTCTTGAGGAAAATATCCTTTCTACTTCAAAAACACTTTTCCTTTCTTAACATGTCATACAATTCTAAACTAAAATAAGTTGATTAAAAATAAACTTGAAAACTTGTAAGGTAAGATTCTTGGAAATAATGTTTTAAAAATCCATTCATGCCGTATAAGTTAAAAGAAAACATTCTTCTCGTACTTTTGTCGGAAAAGTCAAAAAGTACCTCGTACAAAAAACGACAAAAGATTCCTTTCATATCTTTTACAAAAACTCACCGAAGGGTAGAATTGGATATAAACTATTGTAGAAGGATATAAATATTACATATTGAAGAAACATGGATGTGGATGATAAAATACACCCCAGTAAATTCCAAAGTATAAACAATCTCGGATAAAAATGAGATTGTGATATTTCCCTTACCTTAGGTCCGATTTGCTTCGTAAGTGTCCGAACCTCCTGTATAATGATTTAAATAATGTTATTGACTTATTCCAGAATCATAATTATTTTTATGATATCATATATGGTCATATTCTTAGCTTCTTATTAGTAATATTTCATTACTACATGTTATTTGGGTGTTTATTACTTTTTGTTCTTATGCATGTTTTGTCGAATAAATTCTTATTCTTATCTTTAGGTTATATATACCTCATTTCCATAATTTTATTAGTGTAATATATATCATATTAATTCATTCAATTCATTTATATAATCATTATTAAATTAATATCATGTAGAACGAGTCGCCTCACATCGTGGAGACGGTATTCCGTACGTACGCATGAGCGATGATATCATTCCCATGATCGTGGAATTGTATTGGAGTGTATGTATACTATTTCAGAATAAATATCACCTTAAAATAATCATATATAGTTATTATTTATACCATTATACCCATCCAAGTAAGGTGGTGGGGGAAAATAGATTACACCACGGTGTGGAGATGGTATTCCGTACGTACGCACGCGCGGTGATTTCGTTTTCCGTAGGATGGATAAGAGGTTAAATAGGGTTGTTTCATATTTATAATAACATATCAGTATATGAGTGATACTGATTTTATTACTTGATAATGAAACAACTAAAGAAGAAGAAGTGGAATAAGAAATAAAGATGAAAGAATCGGTAACGGGCATTACCTCTTCTTTGAAGCGCCTCTTTGAGACCTCCTCTTAGGGCACTAAAATTGGTCTTTGAAGAAGACCAGGACCTCTAGGATGTTTCTAGGGAAGTGGGAAAGTGAAATGGGCAGGGATTGGACGATCTTGAAGGCTCAAATTGGTGTGAGGGGAAGAGGAAGGAGGTGCCCTTTTATAAGGGAGGAGAGGGGCACCTTTGGAAATATAAGAAATATTAGTTTATATTAAATCCCAACCCCACTTAAAAACTTCCAAAATGACTCATATCCGAAGATTAGATGAGATAGGGTTTTAATATCATTAGACAATAAAATTTAGACATGTTAGGAATTTATTTTAAACATTATCAACATGATTTATCCTTATTTATCAATTTAATTTTATTTGTGGTAATAATATTCTAAATTTTAAATTATTAAAAATAATTATATATGTGTTGTGAATTTTCCATAATTTGACACTTTATGACATTTATGACCATATAAATTTTAATTTATAATTTTTAAATATTTTTGTTATTTTTAAACAATTTTATAATATGTTATTTTTATAAAATAACAATAGTGTCAATTTTGACACTATTCATTTATTCGAATTTAAATAAAATATATACATAAGATATGTTAGAACTAAAAGCTTTAATAGATCCATAAAATGTCATGTGTATCTAGAAAATTAGTGGAGCACATTAAATAGTTCATATAATATTTATTTTATTATTTTTAAAACCATTTATTTGATATTTTAATTAATAAAATAATTTCAACATCACTATTGTGTCATAATTAATGATAATTATTTAATACCTAAAAATTATAAATAAATTCCTATGATGTATATAATTGTATTATCTTTCTGTAGACTATTCATGTTCGAAGTTTCCTGAAGTTTATCACTAAATTAAAATTATTATACTTATAAGATTTAAGAAAGTGACATGTTGTCACATTCTTTGGTTTTAATAATAATTAAATTATTTTCATAAACAAAAGTCCATTACATGAATCTAATCCGACCCTTAGGTGATATGGGTCGACTTTTAGTCATCCAATAGGATTTTGGCAGGTGTTATGGTAATTTTATAATCTTATATTTACCCTTAATTACCCGATTTACCTTTAACTATGGTAAATAAAATTTACCGTAGTTACTATTCATAATGCCCAAAAATAAAAGGTAGCCTATTAAAATAATTTGGACCCACTGATTCTAAATATGGGATCCATTTTTCAAAATTCAAAACATATAAGTTGCAGTAATTAATTTAAAATAAATCCGGTTGTTAAGAAAACAGGTTTTAGAAGTTAAAACATTGCCAAAGATTGAAATGTTTTTACCTATGAATTCAATGTGAAATTAATGATAATGACATAAATTATATTAAATGGTAAAAATATATTCTATTTATACTTTAAAACCATTCAATTTTATAATTTATCCATATAAATTATCTCAATGAAAAAAGTTGTTTTTAATTAAAAATTAGCGTATTTTTACTATTCATCAAGATATGAAAGTTATCAGAAAAATATCAAAAATTTATCCAAAGTAAATTTTTATACCCTGATTCAAAATAATAATTTTATTTTGTCAAATTTAACTTATAAACATGTCAAAAACTAGATTTAATGTGGGTGCGCCATCAAAAGGCTGCAAAAATGCATTTTTTGAAAAATACTTCTTTTATCCAAAAAAAAACTGATTTTGCTTTTATACCTCATTCTAGAAAATGTATAAATTGAATTAAAATGTTATAAAATTTAAAATTCAGTTAATAATATTCATAACGACTAGTTTTAATAATATTTTAATAGCATATCGTTTTTTAGTGAAACTCGGTATTGCGTATGACGCAAGCTATCAAAGAAGGCCGCAGTTGCGTGTAAAGCAAGCCAAGCTAGTGTTGTGTGTAGTGAAAGATTTCTTTTATTATTTATATAAAAACAAAATATTTCTCATAAAAGTCTCGGGTGTTACATTCTACCCCCCTTAAAATGAATTTCGCCCTCAAAATTTGTCACTTTGTAACAAACAGATGAGGATACCTCTCCCTCATCATATCCTCAAGCTCCCATGTAGCTTCTTCTAATTGGTGGTTCCTCCATAAAACTTTCAGCAAGCGAGTGGTCTTGTTCCATAGGACTTTTTCACTACGATCTAGAATCTCTATCGGCTATTCTTCATAAGAAAGATGTACCTAGGTACATTACATTACTTTAGCGGAATAATTAATACATAACAAAAACAGACACACAAGGACCGTAATAGTTTAGTGTCTTTGGAAACTTGAAACATAATCTTCTAATCGTGGTGAAAGATCTTCAACATCTCCCATAAAGATCTTCCCCTTTTTTTTCTTACCTAAAACCTTTATTTATATCCTGGGGAAAAGAAAACATAAAAATGGTGAGCTCAAATGCTCAGTAAGGGTAATCATGGATAAAATAAAACATACCATATACATTTGAACTTAAAAACATGAACATAATTTTTAAACATCAAAAGATTGAGCAATGAAAAAAAACATGGAAGTACGTAAGGCATAGATCATAAAAAAACATTAAGAATGATAAAATAGCATGGGAATAAAACATGTAATTGTGGCAACCATTAAGCACATGATATGATTTCCATAGTAGCCAAGGCATTGCTACCAAGACTATCTTAGTGGACAAAGTCCCTTTTTGAATCGAGTTCACTCCTCGTTCCAGTCCTGTATTACTGAACCAGTTTAACTTGCCGTTCCAGCCATGTCTATCTCATGAGATATAAATCTTTACCCAATGCATTGGAGGGAGATATAGGTCCCACCCATCTCATAAGGATACCATTCTTATGTGTGCCACAAAATCATAAAGCATACATCATTGCATAACCCATGTAATAAAAATGGGATTCTTAAACATCGTGACATCATAAAACAATTCATATAAGATAAAGGAATTCATAAAAATAATTCCATCACAACATAATAAAATCAATGTAATAATAGGGATAGAAACAGAACCCTATATTATCTTAGATGGAAAATAATTTTGATAAAACACTTGAACTCCATTCTTGAGGAAAATATCCTTTCTACTTCAAAAACATTTTCCTTTCTTAACATGTCATACAATTTTAAACTAAAAGAAGTTGATTAAAAATAAACTTGAAAACTTTTAAAGGAATATTCTTGGAAATAATGTTTTAAAAATCCATTCATGCCGTATAATTTAAAAAAACATTCTTCTCATACTTTTGTTGGAAAAGTCAAAAAGTACCTCGTACGAAAAATGACAAAAGATTCCTTTCATATCTTTTACAAAAAACTCACCGAAGGGTAAAATTTGATATAAACTATTTTAGAAGGATATAAATATTACATATTGAGGAAACATGGATGTGGATGATAAATATTCCCCAGTAAATTCTGAAGTATAAACAATCTCGGATAAAAATTGAGATTGCAAGATTTTCCCTTACCTTAGGTCCGATATGCTTCGTACGTATCTGAACCTCCTGTATAATGATTTAAATAATGTCATTGACTTATTACAGGATCATATTAATTGTTATGATATCATATATGGTTCACTTATGACTTTATATTACCCATTCTTTTGTAAATTAATGTTAAAGTAGCGTTTTGGGTAAAATCATCTTTTTTATCATACGTGTTTGGACTTGTTGTTCTTGATGTTATTATTACTTATATCATGATTTACTTACTTTAAAAATGTAAATCATGATTTATATATCATATAAATTCATTATATATTAATCATATACAAGAATTTATAATAGTACATAACATATGGAGGTAAGAAATGAAACACACTGTTCATGGAGACGGTAAGCTGTACGTACGCATGAACGCAACTTTCATTTCTATTTATTATTTTAATGGAATTAAAACATAATGATACATAGGTATATTATAATTTCAGTATAATATCATATATAATATCATTAACCACATCCTTTATACATCCCACATAAGGTATTAACGAATCACATCACTTTGAGGGGGCGGTAGTCCGCACTTCCTCAAATGAGATTATCGTATTTACCGACTATGGAAACCGTAAAGGCTTGATATAATTGGGAATTAAAGAAGAATAAGGAAATAATAAACATAATATATATTATATATAAATACTGTTCCATCATAATGGCCACCATAAGAGGCGGTATGAGAAAATCGAACAATCATCGTTTCGTGAGGCGTTAGTTTGCCATCACAGAAACATTATGTTCTTCATCCATTAGATAGAGGTCTGTGTAAGTGTAGTTCGAATCCTTCTAATAACAACATCATAGTATTTTTAAGATACTGTTTTTGTCACAAAATAAAGGATTAAAAAGATTTTAGGGGTTGGAGAATTAGAATAAAAGAAAACAACTTAAGAGAAACTATTACCTTTAATTTTGGTAACTTCCTTTGGTTTGAACCAAAAGGACTTCTTGGAGAGTCTTATGCCTAATTTAAGGCTTCAATGGAGAGGAGAGGGATGTAGGGAGCTTATTTGGGCAGAGTTTTGATGAGCCAAAAGGCTTGATAGGTGTGAGGAATTGCATAGAAGTGGTCTCCTTTTATAAGGGAGTGGAGGGGCTCTTTAGGAAAGTGTGAAAACATTATTTTATTATAAACTTATCTTCGGTTTCAGGAGGTCCAAAATACATTAATGTCGAAGATAAGATGACTAATATTCGAAATAAAATCATCCAATAGGAATTGGACAGGTTTTGGATGATATTTTAATCATTTTAATCTTATTTATTTAAATCATTTATTAATGAGGTAAATACTGCATCATTATTTTGACATAAATAATTTAATTTATCTGATGTCTAAAAATTATAAAAAAAATACAAACATGTAGGAAATCTTCTTATATTTCCAATTAATATTTATAGCCCAAAATATAATTTATATAGCCCCTTATAAAAATTAATTACTAAACGATTTTTGTTAATTCCAATTTTCTCTTTACATTAAATTAATTAATATAATGTGTCATTGTCTTTCATAAGTGGCTCCATGGGGTCCCAAAATCGACCCAAGGATGACCATGGTTGGCCACTACTCATCCAATAAATTTAGGACAAGTTTCAAGGTAATTTTCATGTATGTTTAAATTCCTTTTTACCCATTTTTGACTTTTACTACATGGTATGTAAGGAATCTTTCTTTTGTTTACATTACGAGGTACTTTTTGACTTTTCTGGCAAAAGTACGAAAAGAATGTTTTTATTTTAACTTATATGGCACGAACATATTTTTATGGTTTTATAAAGCCTTATTTTCATGAAGCTTCCTCCAAAAGATTTCATGACTATTTTCAACAAAATCTCTTTCTTTTAAAATTGCATGACGTTTTGTGAAAAGAAATTGATTTTGAAGAAGAAAGGATATTTTCCTCAAGAATTCATTACAAGTGTTTTATCAAAACCATTTTCCATCTAAGATGAAATTATTTCATATGTGTATGTTTCAAGTGTAATGTCTCTATGATTGACATGGTTTCACTTTTCTTATTATGAAATGATATCCATTTCTTTTATATGGATTATGTGATGATAAAATGATGTTTATAAAACCCATTTTATTCGTTGGGTTATTATGAATGATGTATGTTTATTTTGTCGCACAAGTAAGAATGATTTCATTATGATATGGGTGGGACCTATATCTCCCTCCAATTCATTGGGTAAAGATTTATATCTCATGAGATAGACATGGCTGGAATGGAAAGTTAAACCGGTTCAGTAATACAGGACTGGAACGAGGAGTGAACTCGATTCAGAAAGGGAATTTGTCCACTAATATGGTCTTGGAAGCAATGCCTTGGCTACTATGGAAATCATATCATTTTGTTAATGGTTTCCACAATTACATGTTTTATTCCCATGCTATTTTATCATTCTTAATGTTTCTTTATGATCTATGCCTTACATACTTCCATGTTTTATGTCATTTCTCAAGATTTTGATGTTTAATCATTATGTTCATGTTTTTAAGTTCAAATGTATATTGTATGTTTTATTTTATCCATGATTACCCTTACTGAGCATTTGAGCTCACCCTTTTTATGTTTTCTTTTCCCCAGGATATAAAGAAAGGTTTTAGGTAAGAAAAAAAGGGGAAGATCTTTATGGGAGATGTTGAAGATCTTTCACTACGATTAGAAGATTATGTTCCAACTTTCCAAAGACACTAAACTATTACGGTCCTTGTGTGTCTGTTTTTGTTATGTATTAAGTATTCCACTAAAGTAATGTAATCTTCTAATAGTGGTGAAAGATCTTCAACATCTCCCATAAAGATCTTCCCCTTTTTTTCTTACCTAAAACCTTTCTTTATATCCTGGGGAAAATAAAACATAAAAAGGGTGAGCTCAAATGCTCAGTAAGGGTACACATGGATAAAATAAAACATACCATATACATTTGAACTTAAAAACATGAACATAATGTTTAAACATCAAAAGCTTGGGCAATGACATAAAACATGGAAGTACGTAAGGCATAGATCATAAAGAAACATTAAGAATGATAAAATATCATGGGAATAAAACATGTAATTATGGAAACCATTAAGCACATGATATGATTTCCATAGTAGCCAAGGCATTGCTGCCAAGACCATCTTAGTGGACAAAGTCCCTTTCTGAATCGAGTTCACTCCTCGTTCCAGTTCTGTATTACTGAACCGGTTTAACTTGCCGTTCCAGACACGTCTATTTCATGAGATATAAATCTTTACCCAATTAATTGGAGGGAGATATAGGTCCCACCCATCTCATAATTAAATCATTCTTATTTGTGCCACAAAACGTACATCATTCGTAATAACCCAACGAATAAAATGGTTTTCATAAACATCATCCCATCATCGCATAATCCATATAACAGAAATGGATATCATTTCATAATAAGAAAAGTGAAACCATGTAAATCATAGAGACATTACACTTGAAACATACACATATGAAATAATTTCATCTTAGATGGAAAATGGTTTTGATAAAACACTTGAAATGAATTCTTGAGGAAAATATCCTTTCTTCTTCAAAATCAAATTCTTTTCACAAAAAGTCATGCAATTTTAAAAGAAAGAGATTTTATTGAAAATAGTCATGAAATATTTTGGATGAAGCTTCATGAAAATAAGGCTTTATAAAACTGTAAAAATCCATTCATGTCGTATAAGTTAAAAAAACATTCTTTTCGTACTTTTTCTAGAAAAGTCAAAAAGTACCTCATAACGTAAACAAAAGAAAGATTCCTTACATACCATGTAGTCAAAGTCAAAAATGGATAAAAAGTACTTTAAACATACATGAAAACACTTTTATAAAACATGTATATGGATGATAGAAATAACCCCAGTAAATACTTACGAATAAGGAATCTCGGATAAAAATGAGATTTGCAAAATTATCCCTTACCTTAGGTCCAATTTGCTTCTTAAGTGTCCGAACCTCCTGTATAATGATTTAAATAATGTTATTGACTTATTAAATAATCATATTCATTGTTATGATATCATATATGGTTCACTTATGACTTTATATTACCCGTTCTTTTGCAAATTCCATGTTAAAGAGCGTTTTGGTTAAAATCGTTTCATTTGTCGTCCGTGTTTTGACTTGTAATTATTCATATGATTACATAGATCATGATTACTTAATTACAGAATATAAAACATGATTTATATATAATATATATTCAGAATATACATATATATAATAGATCGATAAATGGAAAGAAATACACCGTTCATGGAGACGGTAGGTCGTACGTACGCATGAATGCTGTTTTTGTTTCCTTATTGAGTTGAATGAAATTAAATAGATGACATATATATATATACATAAATCCAGTAGCATTATTATTCCATATATTTAATTATTATTCATTATATATACTTTATAATCATTCTTGAATGGTTAATCATGGAAAATGAATCTCATCGCGTTCATGGAGACGGTAGTCCGTACGTACGCACGGGCGACAATATCATTCTTTTGAAATTAAAATAATATATAATTGGATATTATATCATATATACAGAATCATTATAATGTTATATTTATTATTTACATGTGTTACACATCATTATTATACCCATCCAAATAATAATATATTGAATAACAATTACACCACGACGTGGAGACGGTAAGCCGTACGTACGCACGTATGGTGACATGTTATTCAAAGGGTGGATAGAATACTGAATATGGTTGTAACATATTTATAATAACATCACAGTATATATAAGATACTAGAGTTATTATTTTAGAATGGTAATAACAAAGAAAGAAGAAGTGGAAGAATAAATGAATTTGAAAAAGGGTGGTGAAAACATTACCTCTTCTTCGGGTTCTTCCGTTTGATTTGATCAAAATGGATCCTTAGGTTGGCTTTCTAATCAAACTAAGGCCTCTAGGTTGTAGTGAGAGAAGTTGAGAGAGTATTTGGGCAGAGTTTGGCCGAACCAAAAGGCTTTGAAGGTGTGAAGTAATGAGAAGGGGGAGTGCCCTTTTATAAGAGGGGTGGGGGCACCTTTGGAAAAGCTAGAAATATTAATTTATAATAAATTCATATTCGGTTTCTAATAGCTACAAAGTTGATTATTCAAAGTTTAAGGTGGGTATAGGTCGAAAACCATTCAACCAATATAATTTAGACAGGTTTGGGTTACTATATTAACCTTATCTGTTAGTTTTAACTCTTAGTTAATTAGTTTGACATTTACCATGTCACTTTGTATTTTTATATTATATAGTTAATAAACTTACTATATACATCCAAGTGACCCCAAGTGGTCCATTAATGATACACCTATCATGATATAAGTCTCTGGGCCAAACCTTATATTTTTATGAATTTAATATCAATTAATAATATAACAAAAACAGACACACAAGGACCGTAATAGTTTAGTGTCTTTGGAAAATTGGAACGTAATCTTCTAATCGTGGTGAAAGATCTTCAACATCTCCCATAAATATATTCCCCTTTTTTTTCTTACCTAAAACCTTTCTTTATATCCTGGAGAAAATAAAACATAAAAAGGGTGAGCTCAAATGCTCAGTAAGGGTAAGCATGGTTAAAATAAAACATACCATATACATTTGAACTTAAAAACATGAACATAATGATTAAACATCAAAAGCTTGAGAAATGACATAAAACATGGAAGTACGTAAGGAATAGATCATAAAAAAACATTAAGAATGATAAAATAGCATGGGAATAAAACATGTAATTGTGGCAACCATTAAGCACATGATATGATTTCCATAGTTGTCAATGCATTTCTCCCAAGACTATCTTAGTGGACAAAGTCCATTTCTGAATTGAGTTCACTCCTCGTTCCAGTCCTGTATTACTGAATCGGTTTAACTTTCCATTCTAACCATGTCTATCTCATGAGATATAAATATTTACCCAATGCATTGGAGGGAGATATAGGTCCCACCCATATCATAATGAAATCATTCTTTCTTATGCCACAAAATAAACATACATCATTCATAATAACCCAATAAATAAAATGGGTATCATAAACATCATCCCATAATCCCATAATCCATATAAAAGAAATGGATATAGTTTCATAACAAGAAAAGTTAAACCATTTAAATCATAGATACATGATACTTGAAACATACACATGTGAAATAATGTCATCTTAGATGAAAATGGTTTTTATAAAACACTTGAAATGGATTCTTGAGGAAAATATCATTTTTTCTTCAAAATAATTTTCTTTTCACAAAATGTCATGCAATTTTAGAAGAAAATGTTTTCGTTGAAAATATTCATGAAATATTTTGGAGTAAGATTCATGAAAATAAGGCTTTATAAAACCATAAAAATCCATTCACGCCGTATAAGTTAAAAATAACATTCTCCTCGTACTTTTGTCGGGAAAGTCAAAAAAGTACCTCATAACGTAAACAAAAGAAAGATTCCTTACATACCATGTAGTAAAAGTCATAAATGGGTAAAAATTAATTTAAACATACATTAAAACACTTTTATAAAACATGTACATGATAGAAATATCCCCAGTAAATACTTAGGAATAAGCAATCTCGGATAAAAATGAGATTTGCAAAATTATCCCTTACCTTAGGTCCGATATGCTTCGTACGCATCCGAACCTCCTGTATAATGATTTAAATAATGTCATTGACTTGTTACAGAATAATATTCATTGTTATGATATCATATATGGTTCACTTATGACTTTATATTACCCATTCTTTTGTAAATTAATGTTAAAGTAGCGTTTTGGGTAAAATCATCTTATTTATCGTACGTGTTTAGACTTGTTGTTCTTGATGTTATTGTTAATTATATCATGATTTACTTACTTTCAAAATGTAAATCATGATTTATATATCATATAAATTCATTATATATCCAGAATATACAATCATTTATAATAGTACATAACATATGGAGGTAAGAAATGAAACGCACCATTCATGGAGACGGTAAGTCGTACGTACGCATGAACGCTACTTTCATTTCTATTTCTTATTTTAATGGAATTAAAACATAATGATACATAGGTATATTATAATTCCAGTATAATATCATATATAATATCATTAACCACATACTTTATACATCCCACATAAGGTATTAACGATTCACATCACTTTGAGGGGGTGGTAGTCCGCACTTCCTCAAATGAGATTATCGTATTTACCGACTATGGAAACCATAAAGGATTGATATAATTGGGAAGTAAATAAGTATAAGAAAATCATAAACATAATATATATTATATATAAATATTGTGCCATCATAATGGACACCATGAGAGGCGGTAGGAGAAAATCGAACAATCATCGTTTCGTGAGGCATTAGTTTGCCATCACAGAAACATTATGTTCTTCATCCATTAGATGGAGGTGTGTGTAAGTGTAGTTATAATACTTCTCATAACAACATACTAGTGTTTTGAGGATACGTTTTTTTCACAAAAGAAAGTATTAAAAAGATTTTAGGGGTTGGAGAAGTAGAATAAAATAAAACAACTTAAGAGAAACTGTTACCTTTAATTTTGGTAACTTCCTTTGGTTTGAACCAAAAGGACTTCTTGGAGAGTCTTATGACTAATGTAAGGCTTCAAGGGGGAGGAGAGGGATGTAGGGAGCTTAGTTGGTCAGAGTTTTGATGAGACAAAAGGCTTGATAGGTGTGAGGAATTGCATAGAAGTGGTCTCCTTTTATAAGGGAGTGGAGGGGATCTTTAGGAAAGTGTGAAAACATTATTTTATTATAAACTTATCTTCGGTTTAAAGTGGTCCAAAACACATTAATGTAGAAGATAAGATGACTAATATTAGAAATAAAATCATCCAATAGGAATTGGACAGGTTTTGGATGATATTTTAATCATTTTAATCTTATTTATTTAAATCATTTATTAATGAGGTAAATACTGCATCATTATTGTGTCATAAATAATTTAATTTATCTGATGTCTAAAAACTATAAAAAAATACCAAAATGTTGGAAATATTCTTATATTTCCAATGAATATTTATAGCCCAAAATATAAGTTATATATCCCCTTATAAAAATTAATTACTAAACGCTTTTTGTTAATTCCAATTTTGTCTTTACATTAAATTAATTAATCTAATGTGTCATTGTCTTTCATAAGTGGCTCCATGGGGTCCCAAAATCGACCCAAGGATGCCCATGGTCGGCCACTACTCATCCAATAAGGTTAGGATAAGTTTCAAGGTAATTTTTAATTATTATAATATTCTTTTAACCTTGAATTATCCTATTTACCTTTAACCGTAGTAAATAAAAATTACCGTAGTTACTATTCATAATATCAAGAAAATAAAAGTTACCTATTAACATAATTTGGACCCAATGATTCCAAATATTGAATCCATTTTTCAAAATTCAAAACACCGAAGTTGCAGTAATTAATTTAAAATTAATCCCGTTGTTAAGCAAACATGTTTTAAAAGTTAAAACATTGCCAAAGATTGAATTGATTTAACCTATGAATTCAATGTAAAATCAATGCTAATGTCATACATTATATTAAATGGTAAAAATATATTCTATTTATACTTTAAAACCATTAAATATTATAATTTAACCATATAAATGTTTACGATGAAAAAAAGTTGTTTTTAATTAAAATATAGCGTGTTTTTACTATTCATTAAAATATGAAAGTTGTCAGAATAATATGAAAATTTTATCCAAAGTAAATTTTTATATCCTGATTCCAAAGAAGAATTTTATTCTGTAAAATTGAACTTATAAACATGTAAAAAACTAGTTTTAAAGTGGGTGTGCCATCAAAAGGCGGCAAAACTGCATTTTTAAAAAAATACTTATTTTACCTGAAAAATTTATTTTGTTCTTATACCATGTTCTAGAAAATGTGTAAGATGAAAAATAATGTTATAAAATTCAAAATTTAGTTAATAATATTCATAATGGCTAGTTCATAATAATATTATAATAATATATCGTTGCTTAGTAAAACCCGGTATTGCGTACAACACACGCTATCGAGGAAGGTCGCGATTGCGTGTAATGCAAGCCAAGTCAGGGTTGCGTGTTGTGCAAGAATCCTTCATTGTTTCATATAACATAATCCAACCATATTTCATTTATACATTGAATATATATATATATATACTCAATGTTGCGTAGAATAACTATTATCAAAATTTTGTGTAACACGATCCAAGAATAGTGTTGCGTATACTGCAAGCTAATACGGTGTTGCGTATAGCGCAAGGTAATCTTGGTGTAGCATAAAACACAAGACATTAATGAAATTAAAAGAATATTTTACATAAAATCTCGGGGTGTTACAATTTCTAAGGTGTGGTTTTAAACCACTAAAGAATCCATCTATTTTTCTACCATTGGTGATAACAAAACCTATGGTGTATCTTACAAGCCTTATGAAATTTGATTTGTAATCCATGTTAAACACACCTTCCTTTTTCTTTAGCTCTATGAATTCTCTATCTATATTTGTATAAATATTTTGAGGTATATACTTATTAAGAAACATTTTCTTAAAGTTTTACCACTCCATCTCTTCAAATTATCCCTTTGGATTGGTGTTCTTAATCAATACCCACCATTGACCAAACTCTCTATCTAAATGATAAATGGCTAGAGTCAACTTCTCAATCTCATAATAATGAAGAATAAAAAATATCTTCTCCATTAATTTGACCCACTATTCCGCGACTAGTGGATTAGATGATCCACTAAATGTTGGTGTTCGTTGCCGCATAAAAGACTTGATAGACAATTTCTCCCTCTTAGGTGAAGGCAGATGTTTCACATTATTTATTTTATTTTTCATAGTTAGAGACAGTTGGGTAAGCATCACCATGAAATTTTGAACTCCAACACCTAAGGAATTGGGGATGTTGTTTGGTTATTCGCTGAATTTCCCATCACATGGGTTGTTGGATTGGTTTCTCTTAGTTCCCATGCTTTTCTAAAAAATAAACGGTTTTAATAAAACATAAGTCAATAAGTCATGAATAAATAATTTATTACATTGTGAAATTAACTCTAAATGAATATCTTGTGGGATCCCTATGTTTAGTATTTTTCTAAAATAAAGATTCTTGGGTTTGTACATTTACTTAGTCTCATACTAAGGGTTTTCACTAATGTTCTCTAATCGTAATTCCAAAATTAACTAAACCTTTCTATGATACTAACTAAAGTTACCTTACTTTTTCTTACCTAACTATTACATTATTTTAGAGATAAAAAAATAATACCATTACAAAACAAAGATCTAAAGGTTTAGTGTCTTGAAAAAATTAGGACCATACATAAAATTTACATAATAAAACATAAACATTATTTAATTTATTTTTCTCTAAATTCTTATTGGCCTTCAAATTCTACTTAGTACAAGTAATCACTTGATGATATATATCAAATAAAGAGGTGAGCTAAAAGCACAATAAGAGGATATATAAGAAAATGAATCAATATAACATGGGTGATCATAATAATCATCGTTATAACATAAGTATGGTATCATTATCATAATCATGATAGGAAGAATTATATAAAGGCATGGAATTTGTTAGTGCGTAAAAATGAAACATCATGTCTTAGTGGTCAAATACCACACATAGTTGTGAAAAAATATTGCATCATGTTCATGAATAACATATGTGTATAATCATAACATCATCATTGTGAAAAAATATAGCATCATGTTCACAAAAATTTCACATTATATAAGGAGATACATCACATTACGTAATTCATTGGAGAATTATATAATTCCAGGCACACTCATCACATCATAACATTTATATAATCATGCATGACACTTAGAATTTATATCAATATTGGACATAAAATAACCCATAGAAAGGAATGAGTTTCATTTAATATAGTAAAAATTTATGAATAAACTTGGGGGTTTTCAAATTATAAAGGTAAAAAAATATTTTTTATATGATTCATCATTCTTGAGTGAAGAAGAGTCAACTTAAGAGGAGTCAAAAATCTGTTTTGGAAAGAAGAGTTCTTTTGGGAAATATTTTTATTTTTCATAAAACATGATTTAAAGCATGTATATACCATAAAATAAAAGGTGAGAACAAACAAATTATATTTTATGAGTATTATAAAACATCCACACTGAAATTTGGCATGAAAGAGGAATAACCCAAAGAAAGGAAGTTAGGTTTGAGAATCCCCATACCTTATGTACGAATGATTTCTACACTTTAATATCCTAGATAATAAAATTATATTCATTAATTACTAAATTCAGAACCTATTTTACATTTATTTGATTCATTATAATTTTATTAAGTTTTTATGTCCATTTTAATGAGTTATATAGTTCAATTTCATCATTCGAGAGTGTTCATTTTCTTGGTTTTCATGACCAGTTTACTTGTATATATGTATGGTAGATCATGTAAAATGAGAATAATTATCAAGAATTAAAATTATATGTTATTAAATAACTTACATAATTTTAAATATTCTTTTATTTTTTCCATATATGAGGACTATTCATTAGATAAAACGCCAATGATAATCATTTAGATTATTTTTGCGGTCTTCCATTCATCACGAACTATTTTTGTTTTATTATTTAACATTCTGTATATATGTTAGTTATAGAATATAATAAGGATACAAAATATATTTTAAAATATTTTTCAACCATTATAATAGTTATATTACTAGAATTAAAAGTGGTAAAGGAAAATGAAAAATTTTTGTCCTTGAAGGTGATAAATCAACACCTCATGGATGATGTTTTCATTTTTAGAATAAAAGGGAGAGGATAAGAGGTTTTATGATAGATTATTACATTAACATAATAAAATTATATTATATATAATATACTAGATGTTTCATTCCACTTGAATAAGGGGATTTTAGGAGATAATAAGAAAATAAAAGAAATTGAAAAGAAATTAAAAGAAAATGAAAGAGGATTTTACCTATTGAATTCTTCTCCTTGAGAACCTCCTTAGGGAAATTGGGTTTGGTATTTTTTGGAGACCAAAGTCTAATGGACATGGGTAAGATTCCAAGGAATAGGATTGGGTAAAATTTTGACAAGATTTATATCTATAGAGGTGTGTGGAGAAGAGGTGGTGAGGGGTGGTATTTATAGGGCAGGAGAGGGGTGTTTTTTGATTATTTTATTCATTAGTTTATTATTTTAGATCAAGACTGTGAATAGTTTAATAATTATCACTAAATATATTAAATAATTATGTATAGTTATATATTCTTGTCTTACATAATCCATACATGATCTATGACTCAATAATTCATGTATTTGTTAAATTTCGTAAATTACTGTGTTTTACTATTCACAAAAAATTCAACTATTTTAGAAAATTTGAAAAAATTTAAACTAACCATTTTTTATGTGTAGAATTAAAAAATTAATTCCATTTTATTAAAATAATTTTCTAAATATGATAAATTTAATTTTTAATTAAAATCATCATTTATTTGAAAAATACCGATTTTAAAATTATAACTGATTTTATGATACTTTGAAAAATTAGTTGAAGTCTCATAAAATCATATTATAATAATAATATAGAAAAATATTAATTTATGAATTTATTTTATGAAAATAAATTTTCTTTTAAATCACTATTTTAATTATAAAATTTTAAAGAAACATTTATGTTTTAAAAAATACCAACACTTTATTTATCATTTTTAAAACATTTATTTACTTATACTATGATATAATTATATCATATGTTCATTCATAATATGGATAAATATTATTTATAATTTCATAAGTGAGGTTACTATTATATTGGATGAATTACTATTCCTAATGGTCACATTACTATTCCAAAAGTCAAGTTAGTATTCTATTGGTATGGGTTTCTTAATTTCTATGAATACCACTTATTTAATTCTTAATTCATGAAAATAATGTTTTTATTAGGATATCTATGATATGTATGTGTTTTATACTATATAACATAATTATAAGAGGGAAAAAATTTCTTTGATAAAAGTTTGGATTGTGATAGTGATCGCTCGGGGCATATGACCACTTTTGTGTGAAGGCCAGCATATCCTCATTTCGGAAGAATCTTATGAATTTTAACCTTTTATTTTCTTATTTATTTTTAAAGGGTTGGGGGTCTCATCGATTGTTATGAGTTTTGTCAAAGACAATCATAATCCCCATCGGTGATACATCACATGACTGATAAAGGGTCTTGTAGTGATACACGAGCATTGGCATAAACAAACCCTTTGATTGTCTATGGAGCCGAAGGCATGTCATCAGGATTTTACGAGATCATATGGGAACGTCTCAATTGATTCCATGTGTGTTGTGAACTACTTGAGCACATCACATTAATATTTATGAAAAAATAGGTTTCTATATTTTTCATATTTTTTATCCTTTATTTTACAAGGTTTTTTGGATGATTGTCAAGAGTCTACTGACTGATAAGTTTCATGATACAGAGGAGTTATCTTAGTAATAATTTCATGATCATAGAATTTATTTGGATGATTTAAAAATAATAAGAGGATTTTTTAAGGGGGATCTATGTGATCTTAAGTAGGTCATGTGCTGCGCATGTCCCATTCGCACGACCTTCCGAAGGTCATGTGATCACATATCCTTTGGAGCTTTACACAATTCATGATTATTTGTCACATTACCTCCCTTTTTTTCAAAGAAAATAATACCCATACTTTGGGTATTTATTTCATTTTAGATTTTCCAATTCCCATTTGGTGGGTATCAAAGAATTACCCCCCCCCCCTCAGAAGTAATATTGAAAGGGACAAGGGATTGAATTCGAGGAAAGTAAATTCCCACCTTAGTATTTGGGATATCACCAATAAATTTCTTGGGTATAATTTGGTATTTTGGAAAAACATTGGTGTTCTATAGAATACCATTTAAATAGGGGAGTGGATGGTGGCACATTCATCAGCTACTCTTACTCTCTAGAGCTCTTCCGATATGTCTTCATCACATAACTCCTTCGCAAGACCATCCACAAGAACCAATCATGAGACCTATTTGAAAGACCTCTTTGTGATAACTGATCACATGGTCTATTTCACAAGATATATTTTCCCCATAATTTTATCAAACTAACCATGAATTAAATTTTGATAATTTCTTGAAACTTGACCATATATATTTATGGTTATCTTTGATAGTTTCACAGGATACACTAACTCTGTCATATGATCACTCAAATATTATGTGGATCACATGACCTTGTCAAGGTAAACTAATCACAAGTATTATGATGGTTCACATGACTGTGATATATCCTATATATTTACACGGTATGTGAGATCTTAATGGGGAAGTTTGTGAGACCTTTATCAATTCATGATATTGTGAACACCCTTATGGTTCATGAGATTTGTATAATGCTACCAGAGTTATGCATTTCTTTTGATGGGGTTTCTTGATTATTTTACATATACTTATTAATTTCATGTATATGGCTTCTAGTTCCCATCACAGTTCTTTCTTCTTGTTTAATCAGAGGGTTTTTATTACCGAGAATCATAATTTTGACCCTCAATATCATGTATATTTTGACAATGAGGTTCTGAAAAGGCTTCTCTTATCCAAACACCAAGATTATCCTTTATCACACCAGATTACTTTGTATGATTTTATCCTGTTGGATGACATTGTAATTTCTTCTATAGAATAACCTTTCATCTTGTTGAGTGTCAAATTACCTTTATTATGTTCATAAAATGGTTTCTAAGGATGTAAAACTAGTTGTATCATAGTACTAGGGGTCATCCTACATGTTAGAGAACTCCCCTATGGGTCTAGATTACTATGATTTTTCTCACCAATCCATATATCAAATATATTGAAACATATTTGTCTCTTTATTGAACAACTTGGGTAGTGGATGGAGCTCAAATGGGGTTTTTTCCCTGGTGTAATTTTTTTAATGAATGGCTATAATTATTATGGGTTTGGAAAATCTACTTAAAACTTTCTGACTAGTTAAATTTTGTCTATATTTATGAATAAATATGGATCTCTATGTTCATTTTTTACAATCATTCATACCTTCTTAGATATCTGGTTAGTTGTTGGTTCCCCAGTACCAATTCATTCTATCTGTCCCACGGTGAATCAATAATTAGCCTATGAGATATCTATCTACTCAGTGAGATATCACCCCTTAAGGAAACGTATAACAATTTCCTTCCTTCTACAAACATCTAGGATAGCCCTGAACAGACTCCAGTTTTGGTGAGAGATATTCTCAACATGGTTAAAGACAAGTTAAGTAAGGATATTAACATGCGTTAAGTAATTTATTTTAATAATTGGATCAAAATTTTATTCTACCACAACGGAGCTTGGACAACCACTATACTCCCTCACTACTGCCCTTCTTGATAGGTCCGTAGTAGTGATAGTTAATATTTGGCAGTCTTGTAATCTAGATAGAATACCTCCTGGTGATACTGGGTGAGGCTAGAAATATCTTTGAGCCTTAGGCTAGTAGGTTTTATGGCCATGTTCTTGAATGGGTGGATTTTCCTGATTGGAGACATGCACTTAAGAATCTAAGTTAACATGCTGGTGATGACATATCGATCAGCAGGGATGAAATCTAAATATATTTGTAACAATTTTCACATTCCTTTTACAACTTCTATGTCACATTAAACATGGTAAAATTCATTATAGTATTGATGATTCTTTCTAGTTTTTTTTTGGCTGGATAGGGGAGAAATTCAATTTCTACAGATACTAAAACTCTATAGAGATCTCAAGTACCTTGTTTTTTCCTAGGTTTCTGAGCATTTTTAGGGTTTAATAAACACCATTAATCCCTGATTAGGTTTCTGATATGTTGATCCAATATGATCGCTTTGATTTCATGCCTTATCCTACACCGATCTGAACTATTATTGATAATGGAAGTGGTTCTCTTAATGAAAGGTTATACAATATATCCCTTCAGGTTGGAGTTCTTAAGGTCAATATGGATGATTTTATTGTTTATGAACTATATACCCTATACTGGTTTTCTCTCTAGTTTGGATGTATACAAAGGGCCTCTCCCCTCCCTTCATCTAGTGTGTGTGGAGAACGACATCTCGAGACTATCCACCAATTTTGGATGTATTGATGTGTGAGGACACCAATGTTGAGATTATCATTTTTCATGTGGGATGATTTTCCATCATTTCTTATGATTATGCCTAGACTTGGGTAAAATCCTACCTTGTTAGTGTACTAAATAGACTGGTCCATCAAGTGGACAAAACATTTTCCTCACTATCCCCTTATTTTTACCAATTATGGACTTGATTCAAGACTCGGGGGAGTCTCTGAGGAAGTGTTTTCATCCTAGTGATAACCATTCCATCAAAAAGGAAGAATCTTTTGAGAAAGATAGCCTTTCTACATGATCAATAAAAGGTGAATCTATTTAGAGAAGAATATATTAGGATTCCTCTATTTTTTACTTGAAATTCTATTTAGTTTCTCCCTCTTATAATGTAATTACTTCAAAAGATATATAAGATGATCAAATGAAACGTAGGTTGATCTAGTGGTATATCCATAACTTGATCACCAAAACTCCCTTAGAAACATTTCATTATCAATAAGAGAATCTTCACCGACTCTTTCACAACTTGGGGGAGGCTGACTTTAACCACCAACCATTATATGAGATCATGTGACAAGTCATCCTAACATAATAAGCGTTGGATACCAGTGAGAAAGTCTTGAATGATATTAAAGATAGGACTCACCTAGACAAATATATGAGGGAAGCTTTAGAGGCATTGGAATAGATCCATAGGTTCATATCTGAGATGCATTCCCAAATGGATGTCTTGACCACTCATATATGGAGATATAAGGAACTTTTAGCGCATTAAAAGTCTATAATTTTAGCATATAATCCTTATTGAAAACCAATCAGAAAAGAGTTCAGGATCTTTACACTTTAATTGAGACCCTTTACCCTTGAGCAGTAGTGGAAGAAGCGGGGAAGGCAACACTTCAACACTCAATCAACGCTTCTCGTCAGACTCTTGTCGAATTGTATAGATCAAACGATCAAATCTTATTATTGTTTGATCATAAATTTATATTTTGGTTTTTTTTATTTAATCCTTGGAGAGGCTCTAAAATGTGAAGATCCCTCTTTTTATGTTCTATTAATTAATGGTTTTTTTATAACTTTATATGTTGTTGTTTAGTTGTCTTTCATTCATGACGTTCATGAAATTTTATTAATATGATGTTGTAGGGATCATCAACAATAACCATCCTTTTCACAGTATCAAATAATCCTAAATTCCTAGATTTGAATGTTTAAATCATAATAGATTTCTTTCTATAAATGATTATGAATATCCACCAACATGATATTCCTCATTGATTTATCTTCTCTAGTTATCTTGAGATTACCTTATTCATAAAGGGATAATTTGGGTAGAATGTATGCTATGGAGGGAGAGTTCACTATCTTTTTTTAAAGTCAATGGAATCAGTGAGCATATCTTATTTTTTAATAAAGACATATGGTGGGTCCCAAAATCTTTATATCTCTTTATTTACAATGCCCTGATTTTTTCCTAAGCTTCATATATGGGAATTCTTGGTGGGTATGGACTTGGATTTTTCTTAGGCTACCCTCTTACTAGTTTTTAACTTGACAAGTTTTGTACCTTTTCCATTCTTGTAAACTAAATAGTTTCTATGTTGTAGTTTAAGATATTTTTAGCTTAGAACTTCTATTACTGGTATTTTAGGGTCTTTTATCTTGGACCTTATGTTGCTGGTAATATACCATTTACAAAGTTTCATTCTCTATGAAGTTTAACATCATGTGGTAAGGATATCTACCATGTAGTTTAACATCATGTGGTATGAACATCTTTCATGTAGTTTAACATCATGTGGTGAGAAAATTTTCTATGAAATTTAGTGTCATGAGGTAAGGATGTATTCCATGTAGTTTAACATCATATAGTGAGGACATTTTCCATACAGATTTGTGTCACACATTAAGAACATTTTTCATGCAGTTTATTATCAGACGATAAGGATGTCTGCTGTGCAGTTTAACATTATAAAATGTGGACATTTTATGTTAGGTTTGGTGTTATTTGATAAGGAAATTATTTATGAATATAGAACAAAGGGAATAAATTCAAGGGATGAAAAAAACTCAAAGGTGGCGGTGTTTCTTAGTATTATGAGGATTGGATTTCCTTTCCTTCAAGGAGTACATGCCTATAGCTGGTAGGTCAAAGCTCTTATACATCAATAACATGGCCAAACAGAGGTGTCCCCACTCTTTTCCAAGGGCCATGGAATATTTATGATGGTAATATTGTTTGAGGGTGAAATATTAGGGGACATGAGTCCACCTAGATAGTTGGAGCATGGGTTGAGTAATTCATAACCCAAAATATTGAGTCAAAGAATATGGGATGGTCTAGACATTATGGGGATGACCCATAACACCTTAAGGTGAAAGGCTCTACCACAATGTTACCAAGGATCATAAGGATTAGTGTTCCTTTCTTACTGGGAGTAAACAACTTTATTTGTTAGGTCAAATCCCTTATGTATTGATATCATGGTAAAAAAGAGGTGTCCCCACTCTTTTATAAGGGCCGTGAATGATTTGTGAAGACTCAAATGTCTAGGTGATGAAATTGGATAGAGAGAAAAATCTATCTAGGAAGGGTTCTAGAACCCTAAGGTAGTTTGGATTTTATATTGTTAAATTTATTCCCAAATTTCCTATGGTTTTGAGTCACAAGGTGTGAGTCCTAAACAAATTCCAAAATGGAGTGTTGCATTCCTTCTTTGAGAAAGCATACAAAACACAGTGACATAACATTGAGGATGTCAAATATGCTTAAATATTATGGTTACAAGGATTTTAAATCATGTTTCAAAGTTCTTAGTTCATGAGGATAGCATGGGACAATCATATTGGGGATGGACCAAAACACCCTCAGGTGTCGAGTTCTACAATGATGACATCAGGTTCACAAAGATCATAAACCTATTTTTATAGTGCCAAGATATATCTGGTTAGTAGGTCCAAGCCCTTATTCATCAATAAAATGGTCAAACAAAGAGATCTATTTTCCTTTATAAGGGATATGAAAGGTTTGCAGCAACCCAAGGTGCTTAAATAACGAAGTATGATTCATGGAAGATGTAATATTAAAGAAGGATTTGATCATCCTAAAATTTATGTCATCTCCTACACATTATCATAGTAAGAAGATGTGAAAAAACATCACTCCAACTTTCTCCAGGACTAGGGGGTCTAGTGAGCATGACTCAAATTTTACTAGGGCTACAAAGTAGAACCTATAAACTTTATGCCTCATTTATTTACACACAAATTATTGACTAGACTCTAGAGATGAAGTGTTTAGTGAGAGATGACTTGATTTTTGTTAAATATGAACTTTTTGAGTTTTCATCCCGATATGTTTTGTGTCTATTTAGCTATCAGTTTAAGGTCTTACAATCTGAACCATCAAGGGATAGAATTTAAGGTCGCACAACTTTGACCAAATCAATTTAAGGTCATGACACACATGGACCTAATATGATGGGAATGTTACATAAGATCCCAATTAGGATACCTAGGGTCAAGATTATTCCAAAATATTTCTAAGAGGCTCAAGGTTCTCAAGTCATGGGTAGTGATATAGACAATCATGCTAGGGATGGCCTAAAACATCCTCATGTGATGAGTCCCGCCATAGTGACTTCATACTCAGAAGGATAAAAAATCCCTTCATATAGGGACATGATGTCTCTAGTAGGTAGGTAAAATACCTTATATATATATATAAGGGTCAAAAAAAGAGATCTATTTTCCTTCCTAAGGTCCATGAAAGGTTTTCAACTACCTGAGGTGCTCAAATCATGAAGTGTGATATATGGGCTGTGGAGCATAAAGGATGATGGAAGCACCCCATACTCAAGATGAATGGGGGTGAAGCTCTTTTGGTACTTTGATAAGGTATGATAATGAGTGATGACCTATAAATTTTAACATCATGTAGTGAGGATGTATTTGGAATGTAGTTTTGAGGTCACATAATAATGATATTTTCCTTTTAGTTTAATGTCATGTGGTGAGGATGTGGGAACAAATGTGAAAGCTATGAAAGATGTCCTTGGAGGCACTTTTAAGGGAAAATATTTTATCCATGCATAGGATTATTAGTAGATGGACATATTCCAAGGCCCTTCTTGCATAGATTCATCATATATGCATGAAAACCGTATATAAATATGACTCGTGTATAGGTAAAATGATCTTGTAAAACTCAAACCTCTTCAAAAATAGGTATATATTATTTTGGTCATCCAATTTAATATTGTGCATCTAGGAAATTGGTTTCATAAGTATGACCCATATGCAGTTTGGGGTACATTTTTTTTATCATATTATATGTTGTGGCTGAACCTAGGATTTAAAGATTCATGTGTCCCTATGTATCCTATAATGGAAGGAATCAAGAATCAAATAGTTCTTGTATGAGAGGACCTTATACAGGTCTGAACCATATATAGAGATGGTGGGAATAATGGTTTTATCATAGTTTGGCCTAATAATCATAGATCTAAGTGTCACTGCATATCCTTTAAGGATAGGAATGAAGCCACACATAGTTGTTGAATGTGAATCACTCCACACAACTCTGAACTATATGTAGAGGGGGGAATTTTTCCCATTGTTTATTATAGATGGGCCTTATATTGGAGATCTAGGAATCACTAAATATCCTATGATGATAGGAATAAATCCATATATAGTTCTTGAATGATAATTGATCTATGCTAGTCTAACCCATACATAGAGGGGGGAATTGTTTTCATTGTTTGTTGTAGCTGGGCCTAGTATTGAAGATTTGGGTTTCACTACATTTCTTATGATGACAAGAATCAAGACACGTGTAGTTCTTGAATGGGAATCTCTCTATTCAGGTCTGATCCATATGTATAGGGGGAATTATTACCATTTTCTGTTGTAGCTAGGCCTAGGATTGGAGAACTAGGTATCACTACATATATTGTGATGATAGGAATCAAGAAACACATAGTTCTTGAATGGGAATCAATCTATGTAGGCCCCAACCCATATGTAGGGGGGATTATTCCCATTATTTTTTGTATTTGGGCCTGGATTTGAGATCCGGGCATCTCTACACATCCTTTGATGATAAGAATCAAGGAGAAAGTAGTTATTGAATGGGAATATCTCTATAAAGTTCTGAACTATACATAGAGGGGGAAATTGTTCTTGTTTTTTCTTATATCTAGAACTAGGATTGGAGATCTGGGTGTCACTATATATCCTATGATGATAGGAATTAATCCAGACATAGTTCTTGAATGGTAATTGCTCTATATAGTTATTAAATATATACATAGGTGGGAATTATTCACATTATCTATTGTACTTGGGCCTAATATTGGAGATTCGAGTGTCACTATGTATAATGTGATAGAAAGAATCAATCCACACATAGTTATGGAGAAACCATTTAGTTTAACATCATGTGTCAAGGATGCACAATGTACCTTTTAAAGTATTTCATCCAAGACTATAATAACCCCATCATGAACTGATATGTCTTGTTCAAGTGGGTGAACTCTTACCAAAATCCCTAAGCTCACACGATCTATGCTCAATGTGAGAAATAAGGAGTGGAAAAGGTTCCTCTCATCATGTAGAGGTGACTAAGGAGAGGACATGGGAATTTTTTATCATGTAGTGGCTGGACCAAGATATTGGATCAAGGTGTCCCTATATTTCACATTGAAATGAGAATCAATCCATACATAGTTCTATAAACCTGTGTAGTTTAATTTCATACATATTGGACATCAGCTATGTATTTTAACATCATGTGGTGATGATGAAGGTGACTTGATGTTAAAGAAGAGGAATTTTGTAGCAGGACTCGAGAATGGGGGTCTGGGTATCACTACATATCTTGTGATGGAAGGAACCAAGCCACACATTGTTCTTAATAAACCATTCAGTTTAGTGTGATGCGGTGAGGACATCAACCACACAGTTTAACATTTTGTAGTAAGGACTAGGTCCACCCAATGTGAATGAAGATGAATATTGGGGATATATACAAATTTATATCATGTGGTGAGGATGTTTTCTATGTAGTTTAATGTTATTTGGTAAAGACTAAAGATTTTGTACAGTTTAAAGTCTTGCTTTCAGGACTTATTTTTGTATGGATAGTGATTAAGATCCATTGTGATAGACCTTATATATGATATAATTCCCTTTCCATTTGGGTTATAGATTTAAAGTCTTCTTTCCTGGTACCATTGGGGTTCCAAAATCCATTACTAGTTCTCCTTGAAGGAATGAGTACAAGTAGACCTTTTTATTGAAGGATCATATGATTCAATTCTGATGGACTTCAAGGTTGTAAAATGTATGAAACCTACTCTCATTGATCTATTCCAACTCATCTATCCACTTTTTTGATTGCTCATCATTTGAGAGTTTCCCACAAATGAATATTCAAAGTGAGGTAAACTAGATTTCTATGGGAAACACTACCTTAGTTACATACTCCAGTGAATACAAAGTTTCTTGTACATCAGTACATATGGTGGTATGGTAGGCCCATAAAGCATGGTGGAGATTGTCCATCCAAGAATTATTATCCTTATTCACCATCTTCTAGAGTATATTTTATAGAATCTTATTGAAGGCCTTTATTTGTCCATTTTATGATACATGATAACAGGATGAGTGATTGGACTTGATGTTGTACTCCTGGTATAATTTATTCTACTCCTTGGAATAAAAGTTGGTGTTTTTGTTCATCAATATCATGTGAGGGACTCCAAATTTGGTAATGATATGAGACCTCATGAAGTTAATTATATTCTTTATCTTGACTTTCTTGAGGGGTATTTCCTCAACCCATTTAGAAAATAATTCAGTTATAGTAAGTATGTACTTGTAATGCTTAGCTGTGGATGGGGATATGGTCCCACAACATCCATTCTCCATACAGAAAATGAATTGGAATATTTAGCTATATGGAGCAATTTTTGGGGTCAATGAATGAAGTTTTCATGAATATGGAATGCATTACATTTCCTGGTGAATCGTATATAGTCTTGTATCATGGTTTTCTAGTAGTAACCCAACCTATGGATTTGGTGGGAGAGCCTAGTCCCATATTGATGAGTGCTATAGGAGACTACAAATACTTCTTCCATGATGGTGAGAATATCTTTTTATTTTATTAATTTGAGGATTAATCCATCAAAGCCTTACTTTTAGAGAGATTTATTCTCATTTAGACCATCTCATAGGGTAAAGTTTGTTACTCAGCGCTAAATGTGCTCCCTTATGACTCGGTTTTTTTAGGAGAGTCCCATTTTGAAGATAACCAATTATAACCTCCATCCATTCGGGGGTGGATATTGGTTCATCACACTCTGAGGTAGTGTTAACCTGATTTATTTATTCCATGTTATAGAAGAAGATCTATGATACTATTCTTCAGTGTGTGATGTGGAAGATTTCTTCCTCTTGATCAAGGTTGACCAAGAATGTAGATTTATTGGGCAATGCATCGACACCAACATTCTGTGATCAGAGAACATGATACAACTTGGGATCAAAATGAAATTATTCTATTATTACTCTAAAATATCCAATGTGATGGCCCAATTCTTCCTTTTTGATGGAATATTCACCACTGATCTACTTTATCACTATATTTGAATCCCTTTTGATGTCCAAATAGTCTATTTTTAGCTATAGGTCTAGTTATAAGATAACGATGATGGATTGGTATTCAGACTCATTATTTGTGCAGCATTTGGGTAGTGAGAAAGAGTAGGGATTTTTTTGTATAGAGAAACAAATAAAATCCTTAAGGCAACCCGATTGAGTTTTTGGTTTTCCATTATCTTTCTAATATGACTTCAAGAGGTTCCATAAAAACACATCTCCCATGTTCAGGGGGTTTCATGGGAATAAAAAACCTCCTCATATGGAAGTTCGATGTCCATTGGTGTGCTATTAGGAGCAGGGTGTATTGTGGGGTAATCAGCAAGGTCCTACCCTCTCACTAACTTTTGTGACATAAATGTGTTATTATTGTAGAATGACCGCCCATCAAGAGAAACACCCAATCAGTATGGGATGACCAAGGATGTACTTGAGTGGATCAATACAAGAGACCAGGTGGACTTTATGGTGCTGCAAGTAATACCTCATATTCTTCACTACAAATCTGAGTGTTAGGCAGTTATTTTTGACATCATTATATCGAGTCTCAATACCTAGAATCATTTGAATGAGGTATTAGAGACCATTCTCACTCCTTGCATCATTTTCTATGCAAAGAGGGATCTAAGAGAGTGTTCCATAGTGGCCACATATAATATGATTGGATTTCCTTCCACTGGAAACATTAAAACTGGTGGGTATAGTAGATATTACTTGAGACTCTTGAAGGCTTCCTGGAAGTACCCATACCATCGATATGTGATCCCCTTATTCATTATCTTGGTGAAGGGGAGAGCTTTTATAGTCATTCTGGCTATAAAATAATGAATATAGGTGAGGTTCCCTTAGAGGCCCCTTAGTTATTTGAGATTATGAGGGGGTAAAATTACTAGAATTGTGCAAGTATTTTTGGGGCCAACCTTAATTCCACAATAAACTACCAAAAAGACAAGGAACTTCCATGATGTTACTCCAAAAGAACATTTTAGTAGAATCATATTTAGGTTATGTTGTCACAACTTGTCGAAGACTATTTGAAGATCTATGAAGTGATCACCTCACTGTCAATATTTGGCCATTAGGTTATCTACACAACACTCTTCTATTCATACTAAGAGGGACTTAAAGATATGATTCATGGAACATTGATAAGTATTACGAGAATTATTTAAGCCAAAGGGTATAACCTAGTAGAAAAATACACCCTAGGGTACTCTAAAGGTAGTGGCTTCTTCATCTTCAGGGGCCATATTTATCTGATTGTACCCTGAGTACCCATCTATAAAGGAAATGGATTAGAATCTAGCAGTTTCATCAATCAATAGTTCTATGATTGGTAATGGGAATTCATCCTTGGTGTAGTGTAAATCAAGGTCTCTGAAATTGATTTAGACCCTAATCTGCCCATTATTTTTCTTGATAGATACAATGTTGGAGATTCATCTTGGGTATTGCACTTATTAGATAAAGTTAGATTTGATCAATTTATAAACTTCTTCTTCTACATTTGTAGCATGATATGGGTTCATCCTCATTTCTACCTTCTTGAAACCTCAATGGTCATCGGGTAAGACGAGATGATGCATATCCACATCTGGATTCAGTCTAGGAATTTCTATATAGTTCCAAGTGAACACATATCGATGTCTCTTTATAAATGCGATGTATATATCTTTCTCTTCTAGAGGCATGGAAACAATAATCAAAATAGGACATAGGTCTTATTTCTTTACATATTTATTTCATCAAGATCATCAGTGGTGGTAGAGAAAACTTCTTAATATATGGGAGGGGAATTCCTTAGGTTATCCTCTTCTTCATCCATATAGGAGTATATAGAGGCATTTTTAGGTGAAGTAAATGATATGAGGGGATCTTTATCACTATTGAGATTATATAGGCCATGGGAAGACATATTTTCATCCCCTACTACCAGATTCATTACAGAGAGATTCTGGAGATGATCTTCTCTTACAATATTACTGGGGATAGAAGGGATTTCGACATTTAGGATTATATCTATTACCTCAATCAGATTTATTGGTAGCAAATAATCATTGTTGATCATACTCTAGGGATTTTAAGTGGAAGTCCCCAAGACATTTGGGGATGAAACATGTATATTTTCATCCACCATTGGTAGTTTTCCTTCCTTTTTATAGAATCATACTTCATCATATGTGGCTTCAAAAGAATCTAAGGGGGAACTATCACTGTGTAGTATGACAACATTTCCATAGATGGTTGTATTTTAGACATTGATAGAATGTTGAAGGTACCACCATGTGGATATGAAGCCAAGGACTTAAGAGTATGATATTTTATGTAGTGTATTTTTAGATAACCATTAACTCAACATTAGGTGTGAGATCCCCAAACTGAGTTTTGAGCTTGGTCTTTCTGATAGGTCTTTACTCACACTTATCATACCCATGAATAGTCATATTTGTGGGAGATAAATCTCCCTTTCTATATATCAAACATTAAAGGGTTTGTATTGGTATGAGTTTTATCCCAAAACCATTTTAAACCAAATCCATTTGGATTTATTCTTTATCGAGTCTTCCTAAAACATATAGGGGTTTATGTGTCCATGGATGACCTTTTCCTGATCCTTCTTTGTGAACGAGATGGAGACATGGAATTATAATGGAATGGTCTCCACTCAATAAACCTTGGCTAAAGTTACTTATATCTCAAACTCCTATGGGCTCTTAAGGGATTCAACGAGTTCCTCCTTGAGTTATTTTGAAATATGGATCACATCCAAGATTGAGATCTTAGATGGGGAAACTATCATCTATTTCAAAATGTCATACTTTTATGCTAGAGGTTTATTCTTAACAAAGTGAGGTTTCTCCTTATTGTATAGCTTTTGAGATGGGTCATCTGAGGTAGATGGTCTTGGTTCTTGTATAGAGGTCGAGGGAGAATCTTTTGCTAGTGGTATAGGTCATGTCGACCTTCCCCATTATCTGGGATGATTAGATAATCACACCCCCTCTAGGAGGTCATGTAATAAAACTAGGCATGGAATATTTCTATAGGGTCATGAGACACCTCTATGTCTCTTTTAGGCATGCTATAGTGATTTACCATGATTCTTAGTTGCATATATGTACTTTTAGGGGAAATGACCAAAAAATTGGGTTTTACCATGCCAATGTTATCCTCTATATCCGCGGATCCTATGCCACAACCTCCTATTCCCAGATCATGTATAGATAACTCATACTCAGAGTCATATTCATCATTAGAGAATGAGGTTTCCAAATGTATCATGTTGAAAGAGAAAAATAAGAGCTCTTAGTCTGATGAGGGTTCTATTTTGTAGGGAAATTCCTGTGTTTCAGATTTTGCAGGGAGAAAATTTGCAAGGGTCAGAGCTTCCATTAGAGCAGAATATGAATCTTCCTCTTCTATCTCATCCTGTGTATGATGGCCACATCCACATTTGGGATGCATATTCAATGTCACCTCCATGGGTGGAGGAACTGTTAAGGGTATATGAAGCTATGCTCTCAGGGTGTAATGAGATCAATCAACTATCTTTTGAGTCATCAAATTATTAAACTTATATCCATGTATGGATGACAATTTTCCTCAATCACCTTATTAATTTGATTGGGAAATGGTTATATAGGTCACTTATGCTAGGGAGTTATATAACCTCACCTATCTAGAATTGACTATTATTTGGAGGACATCTTTAAAGATAAAGATATCCTAGATATTGCAACCCGGCCTTCTATGGAAAGGAAAATAGTTGGGATGATTAGTGAGGTTGACCTCATTGGGTTTCTCGGGCTATGGCAGCTTGAGTAGGTTATTTTTAATAGATTTAAGGAAATAAATAAGGAATTTATCATTTTGGAAGGAGTATTTTTTATTCATAATTTCCTCAAATAATAGGAAAACTTTATCTCTTTTGGTTTCTATCCATGGGTGATTTTGTGGGTTTTTCCACTTGACAGGTGGTGTTGGGTAGTTCAGGACCTTCTTAAGTGCTTGTAAGGGCAGTGCTACTGGTTTGAGAGTAACAATGACAATCTCTTCCTTGATGAGTCTTTTCCCCTATGCTAAAGGAATGATCCAAGATTTATCTTGGGTCTAATGAATGGAGTCTTTCAAACATTTTTACACTTATAAAAGCTCATGAAACCCACCTGGATACTTCATTGGGATAAGAGGTGTCTGAATCTCATCCTGGATATTTTCAACATAGAGTTCCAACAGTTTCTCCTGTGAGAGAGGGATTTTGATTGAGTAGGTTAAACCTTTCCATATGGCTATGGATTCATACATCATCTCATTTTCTTATTTCTTGTAGTTTATCAAGTCAATAATTGTCATCTTCATTAGTGTATAGTTGAGATGATAAAGGAATTAATGACAAAGTTCTTCCTATCCTATAATGGATCCTGTCAGAAGACTAAAATACCAAATAAAGGCCAACTCTATCAAATTTTTTATAAAAAAACTCATATTGGTATTCTATTGTTTATATTGAGATCCCATTATCTAACCAAATCGGGATACTAACTGCATGAGATGCTATTCGGGGTCTCCCATGCCATCAAAATTGGAGAAGGTAGGATTTCCAAAATTGGGTGGGGGAAAAGTGTCATCCAACAATTAAAGATATCGATTCTTCTTAAGATGCACATGTGTATTTTTCCATTCCATGGATTCCATTTGATTAGCTAGGTTCTTTATGGAATTGAGAGGTTCTGGAGGTACTAATTCCCAAGACACCTTCTATCTGCAGGTAACGGGCAAGGCTTGATGAGGTGGCTTTGTTTTTATCTCTTGATGAATCTCAACCCATGCGAAGATTGAGTGATCTCTATAGATAGAGAGCGGATGTCACCACAATGGAGGGAATTCATGTTCATTTTCAACTTCCTCATTTATGTAGACTGAATAACTAGAATATAAGCTAGTTTAACACTTAGATGTCACTCTTACAGTTGGATTAGCTCTTCCTAGATGAATGGGAGGAGGTATATTCATCTCATCCTAATGGTGATACCCAGCGGGAATGTTTCCATTGAGTATCTCCTTATTTATTTGTTTGAGATTTTGTATCTCATTATCATATTGTGCCATTCGTCCCTCCATAGAAGGAATTTTGACTCCACTAGGTGGTGATTGGGATGTAGCCACACCTTTCCCTTTATCCTTGGTAGTGTTCCATCATAGATTTGGAAACTTGATATTCAAAGGTGCCATGTTTTGGAGTCACCTCTAGTTCCGAGTATGTGGGGCCTCAATGGGTACATCCGGATCCCCCTCTTGGGTACTTTTTCCATATTTTGGTCCTTTAAATTTTATTATTGATCCATATTATCTATTTTATTGATGGGGATAACATTTATAGAGGTGTATTGAGAAATGGTAGTTATTCCATTAATCTCAATGAAATATAATGATTCTACACTACCCACATTAGGTTCGTTCTTCGAACCCTTTTCCATATTGAGAAATTTTAGATTGTGAACTCGATGGGGTTTGATTTCCTTCACCATAAGGTCCTCCTATCTTGGTATTTGAGTATTGAACTTGAGGGATTTTTTGGTCATTATTTCAAAATAGGCCCCAAATAGAAGATATTTTTCATGTGGTGGGAGGAACATACGGAATTCCTACCATTGATATTTATCGCCCAACCAAGAGAAGACTGATTCTCTCTACGGTGATGACGATGATGGAAATTCCCCATCCCTACAGGTTGGAGACTATCAAAGGATACCATTGGAATTGGTTGATTTGGTTTTTGAGGATTGAATGATTATAGTCAAGGATTTTAGGATTCCTAGGATGGAAATTGAGATATAAATGCCCACATCCCAGTGGGTTAGGGTTGATCTGGAACCGTTGTTGATTCCCCAGGACCGTCTCGGGGGATGATGAACCTGGTGATGATGATGGAGATAAAAATCCACCCATCCTAGTGGGATGGGGTTTGTTTTAAGTTACTATCAATATATCCGGAATCCTATTAGGAATTGATGATATGAGGTGTGGAAGTGGTGGTAAACATTCCCTAGGCTTGACGGGTAGGGTTTCCTCCTAGTTAGATGCTATGTCAGCTATTATTATGACCTATTGGATGTGGTAAAACTATTATCATATAGGATATAGGTGTAATGGTATTCCATGAAGGATTTCAGTTTCTATGAGAAGTTTTTGGATTGATTGTAACTTTAGATTCCAAGTTTAAACTGCTTTCCTATTATTCTGAGGGGTCCAGATCAAATATTTATGGGTTGTTCTCTACCATCATTTGTGATGTCTCATAACTGTTTAAGTGGGGGTATTCTTTTGTAGTAATGAACTATTACGTGCATTACCTTATCCCATGATTTTTTCAAAGGCTATGATATTACAGGATGCCATATTTTAGGGGCTCTACTATTATAGGGGTGTAGTGAAGTGTAACGCTCGATACTTTCCCCATAATCAAATATGGATGCATGAAGTGGCTTCGAAAACTAGTTGCTGAAGAGTTATAATGAAATGGACACAAGAATTATATAGATTTATGATATGATTTTTTGGTTTTGGGTCTCAGTCCATGGAGATAACAACCAGGTCTAGCTGACAACAAAGTATATTGATGGTATGAAGGTGGCCCTCATGTCCTAGATAAGGGAGGTGCCTAACCTTCAACTAATAACAAGTTTCCCACATATTTTGGTGTAGATAATCTAGGAAATCGTTCTCTTGATCATCTGGGATCTCATAGTCAAAATTGGAAATGGGCCAAAACATGGTGGGGAGGTTGTTTTGGGCTAACTCTCTCCATATATCAATGACAACCTCCTCTTCATCAGACTTACATACCTCCACCTAGTTAGACTACAAAAGGTTATTCTTAAGGTCTTCTGCTGGCTGGAGTGGAGTGCTATTGTATGTTTATGGGGAACTATATATGGTTAACCATAATGTTTCAAGAACCTCTCTATACAAAGTATTTTGAGTTTTGAGAACCTATATATAGAGAGGTGTTTGGGAAAGGGGAGAATTTCCTTGTCCGTATGAGATATCACCATGGGTAGGTTGACCGTGGGGGGTGTTAGGAGTAGAGTCCTTGCTATCCATATCTACACTACCATGAGTAAAACTATTGTGGCAATAATCACCTTCTACTTTGGTTGAAGAGTTAATAGACCATTGGAGTGTTGAGAATGCATCTCAAATAACCTCAAGGAAACTAAAATTGGTAAAATTAGGGATATGAGCCTCATTATTCATTGTGGATAGAATATGTTGACCTTCCTTTTTGAATTATGTAGAGATATGAGACCATTTTATGATGATTACCATATTCCATTGGTAACTATCTAGTTTGATGGGAGAATGAGACCATTACTAAGAAGTTTCTAGAATATTCCAAGTAGGTTCACTAATAGGAATATGAGCTTGTACAAAGGCATGTTCCATTATTACTTTGTAATCCTCAGTTAGAATGGGGATATGATTCTGATCCTAATCCATTGAAGTAAGTCATTGGCCTTTTTCAATAGGAATATGAGATTATCTAGAGGCATGTACCACACTAATGTGGTGATCCCCGATTGGAATGGGATCATGATCCCAGTCCAAATATGTGTTCCCCGTCTTGGTGAGCCCTGATTGGAACGAGATTTTAATCCCAGTCTGAATATGAATTCCCCATCGGAATATGTTGATAGACCTCTAAAATGGGATAAGGGATATGATCATCCTCTTATATGGCCTCATAAGGATGCTAGTGTAGTCATTAATTGGTGGAAGTATAAGTATGAGCGTAGATTTCATGATATACTAGAATATTCTAAGTATATTCACTAATAGGAATACGAGAATGTCTTGAGTCATGGTCCATTACAGGGTGAGAATCAGTCAGAATGGGGACATGAGCCAGATCCTGAGAATTTAAAGTATGTCACTGGTCTTTTTTGATAGGAATATAAGCCTATCCTGAGGCATGTGCCACTCACACTTGATGATCCCCAGTTAGAACGAGGATATGAGCCTGATAATGGGTCTCTAGAATATTCCACTAGTCTTTTTTTATAGGGATATGCGCCTATCCTGAGGCATGTTTTTCTATCACCCGATGAGCCTCGGGTGGAATGAGAATACGAGCTTGGTCCAACACCTCATCTTTTATCAAAATATGCCGATTATCCTCCTATTCAGGAGAAAGAATGCGCACTTTCTTCAAAGAAACCACTTTCTTATACCAATCAGAGTGTTGTGTGGCCCTGGCTATAGGGATAGGAATATGTGCATGTCCTTATATCTGCACCATTTCTAGAATATTCCAGTGGAGTTATTTAGTTGTGGCTAGAATGTAATGGAACTTTATCAAAGTGTGTGCAATGATGTAAGAATATTTTTTTATTTACTATATACTGGAATATATATTCAATTTAATTGGTAATATGATCCCAATTTTTTCCTCCTTGTGCCACCATGATATGTCAATGGACTTCATGCATGGGGGTAGGGATATGCTCCACCCCATGCTTGTTGTAGAAATTTTTCCATAGACTTGTTCCGAGTGAGTAGGAATATGAGCCTGCTCACTAGTTACTACCATAATATGCTGGTAGACATTATTATTAGGAGTTGGGATATAATCCCACTCATATTTATCTAGATATTTCTACACCTTATGTGACTTCCTTGTTACCTGGCATGGGTGTTAGAGGTGTCATTGTGTTGGGTGGTACCCTCAACAGGAAACTAAAAGGTACCAAAAAGATGTTACTGGTGACAAAGGTTCACATGATCCCTTCGTAGTGGCCCCTGAACTATAAGGGAGTCATATTTTACTCCTTGATCCTCCTTTATCAGATACTGAAGGTGGTGATTATCGCACTCTGGGGATAATATTCCGAGGTGGTTGGTGGTGGAAATGAGTGCCACTAGATTTACTGCAACTTTCTTTGGATGATGAAGACTATTTGGTTTCAATACTTGGATACCCTCATGGGAAGTATCAATGTTCAAGATTGTACCATGTAGATATTATTTCTGGACCATTGTATTTTACACCCTGCGCTGA
Source organism: Viscum album (assembly GCA_963277665.1). Classification (NCBI taxonomy): domain Eukaryota; kingdom Viridiplantae; phylum Streptophyta; class Magnoliopsida; order Santalales; family Viscaceae; genus Viscum; species Viscum album. The sequence goes on along the minus strand of OY728140.1, from coordinate 716,389,117 downwards.
AGGTGTTGGGTGGGTGAGGTCATTCTAAGGCCCACAGGGGTTGCAGTTGCAGTTAAATTTTTAGAATGGTTATTGGATGAAGAAATTATCACAGGCCATGGTGTTGTTTGTGAGAGAAGTATCCCATAATCCTAAAGACAACAAGGAACAAGGTCACTAATCATTGCATCATTATAGGCATGATATGTGCTCCATCAGATATTCATGGGTAACATAATTGTCTATTATTATTCGATGTCTAAGCATTCTACTCAGATGGACTTGTCAAAGTGAGGATAGACTTATTTCATGGGAATCCTAGGTATAGAGGATCAACTATAAGATTCATGTAAGGTTATCCGTATTTGTATAGGATATAAAAACAACATGGATCGACAAATGGTAAACCGATCATTCTATTATTTTATAGTTTCACATCAGGTTCACTATTTTTGTTTTGTTGAAAATATATGGAAGGCTTGACCTGATGGTTTTATTATGGAGGATTTAATGTATGTACAATCATTCACATGAGGTTCACCATTCATGTTTACCTTTCATATAAAATCCCAATGGTTCCCACATCCATAACTAGGTATAGACCTACTTTCTAAAGGTAGGCATTCAAATTGGGGTTTCATACCCAACAACACTTAGGGACTTACATTGGTTAAGAGGATGGGTGGTTGGGCTCATCACACCTTTTTGGGGGGAATTGTTGCCTACCCTGAGACTCTCTTTTAAATTTAATATATTTTCATGAATATATTCATAATCCTAATACGATACCGGTTACACTAACAAAATGATTATAGGTTAAATAAATTTATATGAAAAGGGGAGTCTATTAGTGAATCCATATGTATATATATGAGTTTCTTCATCCATTTCCAATTAGTCGGTGGATTCTTTTATGTTTAAGTCATATTACCAGGCACTTCAAAATGTTCTGTCATCCAAGGAGGTAATTAATATATCAAGGATGGGATTGAACATTTATGAGGTGTCCTATGTATCATGTTTTTCATAGGAAGAAAACCCACATAGTTCATTAAACAAATGCAGTTTAATGTCATTTGGAAATGACATATGTGGGGGCACTTAGGCATTAGGCATTGAGCTCAATCCTCAAGTAGGAATCCTATATATCTAGTTATAGAAGGAATTAGAGTTATCATAGTTCAGTCACACCCTTGAGACTTACCCTTGGGTAGATAGCCTTATATAGGGATATTCATATCATTCCACTGATCAGGGCTTACACACTAAGGATTCCTTAGCTGGTGTAGATTCATGATATAAATGACATGATCATTTCAACTCCCTAATTCCACCTGATCCATGCTTATTGTGAGAAACAAGGTATAGAAATTAATTAGTTTCACTGGATATATATGCAAGACTTATATATCAGGATAAACCTTTGGATGTTTAAGATAGAGCTTGAGCCTTAGGAAGGAATCCTATATTTCATGGTTATAGAAGGAATCAGATTCATTGTAGTTTAGTTGATAGGGTCTTACACTATAAGGTTTCCCTTATATAGGGGCATACCATATTATGCCATTGATTAAGGCTTATACACTGAGGTTTACCTTTAGATATTTGATATAGAGCTTGGGAATTAGGAATTTGTCTTATATATCTTGGTTATGATATAAATCACAGTTCAAATAGTTTGATTCAGTTGGGGCTTACACACCGAGGATACCCTTATATGGGTGAATATAATATCATGTTGTTGATCGGGGCTTACACATTAAGGTTTCCCTTTGGATATTTGATATAGAGATTGGTCCTTTTGAAGGTGTCTTACATATCTTGGTCATGGTAGGAATTAGAGTTCCTGTAGTTCATTCTAATTAGGTATCACACACTAAGGATTCCCTTATATGAGGGAATATCATATCAAGCACTGATTGGGGCTTACACAGTTAGATTTTCATTTAGATATTTAATTGAAGCTCAGGCCTTAAGAAGGAATCCTATATATCATAGTTATGGTATGAATTATATTTATTGTAGTCTAGTTGAATTGGGTCTTACACACCGAGGCTTCCCTTTGAATATTTCCACTAGAAAAGGTTATCATGTCCAAGGGTAGTGAATTGACATGTCCTAATTTTTTTGACGTGATTTGATTATTTTTCATACATGTTTGAGGATGTCTGGACACATTCTGGTTGACTAGTGTACTTGTACAATGAAAATCATATAATCTAGTTGACTTGCCCGAAGGATGTTTCATAACCTAATTGACATGTCTAGAGTCTATTGAATGATTAAGGATGATGTGTAAGAGTGTTGTCCAATACAATATCTCTCCCCATCAGTGATGCATCGTGTGACTGATAGAGGGTCTTGTAGCGATGCACGATCATTGTTATGGAAAAACCCTTTTATTTTTTATGGATTTTATATAATTTCATCAGGATCTTATGTGATAACATGATCATGTATCTAGGGATTTTTTGGTGTCGTTAGAACCTATTTAGTGAGTCACATGAATATTTATGGCCACACGAGGTTTCCATCTTTTGCATATTTTTATACTTTATTTTACAAGTATTTTTTGATAGTTTTCATGCACTTGTTGATTGAAAAGTCATATGGTGCCGAGGAGTTATCTTATCAGCCACCACATGATCAACAAATGTCATTGGATTCTTTCTCTAGAACAAGAGGATTTTCCAAGGGGGATACATGTGATCTAAATATGGTCATACACTGTGCATGTACCATTCACATGACATTCTAAAGGTTATACTATCACATATCCTTTGTAGGTTTATGTGATTTGTGAGTCTTGGCCACATTCCATTCCTTTATTTTTTAGAGAAAATAATACCCATACTTTAGGTAATTATTTCATTGTAGATTTGTCAATGCACATTTATTGGGCATCAACAATGACATCAAATTATTTTCCCACTACTAAAACTATTATTTTATATTTTCCTTCCATTACAATCTTCCATGTTTAGAAAAACCCTCATTCCATTTTTTCTAGGTATTTTAGTTTTGAAAATGGAGTTTAAAAAAATGGATATATCAATACTCAATTTTTTTCTTATGGGTTCAAAAGTATATTTTTATGAGTTTAATGATGTAAATTCAAACTTATATGTATTTTATGTATTTTATAGTTGTTAGAAATTATTTATGCTAATGGGGGAGCCCGATATAGCTCTCCAATGCATTCGGTAATGATTATGTTTTTTGGATAATTATGTTGGAATTAACTGAGTAGGTTATTGAATTTGTATGGGTTTTGGTAAGGGTTCCATGAAGATGATGTCCAAAGGAACATACATGACTTTACTATTCTTACTAATGAGTTTTCATGGAAATATTTTGATTTCATAAGTTAAGCTATAAATATTTTTCTTAAAGGAATGATTATTCTCTTTAAGGTTAAAAATGTATGTTTAAAAAAATTCTTTTAATGGGTTATCATGTTTTCTAAGAAACCGTAATGGTTATTATTTTTCCTTAATGTTTTCTTATAAATGATTTTATAAAAAACTTTGGGTAGTAAACCTGATTTCATGTGTAAGTAAAGGATTATTTTAGCTCCATGTTCACGATGTTAAATTCAACATTTATTATATGATCTCATAGTTTTCAAATGTACTAACAAGTTTATTTTATTCTTTGTTTATGTGCCTTAATTTTATTTTTGTGGTCATCCCATGTTTTCAATTTTTTAGGGTTATAAGGATTATCAGAAATAATTTTGAATTCAAGTTTAAGATCATGAATATTTTTCATGAAAAGAAAATATGTTTCATTTTAAAAGTATTTTATTATGGAAAAATGGATATTGAGTGGAAGTTTCCAATTTTTAATGTATATATTTATTATGTAATATTTATGACCTAATTATATAAATCTCTAAACTTGAAAAGTTCCCTTGGAATGAAATAAAATAATTTTTTTATTTAAAACTTAAAATTATGTAATTTTTTAAGGATGGGTCCTTATAACCTTACTCCATGTTAAAGATGAAAATGGTATATTCATATACCACATGATTTCTCAGTCACTAAGGGGTGGAGATGATTTAAAAATTAAATCTAATCCAATGATATGGTAGAAGGATCCTCCCACTAGGAGTAATCCATTGATTTCATCCATTTTTTTAAGAAATTATAGTTAAAACATTGAAATTCATTTTTTGAGCCACATCAGACCTGTTTTTCCTTAAAAAACAACAACTTATATAGGTAAACCCCATATTAAATAGAATATATAATTTTATAGGATTCAATTTGATAGATCATAAAGCTAAAATGAACACCCAGATCAATAGTTATGGCTATTTTGAGTTAGATTTTTATGTAAGAGTATTTCCAAATTCCATTTAGTGTTTACCTAGATTAAGGTCATGATTTCACCAAACCAAAGTCAAAAATGTTTCCCCACCTCTTATTAATTTCTTAATTACAAGAATAATATTGGGAGAAAACTGAGAAAAAATATGCATTTTAGCATAAGAAAATATTTATGGCTACACAAATATTACACGAGTATGAAATAACTATACAAACTGAATCCATTAAATTATTAGAGAATGGTATTCCTTTATTAACACCTATATCTTATATATAATAACTCCCTTATGTGGTTATAGAACATGATTCATTCACTTTCTAGATCTTACGTGGCCCAAATCCTTTATGCGGTCATAGAAAAATATTTATTCATGGAATCCTAGATAAACTCTATATCCAACAATAAAAGATAAGATATAATCTTTATATAAATGGTTAGTGGTATTTTCATATTCATAGAAAACCCAAATTCATAACCATTAAAAAATATTATAAAAGGACCCCTACAACATGAAACTTTTGTGGTACACTATCCCGCATAATTACTTAGTGAAGTATAGTCATTATCATAAAAAAAATCACAAACATTTACCATTTTTTGCAAAATTTATATTTTGTGAAAAAATAGCCTCTTATAGTAGCTTCTTACATCTTCATGAGGGTTTATCTTCATGTAAGTTTTATCATGTGGTAACCCATTCCATGAAAATATTATCCTCTAGGATACTCATATTTAATCCCCACATCAAATAATTATTAGGTATCTTTCATTTAGTATTCCACTCTGTATTAATTTAAACTACTCATAATTGGTCCTAGTTGCATGACCTTAAAAGGTAAATCATTAGTCTTAGACACATTAAGTCACATCATTGGTCCTGGTTACATAACCTTAAAAGGCATATCATTGGACCTGGATGCATGAACTTAAAAGGAATATCATTGTTCATGGTTAAAAGAACTTAAAAGGTAATATAGTGGTCCTTGTCACATAACCTTAAAAGGTATAGGTCGCCCTGTTAAATTTCACTAAACTACATGGGATTTGATTCTATTTATATAGATATATAGGAATCCACTCTCAAGGGACAAATCCCATCATTACAATATCTGATACCTTCCTAGATGGTGTTAAACTCTAGAATTATTAGATATAAGGTTTTAAAATAAAACATAATTAACTAAAAAGGGTATATGTATAACCTCTCATGCATACAATGTTTTCACAAATTTCTGGTCTCAATCAGTCTCCTTCATAACAAGGGTAACTGATATTATTAATGGGAATTATTTCAAAAATATGAATTTAATATATAAGAGAGTCTCAGAATAAGAAATAACTCCCCTATGGGATGATTTGTCCTCCTATACTCATGGTTTTTATGTGTAATAACCAGGGTAATACTAAATCATGTTAATAGATTCTTACCTTTTGAATATGGGTCTATGGGAATGTGACTGATAAATCAGAACAAACAACTACATTGTTTTTAAAATTTTAAGAATGAAAAATTATGATATAACTTCTATAACTAATTTAAATTTGTAAATATGTTTTTTACAGCCTATTTAGGCAATGTATAAAGTTTTATAATTATTATAGAAGTTTGGGGAATTTTTATAACAAATTGTTTGAATGAAAAAGTTACACTATAATTTATACTATCATGTCATGATTAATTCAGGGATTTTTTAAAGTATTTTATTTTCTATAAAAAATATTACTGTATTTTAATAAAATGATATACCATAATTTAGTCACACTATAATTTATACTATCATATCAAAATGGTAGTCCACATTATGGAAGGAGTTTGGGTTATTTATTATAGTATACCAGTTATACTATAATGACTGGCCATGAAATGAGAAAAGTTATGTATTATGATCTAGAACATTATGCCATGATGGGGAACCATATATTTTCATATAAAATTAACTACACCATAATGATATTCATTTTATAAAAACTCTTTTATCAAGTGAATTTCCAAGAATTTGAATGTCATGATTTTTAGGATATAATGATTATTAATTCCTGATTTTTTGAGGTATATAGTATTTAAGTGGATTAAAATATAATAAACTTAATTATGATATAATATTCCATATATTGACATGTTTTAAATATATAAACATACACTACAATATTTTTATATTTTAATCAATCTATTTAGATATATTTTACTATTACATAAGGGGTGTAATGCAAGAATTAATTATAGATAATCATGTTAACACAAATAAATCCTTGTAGTTGATTTTATATCTTGGAGTCTCTATAATTATATATATTCTATTTATATGAAAGAATAAAGGAATGATGTATTGACCAAGATCATATTTATAGATTTGATTCATGATAAAGGAGTATTATCATCCTTGTTGGTTTATTTATTATATTTAGAATATTGGATAGATAATGTAAGCTTGTAAATGATAATTATATCAACAGGGAATTGATCTTATCTATTGTATATTGTAAAAATGAGGATATTATATGCATATTTGGTGATGTGTGAAGGGAGTAAAAGATAAAACATATTAAAAATAAATTATTTTAACAAGGATTTTTTCTTATCTAATCTTTGTTAGCTAGTCCTCTATAAAAAATGTTTTATATTATAAATATTATTTATAGGACATCTAAATGAATTTCATTATAAGGAATTGTTTTCATCTGGCTTGGATAATAAAGAAGCGGTATGTGGATGATAACATCACATGAAATCTAGAATCTATTTATGTAATCTAAATTTGTTCATTATACTATTCTTGAAAAGACCTTAAAAATATTAAACTATTGAATAATCTCTTTGAAGCAGTTCATAGAGAAGGAGTAAGAGGAAGTGTTCCTTTGGAGGTAGTGCTTTATCCAAAAATAATCTTGTATAGTTAGTGTGCCATGACTTGAAGTGACTATATCCTAAACATTGCATCAACAATGATAGAGGGTTTAGTATATATTTTTTGTATTATAACATCACCACATGTATACTCCTTGAACATAACCCAGTGTGTGTGAATTAAGTAAATTTTTGTGCACTTTCCTGAGTTACTTTATTTATATGCTTTATATGTTTGATGTAGATGTATTGAGTGATTCATATATTAAAACTCTATTTATAATAACTTGGGAACATGATGTGAAAATGTATGGGGATTAAAATAAAAGTTTACATTTTTTGAAACTCTTATTTTCCCATACTCTTAGCGTGTCTTGGGTCTCACCTCAAAACCCTATGGTCCCAACAAGTGATATTAGAGAATAAAGGTTTTGTCTTAGACTTCAGTATAATATATTTAATTTTAAATATATTTTGGTCACTTATAGATTAATTTACAAATGTCCCCATTTTTAATGGTCCTAACTATGAATATTATAAGTTAGAGATATTTTATTTTATATAGGCATATAGAGATGATTATTAGGAATGTAGTCATCATGATACTGATTTCAGAAATCCTAAGCAATGGGTTCATGATGGAAAGACTATAAATATTTTAATTGGATATTTTACTGATAAGGTATTTATAAATACTCTTCATTGTAACATAAATTTTGAGACATGGGATAATTTTAAGAAGATTTATAGATAACCCATATTAATGAAAGATATTGTGACACCATATAAAAGTGTTGATAGAAAATTTTGTAACATTGAGTTACTCATAGAAAAAATAGAATAAAATTACCTTATGTAAAAAGAAAAAAATATGAATAAGAATAAAAAGGTATTAAATAAAAATGACACACCCATAGAGGTCAATGAGTTTTTCATTCATGATAAATATGAATCTATATCTTCTTTGGAAGTAATTGGAAAATTTGAAATTTTAGATTCCCTTTTAGTCATTGAAAGAGATAATAGGGTTTATAAAGAAGTGAATAAAATATTCAGTTTTCAATTTGGATAATGTTATTTTAATATCCAATAGTATTTTAAAGTCTTTATGAAAGATGTTTAATATATAGAAATCAATCAAGGAGGGGATTATGTATTTTTAGTATAATTGAGTTTAGAAAATTAGAGTCTAATTAATGAATTTTTATCCTTAAAAAGATCCATTGAAATAATGAATTCTAAGATGAAAGAGTAATTTTATTTTCTTGGATAAATTTATAATTAATTAGGGAATTAAATGGATAAATAGAATGAATTCAAAGATAACATTATCTGTCTCAAGAAACATCCAAAATATAGAATCAAATTAGATAAATAAGTATATTCCAAATTAATTATTGGTGTATGATATAGACTCCTTTATCTTTCTAAATTAGGGGAGAAAAATTCTCTATGGAAATTAATGAAACAATGATTATTTTATGGGGGAATAAGACACACCATATATGTGTGTATGGATGTTATAGATATGGTAAAATTAAAAAAAAACTACTACAACATATTATCCTTGAAAGAAGAATAAGATATTTGATTTTTTTTAAATATGTTTAATTTGTGATAAAATTGGACATGTGGAAAGGTATTTCAATATGAGTAGTGATTAATTTACCATGAGTAAATCCATAATACCCTTGAAAAAGGATTTGTAATTAGAGAAGGAATAAAAATATAATACATTAAAGAATAAATTCATGGAACTGGAAGAAGACAATGATGAAAGATAAAGGATTCTATATCATACACCAATAATTAATTATTTATAGCTACTATCATGGATTGAGAAGAAAAAAATATGAAAGATAAAGGAATAATAAACCATTTTTTCATAAAAAGGGGATAAATGTTTGAACAAATATGCACTAAATATAATTAAATATAAGGTAGTCTTAAAGGCCTACAAATAAGTGAAGTATGAATCCTGTCATAGTGGATTAAAAAATTACACTACAAGAAAAGTGATGTGAGTCCAATTTTCACTTATCAACCATCAAATAAACAATGCTACACTATAATGTGTATACTAAAAATCTGGTAAAATCCTTGAGGATGGTACTAAACATGTGGAATCTCCTTCTTTATTTTGTATTTTAATGGGGGTGTTTTGTTTACAGACGATTATGAATAATAATGTAATTTAATCTGAATGAAAATATTTATAATGATTAAAGGTGAGTGAAAATGTAAATTTATTGAAAGATTAATTTAATTGAGCATAAAAGGATCATGTTAAAAAAACACTCATTATTCTATTTGGGTATGATCAGATATCTAGAAAGTTTTGTCTATAATATAATATTTAACATGATATTCTATTCACATTGGCATATAATTAATGAATAGTTTTTTAATTCACAAACCATTATATACCCATGTGTACTAATAATACATGAAACATAAATATTCCATCAAGCATTTCAATAATCTATTACACACTTAATGGAGGATATATAATGTTGTATTAACAATAATTAAGTATGTTTACTCTAGATCAATCTGTTAACATTATCCTAGAGATCACTTAGAAGGTATTTTTTATCATCTATAAATATAATGATTAATATATCTATGTGTGTATATTATTTTAAATAAAGAAAAGAAAATAGAATGGTAAAGAAAATATCTATACTAACCAAAAATACACACACAAATACAAATGACACTCAATTGTGAAAGAATAAAAAATAAAAGAGGAAAGGAGATTGAAAATAATTTAGAACCAATATAATAACAAAAAATATTTAAATAAATAAAGACATGGATAAAAACATTTCAATTAAAATAAAAAAATTCATTACATATAAATGAAACTATAATAATTTTACAACAATCTTAATAGAAAAAATAAATAATAACATGAACAAGAAAATTGGAGGATAGGTTTATATTATAAAAATGTATATTTTAGGTACTCCTAGACCTTAAAATTGGTTTTGTTCATTCCAATTATCCTTATATAGTGATGAAGGACCAACTCACATAGAATAGAATATGAATCACTGATTTATAGCAGAGAATATGAATTTTTTAATATCCAAATATATCCCTTTACTTCTAGAGAATGGTTTACTATTGATCACTCCAAATATAGAAGAATTATTATCTAATTTTTTTCTTATTTTTATTGATAATCTACCCACAAAATTTTAGATTCATTGGACACGTGTAACCAAATTCATGGCTAAAATACAAAAACATTTTTTAAGGATGAATGATTAAATGGAATTTAATGTTTTAGATTTATATGAATTTATGGGTCATAAAATGGAAAAATATTAGTTCGTATATTTTTTAAATTTTTCTCATATATTTCTTGGTATAAACCCATTAATTTTGAGATTATTTGGCCACTTTGTTGGAGAGTCATTGGGAATCTATTATAAGAAATTAAAATTATGTTCAAATTCATTGATCTATATTAAATTCCATGATTGGTACCCCCAAAATTGAATTATTAAATTATATTTTTTAAAAAATAATAACTTTTTTTATTTAATTAAAACCACTTTGAATAAATTTTAGTCTCGTAAAGGTGTCCCCAATATCTGAAAAATTAATTGTGGTCTAACATTTCATATAAACATGCGGCTTGTTGTATAATCCATGAGGCCTTCAAAATGAAAAAATTAACCTCGTATCCAATTGATTTTTTTATATAAATGTACTATTGATAAAAAATAATTATTTCATCAGTTGTATAAGAAAATATAATTTTAAAAGAAAAATACCATACTACCATCAAAATAAGAAAATTCAAGAAATAGTTTAAAATTATATGGGGCTTCAAAGAGTGAATATTTCATTAAAAATATGAATATTTTAAGATCATATAATGATGATAATTTTTCTAAAAACATGAATGAATGTGAATTATCAAATCCCCCTCATTTTTCTTATGTGTATCCTTAGGAACAAAAACATATGAAAAATCATGATCACCCATCAACTAATCTTGCAGTTTTTTTCCACCAGTGAGGGAGGTTTAGACATGATATCTCTTCCACCATGTAATTAATAACATATTATTTCCTCAAATTATTTTCAAAAATCACTTCATTTTGAGTACTCAAAATCAGAGGTAAAAATTTTTATTATTCAATGTCATCCCTATTAAAATGATGTAAATTTTCAACAAGGTTAACTCATTCACCAACCAAGAATGAGGATCTATGAGTATGTAAGATCCCACTACATTCAATTACCAATATAGAGTGGAAATTATAAAGAGTTATAATAAAATATTTTCTATATGTCTTAAGGGGTGGTAGGAAAATGATCAAAACATGGGTAAAATGATGCTGATACACTGAATTGGATAAAACAATGCATGACTAATGAAAAAAACAAGGTGCAATTTACATATAAATTTTTATAAGGGGAATACACACATGAGAAATAAACCCTTTGTATAAACTTGAGTGAGGGTTAGAGATATAATGAACTAAAAATATAATAAATAATGGTACAATGAGACAGGATGAAAGTGTTTTTTATAATTTTTTTCTTCTTTATAATTTTTGATTTTTTAACACTTCTTTTTTATAGTTGAGATTTCTCAAAAGACTTTTCACAAAGTTCTAATTAAAATTTTCCCATACCTCACCACAATATAACCTCTACACCATATATAAGGTGATTCTTATCTCTAAACCATACAAATTTGGTCAATGAGAGAATATGTAAGTGTTTTTTTCAACAAATTTCTCCCCCATTTTTTTTTGTTTTTTTACACTTAATTTTTTGAATGAGACATCTCAAAATATTTTTCAAAAAATTCTAATGAAAATTTTCCCAATCCTCTTTATAATACGAAATCTCCCCCAAACTTAATAAGATTCTTATTCCCAAGAAAAATAAGACTAGATAAATATCCATGGATGTGAATACTCATTTAAAAAAATTTCCCACACATTTAAATTTTATCAAATAAATGTATTAAATATTCAAGTAAATATTGTGTAAGAAAAAATAATGATCTTGTAACATTCCAATAAAAATATATATGTATTGGCTTAAATGGATTTTCAAAAGGCAATTCAAGATAAGGGTCATGAGAGTTTTGTTTGGATGAATTGGTCCTATATGGATAAATAAAATGATTCTATAACTTTAATGTACACTAATATAGGAAATTAAAGCTTGAAGTTATAAAAACTCTAGGATCATAATTAGTGGTGAAAAACACAAAAGATATAAATATGGTCATAAATAATCTTGGTATAAAGGTGTAATGTATACCTCATGGGTCTAAGATAAAAATTATTCTCCATTAAAAAATAAATATTTCTTAACTTAGTATGGATGAATCAAACTTTTTGGTTAGATTTTTTGATAAAGATAAAAAAAATTCAATATGGAAATATAATCATTGATTTACTCAAACTATTTGATAAAATTCTAAAATTTCTAACTATTAACCGTTATTTTTTTTTATTTATTGACCTTTTGTTTTTTATGAAAAAATAATGAAGAAAAGATTAAAAAATGAAAAAAATGATATTTGGGATAAAGAAATAAGGGGATTGAATTATAGAGGGAGAAAAATAGATAAAGAGAGAAAGATAGTGATAAAGAGATATTTAGAGTGAAAGAGTCGATTCCTAGTTTGAAGGTTGTGTGGTGAATGATTCTTCATCCAAGGGTGGGTCCTTTCTAGTAGTTATGAGTTTTTTTGAATTTCATATAGTTCTTGATATAAGTGTGTTCTAATGGTAGAGATTAAGTTAGTTCCCAATAAATGTGAATGTCCTCAAGGAAGTAGTATCTTGGAATTTTACTTCGCAAAATAGGTATACATTAATAACAATAAATGAAACTTTCCAATGAGATTGAAGTTAACCTAGGTGGAGTTTAAATTGATAATTTAAGATAATTACTTGTTCATATTTGTGAAATACCTAATAAATAATGTGTTTGTTAAAATAAAAATTGGTATTTTTCATATTTAGTAGGTAATAATCATAATATTAAAAGTAAAAGGTATTCCAAATTGAATTTTCTTCAAAAGAATTAATTTTTTTTTATTAATGACTCAGCATATATTTAGTGAAGTATGGTGATAATGATTCTTTTAGGATTGTTAAGGATCACTTCCTTAAGATTTAAACATGATTATTTTTTTACTTCTCTTTAATCTAAAGATATGAGTTGATTGGCAAGGAAACACTGCTTATAACATTTTATGGAAGTATAAGTACTTATGAGTGATTGAGAATGGATTAAATTAATTTTGAGTTGGAATTATTAATTAAATAAGGGTGAATTGATAGTTACATTACCCATGTAAAGGCAACTCTATTCATTGAGGTTGTGTATATGTGATCAAGACCAGTATATGTGCAATCATCTGCATATTAGGTTTCATTTCTAAGTATGTGTGAAATGAGCATATGTGTAAGATTAGTGAGTTTAGGTTTCATATGAAACTTGTAAAAATTATGAGTAAATTGAATACTAAAGTAATTTTGGATTTAAGTGAGAATAATTGAGGAAAATCCAGAATAAATATTCTAAATAAATAAATAAAATCATATGATGTTAATTGTCCTAAAATTCTTGGATTAAGTATCATAATCACCTAAGATGATTATGATCTTATATTTAGATAATAAAAGTATCAAACCATATACGATTCTTTGAAATTGAAGGAGTTTTATTCAAGGACGAAGTTAGTACCTCAGAATATGACTATGATGATAAAATAGAGACCATTCCATTGTATATGTGAAATGAAAAAACTATGTCATGATATATTATCTATGGATGTTATGGTCAGTGTTTCAGATGAAAGTCCCACCTATGAGAAATGGATAGATAAACTATACTGTAGACCAATAATATTGGCCCATTTGAGATATTTTCTGAATGCGAATAGCCAAGGCATGTGAATAATACTTTAAGAGAATGATTCTGAGTGTACGAATTTGATATTGATCATAAGTATTTATATTATATGACTTCATCATAATTATTTTTTAGATAATAATATGTCTTTGAACATGATCAAATGACTTCTACCGATCGTATGACTATGAATTAGATCATATGAATTCATTAGCATATGACTTCATCACCTAGAAAAATCTAGAGTTATAAGTCATACAAAAACATTGAGATGAAAACCATGAAAAAAGTAGGATATCTATGTGGAAAAGATGCATGATTCCACACACGTAAAGATTTTAATCAGTGTATAGAAGTATATTTCATGAAGAATAAAATAAGGAAACTATGAAAAGTCTTTACGTATTTTAATAGGAAGATATTATCCTAGATTAAAATGAGTTTGAATGGGAAAAATAAATCATAATTTCTTTGACCTATTTAGGAGAGAGAATCACACCTACATTAGAAGATTGTATAAGTTTCCAAGTTCTATAAAAAACAAAATATTCACATAATACCATGAATATAAAACCATAGATACCAAAGAAAAAAAGTAATAGATTTATATAGAGGATTATTACGGGATTGATATATAATTATCAAGGAGAGATAAAAATGACTGTAAAGATGGAGATATCACTTGCTGGAGAATAAGATTAGCTACCCGAGTTTTCAGGAGGTGGAGAAACCAAATAGTTTGAGATTTGGAGTGAGTTTTGAGACTATAATTACTAATGAAGTTCTTAAAGTATCACACATGAAGATTTTTTGATCTATCTACTCATGAAGGAGGACCATCATAAAGTGGTACAAAGATCATTTAAATAAAGACAAAGGTATTTCTTTTCTGGATATTTTTAATAAGAAGTTGTAGTTACTTATAATGGATTATATAAGTAGGAACACATTAGACTCTGTGATGATAGGACTAGAATATCCTTGTTTATAAATTATTTTATAAGATAGTATAAGAACCCATGATTTGTGGTTGGATAACCAATCATGGAAATGAGTAGGCTATTTTGGACAAACCTTGTAAATATTGGGTGTTGTTCTCTCTCTCTCTCTCTAATTATCACTACACATGATGTGTGGTTATGAGATCCCATTGAGTGGATGATGAAAATTAACAAGTTCAAGAGTTTTAATTTTGATAGATTCATAAAAAGAATACCATTTATTCACCCCCTTCTTAGTGGTTAGTTGGACATTGGGTATATCAAATGGCATTGAAGTGAGGTTCCCTATAACAATCTAATAAATTTTAATCATGGAGTGTGAAGAATCAAAACTCTATGAATATAAGAGGTTTTATTATGTTTTGTGGAAATAATTATAATATCTAGATGAATATTATGAGACCCTAACTCTTATCTTTTGGATTAGGAGAAAGACATACTACCATAATTGGTTTTCCACCAATTACTAAAGGATCTTCTATGAAACTTTTTGATAAGATAAATATAGAGAATAATTTCAAATAAATTAATTCAATATTGTTTTCTTTATCATAAAATGTATACACAAAGGTTATCAGGATTCATACTATGAAAAAGATCTAACACAAATTATCTAGTGGTTGTTAAGGAAATTTAAAAGTCAATGAATCCAAACTTGATGTTTGTTGGATTATATTTGAATACATAAAAATGTATGATTATGAGAATATTTAAGACTAATCTATATGGTTCAATGATATTTTAAGAAGTATCCTGGGTTTTGGTTAAAAACTAGAAGATTCCATCTTTGTTTAAAAACTGATGAGAAATTTTCTAGATTAGTTTGATAAAAAAATATCAACCCTAGACGATATAGAATTTCTTCCAGTTTATGAGATAAAACATTTTTCCTATTGAAGATTAAATGAGAAAATAAATGGATTTCAAAAATAAATAAAAAATATGAGATGGATTTTTAATCCATTATAAAAGAAAAAGTAAAAGAATATAAAGTTTCACGATCAAGTAACTTAGATGATGATGAGGTTAATTAAGACTTCATCCAAATTGTTTCTCTTTCATCAAAAAATATTCAAGAAGGTAAAATGGAAAGGAAAAGGTAAAAAATTACGTAGATGTTATAATTATCATGATATATTTCATATTAAATAATTTCACCAAAGAATCTAAATTAAGAATCTGAATCAGATAGAGAATATGATACGACACAAAAAAAGTAAAAGGATAAGGATAAAGAGAATTATTCTAGTAAAAATTTAATAAGTATTACGAGAAAGAAAGAGAAAGTTGAATCATATTATAGTTAAAATTCTTAATCGAACTTATTTTCTCATGTAGAGAAATGACTTTTTTCATCAAGAAGTGATGATGATAGAAAATAAAGGAAAAAACTTGAGTAGGATCTAAAAGGAAAGTAGAAATATTATCTTGAGAAGATTACATAGATCAAGAAATAAAATAGAAATCTACTAAAAGGAAAAAATAAGGTGGATGAAGAAAAATAATATTTTTTTAGAAAGGAAACAACTTATATTGTTGAGATAAAAAAGAATAATCTTATAGAAGCTAAACAAGAGAAGATTATTAGTGATCTTGTGGAAAAGATAACTGCAATGGAATAAGTACTAGTAGAGATACAATATATACATATTTTTTCAAAATGAACTAAAAAAATTCAAATAATTCTTCATCAAGTTAGTAGAGGTTAAAGGTGATTCTTCCCAAGTCAGTGAGAAGATGGGTCCCAACAAGAAAGTGAAATATGCATCTAATCAATCCCAATAAAAGTCTGGAATTTATAACTTTACAACTAAAAGAATTATTCTAAACCTATTTGGACCAAGAAAACTTGTAGGAATTATTCCAAATATAATTAAGGGAATAATACTCCAAGGACACTATCACAACCCGACCTGCCAAGGTCTGAATCGTGAGTACCCTAAGACCGCCTCTAATAGGCATGGGGATGAAAACCATCACCGAGTAGGCTTATACAAAAAATGAGAGGCATTATCCTAAATAAACTACACACACACACACATCACCAAGCCCACATAATGATGAAATGAAAAAAAAAATAAACAGTGCATGCATACATCTAAGATCCCACAATAATGTACATAAGTAAAAGTACTGAAAGGAGAAAAAAGTGGCCAAATACAAGCACAAACAAAAAAACTATAAAAGTAAAACCTGGTCCAAGGGAGTAGATTATGTCAAATTCAAGCTTTAAATAAAACCCCACAGTTTTTTAAGCTCCAGCTATGCTCCACCCACTTCCTATCCTCCCAAGACGTCGTCAAAAGGATCGTCATCTGTATAAGACACGACACCTGCAAGAAAAACCCATGTAGGGGTGAGTATAAAAATACTCAGTAGGAAACCCCAAAAACACAACAAATAAGTACCAATTACAATCATCTCAATATAAGATATAAAAATCAATTTATAAGAGACACACCTAGATATACTCAAGAAGGACACAATGTCACCAGGTGGTCATAACCAACTTTCAGCCACAATATTCTGTCGAAGTAATGCAAATTCTAGGATAATCCACTCTATGAGCCATGATACCATAAAATACACTTGAAAAATAGTTCTAGTTCATTTGGACCTACCCAATGAAAGTAAAATGGTCTAAGAATACTCTAATACATAGATAAGTGGTCACATTTAGAACTACTAGGGGACACCATGAACCCAATCTGGATCAACCCACTACACAAGGGATCATATGTAAATGATTACACAAACCCTACCGATATGGGATACTAGATGGATGATAAATTACCTATTTAGGGAGGTCATGCCGATTCAAGAAACTACACTTAGTGAATAAAAGATGTTAAAGGATCACACTCTAGTCTCACAGAGGGATACCATAACTCTATCTGATACTAATCCTCAAGAGGGGATCACAATACTATGATATGAATGTAATGATACACTGTAACCTTAAGGTAAAGGACCAAGAGAATGTGCTCAACCTATGATGGTCCAAACTAAGAAGATGAAGAGATACAAAAATTCTTGAAGGGGGGTACACGACATGTACTATGGGTACACGGCGTGTCCAACTATCCCCGTGACTTCCCATGTGGAAGAGACTCACATGAAAAGTAAGTATACATATATGAAACATATAGAAGAATTAAATAGTGTGCAGAGACACATGATATACTTCCTATGTCACTTTTCTATGTCTGTGTACTGAGACAATGCTTGTGTATCGACATATGTACGCCAAGTCATGTCTGTGTCCAAGTATACAACACGCCCTATGGCTATGTACTTTTTCTTGTGTATGTGTACTCTCCAAAGTATATGTCAAGCCACATAGAAGGGAAAACACACCGTATGATAGGGGTTACATGCCATGTGATCCTTATCTTCATCTCAAAACCCTAGCCACAACTTAGTGGGCCCCATACTATGTTTAATCTTAATTTACATGCCATGTTTCTCAGAATTTTCTAGATATGGAGTTACTTCTATGATACTAATCACATGATTATTAAACCTAATTTATTAACCGAAATATCTCCATAGATCCCAGATCTAATATTGATCGGCCTAACCATCAGTTGTTCATCATAATATAGCCTTGAAATGCATTAGGAAAACACCTATGTCATTTTGAACGTCACATGCCACCTGAGAAGAAGGAAGATCCCTCGATCTAGTCTCATTCTCACCCAATATGACTATCTTCATCATTGATCCTTGAACTGCAACTTTCATCACATTTGTAACCATGTTTTCAATCTGTTACACTGAATAATGGTTGCACAACGACCATAAAGTGTGTATTTGTCGAACTATTTTCCAAAAGGAATACCAATGATGATCTCATGATTTTTTGGGAGAAATCCATAAAACATAAAATGTGAGCAATAAACCTAAACTATTCTTCATTTGGCCTCAATCCATTGTCGTAGAATAGTAGGAATTAATCGGAAATAGTCAAAACATACAAAAAAATTCCATCAAATAAAATATACCGGTGATGTGCATATCAAATTCTATTTGTGGAATTGATCCTCATTTTATTGGGATTAAATAATGGAATGTAAATCAAAATGAAAAAAATCCTACTTAGAGTTTGGATCAATCATTGGTAAAGAATAGTAGCATTTCCATCGTTGACGAGATCCATAGACTTCACTAGTACAATGATCCACGATCCAATCTCGATCCATCATCGTTATCCAAGAAATCTCTCCAATTCTTGTATGAAATATTCCAGGTTTAAGTGGCCAGCCCTGAGGAATTTCTATAACCATACATTTAAAGGAGAAATAGTCACTACATCAAAAACTAGACAATATAAATTAATTATTTAATTTATTTCATTTAATTATTCCCATGATAACGCGTTCACAAACAGCTCGTGCCGACAAAGGTTATGTCGCACATAGGGTAAAAACCGCATTTTGAACTCAATGGTGCCATTAGATTCCATATTTGGGCCCCCGGTCAGGAGTTATTTCACATTTTTAGGAAAACTATACATGTGTTCTATTTAAAAATTTTAATATATTTCAGACATTTATTATGGTAACACCAAGCCTCAAAATTTTATGTCGTCTTAATGAATAGTCATGAAAATAATCCATATAACATCCAAAAATAATAAATGTAAATTATGGGATGTAAAATTCTACCCACCTTAGGGATTTACATCCTGAAAATAAAAAATAGGGGACACACAAAGAGATGTGGGTATTGAGCACAAATATGTGCCTCCCACTCCCATATTCTCTCTGAAGATTCCCATGATGCTACCAGACATGCATAAGGGGAATAGATAACCCATGAAGGATACTCTCATGCTGGTCCTCAATCTCCACTGGGTACTCTACAAAGGTAGCTCTATCCTTGATTCCCACATTTCCCCAGTCGATAATGTGTGATATTTCCTACATGTACCTCCTTAGCTGTGAAACGTGGAAGATGTCATGTACCCGATTCAACTATGGCAGTAGAGCTAAGAGGTACACCACCTTGCCTAATCCACAAAGTATATGGAAGGGACCAATGAATCTTAGAGATAACTTGAATCCATGACCAAATATCCTCAATGAACATCGAGGTGACATCTTCAAGAACACATGGTATCCTTCCTAGAAATCTATAGGTATCCATCGTCGGTCCGTAATGATTTCTAATAGCTATGTATAGTCCTCATCTGCTCTTGGATGATTTGAACCTTCTCTATTGTAACTCGCACGAACTCTGGACCCATGAGTGCTGACTCACCTGGATCAAACCAAAAAAGTGGTGACCTGTAGGGCCTCCCATACAAATCCTATAATGGTGCCATATAATGGTGGAATTATAATTGTTGTTGTATGAAAAATACACCAAGGTTAGGCAATCATCCCAACTATGAACAAAGTCCAACATGAAATACGGTAGTATGTCCACTAAGACCTGGATGGTCTGCTCTGTCTGTCTATTAGTTTGGGGGGTGAAACACTATGCTCAAGCACAACTAAGTCCCAAAAGTCTCCTATAATACCCTATATAATTGAGATGTGAAGAGAGAATCATGCTCAGAGATGATCATTGAGGGAACCCCAACAAATCAGACTATCTCCTACATATAGAGGCACCCTAATATCTCTATTGAACTATTCTATCAAATGGCTAGGAAGTTAGTTGACTTAGTGAGTCAGTCTACGATCACCCATATGGAATCATGTCCCATGGATGTACATAGTATTCTCTTCATTAAGTCTATGTAAATACCATCCCACTTACAATCTTCCACCTCAAGGGGTTGAGCTAAACCAACTAGAACCTGGTGCTCAGCCTTCACCTGCTAACAAGTGTGGCATTGAGTGACAAACTATGAAACTCCCTTCTTTATACATGGACACCAAAACTAATGTCATAGGTTCTTGTATATCATTTTTACATATATATGTACCTCCAAATGGGATTTATGAAACTCTCACAATACCTTATCCTAAAATGTCAAATCTACCATCGTTTTTCTTATAAAAAAGATAACATTCTCCCCACCCTTAAAATATACATCAGGAGCTTTTATAGTGGATATATGAGTAAGTAAAGTATCATAGTTAGTATCTCCACATTGAGAATCCCTAACAGGATATAAAAGTGGTGGGGTAACAACCATGAACTGAATATGTGAAGCACTATCCTTTCCCACAAAGGAAAATTGGAAAGCGGATAACTACTCCAATGCCTCTTTCAACAACTAATAACTGGACCTTCTACTGTGAGAATATTCCACCATATTCCCCATTCTAGGAGTATAGATAATATCAAAGTCATAGTCCTTGAAGAACTTTATCCATCACCTCTATATCAAGTTAATATCCTTTTGTGATAAGATGTACTTAAGACTCTTATGGTTAGAGTAAACTATAAACTGCTAACCCATCAGGAATTTTCACCACATCTTTAAAGTGAATACTACCATTGATAACTCAAGATCGTAGGTCATGTAGTTATAATCATGTAGTATCAACTAGCATGAACCATAGGTAATAACTTCCTACATCTTAATCAACACACAACCAAGTCCGATCGCTGATGCATTATAGAAAACTACATAATCAACACCCTCCCCTAGAAATCTCAAGATGGGAGTGCTCATCAACCTATGTGTCAACTCCTGAAAGCACTGCTGGAAGCTTTCTGTCCACTCAAAAGGATTCCCCTTTCAAGTAAAAGCTATCAAATGTGCTTCCAATCTAGAGAAGTTATGTATAAACCTATGATAGTACCTTGCTAACCCAAGGAAACTATGAACCTTAGTAACAATCTTGGGTGGCTCCTAAACAAGAACTACCTCAACCTTTTTTTGGTCCATTGATACTCCAACCTCTGAGATGATGTGTCCTAGAAAGTAGACCTCTCAAATATAAAATTGAAACTTTGAGAGATTCTTGTAAATATAGTGCTCTTAGAGTGTGTCCTGGACTATACTCAAGTGTCTCACTTGATCCTCCTAGGAAACCAAATACACTAAGATGTCGTCGATGAGGACTACCACCAATTGGTCTAAGAAGGACAGGAAGATCTGGTTCTTGAGTCCCATGACCATTTCTGGGGTGTTCATCTTGATAAATGACATCACCAAGTAATCATAGTGACTATAAAAAGATCTGAAGGTTGTCTTTGGTATATCCTCATCCCATACTCAAAGTTGGTGATAGCCTGGCCTAAGGTCAATCTTCGAGAACCATTACACCCCTCTAAATTGATCAAGGAGGTCATCGATCCTCAGTAGTGGATACCTATTTCTCATGGTCACCTAATTAAAGTGCTATAAATCCACACATAACCTCAAGCTCCCATCCACATTCTTGGAAAACAACATTGGGGATGCCCATGGGAAAATCTTGGGTCTTGCAAATCCCTTCTCATGCATGTTCTCAAAATTCACCGTCATATCTTGAAGCTCTATGGGAGCCACCCGATATGATGGTGGAGATATCGGTTCCATCTTGGGATGAAAGTAAATGCAGAAGTAAATATCTCAGGGGGGTGGGTGGGTGGTAAACTTGTAATGTCCTCAGGAAAGACATCCTCATACTCATCCACCACCGTAGGAAACTAATATCCCAAATCATACACTACTCCAAGAGTCATTATAACCATCCATAGAGTAATTGGGTGCAATCTCATATTATTAATCTCATCTTATTCAACTAATGTCTCCATTAAACCCACAAAGAAAAATCTTGATCCATCATTGTGGACACACAACATTACATGCCTAAAAAATTAATTCTGGGAATGAATTGTGGATAGAAATTCCATACCTAAGATGATTTTGTTAGGCCTCATTGCTGTAAATAATATATCCCATACAAAACTCTTACCTTAAAGATTTAGATTGAATTTATGAAAAAAGTTCACAATCACTGAGTCACCACTGGTCGGAGTCTCCAACTGAAAGGGTCGAGCCAATGGCTCAACTAAAATCTCTAAGTATTGAACCAGAGTAGTGGAAAGGAAGGAATGACTCACACATGTGTCTATCAATACTGTAGCTAAATTATAAAAGATACATATCATAACTCATATCATCCCTAGAGCCTTGGGGTAATAAGACTCCATAGCTTGTAGCTGGCC
The DNA here is from genome assembly GCA_963277665.1 of Viscum album. Lineage (NCBI taxonomy): Eukaryota > Viridiplantae > Streptophyta > Magnoliopsida > Santalales > Viscaceae > Viscum > Viscum album. The sequence continues at coordinate 716,365,942 of OY728140.1, read as the reverse complement.
TCATACTTACTGACTAGCTCCCTAAAACTGAAGTGGACCACCTAGGGTGGTGGTGGTGGTAATAATTAAAACCTATGACCACCTCCTGCTATCCTGTCAGCCCCTCTTCCACATCGGCTGACCTATGGACCATATTGATTTTACCTCTATCATTTTCTCTGTGGTCCCTATACTGTCTCTTGATCATCTATATGACGTGTCAGATAATCTCAAGATATATGTACCTGGGCATTGTAGGAGAAGAACCACCTATCCCTCGGCTGATTCAAGCCACCCTTAGAGCACTACACTACTGGCCTTGAGTCCTCATATCACCTCTTGAAGCATCTGACATGCTTGGATACCTGTGACTATCATTGGATGCCTTCTATTGAGGTCTCATCCACTAGTTTCCCACTAATATCTCCCACTACCAGTGTATGATCTTATAGAAATTTCTCCACCAAAAAGGATTTCTCAAGCACCCCAACATTGGTGTAAATACAAAGAGAATCTGAAGCCCTAATAACCTGATGCAATCCCTAATCAAACGTCTAATCCCTGAATAACTAGTCCCACACCATATCAAAGGAGTATCATGAGAGAAAAATAAAACTCATTGAGTACTGTTCTATGATCATAATACCTTACTACAGATGCAAAATCTTCTATATTCATACCGATCGCAACGTGTTTGGATAGAGATCCACCCTAAAGATACACTCAATGTCTGACTAGGAGAGAGTTGAATCGTCATGTGACTGAGTCACCAAGCTCCACTATCACCTAGTGGATCCCTAAAGAAGAATCACCACAAGGATTTACTTATGATCTACCAACATCATTATAAGGCAGAAAACATGAGTGACTTCCTTTAGCCAGTCCTCATCCACTTGGGGGGTCTATCTCACCCCGAAACCTGGGAGGTCCCTACCTCTAAAACTCGTGAAATGAACTCAACCTGTGTACATCATCATATGGTAATTCCATCTCTAGATACTATTAAATGATTGGTGTTATGGCTGGTAAACCACAAAAAGGTTTTATCTCTGGTAAATTCCCCAATAATGATGCCTCGCTACTGGGCAGATTGTCCTCATGATCAGGAAGTGTAATCCTGGCCGGCTGTCTACATGAAGGAATTATAAAATTTAAACAATATGTACCATGTAAAAAGAGTAAATTGATACGTACCTGTCATGGGGTGTGACAAAAACAAATATTACCTAAGTTAAAATGTAGTAAAGTGGTTAACATAGATTGTTTCCAGAGAAGAGTACACAACAATTACGTTTGTCACTTTTAAATGAGGGTAAAAATGGGTGGTTTCTGAGATTTAATTGGTTTTGGAAAGAAAATTAAAAATGGAATGAAAAAATTTAACAGAAGAAAATATTGAAAACTATGATATGATAAGGGTGATTAGGTTGGGGTTGGTTTTGTAATTGTAATGCTATCCTTGTTTTGTTTTATTCTAACCTCTTCTGCTATGTTGTTTAAAGTGAGATTCCGCGATTGTTTCCTCTCACTCCTTTGGCCGAATGGTGATGGTGAGAGAATTACTTACCAATATCATAGTTTGGTATAATCTCCTTACATGTGCATGAGATTTGTAGTAAATATCCTCAATTGACTTAGGCAATACCCGATCAAATCTTGTTTATCCCAAGCAATCAAAAACATTCACCACCACTTTCACACGTACTGACGATCACCGAGTACTTCACCACTAAGCATTGGTCTATTCCATAATATATAAACCAAAACCTAGTGGAGGGAGATAATTATCATTTACCAAAGAAAAAATCAATAACGGAATCAAAAAAATCAAATACGATCACACTTGATAATAAAACCCGCTCTATGAAATTGGAAACAACAGTATAGAAAAGAGATAGAATTTTTATTCAATAAATTACATGAACTCAAGCATTCAAAAATAGAAAACCTAACCTTCCCCAATCACTCAAATGTTTACCCCACCATGGTAAAGGTAATAGAGATTGATGGGGAAGGAGAAGACATTACAAATCTATGGAAAAGAAAAGAAAGAAAGAGAAAAGAAGAAAAAGTGTCAATCTGATTCTATCCTCTAAAAGTTTGCTCCTGGTTGGAACCCCCTTCTAGAATCACCCAAAGGTCCCTTATTATATAATTTTACAAATCAAATTTCCTTTCCTTACTCCAAATCTCAAATTAATTGGACCGTTATTTAAAACGATATGAAATATTTATTGAGGATGACTTTTTCTCAGTGAGATTTCCAAAAATCTTCATTCAATGCTTCCCATCCAATATCTGACTTAATGAATCTCAATCTCCATGATATTCAAAAGAGATATGAATATATGACTTGGCTGCCCATTCCAATTTTAATCACCTTAATTGTAGCTATTATGACCTATTTACGATGGATTAAATGATGTGGGGTCCACATGGTTGTCTAGAATCTTTCTTCACATTAATTGAATTTTTAGGGTCCCTTGATGGCCGAATTATATCCTACCCCAGAATAAAAATATATATCCCAAACCTCCATGGTTCCTACAAAAAACAAATCACATAAATTGGGATTATATTATAAAATTTATTGGCGAATTACCAAAATATATAAAATCTGTTAAATTCCCAAAATTTGGAAACTTTCCAATTTTAACACAAAACATACCATAAATCCAAAAATTATGTAATTAAACTTAAAATGATGAATTGGGGGTGGGGTTAAATATTTAAAATACATATAAAAAATGTATAACATATTAACCCTATCAATTCCCTCACACTTAGCACTTGAACTCCCAGACAAGTAAACATCAAAATCAAAGAAAATTCAAAATGCATAGCCACGAGATCCACCAAATCCACACCATGAAACGAAAAGATATCATGCCTCATAAAAAATATATTTCAAGTTCTCCATTTATATCATTTATTATATTTCCACTTTATTCCTCATCCCATGCACACAAGACACCTACCTCAAATGAATTTTATCTCATCTCTCAAATATCAATTTTTAACAAAGTTTTTCTCATCCAAACCAATGCAAGGGTCGCCATAGGTTTGAAAAACTCCTACTTCTCCACCCGATGCTAGTCAAGTAAATTTGTTTCTCATGAGGACTTTTCAGTGTTTTTTTGTGGCTTTCAGTTGGTAGGATTTAGATGATAAAAAATTATGAGGCTGAAAAAGGAGGGATTGACTCTTTTTGAAGAAAAATTGCAAGATTCTAATTTTCAAACAAGTATGGTCTCATTATCTCCCAATTTGTAGAAAATAGGCTCCATCATCATGATAAATCAAGGAAAGTTCATGCCATTTATCATTTCAGCAGCAAAAATATCATTCTTCTCAATCATGATTTGTCTTGAAATCTCCAGAAAAGGCACAACTTTATTCCTCCATTAGAAGCTTTAGAAAAGGAACTAATTCTCTTATCATGAAAGCTCCAGAAAAGGCACAGATTTCAACAGAATGATTTTTCAGCAGCACACACATCACTTCAACAATTTATTTTCCACCCAAAGATTCACCAAATGAGGTAGCACAACACAAGACAGCTTCCCCCACACTTAATTTCAACTAGATCATGCAATTTCACTTCAAGAGCAGGTTGGATAGGGAAAATTGGCCTGTAATGTGGCTAACCTAATGTGATTTTCATGACTTATATGGGCTAAAATGATTAAATTTACAAGGTAGGATAGAATGAAAGGGATTATCTTGCAAAGGGGCTTAAAACCAAATAAATTCCTCAATCATTTAAAACACATGTACCCCAAACCCTCAAGTTTTGAAAGGAATAAATCAAATTCTGGTTAAAGAAATCATGGTATGGTTCTCTCAAGAAATTAGGTGAATGAAAAGAATATTACAAAAATGGTTCAGAAGCCTCACAGGAAAGTAATTTAAAAAATAAAGATATTGAAATATGGCATGAGATTCAAAAATCAGAGTACTTTTCATGAAATTACCAAAGAATTTAACTTGAAACAAAATTGTTTTCAGCATTCATTTAAGCTCGATTTCATGGAATAAATTGGTTCAATCAATGACATGGGTTTCAAAAATAGAAATGATAATCATTTCAGCTGAAAAGTTTCAAAAACACACCAAAAAAATAAAAACTAAAAATAAAAATAAACACACAAAAATTTGAAAGCACACAATTTTTTTTATTTTTTTTTGAAAAACAAACAAATGTAAATCCTAAACTATAGAGGTTCCCTCCCCCACACTTAAATGATGTAGTATCATCAATGAATTCAAGTGGATTTAACATGTAAGTAGAATTTAAAATGAATCACAATAACAAGCAAGTGTAAAGGAGAGGTATGATCTGATTTATTGGTAGTGAAACATTGAGTTAAGATCCTAAATGTTGCACACTGAAAACCTAGAAGCAAAAAAACATACAAAAACATAAGAAATTTATTAAAAGAAATGAAAATAGAAAAGGGATGAGAAAAGAAGGATAGATCTTAGTTTAAACCCCCAAGTGGGCCATAGGTTTTGACTGCCTCCAGATGGGTAGTTCTAATTGGTTATCCCCAATCGGATGGTGGGTTGAGTTTCTTTATGATGAACCAATAAAACTTCATTACATCATGTGCTTCAGTTTTTTTGTTTAGGAAACCATGCGTATTGTACACCAAATCCACCCCTAGGAAAATAAAATACAACTTTCTTGGTGGGGGTTGGACAAAGAATGATTCCACCACCTTCATGACTTCTTCTTGCACAATATCTAATTTATTCTCCAGTGGTTGTTGAATGTATACTGCATCATTGGAAAAATCAAAGGGAAAGTTTGAGTATAATTATATTTGAACAAAGTTAAAGCATGAAAAATCAATATTTAATTCTACCATTTCAAAGTAAGAATATTGTGTCTCTTTTTTCTCAGGCAATGCCACTTGAATTATCCCATGTACTCTCTCCAATAAATGATCAACATGTTTTGGGATCTCTAACTGTTCCTCTTAAAGTGCATCTTCCTTTTCTTCCTCATCCACCAAGGCAATACAAGTGTTGGCCGAATATGAAAATTTCAAGCAAGGGGAGGTGATAATCAATTCAGTTTCAATAAAATTTGAATACAATGAGTTCATGAAAGATCATCTCCATGAGTTTTCTCAGCTTCAATTGTTTCTTCAAAGGGAAGTGCCTCTTGGAGTAGAGTGGTAGCATATGGATGCGGGTAGTCAGGCTCCTCAATATTATCTTCAAATTCCACCATGTTGGTGTTGTATTCCTCCAATGATGTTAGATATTATACATTATGAGGAACATGGGGATCAAGTAGTTCCTTACACTCCTTCCAAAATTCATCCAGATCTTGTTGATCTCCCATAATTACTTTATAAGGCACATCTTCATCAATATTATTCAGAAATGGTTGAGAATGGACAAATGGATCTTCTTTTAATTCCATCATGGTCTCCCTAGGTTCTTCAACATCAAGGATTTGTGGGGAATCTACTTCCACTAATGGCTCAAGTTTAGGTTCAGGTTTCTCTTGGTATGTGTGAACATATTCAATTGGCCATTCCATTTTTCTCTCCAAGTCCTATATTTCTTCTCAAAGTCCTTACAATTGATCTTTTGTTCAAACTTCCTCTTATTGGTGAACCTCGACCATTTCATGATAAAATTCTGGAAAATACTCCTGGAGTTCAATTATTTCTCTATCCAATCCCTCCAATACAGAGTATTCAAGGTTTGCTTTAAGGTCTTGAATGAGATCCTTGAATTCATCCTCCTTGTTGATTTGGATTCGAGCTCCCCTGATCTGTTTAACAAAAAGAGAAACACTATCCTTTATAGACCAAGGTGAGTCAATAATTGTTTCATTCACTCGTGGATAATTTCTCTATGAATTAAAGAAAAAATCATTTTAGAACATCATGGAAAAATATTATTTTATGTTTTTTTAATTTTAAAAAAGTCAAGTATTTACAAATGTATTTTTGGAACAACCTCCCTGGAAATGACACCAAGTTTTGATATGTGCCTATCGTGGGGTGTAACGACAACAAATATTACCAAATTTAAAATCTATTAAAGTGGTTAACCTAGATTGTCTCTAAAGAGGAGTGCACAACAATTAAGTTTATCACTTTTAAATGAGGGTAAAAATGGGTGGTTTCTGAGATTTAATTGGTTTTGGAAAGAAAATTAAAAATGGAATGAAACAAATTAATAGAAGAAAATACTAAAAACTATGATATGAGAAGGGTGATTAGGTCGGGGTCAGTTTTCTAATTGTAATTATATCCTTGTTTTGTTTTATTCTAACCTCTTCTGCTATGTTGTTTAAAGTGAGATTCCGAAATCGTTTCCTCTCACTGCTTCGGTCGAATGGTGATGGTGAGATAATTCCTTACCAAGATCTCAGTTTGGTCTACTCTAATTCCATGTGCATGAGAGTTGTATTAAATATCCTCAATTGACTTAGGCAATACCCTATTGGGTCTTGTTTACCCCAAGCAATCAAAAACATTCACCACCACTTTCACATGTACTGACGATCGCTGAGTACTTCACCACTAAGCATTGGTCTATTCCATCATATATAAACCAAAACATAGTGGAGGGAGATAAAGATCATTGATCAAAGAAAAAATCAATAATGGAATCAAAAATCAAATACGATCACACTTGATAATAAAAACCACTATATGAAATTGAAAACAACGTTGCAGAAAAGAGATAGAATTTTTATTCAATAAAGTGCATGAACTCAAGCATTAAAAAAATAAGAAACCTACCCTTACCCAATCACTATAATTTTTACCCCACCATGGTAAAGGTAATAGAGATTTATGGGGAATGATAAGGCATTACAAAACTATGGAAAAGAAAATAAAGAAAGAGAAAAGAAGAAAAACTGTCCAGCCAATTCTATCCTCCGAAAGTTTGCTCTTGGTTTGAACCCCCTTCTTGAATCACCCAAATGTACCTTATTATAGAATTTTTCAAATCAAATTTACTTTCGTTCCTCAAAATATCAAATTAATTGGACAGTTATAGAAAAAGATATGAAATATTTATTGAGGATGACTTTTTCTCAGTGAGATTTCCAAAAATCTTCATTCAATGCTTCCCATCCAATATCTGAATTAATGAATCTTAATCTCTATGATATTCAAAAGAGATATGAATATCTGACTTGGCTGCCCATTAAAATTTTAATCACCTTAATTGGAGCTATTATGACCGATTTATGATGGATTAACTAATGTGGGGTCCACATGGTCATCTAGAATATTTCTCCACATTAATTGAATTTTTAGGGTCCCTTGATGGCTGAATTATATCCTAACCTAGAAGAAAAAGATGTATCCCGAACCTCCAGGGTTCCTAAAAAAATAATCACATAAATTGGGATTATATTATAAAAGATATGGTCGAATTACCAAAACATATAAAATCTGTTAAATTTCAAAAATTAGGAAACTTTCCAATTTTAACACAAAACATACAATAAATCCAAAATGATGTAATTAAACTGAAATTGACGAATTTGGGGGGTTTAAATATTTTAAATGCATATAAAAAATGTATCAAATATTAAATCTATCATAAATCTGGGTAGATGACTCAAGAAGGACATAGAAAACACAAAAATTCCTATATGATATATGGACCAAATTATTTCCTTTCAACCAATGTTTACATGTACCGAGTCAAAAGGATGGTGATCAGAGTCCTTATGTATAGATATGTCAGCCGCCACACAAACACTGGAGCCCCTAACCCAAAATCAGAACTCGCAACAGTAAATACTATTTCCCCAAACCAAACTCACTGACTCAGGTACTAAGGTAGAATATACTACTCTGATACCAGTCTGTCATAACTTGAACTAGCGAGGTTCGACCCATGACTACCTCAATCCCACCTCCAATAGTTCAGGGGATGATGACCAGAACTGAGTAGTCATATCTCCCAAATGGGAGGCATTATCCTAAAGTACCTACACACATACCCACATATCCAATCCCATAAAACTCTGAAATGTAAAATAACTAAAACAATGCATGCATATATCTAAGATCTCACAATAAAATACGACAATAAAAGTATTGAAAGTGAAAAAAGGTGGAAAATAAAAGCCCAACCAAAAAAACTATAAAATTACAACCTAATTCAAGGGAATAGACCAAGTCAAATGTAAACTCCTAGTAAAAAACCTTTGTCTATCAAGCTCTAGTTATGATCCACCTACTCCTTGTTCTCCTAGGTCACCATCTAAATGGCCATAATCTACATAAGACATGACACGTATGGGAAAAGCTCATGCATGGGTGAGTAAAAAAATACTCAGTAGGAAACCTTGAAAACACTAAACACAAATCAATAATTAAATTATTATCAATAAAATATATAATAATTAATGTATAGGAGAAACACCCAGATATACTCAAGAAAGACACAACACCATCGAGTGGTTATAAGCAATATCCAGCCACAAGATTTTGCTCGAAGAAATGATCATTCCTAAAGAATACAATCCAAAGAACATGCTATCATTGAAGACAATCAACGAAGAGGTATAGGTTATTGGGATCTACCCAATGAAATGTTATTGGTCTAAGAAGACTTTGATACATAGATACTGGGTTATGCTGAGAACTGCTGGGGGACACCATGAACCCAATCTGGATCAACCCGCTATGTAGGGGATCCCATGTCAATGATACCACAAACCCTATCGATACATACTTCTATATAGAGGATCAATTAACTTCTTGGGAAGGTCATTATGATTCCAAAAAATCCACCTAGGGAACAAAGGATGATAGAGGATCACACTCCAGTCTCACATAGGGACACCATAACTCTATCTAAGACTCGACCTCTAGAGGGGATCACAATATTGCGATATGGATATAAGAATATACTATAACCTTGAGGTAAATAACCAATGGGATGTACTCGACCTATTATTCTCTAAATTAAGAATATGAAGATCTACAAACACTCTTGAAGAGGGGTACATGAAGTGCACTAGGGGGTGCACAGTGTGTCCAACTATCACTGTGCCTGCCCGTGTAGAGGAGCCTCACATGACATGTAAGTATCCATATAAAAAGTTTGTAGAGACACATGGTATCCTTACCTATCTCCTGGCCATTTTCATGTACCAAGAATGTGTCTGTGTACAGAACCATGTATGCCAAGCTATGTCTGTATCCAAGTACACAGTGTTCCCTCTGTCCGTGTACTTTTTCTCATGTCTGTGTAAACTTTGAAGTACACACGAAAGAGGTCACACAACATGTGATAGGGGTCACACACTGTGTGATATTTATCTTCATCATGAAACCCTATCCACACTTAAATGTTCCCCACAAATCATTTAATCCCAAGTTACATGATGTGTTTCTCATGATTTTCTAGATATGGAGTTCCTCCTTATTTCATCCTCATGTGCCCTTCCACCTATTTTATCACTATAAATATCACCATAGATCCTAGATCCATGGTTTATTGGCCTTTCTATCATTTTTTCATTATAATATGGCCTCGAAACACACTGGTAAAACACCTCTATTATTTGGAACGTCCCGTGCCACCCTAGAAGAGGGAATATCCCTCGATCCGGCCTTATTCTTACCTGAAATGAACTCCGTCATCTTCGATCCTCGAACTGAAATCACCATCATGTTCATACCCATATTTTTGATCCATTTCATCAAAGGACTATCACAAAAGGATCAGAAACTAGGTATTTGTCAAACTGTTGGCCAAAAGGAATACTGACGATGATCTCACAATTTTTTTTGGAGAAATCCATAAACTATAAAACATGAGGAATGAACATTGGTCGTTGTTCACCTAGCCTCAATCCGTTGTCATAAAATTGGATGAATGAAGAGGAAATAATCAAAATGAACAAAAAAATTCCATCAAGTAAAATCTATCAGTTATGCACGTATCAATTTGGTATATGGAATTGATTCGTGTCTGACCAAGATTAAATAATGGGATAGAAATCACAATAAAATCATTTTTCCTAGATTTTGGATCGATCTTTGATGAAGAAAAGCTACAATTTTATCATTAACAGGATATATAGACTTTATTGGCTCAATGATCTGTGATTTGATCCGGATCCATCATTATTCACCAGGAAATATCTCTAATAGTTGTTTGAAATCTTTAGGGTTTGAGCGAGCAACCCTAAGTAATTTCTATAACCATAATTTTAATGGATAAATAGTCGATGCATAAAAATATAAAAAAATTAATTATTTCATTTATTTCATTTACATATGCCCATAATGAATTTTTCAAAAATGAACCATTTTGAAAAAGGTTATGTCATTCCTAGAGTAAATCCCACATTATGAACCCAATAGTTCATTGAGTTTTTGATTCGGGCCCCCAATTGAGATTTATTCCACTTTTTGCATGAAAACTACATGTGTGTGCTTTTTAATATATTTCAAAAATTTATTCTAGGCACACCAGGCCTCAGAATAGCACATAGTCTAAGCACCTGGTCTTATAAATAATCCATATAATATTTAAAAATAATACATAGAAAATATGAGACATTAAAGACACCCCTAATCCCTAGGTAAAATAATGGTCTAAATAAAGTAAGACAATCCCAAAAAAAATATAGACAAATTAATTATCTTGTTGGGAGATAATAATTTAGAGAATATTTGTGGTACTATGGAAGGCATGGAAAAAAACCTAGTTTTTTGAATAATATATCTCTACATATATATAGTTATGAACCAAGTGGTTTTATCCCAAATAAACAAGAGAAAATTCTCAAAGGAAGCAAGTTGTGACTAGAAACTCAGATGAGGAGAGCATGATTATGCTTCCCAAAGAAGTTACCTATGGAGTAAAATGGAATAAAATTCAAGAGAAAAAAAATAGAAAATTCATTTTATGTTGAGTATGATAAGAAATCATGTGATAATCCCAAATAAGTTGGAAAACTAAAGAAATAGAGATTAACTATTTGGACCAACCTACTAGATAAGTTTAAACAAATGTAAAAGGCACAAGTGAGTGTTGAGGAGAAAAGAGAACATGTGGTTTCATATGATGAGAAAAAAAGAATGATAATCTATCAAAAAATTTAGATATGAAAATTCATGAACATGTATTTAAAAGGTGTGAACATTATGGGAATGGAACAAAAAATTGTATAACAATCCTACCGTCCTAAGAAGATATCAGGGAGAGAATATTGTAAGAAAAAGGAAAAAAAGTTTTCTTAACATCTAGGGTAGATAAATTAACTTTATGTAAATAAATAATTAAGCAAGATAAGATGATAAAGAAACCTTTTAAGGATATTTATAGGAAATTAAGTGTTGAGGTTGTAAGGAAAGAGTGGCGTAGGTTGAGAGAAAAATATCAATCTCTATATTAATTTTTTAGAAAAAATAATTCCCTACTTATTACCTATTATTTTTATTAACTTATTCTAACATAAAGCTAATTGAAAAATAAAATTGAGTGTTGTACATAATGGAAATCATAAGTGGTGTTATTATTTGTGTTTTCTATCTATAATTAGGATAAGTAAATTAATTCATCCTTTAAGGGGGATCGAATATGAGGTAGAGTTGTCCATAATTTACATGTTGTGTGAATTAGGAAAGTTTGGATAACCCTATAAAAAATGGATAATAAGATATTTAATCACCCTTTAATCAAATAATTTTGATTGTATCAAGTATGTTTGTAGAGTGGAAGCGTTGGTTGATAAAATAGTGAAAAAGGGGGAGTTATATGCCTTGTGCATGAATTGTTTTTCTAGTTTGTTGAGTTGTGTGCAATTCATTTATTTTTCATGTTAAATCTATTTTTAACAACCCCAAAAATATGATTTTGAGAATATTATAACATGTTTATATTTTTATCAATGAAATTTATGATCTTGGTTATATCTCTCTTATTTTATAAATTATATTTTCCCATGTAGACTTAGAGTAAATTAACTAAATCCTATTTTCTTAGAGAATCATGTGGTATCATACTTCTCACAATGAATTTAAAGGTTTTTATTCATATTTTAGAATGGAGAAGACAAAATTAGTTTTAAAAATGACATCACCCTTATATTTTCCTTTTAATTTATTTTAAATAAGGGTGAGAAGTAAGAACTCATAGATATAAACATATTAACATTGGTGAGTTACAAATATGGACATTAGTGAGTATTAGTATTGTCAAAAAATTGAAAAGGGGAGAATAAAGTGACCAAGTATGAATTCATTTTTTATATAAATTAGTAAATATGTGTTTGATAAAGGATGGTGATAGTGATGTTTGTAGGGTTTCTATGGATTACATCCTCAACATTTAAATGATTTGATTTTTATTTCTCTTCAAGATAAATATAAGTGTTAATTGGTGAGGAAAAATTGTCTATAACATTTTATGGAAGTTTTAATACCTAGTGAGTGATTGAGAAAGGCCTGAAATCATTTTAAGTTAGAAATTTTACTTGTATAAGGGTAAATATACAATTAAATTACCTACGTAAAGGAAACTCCATTCACTGAGGATACATATATGTGGTCAAAACTAGCATATGTGTCATCAGTTTCAAAATTGGCATCATTGATGTGTACGTGTTAACTGAGTGTATGTGTAACCTCAGTGAGCATAAAAATCATATAAAACATAACCAAATTCAGAGTAGATTACGTACTAAAGGAAGTTAGGATTTCATTGAGAATATTTAAGTAAAATTCACAATAAATATTCTAAATAAATGAATAAAATCATATGATGACTCTTATCTTGATCTTCATGGATTTATAACTATGATCACTCTGTATGATCATAATCCAAGATACTAAGAATCAAAGCACCAAACCATAGGCAATTCTTTGACAATGAAGTAATTTTAGTTGAGGAAGAATCTGGAACCTGAGATAAGGACCACATTGATGAAATGGAGACCATGTCATAAGAGATGTGAAATGAATAATGTAACATACTCAATCTCAAGGTATTCCTATTTTTAACTTTTGAAACATATTAAGGGTGGCATTAAATGAGTTGAGGCTTGTTAGGGGTTTTTGGAGAAGAAAATGACTCAAGGTTGGAAATTGGAAACAGGAGTAATTCACATCATGAATGGAAATTCATGATGTGAATGTATTTTTCAATGAACCAATGTATCTATTTTAGGATGTGAAAAAAATTCAATATGTGAAAGTAAAATTCACAATGTGAATTGTGTTTTTATTGTTTTAAGTTCAGTTGATGAATTTTTCAACATATTAATTTTTCTAATCATTCACTATGTGAATCCTTAATTAATGTCAGGAATATATATGGTTCCAGAAAATTTAGTGACCTAGTTCCCTTCTAGTTTCTCATATTTATCCATTTCTGATGCTTCAAAACCTATAATATAACCAAGTAATTATGGGCTCTCCTCCCCCTTCCAAATCATCTCTTCAATGCCTAAATTACCATTCAATTGTGTTTTTCCAATATAGTAAGTTATTATTTGGTCATGATCAATTATCCCCTCTTTTCCTTGATCAAAATAAATTGGAACTTTGATATCTTGGTCAGATCTAATATTTTTTTCTTGATATACCAAGAGTTTTAATTATCATTTATAGAATTAGCATCCAGATTCAAGGATTTAGATTTTGTGCAATGCTTGGATCAAGAACATTATGGGAAATAGATATTCCTTGGTGAGTTTTTCATGTCCTAACCTTTTTGGGTGTGGTTCCTCTTTTTCCTCAATCCTAGAGTTCTAAACATGTCAAACCAGGAATGGTTTTAGGATTTAGTGCTGCTTTTAGACTATGTACGTGACCCTTTCCTTGAATTTGTTTCTTTAAACTATGGTATGAATTCGTTAACATTCATACATGTCTTATAAAATTTATTGGAATTATTTTTAGAATGTCCATTTAGCCCTGATAAACCTATATATGATGCTTGATCACATGAGGTGTTCATGTGTATCCTTTACCCATTCTTATTTTTCTTTTATATAGATTGTTATGACGATGATGATGATGATTTAATTGATGTTATATTTGATCTGTCATCTATATCTTGTATTTTATGTGCCATTCTTCTATAATCTGTAGCTAATCATGTGGGTCGAGCATATTGGACTATCCCTTGATAGGTATGTGTTAGCAGTGAGGTCAATATGCATTGGACTATCCCTTGAAGAAGGGATGTGTTAGCCAAGTTTGGGGATATACTTACTTGTGTGTGTGTGGGGGGGTATGTATTAGGTAGATGACCAATGTTCCTTCTATCTTGGATTATAAGAAGGTATATTCAGTCTATGAGGACTTCACATATGTTTTGGACTTATGTGATATATTTTTTGTGATATATGAACCTTATTTAATTTCATGGAATATAATTTTATATGTTATTAATTTATGTTAAGGGTCATCGGTGGAGTCCTACTGAGTCTTATACTCACCGACTACTTAGGTATTTCAGTGCGTTTGTAGATTTCATGCTTATGGGTTAGGTGAAGGGAAAGGGCCATATGGTGGACAGTGGAGAAGGTATCCAGGAGGATGTAGATTTTTTTATATAATTTGGACTATATTCCTAGAACTTCTAATTTTATTTCTTTTATTTATTATACTTTGGATCATTTTTTTAAATTTTCATTCCATACTATTACTTTTAGAGTTGTATTTTTATATTCTTATACTCTGATGATTATTGTTTTATTCTTTATTTATTGTTTATTGTTATCTATCCCTAGCTTAGACCCAAAAGTTGGGGTTAGGGTGTTACAAAATGGTATTAGAGGACCAAGATCACTAACTGTTTTATAAAATTTTCCATGATTTGGTATAAGGTAGACAAGAGATAATATGGTTGGGACTTGGGTCGGGGAACCATGTCAGTGCATGGCCTGTACTATGTAGTGGACCTCCAAGTTTCCATAAAGTGGGCATTTATGTTTTTTTAATTTATGTTACCATTGATTAAATACACTTTGGGTGATTCACATGATATTTATATGTTGATTTATGGGATTTTGTGTATGTTCATGCATCATTCTAGGAATATATCTTTGGATTCCATATACACATGTTTCTTTCATTATATAGAACCTAAATAATTAAATTCTTGTTGAAATTATGACATGTAATTTGGTTCATTATTTCACGAATTACTTTATTTAAGACTATTTTATTTTTTTCATGAGTGTATATATGTGATTATGACTAATTTTCTGGTACCAAAATCTTGAATTTGGTTTTGAGTAGTTCTTAGGGGGTGATTCCTTATTTTTATGTGGATCCTATTATGTTGAAATTTTCTATAAACCCTTGTGTGTTCCTATAAACTATTAATGGTATTCTTGTTCTAGTAATTTTTTTTAAATTTGTTTTCTTTATTTAAGGTGTTTTTTGTATTATTAGGAAATGTTTCCTCATAGAAATATCACACACCCAGTTGCACCACCTGCTGAGTATGCGGATGTGACTGACCATACTCTCTTAATTTCTCGAGCAAGTTAAGTAATAGAAGCGATCCAACCAATTTTTTTTCATATGATACCTATTTAGGGTAAAGGATCCCATATGTGGAAGTCGGTGATGGTCAAATATATTTGTGACTTTCATCTCCAACACCCCTATCCTTCAAGGGAACTATATTCCCCTAATATGCAGAGGACTAGATACGAGTCATTGAGAGGAATTTTGACATGGTATAGACCCCAAATGATCATAAGGTTAAGGTTTAAACCTTTATGCTTCAAGGAGAAGCTGGATGATGGTGATATGTCATTATGTAGGATCATATAAGGGAATGGATTACATGGGAAACCTTTAAAAACCTCTTATTTAGGGAGTTAATTCTTGATGTATTGAAGTTATACACTACTTAAGATTTTATTGTGCTCTAACAGGGGTCATGAAAATGTATTCCTACTTATCACACTTTAAAAATTGTATCCAATTTGTACCACTTATAGTAGGAATGAGGCACACAAATCTAGTATTTTTTAAATTTACCTTCACCCGGAGTTGAAGTGATAAGTCAAGAACTTTGATCTTACAACCTACACTACAATTCTTTATAAAGAACTAATGATTGAGAATAAAATTAATGAAGATACAGATATTGGAATTATTCATAATATTAGTGGAACAATATGTTCCTTCTAAAACATAGTCCTATTTTATCATTCTATGAGGAAGAAGATGAAGATAGAGAATGGATTCTAGGAAAATGGTCAATAGTTAGAGTAGAGATAATATTTTTTGAATCCTTCTATGGGGAGTGACCTTGCTAGATGCTATAACTATGGGAGGAAGGAACACTTAAGGTTTGTACCTTTTCTCTCAAGAATCATCACCAATGTGGTATGATAGGGCATATGAAGTAGTTTTATGATTGGGATTCAAGGATTCACCCAAAAAAGTTATGAAAAATACCTCAGTAGTAGGTTCAGACCTTATAGGCTTAGTTAACTATGTGACTCATGAGCCTTTGGGGAATCATGGAGTGGTGTTTGGCCTAGAATATATGGTTGATTAGGATTTATCTGATGGTGGGGAGGGACCTTTCATAGTTCAAGTTATAGTCTTGATCTCTTTAACTCTGTCTGTTTTTTTTTCACATAATAGAATCTCATTCGTTTATATCTACTCAAGTGGTTTCTAGGTTAGATTTACCGGTTAAATTCTCTTATGAGATTCTATCTATCGATACACTCTTTTGAGATACAGTGTATCATATTCATATCTATTTAGATTATTCGATTATGGTTTCTAGATTTTAACATGTTTTTATCTTCACAATATTGTATATAATTGGTTTCAACATGATTCTTGTCATATACTGGTTGACCAATTTTCATGCACACATCAATTATTACCAGAGATTAGTGAACTTTTCATTTCATAAGGGGAAAATGTTTATACTAACCAGTGAATGGGACATTGAGGTAAGTATATTAGGACCAAAACCTCATCAAAGATAATTATTTTCAACATAGGTGGCTGGTATGATCCTCATAATGGATTAGGCGGTGACTCCCTCCTCTTACACTCTAGTGGTAGACCTATACCAGGATGTATTTACAGAGGAGTTATTGAGGTTACCACCATATAGGGGAGTCTAATTTGAGATTGATAAAGTATCTATATTGTGACCCATATTGATTCCATCATATTTCATGACACTATATGAGTTTACAGAGTTCAATGTGTAGTTGTATGATCTAGAAGATAAAGTCTTCATCATACCGAGCACTTCCCCTTGGGGTTCTTTGGTGTTATTAAACAAGAAGGTAGATGATAGTCTTTGGATTTTTGAGGAATAGAGGAATTTTAATCATATCATGATAAATAATAGTCACCCCTTTCCAATAATAGATTACTTATTTGATCAGTTTAGGGGATCCCTGTAGTTTTCTAATATTGATCTACATTCAGTATACCATCTGCTTCATATAAGAGAGGAATACATCCTGAAGAAAATTTTTTAGAATAGTTATGGGTTGTATTAATATCTTGTTATACCTTTTGGGTTGATTAATTCTTCAGTTGTGTTCATGGATATCATGAAAGAAAAATTTACCTATAATTTGGTACCTTAATCATTGTGTTCATTGATGAAATCCTTATATATTCATAGATGTATAAATCACATTCTTCACACCTGTATATCATTTTGAGTACTCTTCGGGCACATCATATTTATGCCAAGTATTCGACGTATCAATTTTGGATACAGGTGGTACAATTTCTTGGCCACATGGTTTCATAAGTAGAGATATCAGTAGATATAGAGAAGGTTGAGGTAGTTATGTCTTGGGAATGAATGAGTAATGTGTTTGAGATTCAATTTTTTCTTAGATTTAATGGTTACTACTAGAGATTCATTCAAGTCTTCTCCTTCCTAGCATCTCCAATTAACACACTCGCCAAGAATAGGGTCAAATTCAAATGTATATATTAGTGTGAATAAGTCTTGTTAAATATGAAGAAGTGGTTGATGTTGTCCCTGATATTGACTCTTCCTGAGGATGGAGTTGGACATGATGGATATTGTGACATATCTGTAATTGGATTTTGATTTTTTCTAATGTAGGGTGATAAGGTATCCATTTAAGGGTATCTTTAACTGTGACCCCATGAGAAGAAATACCCTACTCATGACTTTTAGTTATCATTTGTAGTCAATGTACTAAAATTATAATGACACTACCTCTTTGGAGAGATATTTATTGTGAACATGAACCATAAGATTCCAGTGTATATTTTCTCATAGAGTGACCTGAGTCTTCATTATAGGTGTTGGGTAGAGTACTTCCAGACATTTTACATTGAGATAAAATATGATACTTGGAAAGGAAATGTAGTTACTAATGCACTGAGAAGAAAAATATAGGAAGTGGGTGAAAGAAAGTCAAAATTTAGATGAAATATCATAGTTTTATTAGTATAATAGTATATGGGAATAGATTAGGATCAAGGAAAATTAGTTTTTGAACTCTTAGTGATCATGTTTTCATTGGTAGAATGAGTGAATTCTATTCAAGAGTTTGATCTAGAGTGTAGGGAGATGTGAGAAAGATTTGAAGCATGCAGTTTCTTTTTGGGTTGGGATTTAGAAAAACATGGAGTGCTTTTAGTTCATGGTTGGTTAATTTTTCTATATTCCATGAGAGATGTGATGATGATATTCTATCATTAATATCATTAGGTAGTTCACTATGGGTTGAATAATATGTATCAAGAATTCATGTGGTAGTTTCGGTAGATCAACATGAAGATAGACATTGCATGTTTTGTTTCTCATTATCCAACTTGTCAAAAAAATCAAGTCCAAGCATCAGATACCTATAGGTTTACTCCATCAACTTCTATCACCTATTTGGAGTGGGATGGGGTGATTATAGATTTCATAACAGGGTTTCATAGTACCCCAAGAGGTGAAGACATTATTTGGATGGTTGTGGATTAGTTGACTAATGTATCTCAATTCATACCGATATAGGATATGAACTTAGTTGATGAGTTAGGAAATATCTATATTCAAGAGATTGTGTGGCTTCATAGAGTTCCTTAAAGTGTGGTATTTAACATGGATTCCTATTCCACCTCATGGTTTTGTAAAATATTATAAAAGGCAATGAATACTTAGTTAAAGTTGAGTTTAACCTTTCATCCTCAGACCAATAGGAAGTCAGAGAGAATGATATGTACCTTATAGGATATTCTTTGAGCCTATATTATATATTTTAGAGTAACTTGGGTTGATCACTTTGATTTTATAGAGTTTGAATACAATAACATCTTTTAGTCTTTGATTCAGATGGATCCATTTGAGACTCTGCATGGGTGGTTTTTTTGTTCACCTCTCTACTGGATTGAGATAGGTGAGTCTTCATTTGTTGGGATAAGTATAGTACAAGAGACCTCATTGTTAATGAAACTAATTAAAAAATATTTGTTTATAGATAAAAATAGGTGGTATTCTCATTATGACTAAAGGATATGACCCTTGGAGTTTACTATAGGTGATAAGGTATTGTTGTGCATGTCCCCTAGGTTGGAGAATAAACATATCAGGGGGAAAGGGAAGTTAAATACAAGGTATTTTGGTCCATTTCAGATAATAAAACACATTAATATGGTGTCCTATATATTTTACCTTCCTCTAAGGCATCAAGTTATGAAAAATTTATTCCATGTGTCATAGATTTTTAAGTACGATCTTGATCCTATACATGTTCATAACTGTGAGGATATTGAGATGGACTAAGATAAATCCTATGTAGAATGAACTATTTAGATTGTTAAATTAAGTAAAAAAGTTTGTTTAGGTAAATATATTTCCTTAGTTTTTAGTTCAATAGTATAATAGGCATTTTCATCAAGAAATGTGGGAGAGAAAGAAAAATATTTTGGAGCAGTGGTGTGAGTTTTTCGAGTAGACCTCTGGGGAAATTTCTTGAGGATCATAAGCCATTAGATAAGGATACTTATAAAATTATAAATCAAAATTTATTACTATATTTAAGTTTTTTTCATCTTAAGGTTGTAATTAAACAATTTGAGTCCTGTTAGGGGTGTTTTGAGAAGTAAACATATCAAGGATGAAAACTGACTATAGGAGCCATGAGTTGACATTCATGACATGAATGTCCTTTTGGATGAATCGATGGATATGTTTTAGGATGTGAAACACATTCATAGTGTAAAAATAATATTCATCACCTGAATGGGGTTTTTGGTATTTTATTCCAAGGTGATGTGTTTTCTGCGTATTAGTTTTCCTAAGAATACATGTCACGAATCATTAATTCATGCTATGAATATAACTATTTCCAGTAGATTTAATGACCCAACACCCTTATATTTTCTCATCCCTCTCCCTCTTACTACTATAAACCCTATCCTCTCTCCAAGTGATTTCAATATCACATATCCCCTTCCCACTCCTCTCTTTGATGCCCAAATTCCCATTTTATTTTTCACAACCAATCAGGTAAGTTCTTATTTATTCATGATCAATTATCTCATCTTTTACTTGATCAGAATAAATTAATCCTTTAATTTATTGGTCATATTTGATTGTTTTTACTTGATCTAACAAGATTTTTTATTATCATTTATATAATAATAATTCATATTCAAGGATTTGGATTATGTGCAATGCTTAGATAAAGACCATTGTTAGTAGTAGATCTTCCTTGGTGAGTTGATTTTTTGCTAACCTTTTTGGTTGAGATTACAATTTTACCTCATTCCTAGATTTATAAACATATAAAACTAGGAATTTTTTAGTATCTATTAATACTTATAGAATTAGACGGTGACCCATTCCTTTATTATCATTGTTTTACCTGAGTTAGGAAGATCTTAACTTTCATGCATGTCTTATACAGGTTATTGGTATGATTGTTGGCATGCATTTATAACCCTAAGAAACTTATATACGATGCTTGATCACATGAGGTGTTCATGTGTAGACCTAACCTGTGATTTTTTTCTTGCATTTTTTTATGATGATTCTTCTTGACATGATGTGATGTTTTATTAGTCATTTGCATCTTATATCATATGTGTTGTTATTCTTTATTCTACAGCTGAGTATATAGGTTAATCATAGTGGACTATCCATTGAGGGGGATGTATTATACATGCAGTCATCATGCAACGTGTTATCCATTGAAGAAGGGACATGCCTTCTATGTTTGTGACTATCTCTGCTCAAGGGGGAGGGGGGTGTTAGGAAGATGAATGATATTCCTTCTGGAATGGATCCAAAGCATGTAGATCCAGTCTTTTAAGACCCGAAATATGTTTTGGACATGTGTGATATTTTTTTGATATATTCAACCTATTTAATTTCATGTAATTCATTTTAATATGTAATTTATTTATGTTAATGGTTGTTGGTAGTGTCCTACTAAGTCTTTTACTCACACCCTACTCAATAATTTCATTTCACTTATAAATTTCATGATTAGAGATCTGGTGAAGTAAAAGGACATTGTGTTGGATGGTTGATCATGAAGATGTTTCTGAATATATTTTAGATCAGATGTATATAGCTAGTAATTTTATATTTATTTTTTACCATACTTTGTATCCTTATTTTTATTTTTGATCTTTTTTTGGCATACCATACTTGTGAATACCTGTACCCTAGTAGCCCAGAGCTAGTGGTTACTTTATTAAATTGGAATAGATGTATGGAATTACATCTCAAAGGACTGAATGGTTTAGTTGTTTTTCAAAACTAGATACATTCTTGAATCACATATTACAATTGAAAACAAAAAATACAATATAGAATTTTCTTTGATAAAACCATAGTTCCCTTTATCATATCCCTATATATTAATCATAATACACTTCCTGGAATCCTAGGTAATGTAAACAAAAGAAAAGGGTGAGATCTAATGCTCAATAAGGGTATGTTAATAATGAAATCTATCAGGAATAAATAATGAATAATCAATATGGAATGGTAAATAGCTAAAACACATGACATTTAGTCCATTTCTTAAGCATAATATGGTAGTAATAAACTATGATAAAATAATGCTATATAAACAATCACATGAGCTTGAAACACAACTGTGGATATTCTAACTAATCAAATAATCACATGGAAAATTAATAACTAATATCATAATGAGGTAATGAATAATATTTTACATCCCAACTATACCATCAATTCATTGTGTGAATACATATTACATAAATGGGTAAGTCCTTAGCTAAATAACCAAGCTAGTTTGTTTCATAAGACCTACTGATGCATCGAGGAGATATTCTGGGTCCCACCAATCACTTAATAAGTCCAATTCATTCCTCATATTAAAGGGGTGAAACATAATCTGCATAAACATTCATATTAAAAAAAATTCATACAAAATTTTAATACTTTTCCCAATCAGTAAACATAATCATAAACCATTTGGAGTAATAGGGAGAATGATATCAATACAGTACATCCCCAGTGAAACTGATCATAAACCACTGGATAAATAATAATGATGGTATCATTACAACATATTCAAAATGGGGAATAAGTGAAATAAGGTTATTTATCATTGATGAATAGAAATTCTAAAAAAAAATTCCATTAAAAACATTCTTGAGAAAAGTATCCCTTTCACTTTAAAAATCACTTTCAAAAACTGAAAATTTATTGAATATTAAAAAAAATATTTAAAAATATCATTATAAAATTGAAAAGGAATATTCAAATTAATTAGTGTTAATGGTGATGGTTAATGACATACACACCGTATAAGTTAAAAACATTCCTTTTACATTGTTGTGAAAAAGTTAAAAAGTGCCTCGTTCAAGAAATGCCAAGAAGATTCCTTTCAAAGAATTTATTAAAAAGTAAAAAATGGATAAAATTTTATTTAATAAATCATTTGGATAATGTTAAAACATTTTTTATTTTTTTAAAACAAGTTTTTAAAACATGGATAGGAAAGAAAAAGAGTTTTCAACCGAAGAGAGAAATGAATTTGGTTTCATTTAAAAGTCATTATTTTGGTATCTTTTTCTATTAAAGAGAGAAAGGTGAGAGGAAAACATATCTTATATATAAATAACCAGAATAAAATAAAATTAATAATTTTATTAAAATATATATCATAATATTTTATCATTTGGAGCTTAATCTTGAACAATTTTAATAAAAAATGAGATTAATGCATAAACCTTTAGCACTTTGGTAACTTTTGAAACATAAGCCCCATGAAAGAAATAAATTAAAATGAAACTTTAAATACTATAAAAATAAATAGATTAATGATATAACACATCAATTTGGAATTACATAGACCACACAAAATAACTAAGTGGTGAAAAATGGATACGTCTCACATAAGTAAAAGTGAGACAAGAAACCCTAACCTCATGTCTGATTTCCTTTGTACATGTCTGTACCCCATGTATAATAAACTTATATTTATTTTACATATATTAAAAAACCATAATAATATATTTCATTTTATTTATGATTTACTTAAAGTCTTTTATGACATGTTTATTAACAATTCTTCATTAAAATCACTATTTCAAGTGATAATTGCTCAGTTTTTCATGTATGTTTTGGTTCAGTAGTTTTGGTCATTTTACATTTATCAAGGTTAAATAATATTTATAATGTTATAAATGATAAAAATATAATATATAATCATTATATAATTATTTATAATATTCTATAAAAGTTATATATGGGAAAATGAGTTACACCGTTCATAGAGACGATAGACCGTACATACACATAAAAGTTTTTTATAGTTTTCCAACTAATAGAACATAAAAAAGTAAATAATGTTTAAAATTTAAATAAACATTATTATATCAAATATTTCATGTATATTCATTAAATATATCCTTATTACCATCCATTTAAAGATAAAATGAACAACATTTCACATCATTGTGTGGAGAACGAAGTCCACACATACTCACAAGTAGTGTTATTATTTTTCAATATATTGGAAGGTAAGAAGGTGTATGATATATATAATTAAATAATTATATTAATTTCACAAATATAATATTAATATTTTAAATATATTTTTATATCCAACCAAGATATGGTGATGGAAAATGAATTACATTTGTTCTTGAGGTGGTAGTCTGCTGTATACACAATCGACAGTTTCATTTCCCATATTATGGAAGAGGAGATGGATTTATGTTATTACATTAACATAGTAAAATATTTTCTTATAGTAGATACTGGAGTTATTATTTTATCATATTTTGATAATATCTGAAGGTCTTATAAGAATAAGTAAAACAAAAATTCATGGTTAAGACCTTTACCACTTCTTCAAACAACCTCTATAGGTTTATACATAAAGCCTTCATATATTAAATTTATGATCAACCAAAGGCCCCTATAATGTTTTTAGGGATTTGAGTAAGATATTCAGGTAGGTTTTTTCTAAAATAAAAGTCTTTCAAGTGTAAATATGATATGGGGGAGGGTGACCTTTTATAAGTGGGAGAGATGACACACTTGGAATTTTTGAGAAGAAAAAGTGATGCCCACATCTTCCACCTGAAACAAGGATAAAAATGTATAATTATAAAACCATGGATGATTTAATTTAAAATAGGGTGATAAAATATGAATTTTAAAAGTTTTATTTCATTTTAAACCTTATCTTCTAAATCTAACACTTTGTAAACTTGTTTTAACCTTAACTATGGGAATTGATTTTTACAATTTTTACTATTCATTATGAAAAAAATTAATTTAAACTTATTATACAATATTAATTATTATTATTCAAAATATGGAATCCATTTTACCAATTTCAATTGACATAAGTGACATAATTTAGTTTTGAATTAATCATGTAGATGTGATGAAAAATTAGTTTTTGAAAGAAAAGTTTTCATAAGTATAAAAAGTTTTAATATCAAAATTAAATATTAAATTGATTAAAATGAACTGAATTTTATTTATTATAATATAATTTAAATAATTTTACTTAACAAAAATTAAAACCAAATTTAACATTTAAACACTTTAAACAAAAAGGTTATTTTTCAATTAAAAATATTTGTTTTTTATTATTGATTGAAAAATTAATCTTTTCATAATATTATCAATCAATAAATCTAAGAAAATTTTGACATTAAGATTTAAAAAATTAATTTTTTTTGTAGAATAAATTTTATAAAAGTGTTTAAAAATTTATTTAAAAATATTTGTGAAAAACGTGATGAAACTGCCTTTTAAAAAATACAGTTTTTCAGAAAACTTTTATTTTTATTTCAAATTATTCTTATTTTATTTATAATCAATATATAAAAATTGAATTTCTTTTATACATGTGTAAACCATATGATTTTTATAAATTAGTTAGTACAATTCATACCCACCAATTTAATGTCTATGTTATAATGGTATACTATGTTATGGTTCATTTAGATTAAAGGTTAAGTATATCACAAGATATCAAAGAGATTGAATTTATTTGAAGATAAATATATACCATAAAGTATCGGGGTGTTACATTATTCTATTTTTCAAAAAAATTCATCCTCAAAATTTCCAAAATGACACCTCATGAAAATATTCAGTTAGCTCTTCATCAGAACTTCCTCAGGTTCCCAGGTCACCTTTTCTGTCTTTTGATTTCTCAAAAATACCTTTACTTTCCAAGTCATCCAATTCCTAAAAATTTTCTACCTAGTGTCTAAAATATAGATAGGATCTTCATAGTAAGATAGTTAATTTTCAAATTCTATTTCTTCAGAGGTGATAAGATGAATTGGGTTTGGAATATACTTCTTTAACAAGGATATATGGAACACATAATGTACTATAGAGAGACTTGGTGTCATTGCAAAATGTTAGGTCACAACTCCAATTATTTCCAAGATTTGAAAAGGTATAATGTACCTAGGTCTTATTTTCACATTCTTACTAAACTTTATAGCACCCTTACATGGAGATAATTTAAAAAAGAATTATCCTCCACATGAAATTATAAATCTTTCCTCTAATTATCAACATATACATTTTTCCTTATTTGAGCTTATTTGATATGGTTTTGAATAGTATTTACCACTTTTGTTGTCTCCTATACAATTTCTAGACTATAAGCTTCCTTTTATCAACTTTGTCCCAATAAGTTGGAGCATGAAATCTCTTTCCATATACTACTTCATATGATGAAATTTGAATACTTGAATGAAAGATATTGTTATAGGATAAATATAAAAAAGGTAAATACTGATCCCACACACCTTGAGATTCAAGAGAGCATTACCTAAAAATGTATAATAATGTTTTAATGGTCCTTGGGAATTTTCTATCAATTTGAGGTTGATAAGCAGTGCTCAAATGAATCTCAGTATCAAGAGAATTATAAATAATCCATCATAATTATGATGTAAATCATGGATCATGATTAGACAAAATTGATAAAGTTGTTCCGTGAAGTCTTATAACATCATTAATATAGGGTCATGCAAGGTAATTAAGAGTCAAATCTTATCTTATAGTATAGAAATATACATATTTTGAAAGTAATTCAACAATAAACCATATTGAATCATTATTTCTAGGATTATTTGGTAATCCAATGAAAAATTATATAGTAATTTCATCTTATTTACACATAATAATATTTAGAGGTTTTATGAATCTATTAGGGTGTTGTCTCTTAGCCTTTACCTATTGAAAAACCAAACATCCTAACACATAATCAGCAATTTCTCACTTCATTTTTCCCAAAAAAAGTGTTCCTTCAAATATATATACATCTTAGTGTTATTAGGGTGTATAGAGAAATTAGATCTATGAGAATAATCCAAAAATTATTTTTTTATATCAGGTATATATGAAACACAAAGTATCTTTCCAAATTTCAGAACACTATCTTCATATATGAAGTCTACCAATTTCCATCATTCACATCTTTAATTTTCATTTTTAAATTCTCATCAATGAGATAATAACTTTTCATATCTTATAATAAATATGTTTTGGTAATCATTTGAAAAATTAATGATGTTTCCCATCCTTAATGATTCTAATATCCATCTTTACTAAATCCATAAACAAAAGATCCATGTCGATCATTATTTTATCTAGAAATCCATGATCTTTTTAGATCAAAGCATCTGCTGCCTTATTTTTCTTCCCTGGGTGGTAGTGTATTGAGAAATTATAGTCCTCGAGTATCTTGATCCATATAATTTTCCTCATTTTGAGATATTTATGTGAAAATATTTATTTCACAATCTTATGATTCGTATATATCTCACACTTTTCATGATAGAGATAATTTCTCTATATCTTTAGTGAGAAGATTATGAATTCCATCTCAAGATCATGGGTTGGGTAGTTATTTTAATTAATATTTAACTAACTTTATGAATAGTTAATAACATAATCATTTTGAATAAGGAAACAACAAAGTCCCTTCTTCAATGCATCAATATATATCACGAACCCATCATTTCCTGATGGTAGATTAAAAATTGGGGCATTCACCCATACCCTCTTCAATTCTTCGAAACATTATTCAAATTACTTCCTATATATGAACTTAACCCCTTTATGAGTAATATTGGTTAATGGGTTAGCTAATTAAGAAATTGTTTGAGAAAATCACCGATAGTAACATGCCAAACCAATAAAATTACATAAGTCGGTTATGTTCATTGGTGTAGGCCATTCTTGGAAATCCTTTATCTTCACATGATCAACTGAGATTCTGTCCTTGGAGACAATATTTCTAAGAAAAGAAATATTCTAAAGCTAGAATTTACACTTGATAAATTTCCCACATAACTATTTTGTTTCTAAGACCCTCACGAATGATCCTCAAGTGATTCTCATGCTTCTCATTTCTCTTAGAGAACACCAAGATATCATCAATAAATACCACAATAAAGTCTCCAACATATTCTATGAATAATATTTTCATTAGTTCCATAAATATATAGGTGAATTATTCAAACCTAATAGAATTATTGTGAACTTGTAATGTCTATACCTTGTACAAAATGTTGTCTTTGGAATATCTTCCATAAATAATCACAATTGATGATACCCAGAATGAAGTTTAATCATTGAAAAACATTGATCTCTATGAATTTGAAAAAATAATTCATTAATTATAGGTATATGATACTTGTTCTTTATCATAATAATATTGATTTCCCTATAATCAATGCATAGATTCATATATCCATCTTTCTTCTTAATGAAAAGAACTAGGGCTCCACACGATGAAACACTAGGGCCTATAAATCCTTTATCACACAAATACTCTAGTTCTTTATTGAAATATGATAATTCCATAGTGTCCATTATATTGGGATTCTTTGATATCTGTCTTTAATCAGAGATTAAATCAACAGAAAACTCAAATTTATGCTCTGGTGGATGTCCAGGTGATTACTCACGAAATAAATCAATGTATTCCTAAAAAATTGGTACATCCTAAATTTTAATATTTACTTTTCCATATTTATATTATGTGTGAACTTCTTCCCCAAGAATATAATTTATAAGATCTATTGGGGGTGGATCTATACATGACTCAGATGATGAAGTCTCCCCTCTAATGAAGAGTAATTACACATCGCCTTCATGAATCATAACTTCCTTCCCTTTGTAATAAATTTCTATTTCATATTTTCACATCGAGTCCATACCAAAGATTATATAAAAATCAATAATTTTTATAATAATGAAATTAGAAAATAAGAGGAATTTATGTGTCATAATGAGAATTAACTGACACATCCTTGTTGGAGTGAAACTTCCACTAAGAGGCTTGATTGATAACTCTCTTCCTAAGGTGATAGGGAAATATCTAATTTTCTTGGAAAACATGGAAGATATAAAGAAGTGTCAAAATATAAAATCAAATAAATAATTAGTTAAATATGAGGATATGATTAAATTATCTGCCACCACATCATTAGGTACTTCAACTTCTACTATTGTGATCTCATAGGATTGGATTTTCTTCCTTGACCTTTTCTGGGAAAAACCCCATTGACACCTAGGAAAATCACTTACATAGTGTCCCATATCCTTACATCTGAATCATTTTATATTGGAAGCTTCTTTATTATCATTGAAATAATGATCATGGTGTACTTTCTCTCTATACTTGTAGAAAAATCCCATTCCAAGAAATCACATTTCATAGTGTTTCTTTCCAAATTTATTACAAGATGGAAAATACAACCTTACCTCCTTCCCTTTTTCTATATTTCATTTTCCATAATTATCTATATCTCGTTTCTTATTTTTCTTCCATTTAAAGTCATAAAATATGTATAATTATTTCTTTATTTTGATATAACATGATACTATGTCCTTATATGATTAGAAAGATTAGGAGACTAGTTCCCTTTGAATAATTGACCTAATACCGTCGAAGAAATGACTAATCTTGATATTTGGATTAAGTATGTAATCTATAGCATGACTTACTAATCTTGTAAAATTAAATTTATACTTATATCCACTTTCCTATTCCTTTTTTCTTATACTTAGGAATTATATCTCTATATCTTCTCATTGCACATGAGGGAAATATTTTTCCATGAAGGGTATCTTAAAAGACTTCCACTCCATGCTTGTTATTTACTCCTCATCCTTATTGATTTGAATCAATTACTACCATTTATTTGAATCCTTTGAGAGATAATAAAATAATATGAAAAAATTCTCACATTTATTACTTTTTAGAGTGAGAAATATCATCTCTAAGGAACTTATCCATTTCTAATATACAAATAGATTTATAGTACCATTGAATGATATAGGTTTCTGACACATGAAATGGTATAACATTGTTACACCACGCGGTGAATCAGTTGGATGCTCCATATAGTAAAGGTTATTACTCACAACCTAGGTTAGTTGCCCAATATGGTTATAATTTGATTAGTTCTACATGCTTCTCTAACTCTAGATTTATTATCTTTCCCAAGAGGTAAATCCATAAATTGAGTGTGAGTATTTATATAATTCCCATTCCTTTCACTATGCGCCATTTGTAAAAAATAGAATACACTAGATTAGATCATAACATTATGAAACATAATTCATAATCCAAAAACTAGTGAAATAATTAACATAAATTGAAAATTTTATTCATAACTAATCTCATAGTTATAAACATGGTTTCTTTGTGAATTTTTCAAATCATAAAAATATTTTCAAATCCTTCATAATGGTTTTAAAGAAAATGTGAATTATCACAAGAATAACCCATGAGAGTGTCAAACTAGGTGTATAGTAAGTCCTGTTGTCGTATACTAGGTGATGATTGAGTTAAAGACCAATGCACCCTTTTTAGATATATCCCCCCTAGGTACAACTGTTCCAGAATCACATCCACTTATATTATCCATATAGGGATGTATTTCTAGGAAAAACCACATAATATCTTACTCACCAAAACTTTAGGACACTATTCTATAGTTATCTTAAATGTATATCATAGATTTATATTACCTAATATATGTTTTAAAAAAATCTAGTTCCCAAGGTTTTTAATAAACCTGGATTTGATATTAACTGTAAAGACCTAAACCCGAGTTGCCTAGAGTCAGTGGTTAATTTATTACATTAACACTAGATAAATGAAATTTCATCCTTAAGAACCAAATAGTTTAGTAGTTTTGAAAAACTATATACATATTTTAATATCATACTACAATTGAAAACATAATATATAACATAGATTTTTCTTTGAGAACCCTGTAATTCCCTTTAGCATATCCCTACATATCAATCATAATACACTTACTAACATCCTAGGGAAAGGAATCATAAGAAAGGGGTGATCTCTAATGCTTAGTAAGTGTATGTGTACAATGAAATATATCATGAATAAATAAGGAATAATCAATATAGAAAGGTAAATAACTGAAACACATGACATTCTATCATTTACTTGCGCATAATATGGATGGAATAAATGATGATCAAATAATGTCATATAAATAATCACATGATCTTAAAACTTAACCATGAATATTCTAACTAATTCAATAATCATATGGAAAATTAGTAACTAATATCATAATTATGCAATGAATAATTCCAAACATCATAAACTTATATCTAAGGAATTATAACAAGACATCTTATATAAATGGGAAATGAGTCGGCTAAATACCCCAGTTAGTTTGTCTCATGAGAATTACCAAATGCATCGAGGGGCTATAGCAAAACCCTCCCATAACTTACTAATTCCAATTAATTTATCATATTAAATGGGTGAAATATAATCAACATAAAAATCCATATTTTAAAACTATCATATGAAATGGTAATACTTTCCTCAATAAATAAACATAATCATAAACCATTTAGAGTAATATAGTAAATGGTATCAAAATAGTACATCCCCAGTCAAATTGAACATAAATAATCCATAAAAATATTAGTATGGTGTCATTACAATATATTCTAGACATGTTATAAGTGAAATAAGGTTTTTTTATTAATGAATATAAATACCATAAAAATTCCATTAAAACATTCTTAGGGAAAATATCCTTTTCACTTTAAAAAGTCACTTTAAAAAAATTATAGAATATTACAAAAAACATTTTATCTCAAAAATATCCTTGTAAAATTATAAAGTAGGTTTCAAAGAAATTAGTGTTCATGATGGAAGGTAATTTCGTACATGCCATATAAGTTAAAAAACATTGCTTCCACACTGTTGTAAAAAGGTTAAAAAGTGCCTCATTTGGAAAATGACAAGACGACTCCTCTCAAACCATTTCTAAAAAATAAAAACATAGTTAAAAATTAATTTAATAAATCATATGGATAATGTAAAAAAATTGTTTTTTAGGAAACATGGATATGGAAGAAAAAAATTTTTTGCTGAAAGAAAGAAATGAAGTCGATTTCCCTTAAAAATGTTCTTTTTGTCTCTTTTTTTCTCAAAGAGAGTAAATTATAGGAAAAAATTTATTCTATATAAATAAAAATAGGATAATATAATTATGAGTTTCTTGAAATATATATCATAATATTTCATCATTTAAAACTTCATTATGAATAATCATGATAAACAATGAGATCATAACATAAAACTTTACCACTTTGGTAACATCTGAATCATAAGACCCATGAAAGAAATAAATTCAAATGAATCTTCAAATACCATAAAGATACATGTATTCATGATATAACATATCATTTAAGTATTATATACACCACACATAATAACTAAGTGGTGAATATTTCATACATCTCATGGAAGTAAATGTGAGATAAGAAACCCTTACCCTAGGTCTGATTTCTTTCATATGTGTTAGTACCTCATGTATAATAAATATAGATTTATTTTAAATATATTAAAAAATTATACTCTTATATTTCATTCCATATATGGTTTTTTATAGTATTTTATGTCTTGTTTATTAATAATTCATTTTTTTAAAATCACTGTTTCAGGTGATAATTGCTCTGTTTTTCATGTATGTTTTGGTTTGGTAGTTTCAGTCCTTTTACATTGATCATGGTTACATAATATCATGAATTTTAAACATGATATAAATATAATATATAATCATTATATAATTATTTATAATAGTTTATGAAATTTATAGATGGAAAAATGAGTTACACCGTTTTAGGAGATAGTAAGTCATACATACGCATGATCACTATTTCAATTTTTCCAATAGATAAAATGTAAAAAAGGTAAATAATGTTTATACTTTAAAAAAACATTAATATATTAAATATTTCATTTCAATTCATTAAATATATCCTTATTACTATCCATGTCAAAATAAAATGAAAAACATTTCACATTGCTAAGTGGAGGAGGTAGTCCACACGTATGCACAAGCGATGGTATTATTTTCTAACAGACTATAAGGTAAGAAGGTATATATAATATTATAATTACTAAATTATTTTAAGGTCATAAATGTAATTTCCTGACCAGGGTTCCATATTCTAGTGCCTCAAGCTGATTATTTATGTGACATTAGGTGCACCTCTCTGTACATCAGAGGCTACCAACTAGTAGTGAGGGTATAATATATAATATGGTGAGACTACACCCTATTTATCATAGAATCCCAATAGTGGAAATCAATAAAAAAATATTCCAATGAGAAATAACAATATACATAATAATAATAAACAAAAACCATGATAATACCATAATCAACAACCATCCAACATCACATTATGAATCTAAAAAAGAAAAATATGACCATAAACCAAATAAGTAGATCTGTCATGCCAAATAGGTGTCAAGTGTCTAATGAAAACCCAAAATAAATACACATTGAAGACACCCATGCAGTTCCAAACAACATGTTTGGTTCCCTTATCCATGCTCAATCCAAAATCCCAACTCAGCCATCTAACATAGGGATCTTTCCCTTATCCTGTCCTACAAACATGAATTCTATTTGGGTACCAATCAGGCAGCTTGAGTAGGATGTGAGTACAAATCAATAGGCTACCACTGACAGTATCTAAAAAAATATTTGATCTATAACAATGTATGTAGTTTTATAAATTATAAAGTAAAAATGATAAGGTAAACAATTTTCACATTAAATTATTCTTTAATTAACCACATATGTCCTTGGGTTTATGGTGACACCTAAACTAATAATACCTACTTCAGTTCGTGCTGGAGTCTGAAACTTCCACCAAAGAGATATAACCTTTCATTTTATCATGGGATCCATTAATCATTTAATATCAAATTTCAAATTCATATAATGGGGGCCTAGTGTAGTAGTCTGGAACCCTATGGGTATTTGGAGCAGTAGTCTCTGTCCCACAACTCAGTGATCACAAGAAAATACATATATATCATGGGGGCCTATAGAAGAAGTTTGGAACCCTGTGGGTATTTGGAGTAGTAGTTCCTATCCCACAACTCATTGTTCACATCATTTATAATATCATATACCATGGTTCTACATTCATAAATTAATACTCTACCATGTTTATAACTCATTATTCAACAAAAATCATAATCTCATTATTCAACCAATTTCATCATCCCATTATTCTACCAATTTCGTAATCAAATGGGAAAATCAATCAATCAATTCTATTTAACATAAATAAAATTTTCCATTATGTAAATTGAAATTGTTTAATTAGATACAAAAAATTATAATCATGAATATGGGAATCTACAATCAGACCACCTACCTTAAAGTCATTGATAAAATTTCACCAAACTGCAACCCTCTATTTTATGTTGAACAATCAATTTCACAATGAAGAAAGAGATTTAGGATCTAACCTAGGACCAAGATCCAATGAAACACAAAAATCAAATCCTAGATTTAAAAAATCACCAATAGAGGAAAAATCACCCCTCTTTATCAGGAAAGAGAGATGAGATAGAGAGGAAACCAATGAGAAGAGATTACATATCATAAGAGAGGTCAAATACTTCCAATGAATCTTTGATTCACAATGTAAGGGGTTTAAGGAGCCCTGGAATCATCTTGGGATATTCCAAAAATTAATGAGACAATAATAGGTTAAGCAGGGTCGATTTGGTGTAAAAACTAGGGGGTTCATAAATTTTAATAAATTTGTTTAGGGGTCTAAAACCCATATGTATGGTTTCCTAGGAGGAGGCACATGATTTTCCAAATCATGTTCCTTAACCATGAACCCTTATTCATGGGGTGCATGATTTATCTTAAGTAGCACAAGGTTTGAAAAACCGTGTGACAAACATGAAAATAAATTCTATTTGAGGGTTCACTATTTGGGGAGATAGGTTTCATGGTTTCTCCAAACCGTGTGCCACCTCTGTGGATCCAAAAGGGTCACACAGTTTCCTGGGGAAAACCAAACAGTTTTCCCTGATTATGCACCGGCTATGCAAAACCCCATGGGATTCCAAATTTATTAAATTTCACCCAAAACCCCCCCAAAAAATCCCAAAAAAGGCACAACTAAATTAAAGGTAAAATAGTACCTTAAAATAGGCATAATCCATCTCTATAAAGGTTGGTATCATACAATATCCCCACCTCATAACAACTCATCCTTGAGTTATACTCCCAAGAATCACTAATATTATGAGGCAAAAAGGTCAATCCACTGAGCTCACATATCTACTTTCCTATCCCATGTTTTTTATAAACATGACCATGCTTCCAAAACACTCAGACTATCAGAACAATCTTTGACCATAAAACATTATCACTACAATCCATAACATGAATTAGATAGTCCTCAAAGGATGCATCAGCCTCAAGATCAACATCATAAAAATCTATAATTGTTAGGGAAATAATTTTGAAGCCATGAATCATGAAAAACATCATGCATAACACTATAAATTTGTGGAAGATCTAATCGGTTTACCACAAGCCTGATTCTCTTTACAATCTCAAAAGGTTCAATAAACCTATACACCGACTTTCCATACATATGAATTCTACAGTGATCGAATCTAGGTGACATGTGAGGGAATATAAAATCACCCACAGTAAACTCAAGGGGTCTTCAACATCAATCAGTATACAAATTCTTCAACTCTGATCCATATCCATACATTTCCAAATAATTTGAACATGTTCCGATATCTCCTTCATGAGACTCAATCCCAACTACTCCAACTCAACCACCCCCATCCAACATAAAGGTGATATGCATGGCCTACCTAAAGTGCCTCATATGGTTACATATGAATATTTTTATGATAACTATTGTTATAGATGAACCTGAAAAATTCTAAGTGATTTTCCCAATACCCACCAAATTCTATGATGCATGCTCGCAGCATATCCTATAACACATAAATAATGTTCTATGATTTCCCATATGTTTGTGGGTGTAAATTCGTACTCGGAAAAACCTGGGCACCCAAAACCCTTTGTAATCCCTACTATAAACACTGAGTAAAGTGTGAATCACAGTCTAAAACAATACTTTATGGTAGCCCATGAAAACAGACTATCTCCCAAACATATATGCTCCCTAACTGATCAACTATAAAACTCTCCTAGATAGGAAAGGAATGGTTTACTTTCATTAATTGGTTCAAAATCACCCATATAACATCATTATTATGAGGATTCCTCAGAATAATTACCATGAATTCCATGGTAACTTCATCCCACTTCCATTCTAGAATGGGAAATGGATAAATTAAACCACCTGGTCATTGTGCTTGACCTTCACCTTCTGGAAGGTGTAGCATCATGTTACAAAACTTGAAATCTCTTTTTTCATGTATGAACAACAATATTGTCAACATAGGTCATGGTACATTTTGGTCAAACTAGGATGTACCACCCACTTTGAGGCATGAAACTCATGCATCATATCTTATCATGTACACAAAGTCACAATAATTCAGTTAAGTACATTGATGATCTCATCCTCATCTATAGTCTAATCAGAAGGTGACTCCCCATCTTCAAGATTTTCCCTCAAGGAAAAACACTATGGGTCCTCATACTCTCTCTCCTTAATCTATCTCATAAGTGTGGAATCAACAGATAAGTATATAAGGGCCATCTACTCCTGGCCCTCCTTAACCTCAATATGCATCTTATCCAGCAAGGTTATCATTTTCCACTCAGAACTGGACTCTTAAACTGCCAATGTCTATATTTTCTTACTTAATGTTTCATAACATTTGTTTTCATTTATAATAGTTTATACTAGATCAAAGTCAAAATACTTCATATAATCAACCCATCTCCACTACTGGAGAATAAAATCTCACTATGAAAAGATATACTTTACGATTTTATAGTTAGTATACAAAGTAAATTTTTCACCCCACATATATTGTTGGTAACACTTCATGTCATAAAACACCGCATCCAACTCGAGATTGTGCATAGGGTAATTCCATTCATGTGTCCTAAAATATCATGATACTTATGCTACAACTTTATCTCCTTGCATAAACACAACTCCAAGTCTGATACTGTATGCATCAAAAAACACGGTATCCTCCTCACCCATCTTGGGTGGGATCAAGATCGACAGAGTAGTTAAATACTAATTTAATTTCTAGAAAACATTCTCACAAGATCCAAACCATTTAAAATTGGTCCCCTTCTTAGTTAATCCCAAAATTGGTGCTACCAAATAGTATAATTCCTAGATAAACCTCTAATAATAACCCTCAAACCATAGAAATCTTTGAATATCAAAAACATTAATGGGTTTCTACCAAGAAACCACTTCCTGAACCTTCTTTGGGTTCAATGACACACATTCCTTAGAGATTATGTGACCCAATAAATGTACCATGTCAATCTGGAATTGACACTTAGATAGCTTGATATATAGCTGATTCTCTATCAGTGTACTCAGGATGATGCTAAGATATGGGGCATCATCATCATGAGTCTTGGAGTACACCAAGATACCATCCCCAAAATAGTTGCAAACCAATCTAGGTACAGGTGAAATATTTGGTTCATCATGGACATAAACACATTCAGAGTGTTCATTATCCCAAAAAACATCACGTTGAGCTCATATAGTCCATACCTACTTCTAAAAGAAGTCTATTGTAGATCATAAGGTCTAATTATCAACTGATGATACCCCAAACTCAAGTCAATCTTGGAGAAAACAAAATCTATTCTCAACTGGTTAAAGAGATCATCGATACAAGGAAGAGGATACTGGTTCTTCATTATAATGCGAATTAACTTTCAGTAATAAATATACAAACACAATGTCTCATTAGCCTGTTTAGAAAACTAAATTAAAGAACCCCAAGGTGACATACTCAGATAGATAAATCCATTATCCATTAATTCTTCTAGATGAGTATTAATTTCTTGAAGCTCTATTGGTGTCATTATATAAGGTGTAATAGAAACTAGTTCATCTCCAAGTATAAGCTAAATCATAAACTCAACATCCTTTTTAGGTGGTTTCTATAATAATTCCTTAAGAAATAAATCCTAGAACTAGTTCAGTATAAGTGGAAAGACATAAAGTTTCACACCCCCTTCATCCAACAAAATACTTAAAACCTATGTGGTGATCTCCCCTATTTGTTGACGTAATGGACCAACACAACATCTCTAAATATCCCACTCTCCATGATGAGCATAACTATTAACTGCATGAGATATAAAGGAAACTTTCGTATAGTAACAATCGATATGGTCTCAATACGATACCATATAGTCCATTAAAATGATCAATTCAAAACTTGACATGTCAAGTATGTAATGATCACAATAGAAATGATACTCTCTAGCTTCGAGTGAACACCCCTTACACAGATAGATTTCCCTCAACCATACTCCCGACGTTGTGTTGATCATCATAACCCCACTCACAAACTCCACTATCAGACTCAAATTATTCAAAATTTGAGTAGATATAAAATAATGAGAGGATCTTGTATCAAATAAATAACTAGAAAGTACAGAAGATATAAGAATAGTACCTATGACTATCGATGGCCCAGTCACTCAATCCACAAGTGTAGGTTGAAATGCATGCAAATTTATTATCCTTAAGACCTATTCTATAGTCCAAGCCCCCTAAGCTGCCCCACTTTACTGATACAAGTGATAATTCCCTAAAGTATCGCATCCACTACCTCGACCACCACGACCAGAAGAACTCCAACCGCCCGACTAATATAGGGTAGAAGACCCCCTTATAGTTTTCTAACTCTTCCTGGATCCTCTATCATTACCCATCAGACATGGTTTTTTTCAATACCACTATATGTGAACCATCCTTCCATAGGATCGACACTCCACTAGGGGTTGAGGAAATTAGCTATAAATGTGACCTGACCTACCACAATAGTGGTAGTATATTCAACTACTGCTTAGAGTAACTGATCCTTATCCCCAAACACTCTGTTTTCCATTTCCCAGGTTGATGTTCTCATAGAGACTCTTCCTAATCCCAAAATAATTACATCCTAGTTTTCTAGAATAAACCACCTATATTTCACTAGAATCCTCCTTTAGGTCCCCTTTATAAATGAGAGACCGATGCACCACCTCAGAAAAATTATTCATCCAAAATATGTTAACCTCAGACTTAATATCACATTTAAGATCATTCTAAAAAAATTTCATTGTAGTTTCCTCATATCCCTCCAACAGTGGGAAAAAAATCTATAAATTAGTGAAGAAATCAGCATAGTATATGACAAACATACTCCTCTAGGTTATCCCCATAAACTATTCTACTTTCTTCTGCCTGATCATCTCTGGGTAAAAGTTTTCTAGAAAATTCTTCTAAAAGTATTTCCATACCATGTTCTCCAGCTAGTCATCCCAAGTCTAAATATCCAACAAGAATTTTTATGAAACATACAACATATAAGTGCCCAATTTAACTATCCTCTTCACAGAAGTCTCTAAATAGTAAAGGATAGTCTATATAGGCTCAATATAGAACTCCGCTACCTCAGGTCCACCCTCTCCGGTGAAGGTTTTAGGGTGTTGCAACTGGAACTTCCATGTTAGTTCATACATATTCCAAAAAACCCAACCTATTTATCTATCCATGGACTTAAAAAAGTGGGAAAAGTTCTCAAAAAACTACTCTTCAGCTCCTTCGCCCATAGCTATCGGATCCTCTGGCTCCACTACTGGAGGCACATTTCTAGCCAGTCCTCCTATAATCATATAAAAAAACATCATTATGGAGTAATATCTTTGTAATTACAAACAAATTTATTAGGACACATAACACATCATTAACACATTTACTTAAGATATATTTACATAATTATATAAACAAGTCATCCCTATACCCAACCATAGGGTCATAACCACGACACTATCAATACCCTCAACCATCCCTCATATATTTCATGGCTAACATAGAGTAAAATAATTTCATATTTCATGGTTTCCCATTATACACCTATTTATCCATTTTAATTACCACAATTGGAATCATTTACAATTACCAAATTCTTATTAGGAACAATTTCATTTTTTTATACCCAAATAAGGAAAAGAATTTCCATTACAACCACTTACCCAAAACCTACTTTTTCTTACATATCTAAAATGATGCATTCCACATAAAATCATAAGTTCTTGTAATGATTCATGCATAATCAAATTCCATTATAGATTGGGTCATGAGTAAAATCTTAGAAGACAATAATATCACCCAAAAAGTTCATCACCCATCCTGAAATAATATCCAACTACAATAGAAAACATCTATAATCACAATCACACCCTAGGTACTGGGGTTTCCCCCCATACATGTGTTAAATACTCCCATAAAAAATATCATAACCAAGGACTGAATCATCCTAGTCTCATTCCTACCATTCCCAAAGAGTATGGAAATTTAAAAGAAAGGAAAACCTACTTTGATACCAATTTGTAACATCCCAACCTGGGTTCCACATGTCAGTGCCCCGAGATGGTTAGTTACATGACCTCAGGCACACCTCCCCATACGCTAGTGGCTGCCAACTAGTGAGGGTATAATATGTAATGTGGGGAGACTACACTCTTTATCAAATAAGCACAACAACTAAAGTCAGTAAACAATATCCAAATGATAAATAACAATAACCATAATAATAAAAAATAGAAACCACAATAATACCATAATAAACAACCATTCAACATCACATGATGAATCTAAAATAGGAAAAGATAACTATAAACCAAAAAAGTAGATATGTCATGCCAAATATGTGTCAAGTGTTAAACGAAAACCCAAAATAAAGACACATGGAAAAACCAAAGTTGGTTCAAGACACCTAGTTTGGTTCCCTCAACTATGCTCTATCCTGAATCCCAACTTAGACATCTAACATAGGGATCTTTACCTTATCTTGTCCTGCAATCATGAAGTCTATTTGGGTACCCATAAGGTAGCCTTATTAGGGTGTGATTACAACTTAATAGGCTACCACCAACGACATTTGAAGTAATATCCAATCTATAATAGTGTATTCATTTTTATAAACAATAAAGTAAAAATTATATGATAAATGGTTTTAACATTTAATTATTCTTTAATTAACTACATAAGTCCTTAGGTTCATGGTGACATCCAAACCAATAATACCCACCTAGGTCCATGTCAAAGTTTAAACCATCCACTAAATGGATATGGAATTTCATTTTATCATAGGATTCATTAATAATTTAATATCCAATTTCACATTCATATAATGGGGACTTAGAGTAGTAGTATGGAACCCTGTGGGTACTTGGAGTATCAATCCTTATCCCATAACTCAATGATCACAAGTAATACATATATATTATAGGGGTATATAGTGGAAGTCTATCACCCCATGGATATTTGGAGTAGTAGTCCCTATCCCACAAATCATTGTTCACATCATTCATAATATCACATACCATGGTTTCACATTCATAAGTCAATTATCAACTATATTTATAACCCATTATTCAACCAAAATCATAATCTCATTATTCAACCAATTTCATTATCCCAATATTCTACAAATTTCATAAACCCAGTATTCAATTACTTTCATAATTCCATTACTCAACCAATTTCTTAATCACATGAGAAAAAAATCAATTAATTAATTCAATTTAACATAAATTCAATTTCCCAATGTGGAAATTGTAATTGATCAATTATATAGACCAAATTATAATCATGACTATGGGAATCGATAATTAGACCACCGACCTCAAGGTTGTTGGAAAATGTTTTCCAAACAGAAACCCTCTATTTTATGTTGAATGGTAAATTTCAAAACAATGGAATAAATTTAATATCTAACATAGGACAAAGATCCAACGAAGTACAAATATCAAAACCTAGATCTAAACCATTGCCAACAGAGGAAATATCATCCCTTTATATTGAGAAAGAGAGATGTGAGAGGGAGGAAACCAATGATAAGAGATTACTTACTAGAAGAGAGGTCAAATCATTCCATTGGATTTTTGATTCACACAAAAAGGGGTTCTAGGAGAATTGGAATCCTCTAAATAGATTCTAAAAATAAAGGAGACCATATTAGGTTGAGTAGGGTTTATTTAGGGTAAAAAACAGGGGGTTTGAAAATTTTAATAATTATTTGGGGGGTTTAAAACCTACACACATAGTTTCCTGGGTATAGAAACATATTTTTCCAAACATTGTACCTTAATAATGAACCCTTATTAATGGGGTGCATGGTTTCTCCTAAGTGTATCACAGTTTGAAAAACCATGAAAATCCTCTATGTTTAAGGGTGCATGATTTGTAAAGGGTGGTAGCATAGTTTTTCTAAACCATGTGCCACCTCCTATGGATCCAAATAGGTATACACAATTTAATGGGGGAAAACTACATGGCTTTTCCTATCTGTGCACCAACCATTCAAATTCCTATGGGCTTCCAAATTTTTCCAATTTCACCTGAAACAACCCCAAACAAAAATTAAACCAAGGTATAATTAAAACAAGGGTAAAAGAGTACCTAAAAATGATCAGGAGGAATATATATAAATTTTATGACCTTAAAATAAATATCATATTAATATGTTAAATCCATCATTATATCCAACTAAGAGATGCAGTGATGGAAACTGGATTACATTAGTTCACGAGGCAGTATTCCACCGTACACATGATCAATTATTCCATTTCCCATTTGATGGAATAAGATATGGATTTAGGTTATTACACTAAAATATTAATATCTTTGTATATATAATATCACAATGTTATTAATTTAGCATAGTTAGATAATATTTTAAGGATTTAAAATAAGAAGCAAAACAAAAAACTTGGTTAAGAACTTTACCTCTTTTTCAGACATCCTCTTTAGGTTTATACCTAAATCCTTCCTAGACTAAATTTATGATAAAACCAAGGCCTATATTATGTTTTAAAGGATTTAATTAATATATTTGGGTAGGTATTGGTCGAACCAAAAATATTTGGGAGTGTAAATAGGATATGAGAGGGGGTCCCTTTTATAAGTGGGTGAAGGATACCCTAGGAATTTTTGAAAATAAAAAGCGATACCCACATTATTAACATGAAATAATTCTAAAAAATGGATTATTATTGATAAATGGGAAAGATAAGGTAGAAATATGTCTAGAATATAGGAAATTTACAAGTGTTTATATCATTTTGACATTTATCTTCTTAGTTTAACATCTGATAAACATGTTTTAACCTTAACCAAAATAATTAATTTTTATTATTTTTACTATTAATAATGAAAAAAATTGAGTTGAACTTATTATATAATATTAATTATTTTTATTCCAAATATGAAATAAATT
Source organism: Viscum album (assembly GCA_963277665.1). NCBI lineage: Eukaryota > Viridiplantae > Streptophyta > Magnoliopsida > Santalales > Viscaceae > Viscum > Viscum album. The sequence goes on along the minus strand of OY728140.1, from coordinate 716,322,720 downwards.
TTTTCAAATTTAATTCATATAATTGGAATAGTTTAATTTAAAATTAATCTCATAGATGCGATGAATTAAAAAAAATTCAAAGAATTTTTTTTATAAGTATAGGAAGTTTTAATATTAAAATTGAATATGAATTTGATTGAAATAAGATAAATTTTACTATTTATAATATAATTGAACTAATTTTACTTTAATTTTTTTAAAACAAAATTTAACTTATAAACACTTTAAACTAAATTATTTTTAATAAAAATGTGTTTTTTACTATTCATTGAAAAATTAATCTTTTCAGAAAATTCTCAAAAATTCATTCTAAGATAATTTTTACATGATAATATAAAAAATGAAGTCTATTTTTTAAAATATGTGCGCAACACATGGGGAACATCCTTTTAGAAAAATACAATTTTTCAGAAAAACTTTTCTTTTTCTTTAAAATGATTATTATGTTATTTATATTTAATAGATAACCATTGAATTTATTTTATACATGTGTAAACAATATAATTTTAATAATTTAGTTAGTACTATTCATACCCACTAATTTAACATCTTGGTTATAAAAATATACTATATTATGGTTCATTTAGACTCAGTGTTACATGTATCATAAGCTATCAAATAGATTTAATTTATTTAAAAGGAAACATATATCTTAAAGTATTGGGTTTTAAAATACTACTACCGCTTTGGTTATATTTTTATTTGTTTTTACTTTGAAGGATAATATTTTAATCTTTATTTATTGATTATTTTTATTACTCTGTTTATATACTTTGATGTTTACCGAGTACTGAGGGCATAGTCTCCCTATGTCATTCCATTGGCTCTTTCTATTATTCAAAAACCTCTTACATATGGGGAGACACTAATGAGGTTGTGTGGAACTCTCATCTTGAGCCCAATTGTTTGGGTCAAGGTGTTAAAAACAAAACCACACCATAATGGATTATATGTGGACATTATGGTGAATATTTCAGATAATAGTCTAACCTATGAGACACAGAGATATGGACCACACTATAGGACATTATTACTAACCATTTTGAGAATTATTTTTCTTGATAATGAAAAAAAATTAGTGTAAGACTGTAAGATCAAGCTTCCAAGAATATGACTTTGACACTGATCATAAGTTTTAAATCACATGAATTCATCATAATATTTTTTGAGTTGATCATATGACTTTAACATTGATTGTATGACCTTTATTGATCATATGAATTTAAAATATATCACATGACTTCATGAGCATATGACTTCAATAGTTATAAAAATTCAGTTTTTTTTTAATCATACAAAAAATGATGGGATGAGAATTACACTACAATCAAAAGGTCCATAAAAAAGATGAATGATTCCATGCACATGAGGATTTAAAATGGTTTCAAGAATAAAATTTCATGGAGACTAAAATAAGTAAACTATAACAAGTCTTTAGTGAATTTAAGAGGAAGATATTATCTAAGATTTAAATGAGTTTTAATTATGAAAATAAATTATAATATATCATAATAATTTAAAAGATAAGGTCACAACTACATCCAAATATTTAGGAAGTTTCCATGTTCAAAAGGTAACAAAATATTCACATGATATTTTGAATATAAATGCTAAGGTACCAAAGAAGAAAAGTGAGAGATTTATCAAGAGGATTTTTAGGATCTCAATATATCATTATCAAGGAGATAAGAATATGATTTTTAATTTGAGGATATTTCTTCATGTAGAAGAAGATTAGCTCCCTGATTTTTCATAAGGAGGAGAATAACCCAAATCATTTTAGATCTTTGGTTATTTTTTAGACTAACAATACTTCTAAAGATCTTGAAAGAGTAATTATTTATACCAACTAATTCATATTCCCATGGTGTAGGACCATCATCAAGAGGTTCATAGATCACTACGAGGATGATGAAGATATTTATTTGTTGGGACTTTTTATTGAGAAGTTATAGTTAATTATAGTGAATTTTGGAAGTAGGAATATAGTGGATTATGTGTTAGTAGGACTAGACTATCTTTATTGGAATACACTACTAGAAATCCTAACAATACCAATGCATCTATACCAATTTTTTATACAAACCATTGGTTTAGGTCCCTTTTCCCAATGGTTTTGAAAAAACCTTTGGGAAAGGGTACTTTGACACCACTTTTTCCAACATTTTTCCCACACTATTTAAAAAGGTTCCACTTTTCCCAATGTTTTGGTAAAATGGTACTTTAATACCACTTTTCCCAATGTTTTGGAAAAACTGTTGGGAAAGGTTCCACCTTTCCCAATGATTTTTCTAAAACCATTAGGAAAGGGTCCACTTTTCCAAATGGTTTTGGAAACCATTGGGAAAGGCTAATTTGAGACCAATTTTTCCAAATGGTATGGGAAAACCATTGGGAAAGGGTGGGTATTTATCCCAATGATTATCAAAATCATTGGGAAAGGCCTATCCCAATGGTTTTGAGAACTGTTGGGATAAGTACCCTTATTTTTTATGAATACTTTTGTCGAATTTCATCAAATAAATCAATATATAAATCACACACATATATATATATATCCAAATATATTCACAAAGGTAACTCTAGGATAGTGGTAAAGTATTTGATATATAATTTTTAGGTTGTGGGTTTAAACCTCCTCTATCAGTTTTTTTTAGATTTACCTACCCCAATGGTTTGGGAAAACCATTGGGATAGGCCTTTCCCAACAGCTTTCTCCAAACCATTGGGATAGGGATTTTACAAAGACAAATCAAAAAACGACTTCCCAAACCATTTTTATATTCTATACCAACAGTTTGGGGACCTATACTAATGGTTCCAAACCATTTTAATAGGCAATTTTTCCATTAGTGAGATAATTGATAAATATAGTGGAAGAAACCATGATGGAGGGGGATAACTAATCATTGAAAGAAGTAGTCTATTCTGTCAGAACCTTGTAAATATTGTATAATACCCTCTTTATATTGTTATTACTAACCATGAAATATGTCTATGAGAAACCATTAAGTAGACTAAGAACCTTAAAATTTTTAATAGGTTGAATTAAGAAGGATTTATAAAAATAAGACCACTAATTCAACTTGTCTTATTAGTCAATCAACCTTGGGTACATCATAAATTAAATTATCTATTTGGGTCATCTAGGTTGAAACTTAAGGCCTTTTATTATTATATAACACATAAATTATCTTGTATCTCTATATGGTATTAAATAAATTAGAAAAAATGAGGTTTGAATACGGGATTCCTATTATTTTCAAATAATTTTTTTCTTCACTTTCCAAAACAGAGAACCAAGGATCGTAAGTGATATCAAAATTAAAATATTTTTATAAATAATTTATATCAATAGGATTTTTTAATGAAATGTGGATTTCAACCTCACTAGTGATAAATTTTTTAATTAGAGTGTATATCTAAAAAACATTACTATAATTGGTATAAGAAAATGATAAAAGATAAGGTTTCATATTACTTCTAAAAGAATTTTCAAAAATGTTCATGGTTAATGCAGAGTGTGGGATAATATTCATGAAATCATAAGATGATATCATTGTTATTTTAAGTTAATTTTCCTTATCAATTTATAATATATAATATTAAGGATAAGAGGTGATATAGGAATCAAGATAATTTTCAAGATATTTTACCTCAGTAGAATTTAATAGAGAAAGGTTAACTTCAACTACATGAATGATTAGTTTATTAATGAGTGAATATACCTAAAAAATATCCCATATCATTATAAAAAAACTCACATGGTGGTTCATGGTTTAATTAATTATGAATGGAATTATTTGAAACATGGATAGAGAATTTGGGGGGATTATCTTAGGGGATTAACATGGATTGAAAATTATTGAGATTGACCAATTTTTTCAGAAATTACTTGGATAATAATCCAACATGGACATTGATTTTGTTTCAATCTATCATTAGAAAAGGTCTTCTAAGAATAAAATTACACCAACATGAATATGTATCACCTTCTATATCAAGGAAATAGAAATAAATTTGGAAAATAATCTCATTGACTGAAACAATAAGATCCTCAATTATTCCTTTAAGGATAAAGTTGATTTGATTAATCAATTAGATAATTACACCTAGAGGTTTTAAGGGAACTAATATTAGAATATTGAATATTTATTTGGGAATGATATTTATTGAATATCTATGATAAATGAGTGCATCGTAAAAAAATTATTTCCCTATTTGGTATGGAATTATAAAGGTTCCAAGATCTTTAAACTTTATGGGACTAGTTTTTAAGTGGAAATATTTTCTATGGTTTTGATTTTACATTAGTGTGTACATAATTCGTTCAAAAAAATTACATTATTTAGAACTTGTTTGATAACATCTAATGGATTGAAAAATTTGAGATGGGTTTTTTTAATTTAAGGGGGATTTGTTATATTTTTTGGTAAATGGGGCTAATCAGCACCACTTTAAGTGAAGTTTTGTGTTTAAACCCAAAATGCCATTTGAATTAGCCCTTTCACCCTCCATTTATACCCCAACCACCTCCTCCAAATATATATATTAATAATACATATATAAATATATTTTTATAATTATATTTAAAAATATATAATTTAAATTTAAAAAATATATTTATAAATATATTTTAAAAAATATGAAATTATATATAATTATATTTATAATTATATTTATTATTATATAATTATAGATCTATATTTATATAGTTATACTCAAAAGGTTTAGGAGACACATGAGCCTTCTCCTAAAAAATTATTATAAAACGAAAGATGAAAAAGGAATGAGGATGGATAGGGTCAAAAAAAGATAAGTACTCATCCATAAAAGAAAACTACAAATGAAGTGAATCAGGAACATACCCATAATCATTATTAGAGATATCATCAGTAGATTACCACTTTGACTATGAATTAATCTGATTTAAGAGAACACAATACTTTTCTCTAAGCTTCTATTGTTCTATAGCCAGTTGACTCATAGAACGACCACACCCTCATGTTGCAATCCAATCATCATGACCATGTCTCTGACCACAAAATTTTGGGTGATGAAACCATTTCAAAGACTTCGGCTACTGCCATTCCCCTTCTATTTCATCCCTCCCAAATTATATAATTTTATCATCCATATTTTTCATATCAATTTCTATGACCTTACCTTCACAATACCCAAAATTTTCATCAAAATGAGTGCTCCCCAACTATCTACCTCTAAACCTAGATGCTAGAAAAATAGTGGTATCCTCCCCGGTTTATACTTTCCCTTTGAGGGTGAAATAAAAAAATTGATCATTCACTACCTAATTAGGTACATCCTGCAGAAGAGTGGCCTCAATCAGTGATACATCCATTGAATGATCCAAGTTCTTGCTTCTTGAGGCTTTAGTCAAAAAATGCATGTTGATCTTCCCCAATATGTTTTCGAATGCACTATACCCATCATTATCATGAGATGAAGTATACATGGAAAAAATATCTGACCAAAGATTTCTCTTACCATATATCTATATAAGTTCATCCTTCTATAGGTTATCATACAACTCAACACCATATTATGTGTCACTTTGTATGAATAAGACTTCATCAATCCCATCCTTCTTCTTAATTCTAGGTTCAACAGGAAGTCCATCTTTGTCCAATGGTTGAACTACACCATCAATTACTCGATTAACATTCTTCTATATCATGGGATTCATTCCATCCCCATAATTCATATCCTCAACCAATGGTATAATAAATTTTCAATTCACCATAGAGTGATCGTTCTTCTTACAGTTGGTGAAAAAAAGTTTTTTCCAACATTAAGAGTCCAAGTGTCCTATATTCCGACATATCTTACAAAATTAATGCTTCTTCTCAAACTCCATTGAGAGTTCCAACCATTGATCGACAACAAGCAGTAGAACCAAATTTGTAAGAGTTGAAAAAATATCAACTTCTAAAAGCACTCTAGAAAAATTCCCAAAGCATGTAATCTTTCTCTCTCTGTCAAATTTGATTGGAGCCCCTACTGTAGAGGTAATATCCCACAACAACAGATAATTCCAGAGAAACCAGGATAGTCCATGAATTCATATCCAAGTCTGGGTGATGGATTTCTTCATCATAAAAGGTCTGAATAAGGGATACCAATATTGGATCCTTAATATTAAAGGTTTAAGGTAAACAAAACCTAAAACCCATTCTCAAGATTTTAGTTCTTCAGAAGGGAACACAATATGAAAAAACCCCTTAATGATTGAGGTGATCCTCCATCCAATGAAGCCCCAAATTTGAAAAAGTTGCTTCTTCAGATCATCAAACTTTCAAGGATTATCCTTTCCTTGAGAAGTTAACCTTCCAAGAATCGAGTGCTTGCATTCCTTAAGTATTTCCGTAATCAGTTTTTCATTGGATTAAATAATTACATACGATCCATTTTTCATGTCCCTAGAAGAGGATATAGTCCTTGAATATATGAAAGAACTATTTTTCATTAGCTTATCGGCGAAGGAGATGTGATTAGACACTTTATTTTTTGAAGATCTAATATTTGGTAGATTCACAGAGATATCCAGATCTGAGGTCGAGATCCTCTTCTGAGCATTCGACTTCGATGACCCAATGAAGACATCATCTGGATTGAAGTAGTCCAAGTGTGCCATCGAAGATCAGAACCCTAGTTTCCATATCTGCCCAAAGCACCACCCCACAACATCCCACTCTCTTTATATAGTTATAAATAAACCTTATTTAATTATATAATTAAATAAACCTTATATATAATTATTTATATAAATTTAAATATTTATATATAATTATTTATATAAATAAACCTTACTAAATTTAAAATATAAGGTTTATTTATATTTATATGATTATATAGAAATAAATAAATATAACATATATAATTATATAATTAAATAAACCATATATTTAAATAATTTATATATATAAATATTTATTTAAATAAACTATATATTATAATTATATATAAATATTTAAATATAAACAAAACTTATATTTAAAATTTATAAATTTATATATAATTATTTATATATATAAATAACCTTATTAAATTTTTTTATAAATATATATACATATATATAGATATATATATGACAAAAACTTATTAAAATTATTTATATTTATATAAATAAGACTTATTAAATTTACTTATATATATATATATAAATAAACCTTATTATTTTTATTTAAAATAATAGATTTATTTATATAAATAATTAAATATAAATAAACTTTAATTATATATATATATATATAAACCTTAATTATTAACTGAATTGAAAATATGTATTTATAAATTTAATTATAAATAAATATAAATAAATATAATAATAAATAAAAACTTATTTATATAATTATAAATATATAATGTAAATATAATAAATGTATTTATTATTTAAATATATATATTATAATTTTATAATGATGTAAATATATGGATTTTTATTTATAATCATATAAATATTTTTAAAAAAAATTATGTATATTTATGTGTAATTATAAATATAGAATTATATATATATAAAAATAATATTCAATAATAATAACATAATTAATAATATTTCTACATAATTTAATTAATAATATAAAACTTAATAATAAATATTCCCATAAATTATGTAAATTATAAATGTAATGTTATTAAACATTTAAGTTTGTGTCATCTCAAATAATTTTTGTTTACTATATGTTTGAGTTTCTTTTCATTTTTCAATAATTTTTTATATGTTTAGTCAGTGTGAAAAATTTTAGTTAGATTGTATTTGAACTTTATAATTTATATGCTTTTGAAGTAACATACATGAAACATAATAATATTACAAGTATGTGACTTTGAAAATATATAAATTATAAAGTATAAATTCAATGTAAATAAATTTTTTTAGACTGACTAAACCTATAATAAAATAATTAAAAATGAAACTAATTTTTCAAATAAAGTTAATTAAAATAAACTTTAATGACACAATAATTTATAACTACAAGTTTTATGTTACAAGGAAGCTTATAAGATATAAAATATAAGTACAATCTTAGTGAAAATTTAAACTGTTCATAGTTTGTTTTATTCATTAATAGTTCATTTAAATTAGTTTTTCTTTAATATTTTTTTTAATATTTTTTAATTTTCTAAAACAAAAATTAATTATCTCAATAAATAGATTTTTAATATATATAATGTGACATCTGAATACATCAACGTTGATGCCCCTTTGTATCACAACCCGATGTATGAACCTCACGCCCACTCCACATCTAACATATTTGTTGCTATGATTTCCAAGATATATGAATGGGTTCCTCCTCTTACGGTGTTGTGGGTGCCTCCTCATGGTGCTGTGTAGAGGAATGGCTAAAATCACATGTGGAGGATAGACCAAAATCATATGTGGAGCCATATGGCCTAAGATCTCCTAAAAATGGTGGAAGTTCAATATTGAAGAAGTTATCATTGGTGGGAGAGGGGGCCACCACAAAATGTGTTACCATACCAAACTCATAGTCCAACACAATCAGTAGAGATGAAATATGTGGTATATAAGAATCATCTGACTGTGCATGATCCACATTCGACTGTGCAAGATCATCTCTTGGTAGTGCAACAACACCTGCAGGAGCCTCTCTTAGATGTCTATGTCGTTGTGTTTTCTCTCATTGATGTCCTCATCCCTGTCCTCTAGATGGCGGTGGAGGTGGTGGTGCGTCATCCTCAGAAAGTACTATAAGGACATCATCATCCTTAAGAGACTTAGTTAGAGAATATAGATTAAGATATAACTGTGTATCTTCATCATAAAAACTCTTAGGTATGAAATGGAGAAGATCATTGAGAGCCAGCACATCTGGGTGAACTAAATCCTGCCTATGTAATTTCTCCTTCTGAGGATCTGTGATATATGAAAGATGATCAGTGATATCTAACTGCAAATGAAATAGAATTCAAATTAATATGAAACATGAGCTAAAAAAATATAATAAATCTTAGTAAACATAATAACTACTGAATGTCAATCCCTTAGCGCATTAGGTACATGATGGTGTGTCATCGGTACCAGTCTTTATAATCACATTGATCATCTAATAGATAGTGTGTTGTGGGATATCCACACTAAAAGATACCAAATTGGGAACATGTGTCCCAAAGCTTAGTATAGCATGCATGAAACTGTCATCATTCTGTCATCTTTCTACCCATAATCATATTGGAAAGTAACCCATCATACTGTCATGGTTCAATGGTTATATGTTGTATATATCCAAAATGACACATGACCTGGTCTAGCTGGTTGTACACAATAATGTGAAAGTGGATGAGTGGCACCACTGCACCAAGATATCCAATCATAGCTATACATTATGATGGAAGTGATGCGTAGAAAAAACCTGTATATAGGGTACATGAAACCTGAAATGTAAAAAAATAATAATTCATAAATGAGCATGGTAATATTACTATGTTAACATTGAAATGAATTTATCTACAAAAAATAATTTTTAACTTAAATCATTTTGCTATATGGTGTCAAATATCTGTCAAAATAAATGAATGCTATGTCTCAGAGTATGTTCATAGTTATGATCTTGACTTCACCTGGTTAAAAAGAAGTAATATACAATAATTATATAAAATAAATTAATAAAATTACAAAATAACTCATAGTAATTATGAAAACATACCAACATCTTTGAGGAAACTCCTGAAATATCTAATATGGAAGTGGTGTGACAGATCGAGGAGTGATGCTTGGAAAATTATCCTAGGACCACATCTGTACCAAATCTATACAACCTTCAATCTGATGTGCATCAGCTCGACAAATGGTATTATTAGATCTATAAAGATGTGATAATACAACATACCCCCAACTTTTTGTAACATTCTGGTCAAGATCCTCTAGTAATGGGAGGTAAATCACGTATACCAAGGTGGTGGAGTAGTTGACACACAACATTCCTCCAATCAGTCACAAAATATATTCACGTGTGTTTTGAATAAGCGTCTCCTCTTTCGAATCATCAATAATGACATCCAAATTCTCATGAAGCCCCCCCCCCCCATGTGAAAGCGGGAGCCTTGAAGGACACGTGGTATGTCGATGACATCAATATCTATAAATGGATCACATTTTCTAAAATATGCCACACATGGTAAAAACTTCTAAAATAATCTATTGAACACAACCATAGAATGACCATCTTGTTTATATTGGTTAACATATTTAGTAGTATGCAACTGATAGATCACTTGATTGTAGTGGCATAAAATCTTCATAAGTTCTGTTAAAAATCGATAAGAGCCATCCCAATCACTGTACACTTTCACAATATCCTTCTACTATGATTCCCATTCCTTCTAGTAAGAGATTTGATACCCAAAAGATATTTGATTTTCTCTACCACTATAATTACACTAATGTTTTCACATGATTTATCATTTCCATAATAATAGTTGAAATAAACTTAGCATATAATGAGGAGTGTTCTTGTGACAATCTTGGGTTCAAATATGTGTGTGGAGTAAATATAGTGATGCAACAACTATGAAAAGTGTTATAAATTATAGCTTCCAAATTCATCTGACAGTTTGAATCATATTTATCCCACTAGATCACATAATAAGACATCTTTGAATTTTCTACAACATAAGAGTAATGTATTTCAATGTGATATTATTTTATCACATTTTTCATTTCTTCTTTGCTCTTAAAATCTCTTACTATATTCAAAAAACCTTCATATGACACTTGATTTGTTCCACCAAAAAATAATGGAAATTTTGTACTATGAGTAATAACTAAAAAGTCAAATTATGGAAATCGATTCATGCCTTCAGTCGACCATGATGTCAATAGTGGAGGATGGTTCAATAGTCTCTTGAACCTCACATAAGTGGGAATAGACAATTCTTCAACATGCTCTTCTTCTTCTTAAACTTACACTTAATCTTCTTGTTCTAAATCTCCATCATCCTCATAATCATTGACCAACTCATATAAAGGATGTGGAGGAAAACCAGTAGAATCTATGTCTAGAGGACATGAAAAGACAACACCATTGCTAATGTAACTTCTTGAAGTGTTATAGAATGAGTATATGACATAATATCATGATGCTGTGATGGCCCAAATTCCAATGTCGATGGAACCTCCATTGTAGCTATAGTGACATACAACTCCATTATTTGATTCTCAGGTTGATACTTAACTAATGAAAGTATGTGTTAACATTCTTCATCAGTAGTTACTGGATAGGTCACAATCCACAACCTATCTATAAACTATAGATATATGTAAGTTATGGACTATATCACTTGATTCCCCATCATTTTTAACTTTTTATGAGTTTTTCTTTGAACAGATTCAAAGGTTGTATAGACTCCAAGCATCACAACTCCTTCTTACCATATACTATAACTACATCCTTATTCAGTCCCAATTATTTTCCAGTTTCAATAAATATAGGCAGCCATCTTTTTTATCTAAAATAAACAATCGTTATTAATTAAATCTGATTAGAGAAACAATTTATGTATGCATGCTTCTAGTAATTTAGGTTGGAATTATATTACCTGCACTAAATCAATATGTTCAAACCATATCGATGTGTAACTCTTTACACAACCCAAGATTTTGTATTACTTAGCCAAAAATAGAATTCAAACATATTTATACATATCTAGATGCATCATATGCATGAGGTACATGAACGAATCATGTAAAATCATAGAGTTATATGAGATTTAAAAACTCCACATGAGTAATTCCCGAGTGACATATATCCAACCCCATTCACCTTCTTTACCAAGGAAAGCCTCTAAGAATGTAGGTTATCCAACCTAAATCCCCTCTACCCAATAATTCTTTACTCAAGAGAGCATATAATTTATGAAAACTCTAACACTTAATACACAAAAAATATATTTAACAACTAAATTCAAGTTCATAACTTCAATTACAAACTAAGGTCAAGGTAGATAAAAAACTAAATTCATTATCATACATAGAATGTAATTCAAGGATCTAATTATATTAATTTATTTACTAATTACAATTAAATAATTTCTAATTATAGTTAACTAATAATAAATGAGTTACTAATTACACTTATGTCATTACTAATTACAGTTAATTAATTACAAATTAAATATAAATACATCATTAATTATTAACTAATTAAATCTAATTAATTACTAATTACAATTAATTGCCTAATTAAATAAGTAATAACTAATATTAAACAAGTATTAATTAAAATCAATTAATTTCTAATTACATTAATTTATTCACTAAATAACATTAATTAATTTCTAATTATAATTAACTAATAATAAATGAATAAAAAATTACAATTTTTTAATTACTAATTATAATTAATTAATTACTAATTATAATTAATTATTTCATTAATTAATTACTTATTAGAATTAATCACTTCAATAATTAATTACTAATTACAATTATATAAGTATAAATTAAAATTAATTAATTGCTAATTATGTTAATTCATTTACTAAAAAAATTATTTATTTATTATTTATAATTAATTAATAATAAACTAATTTCTAATTAGAATTATGTAATTACTCATTATAGTTAATTAATTTCTAATTAAAATTAATTACTTAATTAATTGAGTTATAATTATAATTAACTAACTATTAATTAAAGTTAATTAATTACTAATTACATTAATTTACTCACTAATCACATTTAATTAATTTCTAATTATAATTAATTAATAATAAACTATTTACTAATTATAATTATATAATTACTAATTACAGTTAATTAATTACAAATTATTATTACTTACTTTACTAATTAATTATTAATTATAGTTTTTTAATTAATAATTAAAATTAATTACTTCTTACAATTCACTGATTATTAATTAAAATTAATTAATTGCTAATTACTTTAATTTATTCATGAAGTTCAATTATTTAATATCTAATTATAATTAATTAATAATAAAATACTTAATAATTACAATTATGCAATTATAAATTATACTTAATTACTTACAAATTACAATTAATTACTTCAGTAATTAATTATTAATTATAATTAGTTAAGTATTAATTAAAGTTAATTAATTTCTAGTTACATTAATTTATTCACTAAATACGGTAAATTATTTCATAATTATAATTAATTAATAATAAACTAAATTCTAATTAATTAATAATAAACAGATTACTTATTAATTCCAAATTATAATTAATTAATTGAAAATTACATTAATTTATTTACTAATTACAATTAAGTAACAATAAATTAATTAACAATTACAATTATGTAAATACTAATTACAGTTAATTAACTATTAATTATAATTAATTTTTTAATTTAAACAATAACTAATTTTAATTAACTATGCACTACATCAATTTAGTTAATTATTTAAATACTAAATGAAATTATATAATTAATTGGTTCTAAATACATCAACTATTAACTAAACAATTAATTAAATAAATTATAATATTAAACAAATTTAAAAATAGAATTACCACAATTTTGGAGGTTGGTAGCTAAATGAGGGTGATGAGGGGTTTCAAAGCGCAGGGATACTAAGGCTTTAGAGGAGAGCTTCAGAGCAGAATTGGGTAGAGAGAGCACCACCACAAAAGAAGAGTGAACATGAGTGAAATGGGAGCAAAGAGGGGGGACCCCTTTTATAGGGATAGAATATTTAGGCGCCACTTCAAGTGGCACTATGTAATCTGAATTCCCAAAGTGCCACTTCAAGTAGAAATTTTCTTGATTTAACCTAAAAACCCCACTTGAAGTGGCACTAATCAACCTCATTTACCAAAAAAAAATATTACCTTGCCCACTTAAATTAAAAAAAACCAATGATCAAATTTTTCTTATAAGGGAGGAATGCTAACTTTAATATTTTTAAACACATCATGAATTTTTTATATAGTTGAAAAGTATTTATAGGATTTTAAATAGTTTGGGGAAACAAAATTGGAATAGATAAAATAATGGAATGAGGTGATGAAGAAGAATCTCACTCTTCAATTTTTTTTCTTTTTTTTTCTTTTTCCTCTCAACAATTGGTGTTATTTTAGAGGCTTTAAAATAATGAATGGAAACATTATTTCCTAATCTAAGTGTAATTATACGTATATTCCCCTTGGGGTTGAGAAATTTTTTATCTAGAAGTTTGGAAGTTTTGTTATGGATTTGCAGGCTCAAATGGGATGTAAGTTAGACAATTTTATTTTAAATGTTCTTTATGCTAGATTGGGTAAATAAAACAAGGTCTTATACAATAATTTCCCTTGGTTTCGTAAAATAAGTGGCATTTATGAAGTTAGGATCATATTGATTAATGTTCTTGTGGAATTAATTAAAATAGCTTAGTAATTGAGAATACTCAATAGGATAGTGAAAATTGGGGGCTGGATTTTTGCACCTGTATGTGAGGGGTGAAGGTATTTTTTTGGAAATTAGCCCCTTATTTGACCATATTAGAATTTATTTAGATACATATGAGGTATTTATAGTATTTTATTACCGTACATTAATTATGAATGATCCTTATATCCTAGATTTTATATAGGAGTGAAGGAAACATAATTAGTTTTGTTATGGATTCTTCTAAATTAACCTTGATATTGGGGATCAGTATTTTACTATGAAAATACTATATTTATCTCTTATTTACTAAAATATTTCGAAGTATTATCCTATAATATTGATAAAGAATCAATTGGATTAGAAGATGAGTTAAAAATACCACATGACTTGATGCATATAGGGATCCTAGATGGAGTAGATGTCATGTTTATAGATTTGGAAGCTACTACTAATTGACTCACATGAATAGTGAGTTCACTCATCCACTATATTTTCTTTTTTAGTTCTATAGTCTAACCCTCTTGGGATTGTTTCACTTAAACAAGTTATTGATAATGAAATTTTTGGGTATTTTTATCCATATTTATTATGAGTTCTCATATAGTAGAAGGAGTATTATCTACTTGAGTACCACAACTTAAAACATCAATTATAGTTCATTCCATCATTGATAACCCCTCATATAAATATAAGATAAGAATTTTCTATGATATTTGGTGGTATGGACAAGTAACACAAAGTTTATTAAACCTCTCCCAATATTTGTTGTGTGATTCATTTTAGAATCATCAAATGATACTAATTTCCTTTCAAATAAAGGTAGTTTGAGAAGTAGGGAAACAATTTCTATAAAGGGTCACCTCATATCATTCCATGAATTTACAGAACCAGGAGGCAGATAGTATAGCCATGATTTTTTAGAGTCTAAGGGAGAGAATGTGAATGACCTAAAATTCATTTATTTATCCAAAATTATTTACATTATCATGTTATAATAGAAAACATCAAATTCATTAAGATGAAAATAATGATCTTCCCCTGTATACCCAAGAAAAATAGGTAAAAGATGTACCCAGCATGACTTAAGTTGAAACTTTTCTACCAAGATGTTGTTATTTCATATTTATGATATTATGTTCTTTTAGTTAACATTCCCTAGGATTATCCATCTCTATATTATAGGATGAAATTTAGAATTGATCAAGAAACATTTATTATTATGAATTATTCTCTTAATAAATAAAAAGGTTTTCTCAATCATAATCTCAAATGAGTACGAGGGGTTATTGGAGATGCTATGAGGCATTTAAATCACTCAAAAAGTTTTCTTATGTGATTTGGACAAAGGTTTTTTCTTATTTTTTTTAAGTTTTCAAATTTTTGATGTTTTTTTGAGTTATTAGACAATAAAAAATAAAATTATTATATTTATCACCATCCCTAAAAATAGTTCCAAATTTAATGTGTGGCCAATTATTTCATATAGACTATCGAATAACCGATTCTCTATTATAATGTGTATAAAAAATAATTAGGTTAAATCCATGATGACGGTACTAAACATGTGAAATTATTTTATAAATGATTATTTAGAATAAGTTAATTTAATTTTAATGAAACTATTTATAATGAATCAGGGTGAGTTTATAAGTAAGGTAGTTCAAAGATTAATTTCATTAAGCATAAAAATATCATGTTAAACTAACACACATTATACCAAATGGAAATAATAATAGATCCAAAAATTTTGGTTATAATCAAAGACTTAACCCAAGATTATATTCATTATCATATAAAAATAATGAATGATCCATTTACTTATGTACCATTATATACCCAAGTATTCCAATAATTGATGAAACAAAAGGATTCCATCGAGCATGTTAATAATCCATGATAAGCTTGATGATGAATACATATGGTTGGTTTAGAAATCATTAAATGTATCTTCTATTTATCAATATATTAATCATAACCTAGGAAAATCTTTGAAGGGATGTTTACTCAACCATAAATATGGTGAGTGATATGGATATGGGTGTAGATGATTATGATTAAATATAATAAAAGGGAAAGGGAAAATATAAGATCTATACTAACAAAAAATGAAGTGACCTGAGATAAACATCCATATAAAATACTTATTTACACATTATTATTCATTATATATCACAATTAATCACACTCTAGAACCTAAAGGTTTAGTTTATTTAGAGGCTAGATAGATAACAAATTTATTCTATGATATTTTTAATATCTACCATAATAAGTATTCTCACGTGATAATCTGTTTGAAACATCAGACATAATACCCTCCTTTATAAGCTATGGAATGGAAACATAATAAAGGGTGATCTTAGATACTCGGTAATGGTAAAAAACCAAATATTATAAGTGATAATAAGATAATCATGTGGGTATGGAAACATAATAAAAGTTACAGAATATAACAATAAGAGAACATACCCAAATAAACATAGATCATAAGATAAAATCAATGATATGAACATAACATAATACATAATAAATCATAACATTATTAAAATGAAAAACACATGAATGTGGCATAAAAATAAGCATAGAAAATCCTAACATAGTAGACAATGAATCACATTACTACCACCAATAAAATAGTGTATCAGGAATAAAATTCCTACCTCCCATCACATAGTGGATCATGAATTACATCACTACCTCCCATACTCATCTCACGAGATATCATACTTTACCCAATGCATTATAGTGATATATAGTTTCAAGAACACCCATCACATTATAAAAACTATACACATGTGTTCTATTAAAACATGAAAGAGTTCATATTTTAACATAACTTAATTAACCCATGTAAAATATAAAATTTTCATGAAAACTTCCATATAAATTTCACAATACATCTATAGATAATAGGTATATGGTAGAATAAGAACATATCCCAAGTGTAACATAAGGAACATTAAAGGATGTTGACATAGATAAAAATAGCCTTATTAAAATTACTGAATAAATCACTTTGAAATTAATAAGAAATAATTATTTTTATTTCAAAACAATGAATAATTTATATTATTTGGAAACCCATTTTAAAACATGAATATTATGTTTTGTAAATAATAATGGTCATAAAATAATTTTTTTTCACATGAAAATTTAAAAAAAGAGATTCTTTTCACACCTTTGATAGAACAAAACCATGTGGAAAATGATAAAATATTCCCATAAAACATTTGTAAATATATTATAAATATTATAAAATGACCTTAATCAATTATTGAAGCATATATAAATATTTACATAAAACCATACAATTAATATGTACATAGAGGAGGAAGATTCGTGACTGAAAAGAAGATATGAGGCTGGTTTCTCTTACAAGCATCACATCAGGTAAATTATTTACCAAGGATGATAAAATTTAAATAGGAAATGTAAAACCCAAATAAAAACTATATTATAAAAAGTTGGTTGGGGTTTTTAAGATAAATTTTATACTATTTTTTCCCATATTGAATTTCATTCATAACAATCTCGATGTCAAAATTATATTGGAAGGAAACACTTATGGATTTGGTAACCTTTTAGTAAAAACCCCCTTAAAAGAGAGAAATTGTGATGTATTTATAAATAACATTAATTTCATGAAAGGCATGACAAAATTAATATATATCTTAGTATATACAGCACATAAAAATAAACAACTAGTGAATATGGAATATGACTCAAAGGAAGAATGTTGAGATGAGCAACCCATACCTTATTACTCCTAAATCCCATAAATGATTTTTAAACTCATGTATAATAGACATCACCATATTAAAAAACTATTTCAAAAATTTATTAATATATATAAATTTTTATACTTTTTAATTATAAATATTCATAATACATTCATTATTTGGTTAATGTTTATTATCATAATTAGATGTTAGTAATTTTGATTATTTCACACAAGTTTTGTAATGGTGATGTCGAACCCATTTCTTTGATACTAATTTCATAATTAATATAATATAATATATATTTAAATCATTTTGTTTCAATAATTTATCCATTATCATGCTCATTTGATGGAAACTATTGGCATGGTTTGAGAGAACAAGATCCATTATGAGCTTGTTTCAAGTAATTTACCAATATCAACAAATTACTTTTTTACGATATTCAATTATGTTTCATAATTTTTGAACCATATTAATGATATATATGTATCCTTAATATCATATATATTCTTCAAATATATTTTATAACCATACATGTAATGTGGTGACAAAAATGAAACATGTCATCAATGGAGACAGTAGTCACACATGACACTTTCATTTTCTAATGAACATTAGGGAATAAATGTATATGATAATTTATCTTTCATTAATATTAACTATGTAATAACTACAATATTTATTCATCAAATAAATTATTATAACCAAATATTGGAGATGTTTTTGAAAAATGAAATACATCATTCATGGATGTAGTAGTCTGCATGTTTGCACGAGCATAGTTTTCATTTTTCAAATGATCGGGAGGATGGTAGAAACTTATTATTGCCTTTAAATAGAAACAATTAAGTATAATTATGATACTTTTGAAATTATTTTATCATTTTCAAAATATTTTTTCAGTGAGAAGAAGAAAAAATAAAGGAATAAAAATGAAAAAGATTGGATTAGTAATTTTTACCTTACTCCTTAGAACAAATCCTTTTCAAATGGAATCAATACTTTTATGGTTGATACTTTTATGATATAAGTAACTATATGATTTATAAATTAGTTTTTGGGAGGAATTTTGGTATATTATGGTTGAGATAGATGGATTTTGGTGTGGGGAGAAGTGGGGTGGTGAATGGATCCTTTTATAAGTGAGAGGGATCACACTTTTCTAAATATTCCTAAATTTATTTTAAATACATGTCGACTTCAAAGAAAAGTTGATCCAAAATTTAAAATTAATATATATGGTATTATTTATGTTTGATAAATCCTTTAACCACTCGTTTGGATACATGTTTTTAACATGCTTTATATCTTTTACCCCTTAGATTTAATTTTTTTACAACATTGACTCTTACTATGGTAACTAATTTTTAACTAAATATTTTTTATGAATAAAAATAAAATATAACATATTATTCAAAATATTAAATCCATTTTATTTCATAAAATTACAAAAATCAATAAAAATAAATTATAAAATAATAAATATACAATTCGTTAAAAATAGTTTTAGAGAAAAATATAACTTGAGTTCTAAAATATCAAATTTATGTTTTTAAATTAAAAATAATATTTTTAAATGTATAATTTTACTTATAAAATAAATATTTGTTCAATAAAATGTTCTCATAAATTTTAAATTATGTTTATATCCTAATGATGTTATAAAATTCACAGTATTTGTAAAAATGGTATTTTGTACTATTCACCTAAAAATCAATCTCTTTAAAAGGATCCAAAAAATTCATCCTAAGATAATAATGATATGATTAATCCAAAATTAAATTAAATTTCATTAAATTGAAATTTTATAATTTAGTAATTTAACTTTTAAATGTAAACACAAAATATAATGAAAACTATTTTTATTAGACAATGAATTTTCCAAATATTTATTGTTCCTATTAATATTTCCTATAAATTTATAACTAAATTATTGGTAATATATTATTAATATAAAAAATATATTTTATAATAATATAACCATAATATTCTTAGTTTCTTTAAATAAAGATCCATAGCACATAAAAATCCAATTTTATAAAAAAAATACTTTTTAAAGAATAAAATGACCATTTAAGTTATTTAATTATACTAATTGAATTTCATTAGTGAATTGTTATTAAAATAGAAATTTATTTTTATCTATAAATATATTTCATAATGATTTCACCTCTATTTATACCATATAATTCAATTACTACTTTATAATAATTATATTTATCTTAATAAAATGCATCGTAGTTCATTTTGGTTCAGTGTTGCATGCAAAACAAGCAATTAAAAATTGTTTTTATTTAAAGTAAAATTAGTTCTAAAATATCAGGGTGTAACATTATCCCACCTTAAATAAATTTCATCCACATAATTTAATTATTGTTTACTAATGAAATATCTAAGGGTATCTATAATATATATAAGACTCAAGATATGATTTCCAATGAGATTCCAAGCTCACTGTCATGGTTAAGACTAGAAACTTCATTTTTACCTCTAAATAAACATATTTCCAAATATTAAGTTTTTATAAAAATCTATGTAAACTATTATTTCTTATTTGGGTTATATGACATAGTTATTTCTAGAGACATACCTTTGAAAACTTAATTTTCATGATCCTAATTCCAACTAAACACTAAAATAAGAACATTTATGATATTATATAATAAAATTTTAGTAAATTTTTATATGAATATGAAAAATAAATCCTATTATGTATTGTAGTATGAAAAAATTATTTTATATTATGATTCTTTCATTTTAAATATGATATAACTGGATCAACTGATAATTACTTTGGTTTAACTTAGATTTTCTATGATCATTTTATTATTTGGTTTTATAACCTAACTAGTTTTATATTACATTATAAAATTGAATTCAAATATTTATTAATGATTCATAAAGATCATGTGAATCAACCCAATCATATTCCCCAAGTGTGGTAAACTAGGTGTTCAATTAAGGCTACTTTTTGTGTAGTAAGTGAAGATTAAGTTAAACCCTACCAACATTTTCAGGGCTATTACGCCTATGTGAATCTATTCTAGATCATGCATAAACTTTTTTGTATCCAAAAAAGGATGTTATATCTAGGAATCCACAAAATCTATACTTTACCAAAACCTTGGGATATTTTATGACATTTATGTTTTTCCCTTAAGGGATTCATCAATGTTCTCTAGTATTAATCCAAGAAAATAACTAAACTAATCCCCAAAAATAAAAAAAACATGGATCTAATACCAACTAAGGTGGTCCAAGATAAAAATATATATAAAACAATTATTTTCATAGTATTATTAATTATATATCACAATTAATCACACACTAGAACACAAAGGTTTAGTTTATTTGGAGACTAGATATAGAAACAATTTATTCTACAATATTTTCAATATCTCCCACAATAATTATTCTCACATGATACTCTATTTAACACATCGAAAATGATACTCCCCTTTATAGCCTTAGGAATGGAAACATTATAAAAGGTGAGATTAGATTCTTAGTATGGGTAAATAATAAATATCATAAGTGATCATAAGATAACAATGTGGGAATGAGAACATAATCAATGTCTATGAACATAACATTAATATATCATACCCAAATAAACATGGATTATAATTCATAATCAAAGATATGATCATAATGTAATACATAAATGATAATCACATGAGTCTGATGCAAATAATATGAAGGTGTCACAAACATAAACATATAAAATCATAACATAGTGGATCAGGAATCATGTTCCTACCTCCCATAACATGTGGATTGAGAATCACATTCCTACCTACCATACTTATCTCATTAGATTTCATACTTTACCAAATTAATTTTAGGTATATATAATTCTAGGATCACACATCACATAATGAAAAGCATACATATGTGTTTCATGAGAAAATTAAAACATTCATATTTCAACATCACTTAAATAATCCATGGAAAAGAGATGGGTTTCAGGAAAGATTCCATATAAAATTTCATAATCCATAAAGACAAATAAAGTGTATGTTGTAGTAAGAATATATCCCAATTTTAATATAAGAAACATGAAAGGATGTTTCCATAGATGAAAAAACTTTTATAGATTTCTTAATAAGTCAATTTAAAAAATAATAAGAAATACTAATTCTATTATCAAAACCATTAAGAATTAATATCATCTAAAAACCACTTTAAAAAAATTAAATGTACGAATTATATAGAATAATGGTTTAAAAACAATTTTTTCACGTGGAAAACTTTAAAAAGAGATTATTTTCACACTTTTGACAAAAACACACCATGCGAAAAATGATAAAAGATTCCTTTCAATTTTTTTAAAGAGATTAAAAATAGTATAAAATGACCATAATAAATTATTTATTCATATATAAGTAAATTCATAAAATAATACAATTAATATGAGCATATAGGAGGTAGATTCTTGATCAAATAGAATAAGTGGGGTCAGTTTTTCTTACAAGTGTCACATCAGGTAAATTATTTACTAAGGGGATGAAATTGAGAGAGGACATATAAAACACCAATAATAACTAGAGTATAATAAAAGGTTTGTGATTTTATAGATAAGTTTTATAATTGTTCCCTAGATGTAAATTCATTCTTAATAATCTCGATTTGAAAATGATATTGGAAAGAAATCCTTAAAAATTTGGTAACATTTGATTCAAAACCCCCTTTAAAGGGAGAAATTGAGAAAAATATATAAATTTATTTATTTTCATTAAAGTAATGATAAAATTCATACATATATTAGTATAAAAACCACACATAAAGAAATAAGTGTTGAATGTGTCATATTTCACAATGGATGCAATTTGAGAAGAGAAACCCTTACCTTATTACGGTTGACTTCCTTAAAATCTCTTTAACCTCATGTATAATAAACATAACCATATTAATAAAATAATTAATAAAATTATATATATATATAATAATATAATATTTAATTATAATCATTCATTATAAATTCATTAGTTGGTTATCATTTATCTTCATCATCAGTTTTTGTAATTTCGATTGTTTCTCACATGTTTTTTAATGGAGATATTGAATCCTATTATTTGATATTAAGTTCAACATTGATAGATAATAATAGATATTAAAATGATTATGAATCAATAATTTATGCATCCATTTGTTTATTTTATGGAAACTATGGGCATGGTTCCATATAAAATGATCCATGATGAGCTGTTTTGGATAATTTATCGATATGAATAAGTTACTTTATTATAATCATCAATTTATTATTCCATATTTTAGAACCATATTAATGATATATATATATATATATTTATCCTTAATATAATATATTTTCATCATATATATTTTATAACTATCCATTTAAGGTGGTGATGAAAATGTAACTTGTCGTCTATGGAGGCAGTAGTCCGCATGTATGCACGAGAAACATTTTCAATTTCTAATTAAAAGAGGGAAGGAAGGTAGATAATGATCTATCTTTATATAGTATTAATTATGTAATAAATATAATATTTATTCATTAAATACATACACCCAAACCTTTTATTCTATTATTATTTTATATATTTTTTACCACTTTCATTTCTATTCCCTTCTAGGTCAGATTCCATTGAAATTTAGAGTTTTTAGGTATATAGTGCATGTTGTATGGTTAGTGAATGTTGTATGGTTAGCACATGGTTAGCACTAACCATGTGAAAATCCATGCAATAAGACTAAAGATTTTACAATTATAAACTTTTTGGTTTTCACATAGATATTCAAACAGTGTGTCATGCCCATGCGTAGTGTTCTAGGTGCCTAGTAGGAGGCACTAGGTTGGAACACAATTTGCCCAACCATGCAGCCAAACGGTGTGCAGTGCCCAGTTTCATTAAAAATAGAAAATTTTATTTATTACCTTATTGATTTAAATACCTTGGGGGATTCCTTTCTCCCCCATTATACTCCTTATAACCATACACACCCACCTCCTCATATCCTCCTCCTTTAGGGATTCCTTGGTTGTTATTCAAGGTTTGAATCCAATTATTCAAGAAAAAAATATCCAAACCTATTTCCTGATTCCCTTTATTTATTTTGACCACTAGTTATTAAACTAAAAAAAGTATTTTAAACCCAAGGTACATGTTAAATTGATTTATATTTGGGTGTTTTGTGATTTTATGGTTCATGTGGATTTATCTTGGTCTCTTAAGGATCCTTAGACCTTGTTTATGCTAGATTAACATCATGATTTGGAAAGAAGAAAGTTTAAATGAAGTAAATCCCTTTCATAGATCTTTAAATTTAAAACTATGATTGTTTTTTAGTTTTAATTCATGTTTATGTGTTTTTAATATTCTATCAATTATATTTAGTATGTTTGTTAAAGTAAGTTATTTTCTCTATGAATTTCACCAAATGAAAAAGGGGTTTCACTTTTTTTCAATGTCTATTTTGGAAATTCATGAACACAAAGTGTTAATCTAAATTACTAGTTGGATATTTAAAATATATATTTTAACTAATATGGATGTTCTGATTCTTAAACTAAACTAAAATAATTATTTCAGGAAGAATGGGTATTATTGGTCATTTAAAAAAAAGTGTAAGCCACTAAAATTATTAAAGTTATATTGATTCCCATGTATTTAGTTTTCAATGAATGTTTTAAAACATTTTTTAAGGAATGCTTATAATTCCTAGTTGTAATTTTCAAGTGATATATCAAGGATCAAAACCCATTGATGTATACCCCCCAAAAGTTATAGAAGACATATGTTTTATGAATATTTCTATATAAATATTTTTGGTGAATGGGATATTTTTATAAGGGAATATGATGTGAGTGTGTGACTTGTTTTTGATTTATATTATATATATCTACATGATTATTTCTTGAACTTGCCTAATTTATAATGTCATGGGAAGCCATGGTTAGTTAGGTGGGAAGTGTAGAGACACCTTTTTCATTCGTATAAGATCATGTAATGGATATTGGACCTAAGATAGGATTTTCACTACTTATGGGATTATGCCCCTCAGTTAGGAAAGTTAGGGTAATAGCTGGTGTTTGGGAAGGTCATTTTGTATCTTACACTATTATTTCTTAATATTAGTTATGTTAGCATTGTAAAAGATTATCCTTGAGATCTTAGGTTTCTATAATGACTATTTTTGTGTGTATTATATTCTCCATTATCTTATAAATCTATTTTCAAATAAACCTATTGGTATATTTTCATTTCTGTAAAAAAATTATCTTGTTATATTTCATGACTCCTCTATTTAAATGGTTTCTTAATAGTTTTTATTTAGAAAATTTTTAGTTCCAATTAGGAAAGGAAATTGTTTTTCAAAAATATATTAGAATGTTAATTGTTTTAAAAAGAAATGGGAAACCAAGTTTTATATTTATTTTCAAACTAGCGTGAGATAGTTTCACTTTTAAAGGTTATGAATGGATAGGAGGTTGGTTTATTACTAGGACGTATATCTCATGTCTATTATCATTATAGTTTTATCAGGTTCTACTGGGTTGTAGTGGATAATATTGCAATTTGGGTTGATATCCAATGAATGTTTTTCACTCAAAACATAGAGATAGTAATTGAGGATTTTTTATTCTATTTATTTTCGTATCTTTGACGTATCAAACGTTTTGGATTTTTTATTAAACTATGTATATTGTATTGTTTTAGTTCTTTTATTTGGATTGTGTTTTTTATTTGTTGGTCTTGATTAGAAACTTGATTTTCACTACATATTTTTTATTCATTTGGTTTATTCTATTATTTTGTAATTATATATTCTGTGATTAAACCAGCAAATGTATGGAATGGTCACACTAGGTTTCTTGATGGAAATCACTTACTTCATATTCATTATTCATTTTAAATAAATCCCTTAGTTGTATTATTGATTCCATGATGCTTATCGTCAGCTCGAGGGGATTAAAAATGCCTCTTGGGTAAGTCACAGGCTGGCTCGAGAGCCCAAACCAAGGGATGGATCAAGTTGGTTCATGATAATAATGGTATCAGATCCTAGGTTATTGAGAAGAACTATGTTCCAGTGTCACCCTTGTTATTTGTTATGACTGATAAACACGATCTAGGATCATCGGAATTCATGTGGTTGGGCATAAGTTGGTTCCTAATAACAACCTTTCAAGATGAAAACTGTGTTAATAGAGCTATCAGGAATGGGATTTTCTCAAACTCAAGGAATAATTCTTGGATTTATTTCAATTTTTAGTTCTCATTTATGTATTTTTGAGTATTTATTGAAATTTTGTAAGTTATTTTGGATAAAATCCATGAATAAAGTTAATTGGGAGGAACTCAAGGGAGCACAATTACTATGTATAATCTGAAAAACTATGTATGGACTATGAAACCAGGTTTGGGAGACTTCTATTGGGACTTCACATAGTTATTTTGTGGTAGTCTAAACCATGTGGCCAAATCATGAATAGTTATAAATTTTATATATTTTTGAATTTTGGATTTCTTGAGCCTTTAAATTCATTGTTTATTCTTTATAATGGATTTAAAATGATTTTATATATTTAATATGAGATATTGATTTTATTTGTATTGAATTGTCTTGAAGTTTTAAATGAAAACCTTGGATATTTATTTTGAAAAAGGGGTGAAAGTTATATAATGGTTAATTTTCTTACTTAAATGTTCTGCATTTTTAAATAGGGAATAATTTTATAAAGTTTTTTATTTGTGTAAAAAAGGGAGTGATGTTAATAATTTTTCATATTATACATGAAATCTTGATGGGTTCTAGTTTTCAAATATCTTCAAATGGATATTTTTAAATATTTGAACCTTATAGATTGTTTTATTGTAAATATAAGGATTTGTTAAGTGTATAATTTAATAATGAAAGTACATTAAAACAAGGGGTTTTATAAGGTTTTTCAATTTTAAGGGTGATTTTATTTTGGGAAATCATCTTTAAATCGTTTTTGATTGATTTTATTTGGTTTTAATATTTGAGGTATGATTTAAATAATATTTTTGGGATTGAATTATTGATTTCTATTTGGGTTTGTGGAGTTTGAATTTGGATTATTTCTTATTGATGCATCTTTTTTCTTTCTTTTAATGGTTTCTCCAACTAATTACCATGGAACCTTTTGACAAAGCTAAAAGTTATTTTCTATTAGAATACCCTTTGGTTGATCAAGGATCATCTCAATTTATTGATTTATCCACTCAATATATAGACATGAGTAGTCTTCCTCTAGTAGTTCAATAGAATGAATTCATTCACAGGTTATAGGATTTGGATCCTTTTTACTTATTTAGGAAACCAAACTATAGGAAAATAGTGTAATGATTATCAATTATTTAGGGGATATTAATTAAGCTTGATATCCCTTAGTCTATTAAGCTCAGGTTCTCTACCTTCATGATATAGGGTTCAATTTGGAAGTGGTGGAAGTCCATTATTAGGACAAACCATAGAAAAACCAATCTTTGGAAGGCTTTAAAACTGTTCATTCAGTAGTAATTAATGACTCCATAATGATTCTGAAGGCTAAGGAATTGTATGGCTTCCAGTAAGGTGATTCATCAATTTTGGAGTATTCTCATCAAATTAGTGATATAGTTCCAAATATTTTTTATCTTAAAATAGATTAATCATTGAAGGCTTTATATTTTTAAACAGGTCCTTGACCTGATCCTTTATTATAAATGTCTCCTCTTGTTCTTAACACCTACAAATTTATGGTGAAGTAAACAATTAGATTTTACGATGGAATGACCAAAATTCCAAAGGTGGTTGATGTATCCCCCATACCTAGGGGAAGTGGTTGAATCCCACATAAAGGTAAGGGTAATTGAGTCAAATATATGAAGTTTGGTAGTAGTATCAAGAGGCTATCTTGTTTCTTCTGGCTAGATTCTTCTATAAGAAGATCTTAGGTGTTCCACCAGTGTGGGAAGGCTGAGCATAAGAAATCATCATAACCAAGGACTCCTAATACCTTTCATGGATATGGAAATATAGTATAACTATAAAGGTTTTATAGAAGAGTCACTCGTAAAATATGTTGAGCTAAATGTACCCCTTTGAAAAATCCTCAGGTTTAACTTAATGAATTTGGTGTTGATGTAGCATCAATTTAAGGAGTTACTTATCATATCTAGCCTTTACTTATTGCATTGTGTCTTCTTTTTTTCACTTATCTATTCCATGTGCTATAATATTCCTTCTTTAAGTTATGTGTGGTTTGGATGATGATGTTTTTAGAAATATTGAAATCTATTCTAATGAAAATGTTTTGGGGTGAATTCTAAATTGTGTCATTCCCATTCCTCCCAGTCTTTGATTTTTATTAAACTTATTATGATTTGTACTTTAAATTGACAGTTGGGGTTTGATAAAGATTATTAATATACTGGAGATACCACCATATAGGGATATCTTAGTGGACTAGGTGTGTTATCTTGTCTTTTCTTTGTGTTGTGATGTTTAGTTGTTGGGTTAGACCTTTTTCTATACTCATCTTGACCCAGTTTTCACTGTTTGGATAGATTTGGGTCATATACCATGTTATGAATTATCTTAGAGATTGGTGAATTTTGTAACAAGTTTCTATGGGTTATTTATGGTCATGTTGGGGTGTTTATTATTTTGAGGTCTCTTATGAGGGAGTTAGCCTTTCCTTTTCATGAGCTATCATTTTTCTAATCATGAAACCATATATTAATTAGTCTTCGATATTTTGAGGTGAATCCTATATAAAAAATTGGGTACAATTGGTATAAAAATTTTTATCTTGGTGATTAATTTTTTTCTTCTAGGATGGTTTATTTTGTTTCATAGTTTTCATCCCTTGGCTCGTATATTCACTAAGGAATATAATTCTCAAGTCCCTGTCTTGATCAACCAATTATTTGAGAACTTTACATGGGTATACATTCTTATAGTATAGAGAAATTCATAACCCAGCCTTTTATTCCCTTATTATTTTATTTATTTTTAATTCAATTTCATTTATCTTTCCCTCCAAGTAAAATTACCTGAAATTTAATAAATATATGCTTACAGTGCATGCTATGTGGTTATCACATGGTTAACCCTATCCACATGGAAAACTGTGCTATATTCTCATAGCTTTGATAGTGAAAAATTATATGGTTCATGAATATGTAGTCAAACTAATTGGAATTCCCATGCATAGTGTTCCAAGTTCCAAGTAGGAGTGGCATGGTTTGTGCATAGTTTTGAAAACCATGCATCCAAACTATGTGAAATTCCTAGTTTTATTAAAAATGGAAAATATCCTTCATTATCTTCTTGAATTAAATCTCAGGGGGTATTTATTTATCATCCATTAAACCCCCTTCATCCTTGAACACCTCCCTCCTTGTATCCTCCTCTTAATTTTATGATTCCTAGGTTATTATTCAAGGTTTAAAGATAATTATTCTAGGTATACTCTACGAATTTCCTTCCTTCAACCCTTTATTTATTTTCCATATTTTTTCTTTCCCTACCATGTTATTGGAGACCTTGGGTTCATGCTCAATCAAATTTTATTTGGGTGATTTGTGATTTTAAGGTTTCTTGTTCTTATTTGTCTCTCAAGTATCCTTAAACCATTTTATGGTAGATTAACATCGTGGTTCATAAATAAGTTAGATTAAATATAGGTATACCATTATATATCTTTTTAAATTTTGAACCATGATTTATTATAGGTTTTATTGAATGTTTTATGTGTTTTAAAAATAATTTCAAGTGTATTTATTATGTTTTTTAAAATAAATTTGTTTCTCTATTAATTTCTCCAAATAAAAAATTGAATTCAAATTATTTTCAAAGTATAAAGTCTATTTTGGAAATTCATGCACACTAAGTGTTCACCTAAATTCCATGTTGGATCATTGGAATCAATATTATAACTAAGAGGGATTTTTTTATTCTTAAAATAAAATAAAGGAATTATTTTAAGAATAATGGGTATGATTGGTCTTTTAGAAAGGATTAGAATCTAATAAAATAATTGAAGTTATAATGACTTCATGTATTTGGATTTAAAAACATGTTTTGAAAATTAGTTTTTAAGGAATAATTATAAGGCCTAGTTTGAATTTTATAATAATTTATTAAGGATAATAACCACTTAAATAACACCCTTTAAATTTATAAAAAAAAATAGTTTTTTATGAATATTTTATATTTATGGTTCCAAATGAAGATGCTTATGTATTTTTCATGTGTGTTTATAAAAATGGGTTGTTTCTTGCCACAACATTAGAGGTTCTCGATTGTGATTTATATTATATGAATATTTTTTTATTATTTATTGAAATCACCACTATTTGAATGTTATGGGAAGCCTTGGGTGGTTTAGTGGGAATTATAGAGACACATTCTTCACTAGTTAATGATCACACTCTAGCCAGTGGCCCTGAGATAGGCTTTGCAATACTTATGGGAATTTCTTCCTCTATTAGGCCAGTGATGTTAATACAAGGTGTTAGTGTAGGTTATTTGAGATCTGACATTGATATTTATTGATATTAATTATGTTATCATTATCCTAGATTGTCCCCCAAGCTCTTAGTTTTCCATGATTACTATTTTTTTGTGTGTTATATTTTCCATTATCTTGTAACACTATTTTTAAGTAGACTAATTGGTATGAATTATTTTCTTTAAAGGGTTTTAATTTTATCACATACCTCCTTCATGTAAAATTTTGAATAATGGGGTTTTTAAAAAAGTGTTTAATCAAAGTTGGGAAAGGAAATGATTTTTTGAAATACATTAACATGATACTTGTTTTAAAAAGAAATGGGAAACTTAATTTTATATCTAATTTCAAACTATAATGATATAGATTAACTTTTCAAGGTTATTCATGGATAATTTAGTTGTTTTATACTAGTATAAATAGCGCACACCTATCATCATTACAGGTTTAGCAGGTTTTATTAGGTTGTAGTGGATGATCTTCCAGTTCTATTTTGAGTTGGAATAGAGGATGATGAATGTTTTTTTCTAAACAAATAGATATAGTAGTTTGGGACTAGTGCTTCCATTTTTTTATCATTTAAATATCCTCATTTCCCTATCTCGTTATGTAATCTATATCATGTATTGTTTCAATGTTTCTATTTGACTAGGGTTGTTTTATTTGTTGGTATTGATTTTCAACATGTTTTTTATTACTTATTCATCATTTGTTTATTTATTTATTTTTAAATTTATTATTTTTTGATGGGACCATACAATGTATGGAATGGTTATGATCGGTTTCTAGGTGTAAATTTTTACTTTAAATTCATTTTTCATGTGATATCATTCCCTTGGTTATATTCTTGATACCGTGATTCTTGTTATTAATTGGAGGGGGTTGAGAATGCACCTTGGGTATGTCACATGACATCTTGGGAGCCTAGTAAAAGTGGTTTCATGGTTTGGTTCATGACATAACTATCCATGTGAGTTGGTAATAAAAAATGAAATACATAGTTCAAGGAAGTGGTGGTCCACATGTATTCACTAATTCTGTTTTTATTTATCAAACTGTTGGGAGGAAGGTAGAAAATGATTATTCCATTAACATAATAAAATTTCAGTATAATTATGATACTAAGGTAATTATTTTATCATGTTTATAATATATTTTTAATAATCAAAAGAATAAATAAAGTAATATATATGAAAAAGTGAGTGAATATGAATTTTTACTTAACTCCTTGGAAGAAATCCTTTGAAAATTTGACTAATCATTTTAAGAGTGGTCTTTTGATGAGATAAATACATGTAAAACATTAATAGAAGTGTTAGGGAGGTATTTTGGTAGATTTTAGTTGATAAATAGAGATTTTAGTGTGATTATAATTAGGGTGGCAAAGGGGTCCTTTTATAAGTTAGAGGGCGGCACTTTTGGATTCGGCTCCGACGTTGATGATGACAGTGGTCTGGTGATAGGGAATGAATAATCATTACTGTAACGGTGATTGATGGTGTTATGGTGTGGTTCAAGGTTCTCGTGATGTGGGTTGAGGTTTTTGTTTATGATGATTGGCAAAGGTGTATTCGTGGAAGGACGACTGTGAGGGAAATGAGGTGGATGGTGATAATGCTTTGATCCCTAATGGTGAGGCTGTGTCGAGCAATGAGTACGAAGACGAGGGTGTTGGAAGATCCAGCGATGATAAAGTTGGTGGTTCTGAGAAGTAATAATGACGGAGATGTCTTGGTGAATTGAGGCAGGTGACTGAATCAACGTTTTCACAATTCGAGGTGGCTCTTTGATCAAGTCATGATGGCTGGATGACTGGTGTGATGGTTGTGATCTCAAGGCAGGCGCGTGAATGATGGAGGTTTTTAAATTTTGAATGTTTTGTTTTTTGGAAGGTGTCAATGGCGGTTCAGATCAGAGTTGGCTGATGTATGCTATAATTCTCATGATGGGTTAATTCTAGTGGTTTTGTGAGGGTCTACACTTACCCCTTTAAAAGTGTTATTAGAAAATAAAAAAATATGGATTGTGTGTGAAATGTAATTAGTACCTAAAGTGGAAAATAATGGATAGTGGATGAGTTAGTGTTGATCAATACATTAAACACTCATTTGGATAAAGGTTTTTAACATGTTCTAGGTTTCCTACCCTATTGAGTCAACCCTTTTACCATTTTGAGTTTTGATATGGTAATTAACTTTTACCTAAGTAATTTATTTTTATGGATAAATGTAAAATGGATCTTATTCCATAATATAGACCTTATTATTACAAATAAAAAATACATTTTATTAGATAAAATTTATAAAAGTGGTAAAAATAAATTCTTAAATAATAAATATATAACTTATAAAAAATAGTTTTAGAGAAAAATATAACATAAGTTCTAAAAGTTAAAATATAGGTTTGAAAATTAAACTTCATATTTTTAAATTTTTAATTTAACTTATAAAATACATAATTTTTCAATAAATAGTTTTCATAAATTTTAAGTTATGCTTATATCATACTAATGTGATAAAAGTCACATATTCATAAAAATAGTACTTTGTTCTATTCAACTAAATATCAATATTTGCAGAAAAAATCCAAAAAATCATACAAACAAATTTTTATATGATTAATATAAAAAAATTTAATTTTTTAAAATTAAAAGTATAAAATTTATAATTTAACTTTTTTATAGAAATATAGAATATAATTAAAAATGTTTTATAGGAAAATGACTTTTTCAATTGTTAATTGTTCTTATTATTTTTATTATAATATTCTAATTCAATTAGTGTTAATATATTATTCATATAAATAATATATTTTATCATAATCTCACTATAATATACTTAGTTTCTTGAAATAAAAATTTATAGCACATAAAAATCCAATTTTTGAATAAAATAAATTTTTGAGAATAACATAATCTTAATATTTATTTAACTATACTAATTTAATTTCATTAGTAAATTAGTAATAAAATTTAACTTTATTTTTATTTCTATATATATTTAATAATTCAGTTTACTCTGTTTATACTAGCCATTTCAACGGTTACCTTACACTAATTATATTTATCTTAATAAAATGCGTCGTTGTTCATTTTAGTTCAGTTTTTCAAATGAAATAAGCTATTAAAGATATTAATTATTTAAATTTAAATTAATACTAAAATTTCAGGGTGTTAAAAAAACATAATGAAAAATGGAATAAAAATGACACACACTTGTGAAAGAATAAAATGGAAAATAGGGATAAGGATTATAATAAAATTAAAACCAATTTAATAATATAAAATACTGAACTAAATAAGGGGGGAATAAAAATATTTCATTGAAAAAAATATTCATTACATGGATATGAAATAAAATCATTGTTACAATGATTAAAATTGAAAAAAATGAATAACATAGAGAGGAAAATTAAAGAGGGGTTTCAATTTAAAAAGGACCATGGAAGGTACTCCATACCCTTAAGATAGAGTTTGTTAATGCCAATGAACCTCTTAAGGTGATGTAGTGCCAACTCCCCTAGAAAGGAGAAGGAAGAAAAAATTTATAGAAGATTAGAGGTTATGTTTTTATATATAAATTTATCCCTTGAATTCCACTACATGTTTAAAAATTAATTAAGAAAAATGTATAAAAAATTTAATCTAAAAAGTTTTTATTTTTTATATTTATGATCTAATCATAAAATTATATATCCATTGGACACTTTAAAAAAAATTATGGTCAAAATATAAAAAATATTTCTATGGATATTAATGATTCAAAAAAGATCAATGTTCTATATTTCCATGAATTTATGGGTCATAAAGTGGAATAATTTTTCTCAAGATATTTTTAGAATGTTATTTTTTAATATATTGGATGTTAATCCATAAATTTTGAGGTTAATTTAATAATTGGTAAGAGAGTTATGTGGTATTTATTATATGTCATTAAAACTATGAGAATACCTATTAATATTTACTAAATTACATGATTGGGGACCCTAGAAATTGAAATAGGACATGACATATTTACAATAATTCATTATTATTTTTATGGATATTCATGTAAATTATCATTAATTTTGTAATCCTA
The DNA here is from genome assembly GCA_963277665.1 of Viscum album. Classification (NCBI taxonomy): domain Eukaryota; kingdom Viridiplantae; phylum Streptophyta; class Magnoliopsida; order Santalales; family Viscaceae; genus Viscum; species Viscum album. The sequence continues at coordinate 716,288,052 of OY728140.1, read as the reverse complement.
GAGATAGTAGAATTAGACATAAAATAAAACCTGGTCCAATATTCCTCATTAAAAAATGGGTTTTATTATATTATCCACACGACCTTCCAAATGAAAAAAATTAGCCCAATCTTTTGTTGAATGATTTTTAAATAAATGGTCCTAGGATAAGAAAACAAAAATTTCATCAATTTAATTGGAAAATATAATTTAAAAATACTAAAATTCCATAAAAATAAAAATAAAAATAAAACAACACTTTAAAACTGAATAGGTCTTCAAAGCATGAACATTGCATTGAAAATATGAACATTTTATGATCAAATCATAATGGGAAGTTATCTAAAAATCATGAATGACTGTGAATTATTAGAAATAGAGTAAAACAGAATGAATAACTCTCTCATGGATTGTTTCATAGTTCCTTGGAATGTGTGTTCTGGTTAAGAATCATTACTTCCAAGTAGTTTCCATTGAATTTATTCATGGAACCAGAAACATCCAACAATTATTTATCCAAAAGGTACCTTCTTTCCAAAGGCAGGTGTTCATTGAGTTTAAAATTATAATACTTAAGAACATACCTTGGCCGAGAGGATGTGAGTTCGGACTCATCACACCCTTTTGAGGGGAATTATTGTCTACTCCAGGACTCTTTTATAGATTTGAGATATTTTCACGAATGATTATTAGTTCACCAAGTATTACATAGGTTTCCCTTGGAATTTGAAATAAATTATTAGAATGTGTGAAATTTAGAAACATCTGTATGAATTTGAGGTTCTCCATAAATGGTACCCTCTTATATACTATTTAGAGATTCTTTTAATCATCATTATAATGATATTGTTTTTTAATCCACTCAGTGGGTAACTCTGGAATTTATTATCATACAAGGAGATGAAAGTTTGTTTTGATGTTGGGATTGTACCAATAAATGGGATACCTATGTATCCTTGTGAAAGGAATTAGAATCATCATAGTTCGGTGCTGCTTAATGGGACACATCATACCTTTTAAAGTCATGTGATAAGGACCTAAGCATACAGTTTAATGTCATGTGGTAAGGATATCTAAGCTAAAGTTTCTTGGTTAAGGTTTTGTGTGAGACTTATGCCTAAGTAGCCCAATGAACTTGGAAAGAATATGGGTTTCCAAGTAATATTATACCCTATTGGGAATATGGACCAAGAAGAACATGGTTGATTTGAAGTGTTGGGTTTGAACCTCAAGGAGGCTTCCTATGTATCCCATTTGGATGGGAATCAAAGCCCATGTAGTTTGATGAGTCTCATAGGAGATTGTAGTCCTTTGAGAGAAATGATTTTGGGCTTACATCCTGAAAAATATTCCTTGGAGATTTAGGGGCTTAATTCAGGGTTTACTCCTAAAGAGGATTCTCGGATTAAGGTAATTAGTGTTGGATTACTAAAGAGGATATCCAGTTAGCTCAAGCCATGAGAAGGCTTCTTACATATCCCAATTATGTGGTAATTAGATTTTTTATAGTTCATTTTAGTGATTAATTGTGCAGATGTTATGATTATCACAAATCTCTAATCCCACGCGAGTCATGCTCAGTGTGAGAAACAAGAGGATGTAAAAGATTCAACAAATTCACCCACACTTTTCCTCCCCTGCTGGTGGAAGAGGACACACCTACGACAACGAGGGTGGACGAGGATGAGGTGACTGAGGAAGAGGTCAAGGAAAAGATCCTTCCCTATGTTTTCTTTACATTGGGAAAGGTTCCAATGTAAGTAAAGAGTGAAGGTAAAGAAAGTATATAGGAGAAAGAATACAAACTTATACTTCCAAAAGATAGGGTATTACACCATGATGGATTCCCTAGTGGATCTCAGTAGAGTAGGGATACTTTACATTTTTTTGAATGGAAAAGAAAGTGTGAACCGTACCTTCCCGACTAGAGACCTGCGGTTCTGGGATTTAAATATGAGAAGGGGAGGTCAGAACCCAAACCCTAATTCTCTAAATCAGGAACTTCCCAACACTGTTCCTGATAGAAAGGTCCATGTGACTGCGGATATACATTCCCAAAAACACTCCATGAATCCTATATCCATTTCAAAACAGGTATGGGAAACCTCTGACTACAGATATACAAACCCAAAATAGGAGACACAATGATGTGCCTTTAACAAAGGTTTGATAAGTCAGGAGGTTTTGGTGGAGGCTTCAACTTAGTCCCTTTCAGATAAGGAAACCAAGGAAGTAAATACCCTTCCATTATTGGATTTGATTAGGGTTTACAAGATGATGTGTAGGCCTTGTGCGCAACCCTGCAGTGTAGGTTCCCCATGTAGGTGCACTGTGTAGGTACCTCACATAGGTGTGCTACGTAGACCTTAGCGATGAATGATGAAAATGATTTAACATAGGGAAAACAAGACCATGAAAGCTTCCAATTTTTAAAGACTTTCAAACATACTTATCCCATATAATTATATCTTCTCTCATGTTTTTAGAGAGATATATAAGATAATTTGAGGGATCTGGGTTAAAGAGATATGCAATGGGAGCTTCAAGAACCCTTTCAAATTTTTATGTTGTCAAATGAGGTGCACAAGGATTATATTTATAGTCAAGGAGGGGGTTGGTAGAAGGAAATTTTTCAGAAGAGGTCCACCATGCAACACCTTCACATAGTTACGCCGCCTAGGTGGCTAGAAAGAATACCGTCACACAAGTCTTCCTAGCAGGTCCTTGAAAATTTTTCCTAAATTTCAAATCTTCAAACTTTATCTTGAGATTTTGAAATATCTGGGGGCCATCTTCATAGTATTTTTGTATTACTAAGGTGTTTCATAAATCCCCCCCCTCAGGATTGGATCTGATTAGAAATAGGGTCAAGTCCTAAGGTAAAATTACAGGGAAAAGACTATGGAGTAATTACTGATCCGCGCCGGTTTGCTGCGTAGCTATGTCATGTTGGTATATCACGTAACTAATTCACGTAGGTATGACACATAGATCTACTGATGTCTATAAATAGGTCCAATACTTTTTGATTTTCTTCACCCATGCCTTCATATTTTTGGCTCTCATTGCGTAGCTTGTTAGTCCATCCTTGTCGTGTTGTGATCTCAAATAGTTTACTTGAAATTTTCTCAAGGTGAAACTATTTTAATGATGGAGCTATACAGAAGGACTTAATTGAAGTAGTTTCTCTAGGACCCTTATCGAAGGACTTGTGTGACTGACCTCTTCGAAGGACCTACGTGAAGATATTTCTTTTACAAATTTTCATATTCCTTTAAGTTGAACGATTAATTTTCTTAAGTCAAAATTCCAACCTAATAGAGGAAATTTGGTAATTATTTTGTAGGAAATGGATGATTTGATGACTGTTACTGAGGAAGCTAAGGCTCTTCAAAATGAGATGATAAAAATCATCGGACCAAACTATTATGACGTTGTTGAAAGTAATCTTCCTTGATTATAGAAAGGTTTAATTCTATATCAATGTGAATAACCATGGATTCACTACCTACCATTATACAGGCATGAGATTTTTCATGATGCCCACATTCCATATATTAAGTAATACTTACCAAAGAATTGGTTTCTCCAATACTACAGTTTTTCCTCCACGAGTATTACTATGAGGGGTATGCCAGTTCATGAGGGAATAATACCTATTGGCTACATCCTACATCATAGTGGTTATACTCCTAATATGAAAGATCATGTTTTATAGCCAAGGACATATTTCTATGATTCAACCTTTCATGATTCTCTATAAACCAGTCTAATGGTTGGAAGGAAGACTGGGATCTTCATTCTGGAGTAGGTGTTAAACATGAATGGATGTGGGAGTTTTGGGTGTGCTGGAGTTGTTGTATAATTTCGAAAAGAGCTATCAGATGTTTATATTTATGAATCTGTCTGGACGAGACAAACTAATGTTTATAAAAATTATTTAATTCCTAAATTGCTGAGCTAATGGAGCCCTCAAACAAATTCCTTCCATTTGACGCATGGTGAAGTTGGCATTAGTGTATGGGATATCTACCAAATAGTCGAGGTTCCTATTCTCGGGGAAATGTATGATGAGTTTATTCCATTGATTAAAACATGGAGTGATGTTACCATAACACCATTGTTGGCTCACTAACTATTTAAAATAGAAAATAAATTTCCCAAAGACAAGAAAGATATTCATGATAGAGTGTGGATGGAAACCTTTTTAGAAACAACAATAGGGAAAGGTCCCACCTATGGATGTCCTACTGTTTGTCCTTCTGTAGATAACCAGGGTAGTTCAGGAACATATTGGTCTACATTGAAGAGAACTGACTATAAGCACTAGTGATATAAAGTCAAATATGAAATTGATGTATATATATGCTTAGATTGAATCATTTCCATGTGGATAATCATTTACATGCTTCCAGTCCGTGAGTCCGGAGATGGTATAAGGCCAGGGACTTTTGTTATCATAGAAAAATTGGTCGAAGGAAAGTATATTGGGTTACAAAATTCTGTATTGGAAAGAATTTTTTATCACCTACTACATTTAAACAATGGGAAGGCTCCATTTATACTTCTAGGGTCATTCTAAGTGTTGTGGGTCTGGATTGCGGCACACTTCTCTTCATAATCAGTGTCAAATTCAGTTAGAGTCACCAACGATCGATTAACCCCATTTTTAAATAAATTTTCTGGTATTCAACATCATAAATGGATACATGATATAGTACTAAGGGCATTGAATGAATTAGAAGAATTCAGATTCTTTCCTTTTGGTAACCCACCAACTAGAACATTTATTGATGAAAATAAGGAATTGAATTATGAGCTAAGGTCTTACATGATAGAATTCAGGGATAGTGTATTATCGACCAGTATTGATGGTGAAATTATCTTTAAGGATTATGTCCCCTATAGGTTTTCTCTCCAATTAAGATGTCTTTAAAAATCAAACACTTTCTCTCCCATGTTTGTTAGACATGAGAAACACCCAATGGTAGCAAGACAATTTTAGATTTTGATGGCTTTAGAGACATCAAATTGTCAATAACTTTACCTCCATCAGATGCATCAATCGGATTAGAGGCTGAATATTCCAACGCTTGGGCTTCTTTATACCCTTAGGGGGCTTTGACAAAAGGAATATATAGAGTGATGACCACAATGACTATTGTGCATATCAATCTTGGTAATAAGTACAAATCCCAAGATGATGCAGAAGTTTCAGAAGTTTTAGAGCCTTCAAAACATCTTTGTAGAAGGTATACCAGGAAGACTAGATCTAGAGATATAGTACCTCCAGCACCAAGGCAATCTAGCCACCACCATCAGAAAGAGATTCATATACCATATGTTGACCTTTATAAAGGAGAAGGGAGGCCTGAATAGGCTCACCAGTCAAAAGGTGTTAAATTTTCTCCGCAACCAACCATACCAAGATCAAATTATGTGCAGCCTTCAGCTATTCAATTTTGGTAAAATATGACCCATGAACTTTGGGATGCATGAGAATTCCTCCAAAACGGCCTTCAGATACTGGATGTGGGTGACATTAAAGTACCTTATGATTTTCATCAGGATAATAAAATGGCTGAACTACAAGAGCATATTACGGAGCTGTAGGACTTTATATATGAAACTGATGAACAAATCCCAGCCTCTAAATGAGTATCCCATATGATGGAATTAGGGATACATGAAGGGGTAATTATTAACCCTGAGGAGGAATGGGACATTTATGTTAATAATTAGAATGTATTTTCCTTTTTGTTTTTCTAAATTCTTCTTTACCATTAACCATTATTAATATTGATGAAATTGTATTTTTTAGGTTCTAAGGTAACCAATGTATGGACCTATAGGTTCTCCCATCAACACATTAAATGATCCTAACAAGTCTCTATAACTTTCTCCAGGAGTGAGAATCATGACTGGGGTAATGGTGACATATAATCCTCAACCATTACCTCAGGTTTCTCCTACCAAGAGGAGTGTCAAAATTTCTTCTCAAGATTATGAAAAGAAACATAAGAGAGAAATGAGATTAGTCTAAAGTGTTCATCAAATAATTAAGTGTTTATACTTTCCGTGTGCATTATAACATACTTGATACACTCTGTTAATCATGCTTATCCTCTTGTAGGATCTGCATCTCTATCCTCTCTCAGGGGATTAATAGTTGATTCCTCAAGACCAGATATGGAAACCCCAGGAAAAACCCAGGTTCATTTTGATGAATCTGCTACCTTAACATATAAAACATAAAAAGGTTCATCTGTACCTGCTACTAATTCTATTGAGAGAGTAGAAATCCATGGTAATATCAAATACATTTCTCATGAATATTAAAATCTTTGCTAGTATTATTCTTTTCAACATATCTTAGATCAATTTACCTTGCTAATGGATCCTGAAATAATCAATGCTGATATTCCTATCACTCTGAAAGGAAGGAATGAAGATCCAAGGTAGTCTGAAGTAGATACAGGTGTTGATCCAAACCTGAAAAGATCTGATGATGCTATACTAGTTAAAGAAATTATGGAACATAATATCAGTGGAGCCCATTTGGGCACCAACCAACATTTTTTGGATACCTTAAATGGTGAGGATTCTATAACATTCCAAGCCATATACACTGGAATAATGGGCGCCCTTAATCCAAACATTGATATTACAAGTTCTATCAAGGAGTTTGGGGATTTTCATGAGGAATTTCAAGGATGTAAGTTCTCATTCTAACATTTTCCATACATAATTGTTCTTCTTTTACTTGATACTTTACATCAAAGTTCAACTTATGCAGCTTTATCTGTAGAAAATGTTCCAAGGACCTTCAAGAATGAGGAATTCCACTATATACTTCTTCTACTAAAGTTGTAGAAATACTTACTAAGGACCCCACATTGAGAGTTTTTTCAGAGCCTTCAATTATGACAACTGAGCAAACTCAGGATAATTCCCCTCCTCAAGAAGCATCTGCTCAATTTGCTGAAGCTGAGAATACTGGGGATGAATCCAATCAAGCGGCTGACTTATTATTGGGTAAATGTTATCAGATGTATGGGTCATACTCTATTTCTTACAATTTTTTGAAACTGAAAATGATCTTGATTCATCATTTAGGGTTATTAGCTCCCATAGCTATATCAAAAGGTTAAACTTCTACATTTCTCAGGAATTAGTAAAAAGTGAAGCATGCACTGTTCTAAGAGAAACAGAATAGGGGAACTCTTTAAGATATCTATTTCCAGATTACATTATACCCCATGGTAGTGACTCAGATTCAGACATAGATATGCAATATGCTCTTGGCATGTCACGTAACAAGACATGACAACATATATGGAACATAATTGTTGAGAAACCTTTGGATGAGCTATAGTCCCATTTTGGAAAACACCCAACCCTATTCTGCGTATTTGGATTTGGTGGATTTAATTATCAACCAGTCTAAGATGCAATGAAAGTTACCATTCACCGATGGGAGTAGGAACATAAGCTATTGAAAGATCTTGAAGTGGATAAACAACTTATTAATATTGAGAGCTTCCAAGCTATAGTAGCTGAGGCAAAGGCCAATCATAACAAGAGGTAAATTGAAATCATCCAACAAATTAAATAAGCGAATGATCTAGTATATCTTCAACAACAACTGGATTCCGTTCATAATAAACTCAAGCAATTGAACCAAACACTGGGAGAAACCCAATTGGAGGGGATAACCGCATTTCAACTACCAAATAAACACTTCGTCAAGCCGAGGAGGCTGAAGTTTCTTAGTTGTCTCAACTTCAATAAGTGGTTGATAGGTCTCATGAAGCCGTTAAACAAATGAGGAGTCATTTTTAGAGCTTCTTTTAACACATGACAGAGAACCTCCATTATGTGGATGTCACTCTAATTTTATATAAATGAAAGGAATTTTGTCTCCAATCATATATATATTCATTATTTATTTCCAAAATTTCAATATTAAAGGTAATGATGATGATTTTTTCATCATCAAACCTTTATGTCAGATAATAATAATTACAATAACGGGAATGAGGGTGCCCAAAATTTTCTTATTAAGTCAATTGTCTTAATGAGCTTAGTTTAATTTTTACTAGGGTTATATAGAAAAACTCCACAAAATTTGTATCTTTTAACTTTTTATTTATCAGTATTACCTAATCCATACAAAAATGTATGTTTAGTGAGCTGAGACTCGACTTCTGTACAAATTTCCCATTGTGGGTTTCCAATCTGGTGAGTATCACGTCTCTTGTTATTGGCAGTTTAGAGTCATGCACATCAGACTAAAAAGGCCAGTGTTTAAGGTTGAACATCTTTGATCATAAATTTTGAAATTAAATAAGGCTCAGTGGCTCAAAACTGTTCTATTATTATTTAAATGCTTTTAAGGTGAATATTGGGTAGTGATTTGTATGATCACCAAATATAAAACTTGTATAAATATAAAGAGGGTGCTTTCCAAGAATGAAGTTACTATTATTTGGAAAACCAGTTATGGGGTTTGTATTATACAGTGCTAGCTAGGGCATATGCTACATAGCCAAATAGTGGAATACTTTGACTGATAGGCCTGTTATGCAGGTAACTTGTGAAAAACCACCTAAGGGGGAATACCGCAAAGTCAAGCAAAAGAGTTATTGGGAATTTAACATTTTATTGTTGATAGAAAAGGGAAAATAAGATTTGGGTGACTCAAGACCACAGTGGGTGGTTTTTCCAAGGAAATGGATTTTAATAATAAAGGTTTATCTATACCAACATATGTCAGGAATAGAAAATCCACTTCTTACACAAATTTAGTGTATGAGTAATGATTAAAATTTATCAGAAAGGGGCTTTCTGATATCATTCTATGTAATTTTTTGTCATGCAGTTGACACACACCTATCATAGGGTGTGGAAAAACAATTATTTACTATGCTAAAATGTAGTAATGTGGTTGACCTAGGATGTCTCCCTAAGAGGAGTTCACACAAAATAGTTTTTCACTTTAAAATGAGGGTAAAAATGTTGTTTTTTTTGAAGGAAATTCGAAGTTCAAATGATTGAAAAACTATGATATTAAAATGGGTGATTAGGTCAGGGTAGGTTTCCTAATTGTAATGCATCCTTGTTCAATTTAATTCAAACCTATGTTTCTTAGTTGATTAAAGTGATTTTACACAATCGTTTCATCTCACTTCCTTGGTGAAATTATGATGGTGAGAGAAAACCATACCAAGATATCTGTTTGGTCAACTCTCCTTCCATGTGAAAATTAGTTGTATTGAATGTACTCAATTGACATGGGAAATAATCAACCAGGTCTTGTTTATCCCAAATAATCAAGAACATTCACTACCCCTTTTACACGTACTGACGACCGTCAAGTACTTCACCACTAATTCCTGGTCTATTCCATCATATATAAACCAGAAATTATTGGAGGGAGATAATGATTATTTTACCAAGGAAAAAAGGAATAATGAAATTAAAATTCAAGAATGACTTCACTTGATAATAAAATCCACTGTATGAAACTGAAAACAACTTTGAAGAAGAAATAAATTCCATTCAATTACATTCAAGAACTCAATCATTGCAACATAGAAAACCAACCCTTCTCCAATCACTCAAAAAGTTTACCCCACCATAGTAAGGTTAATCGAGATGAATGGGGAAGAAGAAGTAATTAAAACACTTTGAAAAAGAAAATAAATAAAATATAAAGCTGAAAAGTTCTCTTTATTGGTATCCCAGAAGGAATGGGATTGAATGAGAGATGCTTTGGGAAGGAGGTGAGGGCCTCCTTTTATAGGCAGAATTCTGGAATCCAAAAGTTTGTGCGTTTTTTCCCAATAAATGGCCAATTCATGCGTTTACCCCTTCATAAAGGTTGTTCCTTAATTCTTTTTACGTTAACTTTCAAAATTTCAGCTCATTTTGACACCGGATTAATGATTTATGAATTTTTCATTGGAGGTTTCTTTTTATTGATGAAGCTTCCAGTAAGGTTCCTCAAAAAGTATAACATTCAATGGAAGCTTTAATGACTTTCAAACTCCACCGAAGTTTGTGTAGATCCAGACCTATGTTTCTTAGTGCTATCCCTGGTGGAAGAACCTCAATCTGATGTGTGAAGGCCGAGTTGTGGTTCCATTATGGTGGTGGGTCCACGTTTTCTGCCCAAAAAAGTTTCTAACTTCAATGAATTTTTAGGCCCTTTAGATGGCCGAATAAACTCCTGGTCAAGAAGACAAAATTGGATGAAATAAAGTAAGTATTCTAAAAAAATAAGATTCACTCATTTTGGATTTATATGTTTCATGAAATGACTAAAATACACTTGATGGTAAAATATGTATAAAATCCAGAATTAGGCGTTTTTCCCCGTTTTTCTCAAAACACATCATAAATCCAAAATTGATTCATATAAGCTCAAATTGATTATTTGTTATGATTAAAACAATTTAAATTCATACAAAAAATGTGGAAAATATTAGCTCTATCAGCAGTGAATACATTGTACTGTGTAGTTTTAATCCATGCAGTGAGGACATTGCACTATGTAGTTTTAAGTCATGTAGTAAAAAAATTGGGTGGATTTAATTTTAGAGTATTTAGATTTGAAAAAATGTTTGAGACTCTCCAATTTCTCGATAATTTGTTTAGAAACATACTACCATGTTCAGGTATAGAAGGGAAGAATTGTAAACTATGATTTGGTAATTTTTGGACCTGATGAATGATATGGAAAAAAGGGCTAAGAGGGATTAGAGGAAGTATTTCCTAATAACAATGTTACCCTTATTTGATGAACCTGTTATGGGGGTTGTACTATGCATGGTTGACTAGGGCATATTCTCCATAGCCAAATAGTGGAATCCTTTGACTGACAGGCCTGTTATATAGGCAAATTATGCAAGGCCATCGAAGGGCACTTACCACATAGTCAAGCAAAAGAGCTCTCAAAATTTTGACATTCTATTGCTAAAATCCAAAGAAATTTCATGGATATTCATATTTTCCAAAGCATAGAGTTATGTTTATGGAGAAAGGTACATGAATACGGAAAGATTGTTTCCAATCACGATTTCCAAAGAATCATATGAATAAGATTTCTATTAAGGTCTAACCCAAATGTAGGGAGTATGGTGTCTGTAGTTTTAGGTCATATGACTAGGACCAAAAATGGAAACAATATATGATATGTGGTCAAATGATACAAGGTTATTTCATAATACATTGAACACACAGAGAGGGAAATATGTAAACCATGGTCTTGAAGAATTTCAGATAGAGAGAAAGGTAATGGTAGGAATATACATAGATGACTACTTTAAGATAACAATTATTGTATATTGTCATCAAAGTTTGAAGGGGAAAAAAGACACTTTAACCAAGAATGAAATTACCATTATTTGAAAAACCTGTTACGGGGGCTGTATTATGTAGGTCCAGCTAGGGCATGTGATGCATAACTAAATAGTGGAATCTTTTGACTAACATGCTTATTATATAGGCAACTTATTTAAGTCTACCTAAGGGCACATACAATATTTTCAGACAAAATAGTTCTCAGATATCAGAAACTCTGCCACTAAAAACCATAAAAAGATTATGAAGATCAGAAAATATTCAGGATTAAGAGTGTGAAATATGAAAGGGGTAATGATCAACGCATAGGATAAATATCTGAATCAATATTGGCCATGAGTTTTAAGTCTCTTACATAGATCTGACTCACATGTAAAAGGGGAACATTTCTTGTTTCCTTGGTGGGATCTCTAAAGAGATAACACAAAATGAAGACTCCCACATAGATTGTTAATTATATGTTGAAGAGGGGTAAAAAAGTATCTTATGAATGAGACTAGGAGTTAAGGCCTAGTTTTCACTATGTATATCAATGGAATGAGAATCAATCCATACGTAGTTCTTTGGGTGCTTTGCATTTTAATGTCATGAATCTAAGACTTTGTGTTGTGAAGTTTAGATTCATGTAGCGAGGACATGAAGTGATTTCGATGTAAGAAAAGGAATATTGTGGCTGGACAAGGGAATTAAACCCAAGTGTCACTATGTATCTCATATGGATGAGAATCAAGTCATACATAGTTATTTGAACATTCCCTATGCAAGTTTGATTCATACATAGGGAATAAAGGGGGTTTCTTTTTTATATCGGGGTTGGGCCCAAGATTGGAGATCTAGGTGTCTATATATATCTCATTAAAAATGAGAATCAAGACACACATAGTTCTTGAAATTAGGCCCCTATGCATATCTGATTCAGATATAAGGAGAAATGGAACTCATGTGCCACTAAGGAGTAGCATTGACATCAATGATGCTTCTATATTGCATCTCTTAACATCAAATAGAGAAGATGTTAACTGTACAGTTTAATTTCATGTAACTAAAAAAAATTATGTCATGCAGTTTAACATTGTGCGATAAGGAAAAGGATGCTATGCATTTTATCGTCATGCATCATGGACACTTATGGTTGTTATGCAGTTTAATGTCTTGCAACTAGGACTTTGTGCTGTGTAGTTTAGAGTCATGCAGCGAGGATATTGTATTTGTAGTTATACAAATTACTTCTTCAAGAATCTCACATTGGATGGAGTTGTAATAATCTCTCCATCCATTTAGATTATGGAATAAGCTTCATTTGGGTAGACATTATGTATGGAATAAGTTCTTTCCCACTTTTCCACAATATTTGGAAGCTTATTTCCTGGTATCATTGGAGTCCTGAGGACTAATACCAATTCCCCTTGAACAAATGAGCAGAGGCAAACCTTTTTGTTAAAAGATAATTTTTTCTGTTCTGATAGACTTCTAAATGATAAAAAGTATGAAATCTATTTTCATTTAATTGTTCTAGATCATCAAATTGTTTCTGAGATCTTTCATATGTAGAAAACTAATCACATATTTCAACTCAGAGTAAAGGCAATTTAATTTCAATTGGTAAGACTATTTCAGTGTCGTACGCTAATGAGTATGGAGTTTCCTGAGTGGTAGTATCAGTAGTAGTCTGATAAGCCCATAAAGCATGCAAAATTTTATCAGGCCAATATTTCTTGTCTTTATCCACTATCTTCTGGAGTATATTTGATAGGGTCTTATTAAAAGCCTCTATCTATCCATTAGCCACTGAATGATAGTGATATGAATCGTTAGATTTTATATTGTTCTCCTGATATAACTTTTTTACCTCAACAGAATAGAAATTTTTGTCATTGTCTATCAATATAGTATTAGGGACACCAAATCCGGTGATGATGTTAGTTTTGAAAAAAACTAACAATTCTTTTAGCTCTGACTTCTTTGAGAGATACTTCCTCCTCTCATTTGGAGAAGAAATCAATAATAGTAAAAATATACTTAAACTTCTTAGCCATAACTGGAGGATAAGTTCCAACTAAATCCTTCCCCATGCGGAAAATACCCAAGATTATTTAGCTGTATGTAACAACTCTGGGGGTTGATGAATGAAGTTGGCATGCACTTGGAAGGGAAAAAATTTCTTGGTGAAATCTATGAAATCTTGTATCATTGAAGGCTAGAAGTATCCAAACCTTTGAATTTAATCAAAAAACCTATGCCCAGACTGGTGATCACCAGAAGATCCTACATTTACTTCTTTTATAACAGTCATAGTTTCTTCTCCATCAATACACCTGAAGAGTATTCCATCAAAGCCTCATTTGTAGAGGATCTTCTGGTGATCTTGACTATCATAAAGAGTAAAATTGTCAAATCATTATCAGATCTGTTCTTTTTTAGCTTTATATGGTGTAAGTACTCCATTTTAAAGGTATTCCATGATGGGTTTCATCCATCCTATGGTATGACCATATGGAGCAGAAATAGGGATAATTTAATTAATTTACTCTATTCTAGTTTGAACGAAAGGTGAAACCACATGATGATGGGAAATACTAATGATTGTCTCATCCTGATTTGGATTTTCCGGGGCTGTGGCTGCATTATCCAATGCATCAGCTTGGGCATTTTGTGATTTATGGACATATGAAAATTTTGGATCTAAGGTAAATTCATCCATTAACCCTCTGACATAATCACACAAAGGTATTAAATCTTATTTTCTGATAGCATAATCTCCATTGATTTTTTTTGATTACCAACTATGAATCCACTTCCCTTTCAGGTGGTTTACTTGTACCTAGAGTGCCAATTCCAGACCTGCAATGAGAGCTTGATATTTTACCTCATTGTTGGTACCACCTTCTAAAAACAAGAAGGAATATGGCAACACTACCTTTTCTAGGGAGATAATTACAATTCCTAACCCAACTTTTTTGAGTTTAGGGTTTTCCATTATCTTCCCTATTGGACTTCTAGAGGCACCATCAAAGTACATTTCCCATGTTTAGGGATTATCTTGAATAAAGAAGACATATTCATCAGGAATTTTAGTATTCAATGATGTATCTTCTATAGATGGGTTTTCAGTAAGGAAATCATCCAGAGCTTGTCCATTTATTACCTTCTGAGGCACAAACTGGATATCAAACTGTTGCAAAATAACTTCCCACCATACCAAAATCCCTATAAGCATAGGATGACTGAGGATAAATTTGAGCAGGTTATTGCGAGACACTAATTGGACCTCTTGATGTTGCATGTAGTTTCTCAATTTCTGAACTACAAAGATTAATGACAGGAAACACTTCTTGATACTTGAATATCGAGTCTCTATGTCAAGCTTAGTTTAACTGAGATAGAAAATGTTGTTTTCATTACCAGTATTGTTCTTTAGGTCAAGGAAGACTCCCAATGATCGCTCTAAAGATATCACATATAGAATAAGTGGCCTTACTTCAATAGGTGGTATTAATACCAGTGGACTCAAGATATATTTCTTGAGGGTATCAAATTCCTCTTGGAAGTCTTCAGTCTATTGATAGGTGACTCCCTTCTTCATTAATCTGGTGAAAGGTAAACACTTTCCTGTCAAATTGGTGATAAAGCACTAAATATAGGCCAAGTGTCCTTGAAGTCCTCTTAATTCCTTCAAATTTTGAGGAGGTGACATGCCAATGATTTATTTTTTCTTCTCAAGATCAACTTTGATGCCACGATGACATACAATGAAGCTAAGTAATTTTCTTGAGGTTACCCGAAAATCACATTTTAAGGGATTCATCTTCAAACTATGTTGTTGAAGTTTATTGAATATGATCTAAAAATCAGTTAGGTCATTAGAACGTTATCTATATTTAACTATCAAATCATCCACATAAAATTTGACAAATTTTCCTAAGAAGGGTTTGAATATATGGTGCATGGCACGTTGATACGTTGCATCTGCATTCTTTAAGCCAAATAGAATTGTCCAATAGAAAAACACACCTTGAGGGTCTCTGAAGAATGTAAAATTTTCATCCTATAGGTCCATGTGTATTTGATTGTACCCAAAGTATCCATCCATGAAGGAAAGAGCCTCATAGCTAGCTATTTCATCAATAAAAATCTATGTGATTAGAATTAGAAATTCATCTTTGGGATAATGCCTGTTAATATATCTGAAATCAATGAAAACTCTGATTTTCCCATTCTTCTTTTTCACCAGGATAATGTTGAACAACCACTTGGGATATTAAAACTCCCTAAAAAATTTAGCCATGATAAGATTATCGACTTCAACATCAATTTTAGAGGCAAGAGTCGGGTGTGTTCTTCTTACTGCCTACTTGAATCCTCAATGTTCTTCTAAGAAAAACCAAATGATGAGTGCATACATCAGTATTAAGACCTAGAATTTCTATATAGTTAAAAATAAATATATCTTGATGTTTCTTTATAAATTAAGTATACATCTATTTCTCTTCATAAGTCACAGACACACTAATTAGAGTAGGGAGTGAATCTTCTTTTGTACATATATTTCTTTCTCTGAGCTCATCCACAATAATGGAGACACGTTCCTCAAATGATAGAGGAGAGTCCCTGAGATCTTATTTTTATTCTTCATTATGTGTCACTTCTTGTGTTTCTACTTGAATAGTAGGTGATGAATAAAAGCTTTCAAAGATAGGGGAGGAGTCAGTATTTGAACATCCATAAGAAGAGGCCACCATTTCTGACCCTACTGATGATGAAGGGTCTTATTGGAGTAATAAAGAGGAGATGATGGGTTGGGAATCAACATACTTCTCTTCCTGTAGTTTTTCAACAACTTATTATAGTCTAATTGGTGAATCATATACTTTCTTAAGTTCAGTGGATGAAATAAACACATCTCCATTTAAGTTTTCCCCGCCGCTTGGTAAATCAACAATTTATCCCATGTTGTCAGGCTCGATTTCCACAATTGACATTATGAAATTCACTAGATGAGTGATCAGATTTGGGTTTATCCTTTCAATTTTATTGATAGGAAACACATAATCTATACTCAAATATTTGAATAGGTTTTATGATATCTTTTCCAAGAGATTCGGAGCATTGATTATGGTTACCTCTTTTGTCATGGACCTTGTTCCCTTCGTGTGATAAAATTCAACCTCAATATACTGATATTCACATATTTTGAATGGATCCTTGTCACCATAAAATTTCCTAATTTCACCATTTAAATAGTACTTAAAACATTGGTTTTATGATGAAGGAATGGATTCATGTTGATGTAGCAAAGGCCTTCCAAGCAGAATGTTAATGGCTATGTCCTAACAGACAACCATAAAATCTGAATTAGACACAAGATCTCCAAACTGAGTTCTAAGTGTAATCTCACCCATAGGTTCTTACTCATTCTTGTCATAAACTTGAAACATTAAAGTGGAAAGTGATAATTCAGATTTAGTGAGGCCCAATCAATGAAGTGTTTGAATAGGAATGAGGTTGACTCCTAAGACATTATCAATGAAGGCTCATTGGATGTCTATATCATTGACCATGATAGATAGATACAAGGGAATAATGTACCCATGTACAACATCATATTCATCTTCATCTGTAAAATATATAACTTCATGATATTCTGTAGGATCATTCTCTATATGGTAAACCTCAGCAGCAACAACTTTGGTTTCAAACTCGTGAGGACTTGACAAAGGCTTAATAAGTGCTTCTCAAAGATCTTTTGAAAGATTCATGGAATCAAAAATAAAAAAATTGGTTGATAATTAGGATAGCTGTTTCAAAACATTATACCTTTGGTCTAGAGGTTTGTGTTTTCTAGCATAGAAGTGTGGTTTTACTGGTGCCTCGGATGTTGACACTCCTAATGTAGATGAACCCTATGTCAGAGAAAAAGCTGGAAATACTTTTAGTTTTGGTGGATTAAAATGACTAGATCTATCTAATTTCTAAGAGAATAATGGTATAACCTCTAATTGGTCCTCCAAAATAATCATGTTAGGAATGATCCTGTCATGTGTGGTATAATCTATTTGTTCTTTTTGAGCTCGTTGAAGGGATCTCCCACAAGTTTCCGCCACATATACAGCTCGAGCATGGGTATATTTAAAATAGTGGCTTCTAGAAAACCCATGTCTTCCCTTGTATCCTCAACCATGTCTTCTTCCTCTAGTTCCCCAGTTAGGTATAGGTAATTCAGTCTCATCATAACCAGAATAATAATTTTCATAGGGATCTATTAAGTGGATAACATTGATGGAACCAAAGATAAATTCTTCATCTGATGAATATTTTTTTGACAGGTCAATTATGGTTATGCCATTTAATGTGGCGGTGCTCGTGTTTTTGAAATAGATGTCATGAAATCTTCCAGAGTCAATGAAAACTTTGGCCTTGACATGAGACCATCCTCTTCTGACTACTCTTTTTTCTTCTAATCACATCGCTTCTTTGAAGATAGACCTTTGGAGGACTGATATTTTGATGAAGGTGGTTTTTCTATGGCGGGAGTGAAAGAAGACACAATCATTTGTTTCAACTATGTTCATATAATTGCATGAGTTCGGTTGATCATTTTACTAATCATCCAATAATCATATTTCTATGCATTTTTACTTTTGACTTCCTATTATTTTCCTTCTTCCTCTAGATCATTAATAGTAACACATGCTACTTGGTCCAAAGAACTTTTCAGTTTCACTTGTCCAAATTCTACCTTTTTTTGTAGGTGGTATTTAAAAACAAAACACTCTTGAATGGGATTCCCCAAAATTTGGTGAAAGGGAAAATAATTCGGAAGATATTCATCTCCTTATTTGTTTGGTTTCTTCAGCCTTGAAAACTGAAATAATTTTTTTTCCAAAGATGAGATGGAGTAATCGAGATCCTGTTCATTCCGAAAAGAATAAAATTTGTTCTTTAAATACTAAAATTTTCTTCGCATTTAATATTTTTTATTATCTTTATGAGGAGGTCATTGCTATTGAAACTCAAGAGGCGGAGCCCTTCGATATGATGAAGGTTTTGAAGTGGATGTAGGTACAGGTGCTTACTTGAGTGTGACTGTAGCAGCCTCTGCTTTACCAGTTCTCCTCCCTAGAGCTGATGGAATTACATGAGATTTATCTTTAGTTTCCATAATATAATCCTCCACCTATTGGGAAATTGAATAAAGGTCTCAAAACCCTCCTGTGTATTTCATAGGGATCAGTGGTGTGTGTAACTCATCATGCAGATTTGCCACATAAATTAGAAGAAACTCTTCTTGAGGGAGTGACATATTTAAGTAATGTGTTAATCCTTTTCATCAAGCAATGAAATTTGAAATGCTTTCATTTTCTCTTTGTTTGAAATTTGTAAGATAAAAAATTATTTTCTTTGGTAGCATTGAGCTGAATTGAAGAAGGAATTTCTCACAAAGATCTTCCCATCCAATAATTGATCAAGATTGAAAAATTATATACCAAAAAAAAGCTGGTCCCTATAATGATTTCACAAAGAATATGAGATTTACTACTTCTTGTTGTTGAGGAGTCCCCATCATGGGATCAAAATGAGAAACAAAATGTGTTAAGTGTTGTTCTAGATCCCTTAAACTATTAAAGATTGAGAATTTAGTATTTACAATGTTTGGTAGGGGAGGGATCAGATCCAACCATTCAGGGTAAGCTCTCTTTTCTGGTTTCACTAGTGCATCCTGTTCTTCCATAGATTTCAACCGAGTTGTTAATGCATCAATTGTGTTCATAAGCATTTGGGGAATATCTGGATGAGCTGGGACCTATACAGGTACTGCAGTTGGAGCTTGAACTGAGTCAATGACCAAAAAAACAACTAGTGGTGAGGATGCTGGTATTTGTCTTGGATAACCCTAGAGAACATGACTATAAGGATGTGTTTGATCCTTCCCTGGATGTGTACCCAATGGAGGGGATTCCTTATCCGCATCTATATTTACAAAAAATCCTCTTTTCTGAGGAGTTTCTACAGGATGTGCAAGTTGAGGATTTTCCTGGGGAGCATGTCTAGCAGAAATACTGCTTTGAAGTAACTCTGTATTGAGTCTTTTCAACTCTTTAATCTCCTCTTATTGATGCAAAAATCTTTCTTCAAGTGAAATATATTGACCTTATCTATTGGAAAAGTGAGATGTGATCTGAATTTTACCTTTCCCCTTATTAGATGCCTTTCGAAGGGGTGGGAGTTGGTTACTTGAAGGCATACCTAGAATATGGGTAAGCCTATAATTCTAGGTATACACACCTCCTTCATTTTCTTTAGTGTTTACATTATTATGGATGAGAACTTAATAGTATGATTCCCCTTAACTAGAATCACTTTCTAGAGGATCTTATGCAATGGTATTAATGAAATTTACTAATTCATAATGCATTGATGGAATTCTATTAGTATATTTGTAAGATCACCTCCTTCTGTATCTTCCATTAGACTCTGTTTTCCTATATGATGAATTCATGATAACTATTTGAAGAAAAGTAACCTGAAGTGAATCCTTGTATAGTTTAGTTGTGAATTCACTTTGTGTATTCTTCCCTAATCGGGAGAAAACTGACTTCCGTTGATAATGGGATTGTAGATGTGAAAAAGCCCCCAGCCATGCAGGCTGGGGATGTTCCTATTCTTTTTATTCAAACCTTTTGAAATTGTTTATTGAATTTGAAGGTTGAATTAAAAAATCCCCCATCCCTATAAGATGGGGTGGAATTTGAACTACTGTAGATGATATCCACACAACTTCTCTTATAATTTTGTGAATTTTGGTCTGAATATTGGATGGGTACAATATCTAACAACCACTCAAATCACCTGTTTCAAAAAACATCTATGATATTTCAAACATTTGCAGAATCTAATGGATGAAATACTATAAGAAGAAGGCATATTTAAGATTCTTAGATGCTTGATGAAATAGTATATCAATAGCTTTCTTTCTTTGGGCCTAACTCTGATGATAGCTATTTGAGGCATGTTCTTGAGTGTATACTTGATTACACACAATTGTTTTTGATTGTAGCCGGCTGTGGGCAATAACATTTCATGATACCACTTTTGGAAGGCTTTGATAATTTTGGAGTGTAGTGAAATTAAATGATCTGTGTGCACCCCATCTGCTAATACGAACACCAGACGGGGTATCATAAATTAACTGGTGTAGCCTCTTTCGTGCATCAATTCATGCACACTGAAGGGTTCTCTGCTACCTTTCATCCTTTGGATGTCGGGAAACTAAGAGAGATGCCAAGTCTATTTGGTGTTGCAACCCTTCTATTACCTTCACATGATTTTTATATTCATCATATTTTAATAATTTGGTTTTCAAATAATGAAGATTTTTCCATAAGTTGAGGTGGACATCATGAATGCAATATTTTTCCATTAATTCCAAAATGTTGTATTGAGAGTTTTCAAAAGGCCAGAATATAACTGGTACTTCTCCTTTGGCCAATTGTTTTCTCATGTTCAAAATATCTTCATCATATTTTACTAGACATTTCTTCACTTGGTCTGACCAAAGTGGACACCACTCAATTGTTTTATTAAAAACAATGGAATCAGCCACTTTTTCGTCTGCTACATTAGAAGACAAATGACCCAAGGGAGGTTTAGAGAATGATCTTCCCCTTAAGGTGTCTTATGGTTGAGAAATTATTTCACATGTTAATTACAAGGTATCATACATGACTGGCCTTGTGTTGGAAAGTGCCTCGAGATAAGAGGGTTTTCTCATTACTATATTGTCAATTAGGGAATTATCATGACAATGAGAAACACTACTACAGAGAGAACTTTCACAAAAAATTCCATCATGGGGAGGACCACCATGGTGGATTTAAGTAAGGGATAAATCCTCTTTATCCTTGGCCTTCTAGCCACACGAAGGGTTGTCGTGGCTCTAATCTGAAGATAGGCTCTCTATATTGACCGAATTTTCATGAAGCATGACCTCATGATGAAGTTTCTGATGGGGAAATTCAGAATTACTACTACGAATCCCACAATTTGGTAATGGGAGGGTAGGATCTTGAGCTACAATATATAAATGTCTGAGGGCTTCAAGAACTCCATCATTAAGAGAATCTAAATCGTATATTGGATCTTGATTTTACAACTATGTTTGTCATTAATTCTTCTTAGATGCTCTCTTACACTTAGTTAGGGCCACTTACTAGGAAAATTGGTTATCATGGAAAGGTGTATGTGCCTACCTTGGAGTGGTCATCAGAATGGTCCAATTACCTCCAATTGGAAAGGATGTATGTTCCCGATCCGATTTTCTATATGATATGGAGGAGTATACCTCATAACCCTGCTGTATTTGAACATAGGTGTGTATCTTCTCCAAGATGGAATGCCGATGTGTCATCCTAGATGTGGGGACAGAGTTATGTGTCTATTCCCCGGGTACTACTGAAGTTTCTGTTATGATATTCTGGAATGTTTCCAGAATATGGGTAGGGATTTGTGTTTTTCCTTTCACCATTGCTAAAATATGTTTGGTGACTTCAGCATCCAGAATAGGAATATATGTCCATTACATATTTTGATTAAGTTTATGTGCATGCTTCTATCCTCCCTTTCCTTTTAGCGGATACTGACAGTACTCATGTATGAGAGTAGAGAGTTGAGTCTTCCCCATGTTTGTCATCATAGCTTTCCAACTGACTTCTCTAGGTGCTTCCAAATGAAACTATTGGAAGGATTGATGAATTCCAATAGGTGTATGTTCCTACAGAATATTTTCTATCAAGCATGGTTGAAGGAATATTTTAAATGCTGACAGATGAGACTGCTAGCAGAATTGGTGAGTGTAAGCAGGTGTATGTTCCTGTTTACCAGTTGCACCATATTTGATTGATGATATTACTTAAATGCAGTCATACGAGCCTACTGACTGGATGATAGTTTGTAAATAGGTGTATGTTCTTGTTCATGGTACTCCACCAAATTTAACTTGTGGTATTTGTGGGTTATTGCCAGACGAGTCTGCTGGCCAGCAGAATTAGGAGGGATGGGTGTATACTCTTGCTCGTTGTTTGCCATCGAGTTCGGTTGATGGACTTCTCTAGAGGGGGTAAAGGTAAGAAATTTCTCCCTATTGACAATAAATTTTCCTCTATGTTTCATCTTTCATGCTCGGGTCTGAGGGGCCTGGTCCAAAAAACTGAAGGCAACACCCCCATCATGTTGGTGGTTCACTACCGCATGATTCGACTGGCAGCGATTATTGGTGGGAGTCCTTGGGAAGGACCCCTGTATCTTTGAATTGAGGAAATTAGTGACCTATTGATCCACTTTCCTATTTTATGGGAGGTACTGGTAGTTTCAATTCCAGGGATAAAGACCCAAAACGGTTGAAGATGGTGGTTAGCACCATCTACTTCTTGACCACCGGTCGTTGCTGACTGGACGGCCGAGGGTTGTTGTTAACTTGGGGAGCATGCCGGGCAGCCTCCAAGGTTTGGATGGTACCATGTTTATGGTATTCCCTTACTAGTATATTGGAGATCCAGTGTTGAAGATGCTGAGTTGGTGATGTCATCCTTCCAACGGATGAGGATCCAACTTGAGCAATGGTCGGAGCATTTGATGCAAACTTGAAGGAATCCATTTGGAGTGAAGGGAGTTCTGAGAAAAATTATAAATAATAATAAAATCCATTAAAGAAAAATATTTTAGATGGATACATTAATGATTGATTCCTTTTTTTGGCCTTCCCTTATCAATTGATAGGGGCCTGACAGGTGGGTAACACTATTAACTTGGTTAAGGATTCACGTCAGGTTCACCATTTTTGTTTCATAGTTCCTTGGAATGTGTGTTCTTGTTAAGAATAAATAATTCTAGGTGATTTCCATTGGATTTATTAATGGAACTAAAAATATCCAACAGTTCTTTATCTATAAGGGACATGCTTTCCAACGGTAGACGTTTGTTGAGTTTAAACTTACGATACTTAAGAACATACATTGGTCGAGAGGATGGGTGGTCAGACTCATCACACCTTTTGGGGGAAATTATTTTCTACTCGAGGAATATATTTATATATTTGATATATTTTCATGAATCCTTATTAATTTACCAAGTATAACATAGGTTTCCCTTGTAATTTTCAATCAATTATTAGTATGTGTAAATTTAGAATCATCCGTATGTATTTGAGGTTCTTTATTAATGGAGACATCCATATGTATTCAAGGTTTTCCATCAATGGTATCCTCTCATATATTATTTAGAGATTCTTTTAATCATCATTATGATGATAGTGGTTTTTAAGACACTCATTGGGGAACTCTAGAATTTATCATCATCTAGGGAGATGAAAGTTTGTTTTGATGTTGGGATCATACCCATAAATGGGCTACCAATGTATCCTTGTGAAAGAAATCAGAACCCTCATAGTTCAACGCCGCTTAATGGGACACATCATACCTTTTAAGGTCATGTGATAAGGACCTAAACATATAGTTTAATGTCATCTGGTAAGGGCATCTAAGAGAAAGGTTCTTAGTCAAGTTTTGGTGTGGGACTTATGCCTAAGCATCCCAAGGAACGTGGAAATAATATGGGTTTCCAAGTAATATTAGAACATGTTGGTAATATGACCTAATAAGAACAGGTTTGATTTTAAGTGTTGGGTTTGAAATTCAAGGAAGCTTCCTATGTATCCCATTTTGATGGGAATCAAAGCCCATGTAGTTATATGAGTCTCATAGGAGAGTGTAGTCCTTTGAGAGATATGATTTTGGGCTTACTTCTTGAAAAAGGATGCCTTTGTGATTTGGGGGCTTAATTCAGGGTGTACTCCTAAGGAGGATGCCCGAATTAAGAGAATTAGGGTTAGATTCCTGAAAAGGATATCCAGTGAGCTTGGTCCTTGAGAAGGCTTCCTACGTATCTCAATTATGGTGGGAATCAGAGTTTTCATAGTTCATTATAGTGAGTGATTGTGAAGATGTTATGATCATCACAAATCTCAAAGCCCACGTGATTCATGCTCACTGTGAGAAACATGAGGATGTCAAAGATTCAACAAACACACCCACACTTTTCCTCCTTCGTTGGTGGAAGAGGAAATTCCTACAGTGGTGAGTGTGGAATAGGCTGATGCGACTAGGGAAGAGGGTGAGGCGATGATCCTTCCCTCTATTCTCTTTACATTAGACAAGGGTCCAATTCAAGGAAGGAGTGAAGGTGAAGGAAGTAAAGACGAGTAAGACTGAAACTTTATACTTCAAAAAGTTAGGGGATTACACCAGGATGGATACCCTAGTAGATCTAGGTAGAGGAGGGAGACTTATCATTTTCTTTAATCGAAAATTATGTTTGATCCATACCTTCCCTACCAAAGACCTGAGGTTATGGGTTTTAGAGATGAGAAGGGGAGGTCAGAACCCAAACCCTAATTCTCTAAACTGGGAACTTCCCAACACTATTAATGGGAGAAAGGTCCATGTGACTGTGAATATAAAAACCCACATACACTCCATGAATCCTAAGCCCATTGCAAAAAATATGTG
The DNA here is from genome assembly GCA_963277665.1 of Viscum album. Taxonomy (NCBI): domain Eukaryota; kingdom Viridiplantae; phylum Streptophyta; class Magnoliopsida; order Santalales; family Viscaceae; genus Viscum; species Viscum album. Next base: position 716,263,150 of record OY728140.1, on the reverse strand, counting down.
GGAAACCTCTGACTGTGGATATACAAACCGAAAATATGAGACATGTTGATGTTCCTTTCCCAAAGGTTTGATAAGTCTGAATGTTTTGGTGGAGGATTCAACTTAGTACCTTTAAAATAAGGAAACCAAGGAAGGAAATAATTTGACATTAGTGGATTTGATGAGGGTTTACAAGATAATGTGTAGGCCTGGTGCATAGCCATGCAGCGTAGGTACCCCGCATAGGTGCACCGTGTAGGTACCTCGCGTAGGTTTTCCATGTAGGTGTACCGCATAGACCTTAGAGATGACTGAAGAAAATGATTTAACATAGGGAAACCAACTCTATGAAAGCTTCAAATTGTGAAAAACTTTAAAAACATACTTATCCCATCTAATTATCTCTTCTCTCATGTCTTTAGAGAGCTACCTAAGACAATTTGAGGGATCTGGGAAAAAGATCTACGCAATGGGAACTTCAGGAAGTCTTTAAACTTTTGCAGTTGTCAAATGAGGATCCCAAGGGTCCTATTTATAGGAAAAAAGGGGGTTATTCGAAGGAAATTTGTTAGAAAAGGTCCACTGTGCAACACCTTCATGTATTTATGTCGTGTAGGTGGCAGAAATAATACTGCCATGCAGGTCATTGAAAATTTGTACTAACTTTTAAATCTTCAAAATTTTTCCTGAGATTTTGAAATATCTGGGGGATATCCTCATAGTCATTTTCTATTACCAAGGAGTGTAAACATGGATAAATAATCATGGGTAATAATGTAGTGATGTTTTATTAAAGAAAGAAACATGTATCAATGAGATTAACCTCACATTAGAGTTGTATGTTAAGTCAAAGAAGATGAGGTTGAAAACAAAAATGTTTTGAATGAATTTTTAATATAAATTTTACTCAAAGGATAACTAAAATTAATGATTTGGATTTAATTGAAAAAAAGGTATGGATCATAAAGAAAAACCACATCTATCTACTTGAGAATAACTAGGAAGGACCCACATCCTCAATGCATTTAATTAAAATAACTATCGTTTAAATGATTCATGTTTAAGGGGTGATTTTACCTATGGGAATAATGCAATAGCTTTTGATAAACCAAATATGGATTAAAAATACTAGCCAATAAAAAGTAGTTCAATCAACCTATTATAGGAAATAAAGTTGTTTCAGTCTATGTGGTATAAATATTTACTACAAGTAGTATCCATATAATGTATATAAAAAATATTAAACCTTGTATTAAGAGGAGGATTTCTTAAGTATGGTGAAGATACTTTAGGATAAAAAATAAGAGTGACCCCTATGATGGTTATCATTCTAAATCTTATTATAAGTGAAATAATTGATAGGTTTTTGCATTGAAGAGACTTTGTAGGCTGATTTTGGAATTTGGAGAACCAATAACATATTGATATGGGAAGATAAATTGTTCTAAGAAGTTATATAACACACATACTTTGTGTTACATGTTTATTCACTAATGGTTTTTTAAAAGTATGTATGATATAACAAGGGTATTTCTTTGATAGGAGATAATGTTTGAGACACAATTTATTTATAGAAGAAAATGATTTAAATGGATAAAATATATTTTGGTAACATGTTAATTTATTTCCTACCCAAATTTTTGATTCAAAAAAATTAGAGGATTTATTTTTATCTTATTGTAAAGTGGTAGGTTCATCCACAAAAAAATTAAGAAGTAACAGTTACAAGTAATATTGATGAGCCATCTAAAAAATGTAGAATATTTCTAACAAGTGGGTTCAATAAAGTGGTATAGAGACAAAAGATATAAATTATTGGATTTTATGAAATAATAAATTTCGTACGAGGATAAAGAAAGATGATATATATTTAGAGTTGATGATGATAATAAATTTATTGGTATGGGTTATAAAGGAGGATCAATGGAGTGTTTTCAAATGGGGAGAAATATTTTAGAAATAATAGAGAAATAGTAGATAAAAAATTTTTCAAAGTGGTTTTTTACAAGTAGTTTTACATTGAAAAAATTTTGATGAATGAGTGTAACATATTGAAATAAAAACTATTGGAGAGGTTTTTACTCTTAATTTAATCATAAATAAAATAATTGAATGAAAATTTGATATATTTAAACTTACTAAAAGATGAAAAATTAGAAATTATAAAATTGATGTTACATTATACCATTGAGTTATATGTCAAGGGGGTATAATTACTTCACATTGAAATTATCACATGCACAGAATTATTACATAATTGATCAAGACATCCTATAAATTTTATTTTCAAAAGGAGGGAAAATAATGTGCCATAAATTCATAATCAGTTGAAATAATAAACTATGATAAAATATATTAACAGATTAATTTTGAAAAAAATTCATAAGGGATATTGTTTCAGTAAAAATATTGGTTTTTATTGGATTTATGATCAATCACTTGGGGTTTATGTGTTATTATTATGTTATATTTGTTTTCAAGGATTTATTAGAAAGTACTTACTAATCATATATAATTAATTGATAAGGACAATTTTATTCTTTTTCATTGATAACTACTCATAAATATGATGATCATGTTATATATAGAAGTAAAAAAGAATGAAATAGATAATACATGGTGAAAAAAGGATTCATATATAGTAAAGGAAGAAGAATTTAGAGACCCAAAGCATGAGGTACATTGACATTACATTACTTTTGCGGAATATCTAATATATAACAAAAATAGACACCAAAGGACCGTAATAGTTTAGTGTCTTTAGAAACTCGGAATATAATCTTCTAATCTTGGTGAAAGATCTTTAACATCTCCCATAAAGATCTTCCTTTTTTTACCTAAAACATTTCTTTATATCCGGGGGAAAAGAAAACATATAAAGGGTGAGATCAAATTCTTAGTAAGGGTAAGCATGGATAAAATAAAACAAACCATATACATTTAAACTTCAAAACATGAACATAATATTTAAACATAAAAATCATGAGTAATGATATAAAACATGGAAGTACGTAAGGAATAGATCATAATGGATCATCAATCAGGATAAAATATCATGGGAATAAAGCATATAATTGTGGAAACCATTAAGAACATGTTATGATTTCCATAGTAGCCAAGACATTGCTGCTAAGACCATCTTAGTGGACAAATTCCCTTTCTGAATCGAGTTCACTTCTCGTTCCAGTCCTGTATCACTGAACCAGATTAACTTACCATTCCAGCCATGTCTATCTCATGTGATATAAATCTTTACCTAATGAATTGGAGGTAGATATAGGTCCCACCCATCTCATAATTAAATCATTCTTACTTGTTCCACAACTTGAACATAAATCATTCATCATTACCCAAAGTTTAAAATGGGTTTCATAAACATCATCCCATCATAACATAATACATACAAAAAAAATGGATATCATTTCATCATAATAAAATTGAAACCATGTAAATCATAGATAAATTACACTTTAAACATACACATATGAAATATTTTCATCTTAGATGGAAAATGGTTTTGATAAAACACTTGAAATGAATTCATGAGGAAAATATCCTTTCTTCTTCAAAATCATTTGATTTTCACAAAATTCCATGAAATTTTAAAAGAAAAGGGTTTTGTTGAAAATAATCATGCAATCTTGTATAGGAATCTTCATGAAAATTAGGGGTTATGAAACCATAGAAATATGTTCACGCCGTATAAGTTAAAAATAACATTCTCCTTGTACTTTTTTCGGAAAAGTCAAAAAGTTCCTTGTGTGGTAAGCAAAAGTAAGATTCATTTCATAACATGTGGAAAAATTCAAAAATGGGTAAAAAGGACTTTAAACATACATGAATTTTTTTATAAAACATGGGCTTGGATGATAACAATAACCCTAGTAAATACTTACGAATAAACAATCTCGAATAAAAACGAGATTGGAAAAGTTATCCCTTACCTTATGTCTGATATGCTTCGTATGTATCCGGACCTCCTGTATAATTATTTAAATAATGTTATTGACTTATTAAATAATCATATTCATTGTTATGATATCATATATGGTTCAATTATGACTTTATAATACCCATTCTTTTATAAATTCTATGTTAAAGCAGCGTTTTGGGTAAAATCATTTCATTTATCGTACGTGTTTTGATTTGTTGTTCTTGATATTATTATTACTTATATCATGATTTAATTACTTCCAGAATGTAAATCATGATTTATATATCATATATATTCAGTATATATATATATATATATATATAATAGATAGATGAATGAAATTAAATACACCGTTCATGGAGACGGTAGGTCGTACGTACGCAAGAACGTTGTTTTTCTTTCCTTATTGACTTGAATGGAATTAAGTAGATGACATACATATATATATATATACATAAATCCAGTAGAATTATTATTTCATATATATCATGATCATTTATTATATATACTTTAAAATCATTCTTGAATTGTTAACATGGAAAATGAATCTCATCGCGTCGTGGAGACGGTAATCCGTACGTACGCATGAGCAATGATATCGTTCCCATATTTATTGATTTGAATTAGAGTGGATGATATAATATAATATAATCATTATGATGTTATAATAATAATATATAGTTATTCTTTACACCATTATACCCATCTAAGTAAGGTGGTGGTGGAAAAACATATTACACCACGGCATGGTGACGGTATTCCGTACGTACGCACGTGCGGTGATTTCGTTTTTCGTAGGATGGATAGAAGGTGAAATGGGGTTGTTTTATTATAATAAAATATCAGTATACAATTAATACTGATGTTATTACTTTATAATTAAACAACTAAAGAAGAAGGAGTTGAAGAAGAAAGAAACTGGAAAGAATCGTTAGAAGAGATTACCTCTTCTTCAACGCACCTCCTTTAAACTTCTTCTTAGGGAACTAGAGTTAGTCTTTTGAGAAGACTAGAACCTCTATTATATAACTAGAGAGGTTGAGAATAGTAATTGGTAGGTTTTTGCCGAGCTTCAAGGCTCAAAAGGGTGTGAAGAGAAGAGGTAAGGGGTTCCCTTTTTATAAGGGAGGAGAGGGGCACCTTAGGAAAACTTAAAATATTATTTTATAATAAAGCCATATTCGGTTTTTAATAGCTTTAAATTAATTTATTTCAAAGATAAGGTGGGTATGGGTCTAAATCCTCTCATCCAATAGGTTTTAGACAAGTTTAGGTTATTATTTTATCCTTATCATTTAGATTTAACTCTATGTTAAATAATTTAACTTTTACCATGTCTTTTTGTTTTCTTACACTATATGGTTAATAAACTTAATATAACAAGCCAAAATAACCCCAAGTGGTTAATTATTAATATATATATCCTTATATAATTCATCTAGATGAACCTTATATTTTTAGGAATAAAATAACAATTAAGAATATAATATTTGTTTAAAAAAACTATTTTATATCAATTTTGACACTATTTGGTACTTGATTTTGGTGAAAATTATAATAGCATTATTAGTTCGAAAAAAGTAAATTAAATCATTACTAAAATGTCATATTAACCTATAAAATTATTTTAATTCATAAAAAGTCTAAAATTACATTTATTTGGGTATTTATAACATTAATTATGTTAATATTTCATTAATAAGGTAATTACTGCCTTATCATTGTGTCATAAATAAATTAATTTATTTAATGTCTAAAAATTATAAATAAAATACCATTATGTTGTAAATACTTTTATCTTTCTAGTGAATATTTATAGTATAATTTATCTTATGTATAACCCTATATTAAAAATGTTTTAGTTATTAAACTTTGATTTTAACTATTTTAATTCTTCTTTAAATAAAATAATAATAAATGTCCTAATCTAATCCAAGTGGACCTAAAGGGTAATATTTTATTCCTAAGGTTGTTTTTGGTCTAATTACACTTATCTAATAGAATTGAGACATGTGTTAGGGTAATAGTAATATCATTTTTACCCTTAATTACCCTATTTACTATTAACCGTGGTAAATAAAAGTAAAAAATTACTATTCACCAAAAATTATTTTTATATTATTGAACCACATTTTACTATTTGATATTAACCGTGTCTCTTTTATTTTAGAAATTCCACTCACAGAAGCAGTAAAATTGAGTTTTATGTAAATTTTCAAATTCTCCTAGGAGGTGGGTAAAAGATGGTGAAAAGTTCAATAAAATTATTATAAAATTACTCCAATTAATTACATTGAACTTATATAGGTATTATGTATCAATTTTGACCTAATTAAATTTAAATAAAATAAATAATTATTTAAATAAAAAGTCGGATTTTAAATAGTAACCCAGTGTTTTCACTATTCATCAAAAATTGAAAGTTTTCAGAAAAATACCAAAAATTCACCATAGGATAATTTCGATATTCGGAATCCAAAAATGGAGTCCATTTCGAAAGATAAAATTTATAAAATTTAAAAAAGTGGGTATTACTATTCATAATGGCTAGTTTATATAACATATCGTTTTTTAGTGAAACTCGGTATTGCGTACAACACACACTATCGTGGAAGGTCGCGATTGCGTGTAATGCAAGCCAAGTCAGGGATGCGTGTAGTGAAAGATCCTTTTGGTGTAGCGTACAACACAAGAAATCAATAAAATTAAAAAAAAAATTATCATAAAATCTCATGGTGTTACATTCTACCCCCCTTAAAATGAATTTCGCCCTCGAAATTCATCAGGGTTATAAAGGTTTACTACTCGAAAGTTTCTTTAATAGAAACCCACATCATAAAAAGGAATACCAAAACTTATCTTTAAAAACTAAAGTATGAAACGTAACGGTTACCCAAATTAACTAATCATTGGGTTTCCACATAGGAGAACATAGGTGAAAATATGGATATAGAAGAGAAATATAACCATCATGTTCTGATGGTTAGTGGTAGAGAACATGGCTATGAAAAAGCCAAAAATCACAAAGCCAGAAATTTGTGATGATCTAAGTTACCATCTGATTCATCGGATATAAGGGCACTAGGAAAACATTTTTGGTTTTCAAGATCATTTCTCTAAAGTTGAAGAATTTTAATTAGAAGAAATACTTACTTTATTTCGGTATAATCTCACTGTTTTTTGTGACTTGAACAATTTCCACTTCATATCTTAAAGAAATGAAGTTTAATTTTTTATTCGTGAGGTGTTAGCAGATCATGTGATTGAATGATGGGTCATTCCACCTGTCTCAAACAAAAGGTTATAAAAAGTTATCAAATATACATAAGTCCATATATGGTGAGGTTAATTGTATATGATTCCAAAAATGGACATATACTTCATCTATCATACTTATTAATATAATAAAACTAGTTTCTACTAACCAGGGACTTCCTGTAGGCCAGTGGTAGGAGATAAAGGCCTGTCGCCCTTCAGTTGTGGGTTCGATTCCCACATCTTTGTCCGACACGACGGGTTGTCGCTCGTTCTTCATGTTATCCCTTTTCTCAAACTACACTATTATAACATTCCATCAATAATATCGAAAAATTTCTAGCCTTAAACAATACTAACGTATGTCCAACATAATCCATTCCAATATTTAGGCTTATCCAAAATACTTCTTTCCAAACTCATAGTATAAAGAGAACGATTACTAAAAAGGCCATATAACAAGCATGTGAATACCATCATTTATCCCTCATATATCTTGTTAGTCACATTCCAATCATGTGAATACCTTAATCATTTATTCTCTTGAAAAATGAATACCCATTTAACCTTAGTGAAAACATGAATGCTGTCAAAAGTTAACTCATTCCACATACCAAAATCCAAAAATTCTATATACTCAAACCATGATATAACTTTGTCCTTATATCAGTCATGATCTCATGAATACTATAAAACATTTAATTTTATCTTTATCCCTTAATTATGCGCATATCATCTACTTTACAAAATATTTGAATCACTTTTCATGGTTATCGGTACCATATAATTATCGAAAACCACAATAAACCATTACATAGATATTCCAATGTTCCGCAATACTATAAATGAGATTCCACAAAATTATTTTGGAATCCTTTTACATAAACACATAATCATTCCACCACATTGTCGTCATACTCAACATTGCAAATAGTGATCGCATGTGACTTCCCTTTGTCCTTTTCCTTAAGAGGTTGCTCACATTGATCATCATTAACCCTTGAATTAGGACATTGATTATCATAATACCCCATTTCCTTGCACTTGAAGAATTGAAGTGTTGGTGGTGCATTCTCTACAGTCTTTTCTTTATTCACATCATTAGTAACCAGTTTTCCATTAATTCGACACTCAACTGCTCGATGACCTTCTTTTCCACACTTAAAAACATTTTCTAGTCCCTTTAAGACAATCTCCACCATGTTTCTTTCCACACTTTGAGCATAAAGAAATATTTATCTTCTTTTCAACATTATTTTGAGATTTCTCCTTGAACTCCATCTTTCATTTCTTTTCAAAACCATGAGATGGATATGCAACACCAACTTCCATTTCTGCCTTGATAGCACAACGCACAATTTCTTCATAGCTACTGAAGTCTCTTATAGATAATTCCCTTTGAAGACTTGTTTTTAAGCCACTGAATAATCAATCAACTTTACTTTCAGGTTGGATTATAAAGTCAGATGTATACCTTGAAAGCCTTGTAAAATTCGCTTCATATATACCAATAGATTCATCACCCTTCTTCTTAATCTCAAGGAACTCCTTTTCCATCTTTGTTTGAAGAATACAAGGTAAGTACTTACTAAAAAAGAAGTTCTTGAACTCGTCCCATTCCATGGATTCAATTTCATCTTGGGGCCTTGTATTATTAATTAGAGTCCACCACTGGTCTGCTTCACCTTCTAAATGGTAAACAGCTAGAATGACTTTATCATATTCTGAACAGCGAAGTATGGAAAATATCTTTTCCATGGTACTGATCCATTATTCAGCAACAAGTGGATCAAAATACCCATTGAAATAAGGTGGACGTTTCCTCATGAAGGACTCAATAGAATATTGTTCCCTTCTATGATCATTTGGAAATCTAGAATGATTCATAGCTTGTGTAAGTATATCAATGATATTTTTCACTCCATCTCCCATCACATTTCGGTTTTCAGGAGTAAAATCATTGCATTGTCCATTACATTGATCAACACAGTTCCTTCGGGTTCCATCCATCGTCTAAACCCCAAAAAGAATAGTGTGAGAGGCATAAACCATGCTAGGGAAAACAACATAATAAAGGGGGATTACCTTCAATATATAACATATTAGGGTTAATTCTAAGATTTTTACCATAATTCTAGGACTATAACCTATACTTATACTTAACCTTTGGGACATCCCTAGACATACCTTAAAAATATCTCCAGGGATCTCACTAAAGTTTTCACATCCTAGTTTCCAAAGGTTAACTAAACCTTTCCTCTAATAACAATTGTAGAGGTCTGGAATTACTTTCAGTGGACTATAATTGATACCTATCAGGGCACTCCATGGGCGGCTACACCCCCTGGGTGGGACACACCACCATCCCCAGTGTCATCCATTTCCTCATGAAGCCCTTGGGCGGAGAGCCATGCTTCATCCAACGCTCACATGTGAGAGTTCCCAAGGATCAGATACATTCCTACCTCCTTTGCCTCTGATACCAACTGTAGCGGTCCAAAGGTTGATGTACATTGACCTTAAATTACTTTTGCGAAATATCTAATACAGAACAAAAACAGACACCAAAGGACCGTAATAGTTTAGTGTCTTTGGAAACTCGGAATATAATCTTCTAATCTTGGTGAAAGATCTTCAACATCTCCCATAAAGATCTTCCTTTTTTACCTAAAACCTTTCTTTATATCTTGGGGAAAATAAAACATATAAAGGGTGAGATAAAATGCTCAGTAAGGGTAAGCATGGAGAAAATAAAACAAACCATATACATTTAAACTTCAAAACATGAACATAATATTTAAACATCAAAATCTTGAGCAATGACATAAAACATGGCAGTACGTAAGGAAAAGATCATAATGGATCATCAATCAGGATAAAATAGCATGGGAATAAAGCATATAATTGTGGAAACCATTAAGCACATGTTATGATTTCTATAGTAGCCAAGGCATTGCTGCCAAGACCATCTTAGGGGACAAATACCCTTTCTGAATCGAGTTCACTCCTCGTTCCAGTCTTGTATCACTGAACTGGATTAAATTACCATTCCAGCCATGTCTATCTCATGAGATATAAATATTTACCCAATGCATTGGAGGGAGATATAGGCCCCACCCATCTCATAATGAAATCATTCTTACTTTTTCCACAACTTGAACAAAAATCATTCATCATTACCCAAAGTATAAAATGGGTTTCATAAACATCATCCCAAATAACATAATCCATACAAAAAAATGGATATCATTTCATCATAAGAAAACTTAAACCATGTAAATCATAGAGAAATTACACTTGAAACATACACATATGAAATAATTTCATCTTAGATGGAAATGGTTTTGATAAAACACTTGAAATGAATTCTTGAGGAAAATATCCTTTCTTCTTCAAAATAATTTTCTTTTCACAAAATTACATGAAATTTTAAAAGAAAAGGATTTTGTTGAAAATAATCATGAAATATTGTAGAGGAAGATTCATAAAAATTAGGGGTTATGAAACCATAAAAATAAGTTCATGCCGTATAAGTTAAAAATAACATTCTCCTCGTACTTTTGTCGAAAAAGTCAAAAAGTTCCTCGTGTGGTAAGCAAAAGTAAGATTCCTTTCATAACATGTGGTAAAATTAAAAAATGGGTAAAAAGGAATTTAAACATACATGAATTTTTTTTAGAAAACATGGTCTTGGATTATAACAATAACCCCAGTAAATACTTACGAATAAACAATCTTGGATAAAAACAAGATTGGAAAAGTTATCCCTTACCTTATGTCTGATATGCTTTGTATGTATCCGGACCTCCTGTATAATGATTTAAATAATTTTATTGACTTATTAAAAAATCATATTAATTGTTATGATATCATATATGGTTCAATTGTGACTTTATAATACCTGTTCTTTTATAAATTCCATGTTAAAGCAGCGTTTTGGGTAAAATCATTTCATTTATCGTACGTGTTTCGATTTGTTGTTCTTGATATTATTATTAATTATATCATGATTTACTTCCAGAATTTAAATCATGATTTTTATATCATATATATTCAGTATATATATATAATAGATAGATTAATGGAATGAAATACGCCGTTCATGGAGACGGTAGGCCGTACGTACGCATGAACATTGTTTTCCTTTCCTTATTGACTTGATTGGAATTAAGTAGAAGACATAAATATAAATATATATATATATATAAATTAATCCAGTAGAATTATTATGTCATATATATCATGATTACTTATTATATATACTTTAAAATCATTCTTGAATTGTTAACATGGAAAATGAATCTCATCGTGTCGTGGAGATGGTAATCCGTACGTACGCACGAGCGATGATATCGTTACCATATTTATTGAATGGAATTGGAGTGGATAATATAATATCATAGAATCAGTATGATGTTATAATAATCATATATAGTTATTCTTTACACCATTATACCCATCCAAGTAAGGTGGTGGTGGAAAAACAGATTACACCACGGCGTGGTGACGGTATTCCGTATGTACGCACGCGTGGTGATTTCATTTTTCGTAGGATGGATAGAAGGTGAAATGAGGTTATTTTATTATAATAACATATCAGTATATAATTAATACTTATTTTATTACTTTATAATGAAACAACTAAAGAAGATGGAGTTGAAGAATAAAGAAACTTGAAAGAATCGTTAGAAGAGATTACCTCTTGATCAACTCACCTCCTTTAAACTTCTTCTTAGGGCACTAGAGTTGGTCTTTTGAGAAGACCAGAACCTCTATGATATAAATAAAAAGTTTGAGAAGAGTAATTTACAGGGTTTTTCTAAGCTTCAAGGCTCAAAAGGGTGTGAAGAGAAGAGGTAAGGGGTGCCCTTTTTATAAGGGAGGAGAGGGGCACCTTAGGAAAACTTAAAATATTATTTTTTAATAAAGTCATATTCGGTTTTTAATAACTTTAAATTGATTTATTTTGAAGCTAAGGTGGTTATGGGTCTAAATACTCTCAAACAATAGGTTTTAGACAAGTTTAGGTTACTATTTTATCCTTATCATTTAGATTTAACTCTATGTTAAATAATTTAACGTTTACCGTGTCTTTTTGTTTTCTTACACTATATGGTTAATAAACTTACTATAACAAGAAAAACGAATCCCAAGTGGTTCATTATTAATATATATATCCTTATCTAAGTCATTTAGACGAACCTTATATTTTTAAGAATAAAATAACAATTAATAAAATAATATTTGTTTTAAAAACTATTTTATGTCAATTTTGACACTATTTGGTACTTGATTTTTGTGAAACTCATAACAACATGATTAGTTCGAAAAAAGTTAATTAAATCAATAATAACATGTATATTAACCTATAAAATTATTGTAATTCATAAAAAGTCTAAAATTTCATTTATGTGGGTATTTATAACATGAATTATGTTAATATTTCATTAATAAGGTAATTACTGCATCATCATTGTGTCATAAATAAACTAAATTATTTAATGTATAAAAATTATAAATAAAATACCATTATATATGAAATCTTTTTATCTTTCTAATTAATATTTATAGTCTAATTTATCTTATGTATAACCCTATATTAAAAATGTTTTAGTTATTAAACTTTTATTTTAACTATTTTAATTCTTCTTTAGATAAAATAATAATAAATGTCCTAATCTAATCCAAGTGGACCTAAAGGGTAATATTTTATTCCTAAGGTTGTTTTTGGTTGAATTACACTTATCCAATAGAATTGGTACATGTTTTAGGGTAATAGTAATAACATTTTTACCCTTAATTACCCTATTTACTTTTAACCGTGGTAAATAAAAGTAAAAAATTACTATTCACAAAAATTATTTTTATCTTATTGAACTACATTTTACTCCTTGATATTAACCGTGTCTCTCAGATTTTTGAAATTCCACTCACAGAAGTGGTAAAATTGAGTTTTATGTAAATTTTCAAATTCTCCTAGGAGGTGGGTAAAGGACGGTGAAAAGTTCAATAAAATTTTTATGTCTAAAATTATTATAAAATGACTCCAATGAATTACATTGAACTTATATAGGTATTATGTTTCGATTTTGACCTAAAATAAATTTAAATAAAATAAATAATTATTTAAATAAAAAGTCGTATTTTAAATAGTAACCCAGTGTTTTCACTATTCATCAAAAATTGAAAGTTTTCAGAAAAATAACAAAAAATCACCATAGGCTAATTTCGATATTCTGAATCCAAAAATGGAGTCCATTTAAAAAGATAAAATTATTAAAATTTCAAAAAGTTTGTATTAATATTCATAACGGTTAGTTTATATAACATATCATTGTTTAGTGAAACTCGGTATTGCGTACAACACACGCTATCGTGGAAGGTCGCGATTACGTGTAATGCAAGACAATTCAGGGATGCATGTAGTGCAAGCTCCTTTTGGTGTAGCGTACAACACAAGACATCAATAAAATTAAAAAGAATATTTTTCATAAAATATTAGGGTGTTACAAAGAACCTATAAAAACATAAGCCAAGAGGTTAAAAAGGATGTTCATGGATTGAATTTACTAAATTAATTATGGAGACATTGAAAAAGGATGCATGTTTTTTAATAATATTGAAGAGTATAAGGATTTTTGAAGTTGAAAAATAGATAATTATAATCCGATTTCAATTTATTATTATTTCTATCAAACAACTAATTTTTTCTAATTTCATCATTGATGACATGACTGGTGGAAAGATAATTTTTTATGCAAAGTAAGGGGGAGGAACAACAATAATAAGAGTTCAAGGTGGTCCAAAGTAGTGGAGGATAAGATAAATATTATCCATAACTATTTTACAATTTAGGGATAGGGATCCAAAAGATGAGAAAAAATTAAGTGGTAAGAATGCATCCCCTTTTACAGTGGATTGTATGTTCTTTATGAATTATTTAGGTAGAAAATGGAGTTTGAGAAGTATTGCAGATATTTAGAGAAGTTTGGCAGTAGATTTTATGATGATAACAAAATTTATATCACAATTAATACTATTAACCCATGATTATTTTTTGAAGTTTTTTATTTTATAGAAAATAATTATTATACCACAGTGGTAAAATAATACACCTTAAAAATTAATGTAATTTTAATAGATAAATAAGGGGTACAATGCTATGTGTTATGACATGTAAATTTATTTTATAATGTTAAGACATAATAAGGAAGTTTTTAGACCTCAACTCTAGTGATCCAGATCTGATGATCATTTTATTACAATATAACTTAATATATAGATCATAATACATAGAATCTAACTGTTTAACAGCCTCAAGAATCATGATACAAAAATGAATATTACATTACATTGAAAATAGAAGGTGTATCAACTAAATACATGAAAAAATATCATTTATCTTTGAAAATGCATAATTTACATGAAATAATCTTTATGATTTCTTAGGGAAATTATAGGCAATATAAAGGAGTGATCTCAGATGCTTAGTAAGCGGTAGCATACAATAGATTCTATCATACGTAGGCATGAAAATAATTATATGAAAATAGTAAATAAATTATATAACAAATATATATCTGAGAAAAATATATCCATGTATTTCATTACAATACATAAATGTTTGGATAAGAATAAATGATCACATATTGTTGGAATATATAATTATAGACATCATAAACATATCATCCAATCCATGTTCCATGAAATCGTACATAAATTGGTACATATTATGCCAAATACTCAACTTTTTTTTCTTATGATACCCATTAATTCATAGAAGGGTTATAAAATTATTTATAAAATAAAGGATATATAGAATGTAAATATTTTCCCATTTAATGGAATAATATAGTTATCTAGGTGAATATCCAAAAATTAACTTAGAAACTATAGGATATTCACAATGTAATAGAAAGTACCTTTATCAATGCAATTATAATGGAATAATAGTGTAGGGTACTTTCATGGTTCAAGGATATAAATAGTAATTAGTCTATAAAAATATATTAAATTCCTTATTATGGATCGTAAAGAGCTTGTGAATCATTCAAAGCATATCCAATGGGAGTATTAAACTAGGTGTGCAGTTAAACCCATTTTTTCATTGAATGAAGATAAAGTTAATACCCATATGAACTTTTTTAGGGTTATCACCACTAGGTTCATCCCAGCCAGATCCTGCATTCACTTATATTATTCGGATAGGGATGTCATTTCTAGGAAACCCCACATTATTTACAATAATTTTAGGATGTTTTAGATTTATCCCTTTGGTTTCCACTAATGTTTGAGTATTATAATGGCTTATAAAGGTAGTATAATAAGAGGAAATAATGATTTATCATTGACAATATGATAAGTAATTCATAACAATAAAGCATAATAACATCTAATATTGAAATGAAAATTAATTGGAGAGTATTACCCAAATAAATGAATAATAAGGTATTATGGAGTCTTATATCGACATAGTAATGTCTTGGTAGCTTATAAGACAAGAATTATATAGGAATAAAATAACATGATTCATGAGAGCATAACATTGGCATGAAACTTAGATGTTTTTCATACACATAAGAATAGGAAATCATTTCCTTATTAGTAAATTAATATTGTAAAAACTAGTATAGTGGATTGGGTTGAATCACCAAAACATCATATTAATCGTGGTTTACTCCCAAGAATATCATAGTAGATTGTGTCCCTTACTGAACTGGGTTCACTCCCCATTATAGTCTTGTTTATCTCATGAGATATCAATATTTACTCAATTCATTTGATGAATATATAATTCTAGTCCCACCCATCACATAATGAAAATAATATAGATATATTATATAATATTATAAAACATTCATCATATCATAGCATGTGAAAAGAAATGGGTTTCATAAGCATTTCATCATAGTATAACCCATGTAAAAGTAATGGATTTCATAATAATTTCATCAATTCAATATAGTATAACCTATGGAAAAGGAATGAGTTTCATAAACATATTTCCATCATAATAATAAACTATCCATGGAAAGAATAAGGATTTTATCATGGGATAATATCCCAAGTAAATTTTTAGTAACATCAAAGCATGCCATCATAGATTAAAAATGATTTTAAAAGATCACATGCAACATTTTCTTGAGTAAAATATCCTCTCCACTTTGAATTCATGAATGGGATCTATTATTATATAAAAATTCCAATAGTTATAGGTATTGGTCCTATATTATTCATAAATAAAGTGATAATGACCTCAATATGTCCTATAAGGTTTTTATGGTCCCCTAAGACTTCCCAATAGTTTGAGGATGAGAAGAAATTATCAAATGTATCTATATTTCTAAATAATTTTGAATACTTATAAAAAAATTATGTGAAATGAGAGTCACGATTAGATATAATTGATAAATGTACATCATGAAGTCTTTCAAATTCATTGATATAGTTCCATGCCAGATGTGCAAGGGGTAAATCCTATCTTAATTTTATTAAATGTGAATAATTTGTAATTATATACACAATGACCCATATAAAATCATTTTTATTAGATATCATAGTATTTCTAGTAATGATTTCCATTGTGATCTTATCCCACTTCCACTTTGGTATAGGGTGAGGTTTCATGATACACTTTGGAATTTGTCTCTTATCCTTTAATTGTTGTTATATCAAGAATCTTAACACATAGTATACGAATTACTTCTTCATTTTTTCAGTAGAAGTTCTATTTTAGATCCCTATACATCTTTCTACTACCATGGTCTATTGAGAAGTATGAGTTATTACATTTTTCTAGTAATTCCATATTTTGATCTGGTATTGATGGTATATATAGTCTCTTTCCAAATATTGACATACGATCTTCATAGATGAAGTATATTAATATCCCACTTTTCATGTATTTGATATTATTTTATAAACCCTTTTCATCGTTTTGAGACCTCTTAATATTCTCTAGTAAAAAGTGCTTACAAAATTATTTAGAAAAGAAATGATGCTTCCCTTGCCTTAATAATTTATATATCAAACTTTACTAAATACATGAAGATAAGATTATTTTTCATCCTCATCATGGATGTAACATCATGATCCTCCCACCCAATGCATCACCCACTTTTTATGCCTTCCCTGGATGATAGTGTATTACACAATAATAATCATTGAGTAGTTCCATTCATCTACTTTGTCTCATATTTATCCCTTTATGGGTGAATATATACTTTGAATTTTTTTAGTTAGTATATATTTCACATATTTCTATATAAAGATAACACCTCTATATTTTAAACAAAAATATTAGAGCTGCTAGATCAAGAACATGAGTCAGATAATTTTGTTCATGGGTCTTCAATTGCCTCAGTGTATAAGAAATAACTCTATAATTTTGTATAAAAACATTACCTAGTCCATTTTTGATATATTGATATATATAAAATATCCAACCTTTCTAGATGTTAAGTTCAATACTTGTGAATTGATCAATCTATTCCTTAATTACTCAAATATTTCTTCATATTCCTTATACCATATGAATTTGACCTCTTTACATGTCAACTTGGTAAATGAGTTTGCTAGTTGAAAAAAAATCCGAAAAATAATCAATAGTAACCAGCTAAACCAAGGAAACTACATATTTTTTCTATATTTGTTAGTGTGGGGAATTATTTAACAACCTTTTTCTTTATGGTTTTAATTGATATTCCATCATTAAATACAATGTGACTAAGAAAATAAACTTTTTAAATCCAAAATCCACACTTAATAAATTTTACATATATCTCTTTCTCCCTTAGAAAATTAAGGAAAATATATAAATGGTATTCTTTCTTTTAATAGAACATAGATTATATCAATATTTTATCAATAAAAATTATAAAAAAAATTCAAGTTAACCCTATGATACTCTATTAATTAGATCCATAAACATTGAGAAAACATTTTTGAACCCTAAAGGAATTATTATAAACACATAATTATTATACCTTTTATGAAAATACACCTTTTTTATATCATACGTATTGAATTTTAATTGATGATAAACATAATGGAGATCAATTTTTGAGCAGTATTAATCCCCTTGAATTTGATCAAACAAATCATTAATATGAGGTAAAGTATTATTATTCTTTATAGTAATGGATTTTATTTCTCTATAATTAATGTATAACCTCATAAACCCACCCTTATTTTTCACACAAAATATAGGTTATCACGAATTGGCATGGATACCCTGGTACCATGA
Source organism: Viscum album (assembly GCA_963277665.1). Taxonomy (NCBI): domain Eukaryota; kingdom Viridiplantae; phylum Streptophyta; class Magnoliopsida; order Santalales; family Viscaceae; genus Viscum; species Viscum album. Next base: position 716,244,737 of record OY728140.1, on the reverse strand, counting down.
TACATGATCTAACACTGACATAACCCAAGGGGAAATACCAATCCCCATGGGTTGGAAACTAGAACCTAGAATCATACAAGATAAAAGTGGGATCTGTTTTACCATATAAACAATGGAAGAAACACATACATATTAGTATACTCAAAGAAAACTCCCAAAGGAGATAGTAACAAAAGTCAAATAGGTATATCAAAACCTAAATAGTACATCATCAAGAACTTGAAAACAGACTTGATAAACTCAACATCCCAAAGGTATCGACACTCTAAGGCCAAAGGGTCAAGAACATCCACCCCCTCCCTGAGGCGCTTTCCATTTACTCAAACCTAGTAGAATAAAATTTAAAAACACCCGAAGGAAATGGTATAGTGTGAGATAAAACCCAGTAGGGTCTCACCAAGTGTTCCACAATAAGATTCCATAAAAATAAACCCAATAATATTTTAAATTTCAAATAAAACAGGAATGAAATTACAATTTCATATTTAAATCAAAACATGTTTTAATTTCAAATGATAGAAACATTTCAAAAAATTTCTTAAGTAAACATTTTATATAAAATAGTTTATATAAATCACTAGGCATGAGTAAAATAGTTACACATTAAATGGTATATATAATAAAAGTAATCACAATAAGAAATATGGTCATCTTTACTTCAATATGATAGTTTCAAGATATAGGATCCTCACACATCCCATATCACTATTAAAGGATAATATGTGTACACACATCCCTTAGGATCATGCTGAATAAAACATCAACAAAATAAAATCAGGGACAAGATATTCTGAAAAATATTTTTTTAGATTTTTCATCAAAAATTTGTTTCTAGGGAATTACCATCATAGAATTATTATCCCAAATAAACCACTAACTTAAAAAAATTTCATGTTCTAAATCAATCAATCAATAATCAAAAAATCATTTCAAATTAGTTTAAAATACTGAAATGAATGTTGTTGAATCTCTGCCAAAGTATAATTATTTATAAAATCCTACTAATTATAATATATTGGAAACCAGGGTTGAACCAATGAGAAGTATGTGTACCAATTTTTTAAAACGAGACTCACTATAAACAATGGGTAAAAATATTTTCCTTTTTTACTTTTTTACTTTTAAAATGGAAGACAATGATTTTTTATTGAAGTAGACTATACAAAAAAGTGAATTGCAACAAATTGAAACAAAAATATTAAACTAATAGTGATAATAGGGGTTGAGAAAAAGTAATTAGGATAGAATCTTGGGGGAAAATAGTAATACTAATTTTAAAAGTGGTATTCTTCACACACAAAAATAATTGATTTTGCAACCTTAGAAAATAGTTGGATTAATCTTCCTCACTAGAAGATCAAACACATAGAAATATGATATCTTGGAGTTTTATACTCCAAGAATCATCAAGATGTCATGGATTTTGAAAAAAAATATTGGAATAAATATTTCCAAAACATTCCATCATTTTTGGAACTAATGTTTGAGAAATGAATCCATGGTGATTCTCTCTAAATGATCATGGTGTTTTGAAATCAAGAAACAAAAAGGTGCTAAACAATTTTAAATGAATTCAGAATAAATCTTGCTGATTAATTCTGATTTCATAAAAGAAAAGACATAAAGAAGTTAAAGTTAATAATCCAGAAGAAATTAAAACCCCTGAGCATAATAAATCACTCAAGATTCATAAAAAAAATTAAATATTTAACAATTCAAATTACAAAAAAAACGAAAGAAAATAGATGGGAGAAGATTTATCCCTTGATTTTTTCAATTCTTCTTTGCTCCTCCTAGTGTCTCCAAGAAGTTTTTCTCCCTCTCGGTCTCCCTTTTTCTTCTGCTCGTCTTGATCAAGAATGTCAAAGATGTGAATGAATAATGTCAATCCCCCTTCTGCCTCTAATTTTAATCCTTCATTATCTCTCTATTTTCACAAACAACTACCAAATGACTTAACTAAATGTTCCCTTTTGCATCGTCCACATGTTTCAGCCTCTTATAATCCTTGTGACTAGAGCAAAACCCTCCATACTGAAAACGAACCTGGACCTGCTTTCTATTTCAATTTTTCAAAATTAAAATAGAGATAAATAAATAAAACATAATTATCATTGTTAAAATTAATATAACATTTATAATTTAACAAATTAATAATTATAAATTTAGTGTTATTATTTATTTATCTGATTTTAATATTATTCATACTTTTTTATTATTTTTTAATTTTTTATAATTAATAACATTATTATTATTTTCTTTTATATATATATATAATAATTATTATTATTTGTTTTATTATTATTAAAATAGTTATATTTATATACTTATATTCAATTATTTAATTTTATTATATTATGATAATTATTAATTTATTAAAATATACATTATAATATAATTATTAATGAAATTATTAAAATTGTTTTTATTATAAAAATATGATTATTATTAAATATAATTTAAAAAACTAATTATTATTGTTTTTAATATTATATTATTCTATTTTTATTATTTATTTTATTAAATTGTTTATTAGAGTTTATTTAGAAAAATATAATTTAATTATTTTAATTAATTAATTAAATTATTATTATTATTATTTTATTATTTTATTATTATTATTATTTTATTTTATTTTTCTATTTTTTTGTCTTTAGATGCTGCCACCGAGGGGGGTCTTATTCCTACAAAAGCAGTCAAATCGTTCTCACTCTACAGATCATCCTCCATCGATAATAACTAATCTTCTAAGTCCGACGACTCCTTCTCCATCAGCGTAGCTCAACCATTTCTTCTTAGGAAAGATTTTTGGGGTACTCGGATAAGCTCAGCCATGATATCCCCTTTGGCAGCACAACGACAGTGCACACCCGAATATGGAAAAGGTTATGGTGCTCTAGTGGTTGGTGGTTGCTCGTGGATTTGATTAATGATAGCGGATGGTAGATCCCCGAAGGAAGGCAGAGAAATCAAGTGGAATTAGATCTTCTCTGGCTGGCGGGCTCAAGCGGTGTGTTATGGATTTCTAGATATGAAAAAAATCAGTATTATTTTGGGGTTTTGCATCTTTTATACTAGTTGGATGATCTTAGATCTGTCATGGTGAATTGATTCCAGCAGAGGTTAGTGACCTGTCTTTGGGTTGAAGGTGGCTGAAGTGGTGGTGGGTACTCTGTGGCGGAGGGTTGATCAAGGGTGGAAGGTGAGGCTTCAGATATGTGGCAACGACTCCTTCAGATACAGTGAGGGTTTGGTTCATGGAAAATGGTGACTTATAAATATGGGGATGTACAAATATGAGGTTGTGGTGGTTTTTGGTGATGGCTAAAATTCCGCGGAAGCTTGATCCAATGGTGGGTTACTATTGTGTTGTTTGCAGAAGGTTGGGTAGAGGAGGTGATGGCTAAAGGAGGCTACCCGATGGTTGGTAATGTGGGGGTGGTCATTAGGTTTGGCAATGTTGAATCATTAGATTCACTATTGAAGGGGTGCCAATGGTGGTTGTAGGAGTCACCATTTTCACCTTGGTTATGAGTGAACTAGGAGTGGGTAGTAGATTTTTGGCATAGAAAAATCTAACAGAATGTATATTGGATTTTTTGGTGAAGGGAGTCACTGTTAGAAACTTCCAATGATGAGTGATTTTTTTGGGAAATGGAAATATGGTGGTGGGTAGTAGTGGAAGCAGCCAATAGTGGGTTGAAAAAGGAGTTTTCTATTTGAGAGCAAGAATGGTGGTGGGTAAAATGAGTCACCATAGGCAACTACCAACAGTGAGTATCTGGCGAAGGGTAAATTGAAAATTAAAATAGAAAGTTAATAAAAATTAAAATAGTAATTAAACATTAATCAAAACAAAAAAACTATTATTAAAAAAATAGTAAATTATTTAAATATTATTTTAATTAATATTTTAATTAATAATTACTTAAAACAATTGGATTAATTAAAAAAATTAGATTACAATAATTTTAAATCAAAGCTAAAATTAAAAACTGACTGAAATTAAAAAGCATATCAAATAAATAATTAGAAACTAAAATAATAAATTGTAATAAAACATTTAACTTAAGATATTTAAATTAATTATTGAAAAAAAATTATATACTTGAATTGAAAATTAAATTTAAATAATATTAAGATCAAAAAAACACAAAAGATTAAAAATAAAGTTTAATTTTATAAAAATAATATATAATAAATAATTGGTTTTCTAATGGAAACAACCAAAACATAAAATTAAAAGTTCAAGAAGAATTAAAATTTTAAAAGTAATTAGACAAATAATAAAAATAAAAATAAGTATAATCAAACTTAGATATTTTAGAAGCCAATAATACAAAATTAAATATAAAAAATGATTAAATAATAAATTTAATTATAAAATTACAAAAGTGAAATTATTTAAAAAGAACACCAAAATTAATTAATTATAGGATTAAAATTTTAAATAAAAGATGTGGCAAATCAATACATTTAAATTCCACATCAAATAAAATCATATCATTTCTAGTTTCAATATGCCAATTTCATTTCAAAACCAAAACATACGTTTTTAATCAATTCATGCCTTTTTCAAGATAAAACCAATCATAGGTTTTTTATCAAATCAATGTAATCCATTTTTATGCTAATGAGCATGTAACCAAGTGGTATAGGCTCTTGCTTGGCACCCAAAAGACCCAGGATCAAATCCGGGTAGGGATGAATTTTTTATACTGTAGCAGTATTGTAGAAGGGCACTGTAGTAGTATTGTAGTAGCAATGGACTGTAGCAGCGATGGCACTGTCGCGAAGGAGGAACTATAGCAGTGGTGTTACTATAGCAGTAATATTCACCGAGGGGTCCTTTGAGCCAAAAAAATGGGCTTTCAATCCTTGAATTCAATCCACTTGGCCTTAGGCCTTCAAGATATGTAATGGGTCTCCCTCTACCCAGTCTTAAAGAGGTATTTTATTTAAATAATAAATTGAGGATTAGAACCCAACCTTTAAAAAAATGTAATCCATTTTTATTAAATATAAAATTCAAAAAAAAATTCCAAAGTTCTAACAATTTCAAATCACACCCCAATTTGCAATCCCATTGGAATTGGGTGTTTTCCACAAAATTCTATAAAAAGCCAAATCAAATTCCAATTTGAAGAAAAATTGGATTTCAAAATTTAATTGAACTCATTTTAATCAATCAAAAAATTCAAGGGTTATACAACTAGCCAATCTTAGATGGAACCACCGACCTTTTTCATAGAATCACGTATCACAACACCCACAACCTGATTTACCAACGAAGAACGATGGAAATAAATATTAAGGAATCAAACCTAGATTTAAGATCCAAAATTATGGATTTTAGATCCATCAAACACATGATGATCTAAAAAACCCTATGGAAGAAATAAGGGGAGAGTATAAGAGAAGGAACTAGAGAATATCACTTACCAGAGAGGAATTGAATGAGATTCCCCAAGCTTTGATCCGCCTAAGAAGGGGTTTAGAAGAGCCAAAAATGGTTCTTGAGAGACTCCAAGACCTAATAATTCATGTAATAACAAGTTATGGTTGAGTGGGGAAATAAATAGTGGTTTATAAAAATATTAATTAATTTATAGAAATAAAAAACATAGATCGCATGGTTAGCTGGACAGGGACGCAATGTTAAATAAACTGTGCATGCTAACCATTCACCCCTCTAATGGGGTGTGTGGTTTCTATTAAGTTGGATCATGGTTTTTCAAACTTTTCACCATGAAAACTACTAATTTATGGGTTTGAATGGTTTACACTATGTGATTTAAAGGTATGGGAAAACTGTGCACCAACCATGCATAACCCATAATTTTACAAAAATAAAATCAAATTATCACTCAAAGAACCCCCAAATGAGACCCAACCGAAGTATGAAAAAAGGAGGGTCATGGTGTACCTAAAAATAGTAACAGGATGTTATTACCTCCCCACCATAAAAACTTTTTATCCTTGAAAACCCTATCAATAAACTTTCATATCAAAAAATGTGTCCACAACTATCTCATTAGTTCCTCTCACTCCCACATCTCATGCATATCAGAATCATTCTTCCATAGCACTCAAATGAAAGGTATCTTCCTCCCATGAATTAACTTGGTTTTATAATCAACTATCCTAATTGGATGCTTTTTCACAGATAAATTAGGTTCAATATCAAGATCACTCCATCTCAGAACATGAGATGAATCAGAAAGATACTTTCATAATTGTGATACATGGAACACATTATGTATCGATGTAAACTATGGTAGAAGTTATAAATGGTAATCCACTCTCCCCACATGCTCAACAACCTAAAATGGTCCCATAAAATGAGGAGTAATCTTTCCTTTCCTCCAAAGACATCAATGACCCAAATGAGGTAAAAAATTCAAGAACACCTGGCCACAAATTGAAAACTCCAACTATCTACAGTCATGATCAGTGTAAGATTTATATCATCTCTTTGTCATCAACATTATATGATGAATAAAATGAATATTTTTTCATCTCTTGGACCAATCTCAGTCCAACCATAGACCTTTCACTAATATCTGATCAAATCAACATATATTTACAAGTTCATCCATACAAGACCTCAAAAGGATCAATTTTGATCACTGAAAGATAAATGTTGATAAAAGAAAACTAAACTAGTCCCAAATGGTCATCCCAAGATCCACCAAAACCGAGAACACAAGCACGAAGCATATCCTCAAGAATCTATATATCCCTCTCTGTCTGGGTATCCATCTATGGATGGAATCTCTTACTCAAATGAACCTGAGATCCCAGTGCCTCCTAAAGGCCTCTCAAAAAATGAGAACTAAAATGGGGAACTCTAACAGAGACTATAACAAATAAAACTCTGTGAAAAAAAACAATATTACTCACAAAAAGATTTACCAGCTCTTCAAATTTGGTTTAATGTTGAATGGGTATAAAGTGTTCCAATTTGGTTAGCCTATCGATCACAACCGATGTCATATTCTTATTTCTTTGGGTATGTGTCAACCCAACCAAAAATTCCATAAAAATCTCATCCCACTTCCAAGTCTGAATTAGAATTGGATGAAGAAAACCCAAAGGTATCTGGTGCTCATCCTTGACCAGTCAGAAAGTATAAAAATGTGACACAAAATCAACAATTCCCCTTTTCATACTTGGCTAAAAAAAATCAGCGCTACATATCATAAAACTTATTTGTGGTTCCTAGGTGCAAAACCTACTAGGAATTATAAAAATATCCCATCATAGATTTTCTCAAGGAAAAATACAAAGTACTAGTTCCAGAAACATAGGATAACCTCCTTGGAGAAGAAACACACAAAATTGGTCTCCACACCATAAAGAGAGTTTCTAATGCTTCATAATTCATCATCAAGCTATTGTTCCTGAAGAATCATCTTAAAAAGAGCATAGTTCAACTGAATGCTGGACAAGACAACCTCAAACCCGATTTCTCAAACTACAATATGAAATTGTGAAAAAATATCCTTGAAGTTCAACTCTTCAGATGATTATTTCATATGCTGGGTTAGAAGATTCATGCTTAAAGAATCTGAAATGACATTCTCATTCTCTAGGGTATAGGCGATGTCAAAATCAAAGGATTATAGGTACTCCACCCAACATCTCTGACAGAGAGTCAAATATTTTTTAGGGAAGATATAACTAGATATATTATGGTCATAATACATGGTAAACCTTTCTCTAAAAAGATAATTCCACCAACTTTTAAGCACATGCGTCACAACTTCAAGTTCAAGGTCATGGGTCGGATAATTCTTATCATGTGGGATAAGCTTCTATAAGCCACAGGAAATGACACAATCACCCTACATAAGAACACAACCCAAACCAAAAAATTATGCATCACAGAAGACCATGTGTCCCTTATCAGACTCTGGAAGTGTCAACACCAGTGCAGAAGTCAAAAAACATTACTGCTCAATAAAAGAACACTAAAATTTTTCATCCCAGGAAAACTTCCCTCCCTTCTGAGTGATAGTGGTTATCAGAAAAGATAACTTTGAGAAATCCTTTATGAACCAATGATAATACCCAACCAAAACCAAGAATCTTCTAACCTCAAAAACATTACATGGTTTCTATCATGTAATAACATATTTCTACTTCTTAGTATCAACTGAAATATCATGTTTTGACATCATGTTTCTCAAGAACTTAATTTCTCCAATCCAAAAATCAAATTTTGATATATTGGAATATAGTTAGTGATTACTCAATAGTTCTAGAACTTCCCTCAAATGATGCATATGATCCTCCTCAGACTTAGAGTAAACAAGGATGTCATCCAAAAATACCACCATGAAATTATCGAAATAGATATATTGTTCATCAAGGACAAAGATACTATATGATCATTGGTTGGATAAAATGACATGAAAATGTATACATAATAAACATACATAATCCATAAGGTTGTTTTCAGAATTTCAAATTCTTTTATTCTTAAACGGTGATAACCAAATCAAAGATCATTTTTTGAGAACCACTTCTCCCCTTTCAACTAATCAAATAGATTATCAATCTGAGGCAATAGATACTTTTTATTTACCATGAATCGATTGATATTTTAGTAATAAACACATAGGTGAAGTGACCCATCAACTTTATTAGCACAAGGAATAGGTACCACCCAAGGTGACACACTTAGGCGTATAAATATTTTCTCTAAAAGAAAACCCAACTGTGTAACGACGTGAAATTTTGAATGAATTTTTGTTTCCTAATTTTTTGTGTTAATTTAGTTTATACTCAACAAAAAGATATTCTTTAATTAATTATGTGAGTATAATTAAAATGAGACCCTTGGGTTTCGACTGTTATATGATCTTTGTTCAATATGACTGTTGGAAACTAAATGTTGCGATTGTGGTCTCTAAATACAAGTGATCTTGGTTAATTAATAAAGAAAGAAGATTTGATGGCCTCATCCAGTAGTCTCGGGCTGATCAAATCCCATCTGACGAAACTTGGGAAGGAGGTAGCACCACTGGGCTTTGCTCTGGACCAAATCCCAGTTGAACTTCATCGTGTGAAGTTGGATCAGAATCGCCTTTGAGAGAAGTTCAAGCTTATCGAAATCACTACTTGGGCAATTTTGTCCAAGCCACCCTCAAATTCTCTATCCTTAGCACACCTTACACTTAGGTCGTATGCTGGGGTTATAAGGGGCTATGTAATGAGACCATAGCTACTTTGTGTAATCCTTTGAGATAAATAAAATTGTGATTTCTTCCTATGGCGAAGTTTGTGTTTTCTTTCAGATGTTCGAATAAATATAGGATGCATATTGATGAATTTTGGAAAAAGGGGATATTTTAAAATATTTATTTAAACCTTAAATAATTAATGTTGTGTAATGATTTTCAAAAAATGGTCTTCTAGAAATGTGTTCAGTAAAAAATTTAGAATCTAATAAGATCAACTTAATTTTTTTGTGAATAGTAAATTATGAATAGTGATTTTATGCTTAGGATTAGGAATGTGACCAAATGGATTAGTAATCTCACTTAAATAAAGTATTAATATAATTTATATACCTTGATTAAGTAATTTGATTCAATAAAATAGGTAAATAACTATTTTAGAAATTATTAGTCAAGTATTAGTTTTTTCAGGTGAATAGTGTTTTTTAATTAAAAATTAAATTAAAAATATTTAGAAAATAATTTTTATAAAATAGAGTTCATTTTTGAATTCAGATAATCAATATTAGATTAAGGTGATTTTTGGGTATTTTTCTGAAAAAAAAATGAATTTTCAGTGAATAGACAAAATAATGTTTTTAGTTTCGGGTGTTTAATGAAATCATTAAGGATGTAATAATTTTGTAATCATTATGGTCAACTTATAAAGAGTAATATAAGTTATGAGTTGTCCTAATTGGACAAAACCATGGTCAAATACCATGGGCAAGCCCATGGTTTTTCCAATACCACTGATGAGGTGTCCCTTGTCCATTAATGACTTGTCCCCTCACTTCTCCTATAAATACCAAGACTTTCCCTCATTATTTTCACTTACAAATCCTCCTCAATGAATCTCTGGTCTCCTAACCTCCAAAGGAGTCCTCGCAAGGTTCCCTGAAGCCTCCTAATGTCCCGACCTTCAAGCTTTTGAAGTTACTCTTCAAGGTAAGAGATTCCTTCACCCTCCTCTTTTAAGTCATGACTTCTTTTATGTTGTGTATTATATTTTCCATCTCTTTATGTTGAGGTTATGTTCTTATATGTTCTTATTACTTTAAATTTCATGTCCAAATTATGATAGACTCTTTCTTCTCTCATCAATTTGTTTTCTGAATTTTTATGTGACACCGTTAGGCTGCCAAATTTCTCGTAAAAGAAATCGCATCTTCTCTTTTCTTTCATGTTTCTTTTTCATGTGGTATGTCATTAAAATATCCATACCATGATCTTATTCAGTACCCATACTTTATTATGAATTATTTATGAGTGGGTGAATATTTTCCCCTCTCTTTTCAATGTTTTCTAAATCCATGTTATATAGTCGTTATGGTGCTGAAATTTCATCTCAAAATTTCTATCTCTTTCTCTCAAGAAATTCCCTTGTTTATTTATGTGAATACCCAGACCTATTTACATTCTATGGGTGTTCATAAATATATAAATATGATATATTTTATTCTGTAATTGACATACATATAACCCTCACTCCCTTACCATGGGTTATAAATGATATAATGATCTTATTTTTAAGAGCTTTTAAAACATCACGATTTTGAAATGAAACCCATTTATTTTATTCTCTATGGATTATTTATGAAATGTTTTAATATGATCTATGTGGCTCACATGTAATTAAATACATATTAATGGTGCACCCTGATATCACTCCAATGAATTGGGTAAATATTTAATCTCTAGAGATGACAAGTTTCATGATACCTTGGTGAATAACCTTGGTAATTTTTATGACACCATGGGGATGGACCTTGGTGATATGTTCATGAATGTATAAATGAAATGTTGTAGCCACATATTCAAGTTATGTTTCATGTTTTTTTCATTATGATATGCCTATGCTTCCATTTATCATATCTTTATGTTGTTATTCAAGTTCTTATTGATATCACAAGTACACTGATTCCCTTATTTACCCTTACCGGGCCTTCTGCTCACCCTTTCCTTTGATGTATGTCTCTAGGATATGAAAGGAAGTAATTGTACATATTATGATCTTATGATGAATCCTTACAAGTGTATTGGAAGAATTTTTTATGTTTTATTCAAGTTTTATTGTTCCTGATTTCCAATACACTAGACTTTAAAGATCCTCTGTATGTAAAATGTAATGAAAAGTTATGTATTAAAAAGGAAGGATGCCACAAACTGAGTCTTCAAATATTTCATTTTATCTAGTTATATATGGTTAGAATGTATAGAAACTAGTTTAGTACAATAAACTAAATCAATAAAAAACTCTACCTTCCTTACTAGTGTAAAACTAGATAATTTAGAAGGAAAAGCATCTAGATACTTGACGACAGCTAGAGGGAGATCATCGATCAATAATTCTTTCTACAGGTCAAAATAAAACACTGATATTACTTTCTCTAACTCTAGATAAGGTTTATATCTTCTTAGACTTAGGTATTATTCTCCCTAAAGGATATAAAACACCTCATAGGGAATAGTAAAGGAGACCCGTCAAAGATAATAATCAATTCAAGCTTAATTATCAATGATCCAATCTATCCTAAATATGAAATCAATAGGTTTTATGTCAATAACCAGAATATCCAAAGTAATACCAATATCAGATAATGAGAAAACACAAGCATGACAACAAATAACCTACTCTCTCTTTGTTCCAAGGGGTTTAGTAATACCCATTATATAAGATAAAATATTGGTAGTAAGATTTAGAATATTCATAACACAAGTAGAAATGAAAAAAATAGATATATTTGTATCAAATAAAGAAGTTACTAAAGATGAAGCTATAGTGATGGTACCTCTCACAGTTGTTGGACCGATATCTTCTTCCTCTGGAGAATCTTCCACTGCTAAAAGAAGTTTCGTTTTGGATGCATGTTGATGTAACCACTTAGATCTTGAAGAATCTGATTGCACTGTAGTAATTTTTAGTTTCAATGATATAATTCTACTATGTGGAGCATAAAATATATAATATAACTTCTAAAAGTTTCTTAAACGTCCACAAGAGTTGTATATCTTGGGTTCCTTAGTGAAAACTTGTTTCAAGTTCCCAAGTTTTCTACACTAGAAGAAAGTCAAAGGGCCTATTCTAGGCACTATAGGAGGTATAGAATAACCCAACTATAGAGAAATTCCATGAGAATAATAATTCTTTCTCTTTCCTTTTAAGAAACTAAAAAAATACCACTAGGAGAAAAAGGAACTCCTATCAATCCTAACTTACCAGCTAGGTTTTTCTCAACCATCAACAATCTATCCATCACATTAGAATAATAAGAGAGATTCAACAAGAAAACCCAATAAAGAATATCATACCAAAGTCTCATATCAAACCATCATGTATTCATATTCTCATTTGACACAATCTCAAGTGTAAACTATATAAGCTCAGTAAAGAAATTTGTATACTTGGTCACAATCCTATGATCCTGCTCGAGTTTGAAAAACTCCATATCCTTATCCAACCCCATAGACTCTAGATATAAATAGTCGGTGAAGATAAATTTAAATTCCTTCTAATATAATCCCTAAATCTTCTTTACTTTCACCATCATGTCCCACCATCTCCTTATAGGAACTTACAATTTTAAGGTGGCATGTTTCACCTTGATCTCATCAGGTGTCACCAAGAACTCAAAAAAAATAAAAATCCTTCTCAACCAATCCTTGACCTCTTGAGGATTATTAAATCCTTAGAACACTGGTGTCTTATAGAAAAAAATATTGAGAATGAATCCATAATTAATCTCTATAAGGTTCCATAGTTGGATCCTCAATGGGAATGGGTGCAGGTGTCTGTCCTAGAGCTTGGACAACACGCACCATGAGGGGATTGGTGAAACATGAGGTCAAGGAAACAACTATGACCAAATAGACAACTCAAACAAGAGGATAAGAAACAAGGAAAATAGAATCCCATTGGATAAAGAAATAGGCACCTAGTAGGTATGATGCTACACACATTAATAAAAAACATTTAAGACATTAAAAGATTACTCAAATAGACAACTCAAACAAGAGAAACAAGGAAAATTAATCCCATCGGATAAGAAAACACGATTTGGATTTCAACTACCCAAATCAAAAGTAGGAAAAATACTAAAACTAATCCTCATTATGTCTTTGCCAAATCACCCATGGTGACTTAAGAATTAGTATGATGAGAAATAGCTAGTAAATCACTCACAACTAACTCATATGTCTCAACAAGATCTCTCAACTGTATACTATCTTCAAGGAAAGATGCACAACTTGCACCATTTATATAACTTTTCCATGAACTGGCCCGAATAACCTGGTACCCAGATACCATAGTCGACACTAAAATTTCCTGAGGGGTGTTCTTATTCCCCATGAGTTAGAAAATAGAACCTGTAATCATACAAGAGAAAAGTGTGAATGGTTTTTTTATATAAATAGTAGAAGAAACATATACATATCAGTATACTCAAAGAAAAATACCAAAGGTGACCGTACCAAAAGTCAAACAGGTATATCAAAACCCAAATAGAACATCATCAAGTAATATAAAATAGATAAGATAAACACAACATCTTGAATTTATTAACACTCTAATCCTAAAGGCTTAGTAACATCCACCTCCTCCTAGAGGCACTTTCCCTTTACTCAAACATGGAATAATAAAATCTATAAACACCGAAACTCAAATGTAGGGTGTGATATAAAAGTCCAGTAGTGTCTCACCAAGTGTTCCATAATAATATTCCATAAAAATAAACCCAATCATGCATTAAATTTCAAATAAAAATGGTATGGTAGTACAATTTCATATTTAAATCAAAACATGCTTTTCATTTCAAATGATAGAAAAAATTAATAAAATGGATTAAGTAAATATTTTATATAAAATAGTTTATATAAAGAAATAGGCATGAGTAAAATAGTTTCACATTCAATGGAATATATAATCAAAGTAATAAAAATAAGAAACATAGTCATGTTACCTTCAGTACAATATTTTCAAGTAATAGTATCTTCAGACATCTCAAATTAGTGATCATGAATAATATATGTACACACATCCATCAGTATCACGCCTAATAGAAAATCATCAAAATACTATCTGGGATAAGATCTTCCAAATTATGTTTTTTTAGAGTTTTCATCATTAATACATTTCTAGGGAATTACCATCCTAGCATGCTTGTCCCAAATAAAACACTAATTATCCAAGCTTGAATGTGCTTAATCAATCAATTAATAATTTGAAAATCATTTCCAATTAGTTTAAAATACAATTTCCCCATTTCCATTTTCAATATTCCAATTTAATTCCAAAACCAAAACATAGTTTTTTAATAAATTCATTACATTTTAAAGATAAGACAAATCATATGTTATTATCAATTAAATTTAATCCATTTTTATCAAATTTCAATTTCACAAACCAATTTCACAAATTTCACTAATTTCAAAACACACCCCAATATCCAATCCCATTGTAATTGGGGGGTTTCCCCAAAATTCTATACCAAGTCAAATAATATTCCAATTTGAAAAAAAAATTGGATTTTAATAATTTAGTTGAAATTAACTTCATCAATAAATATATTCAAATTTTAAACAATTGGCCAATCCCAGACAGGACCACCTACCTTTTTCATGGAATCATGTATCACAACCCCTACAATGGTATTTTACAAAAAATAATGATGATAAAAGAGATCAAGGAATCAAAGATAGATTCAAGATTAAAAACAAAAAAAAATTATATCCATCAAACACATGATGATATAAAAATCCTTATAGAGAAAATAAGGATAGATAGGGAGAGAAGGAACAAGAAAAGATCACTTACTAGAGAGGAATCAAGAGAGGTTTTCCAAGCTTCAATATGCCTAGTATGGGGTTTATAGAAGCCAAAAATGGTTCTTGAGAGCCTCTAGAATCTATGATTTCATTTAATCCTTAGTTATGGTTGAGTAAGAGAAAAAAGGGTTTATGAAATTTTTAATTAATTTTTAGAAATAAAAAACACTGCTCACACGATTAGCTGGGTAGGGCCGCACAGTTAGAAAAACTATGTTCCCTAACCATTCCCCCTATGATGTGGTAAATGTTTTATACTAGGTGGGAACATCTTTTTTCAAACCATGATATATACATTAAAACTCCCACTATCTATGTTTTCATGATTTACACTGTGTGAGCACACAGTTTGATAAAATCGTGCACCGAATGTATACAACCCAAAATTTTCAACAAATTTCCAATTTTCACCCAAAGAACCCCCAAATGATACCCAACCAAATAATTAAAAAAGGAGTGTCAAATAGTACCTATAAATAGTAACAATATGTTACACAGGTGATCCCCAAGGTGAAACACTAGGTCATATGAACCCATTATCACACAAGTCTTGTAGTTTTTAGAAAAAATTCAAGATATATAAGAGTTCATAGATCAATAATTAAATAATGTATTAGATAGCTTTGTTTTTTTGATCAAAGTACCTATTATAACATCATTTGGGACCTCAAATTATGATGTAGTGCTTTAATAAGACAAAAATTAATCCCTTGTCCTCTTCTAGGGTAGATTCCCTTAACTCTTGGGGAATGAATTTGAATAGTGCCCCATCTCCTTTCCCTTTAAGAAATAAAAATTAGTGGATTATTTATTTTCCTTGTACTTTCTAGCTTTATGGAATTTATCTCTACACTTATAAAAAACTCAAAATCCCTTAAATAAATCCCCATGGTGTTTATTTCCACAGTTATTACCTGTTTGGAATTCCACCCTTACTTTTCTTTTGTAAAATTGATTTCATCATTGCAATCAACCTCCCTATTACTCTCATGGTTTCCTTTTAAAACAAAATACTTATAGAATTTATTATTAGTCTTGATGATAGTTTTAATTATCTCCTAATATAAATAAAATTTTGTATAGACTAATAACCTTTGAAGGATTGGATTTAACCCATCCAATAATCTATCAATCCTTAATTTTAGATTACATATATATTCTGTACCAATTCCTACTAACCTTATAAAGTTATTCTCATAATCAACAATAGTTTTCACTTTATTTTTTCTTAAATTATGAAATTTCAATTCCATTATAGCTTATTGATCACGAGGAAAGTAATTTTCAAAGAATATCACATTAAATACGTCAATTCCATATTCTCTATATTCTATTCCTTCTGGGTATTTTTAATCAAATACCACCATTGATCAAAATCCCCACTTAAATGATATAAAACCATGATAACCTCCTAACTTTTATTACATACCATAGAATGGAATAACTTCTCCAGGGAATTGATCCATTTCTCAGCTACTAATGGATTCATAGTTCCTTTAAAGTATGATGGTTGATTTTTCATGATGTAGTCCAATATTATTACACCATGTTGTGGAGAAACATATTATTCTATATGGGAAAGTTTATTGGTCATAACCTGAGTCAACTTCCCTAATATAGTTATAATCTACTCTACTCTAACACCAACCTCGTTGAATTTGTCTAGAGAGAAATCCCTACATTGATTATGGGTGTTGAAACAATTTACATTCCTTCTATTTAACACCATTTATAAATAATTACATATACTTTATTAGTTCATGAATAAAACTATGAATTATAAATCACAATATATAATTTCTATTCATTTATTGTGAATTCGTGTCATGTAATCTATAAATATTTCCAAAATATCCTATGGTTTTTTCATAGAGACATGTTATTTAACAGTTCTCTTTTAAATCTAATTCATAAGGCTTCTTATAAAATTGTTTTTTTACTAATTTAAACTCCCCAAAACTATTAACATTACACTATTTGTTATTTTATTACAATGGTATAAATTACATAGATCATAATACCCATGATCTAATAGTTTTTTTAGTTTCAATAAAATATATATAAAATGAACATTAAATTTTATTCAAAACTTAATTTACATCAAATAAATACAAGAATATTTATTATTTATCCTTGAAACCCCATTAGTCAGATAAAATAATATTCATGGATTCTTGAGGAAATGAGAGACATTTTAAAGAAGTGATCTCAAACTCCCAGAAAGGGGTAGACTATAATGAAATATATCATATATAATAATGGAATAAATAATATTATAGGAATAATTAAATCCCCTAAAAAATGTAAGTATTAAAATAATATATCCATAGATTACATAACAATAAATAAATACATGGCTAAGAATAACTAATCTCATAGTGATGGAATGCATAATGTTATACATCATAAACACAATGTCAAGGACACATGTTAAGATATCATACATAAATGGGTAATGATTATAACAAATAACCAACTATTTTGTCTCATAATACCTACTAATTCATTAAGGAGACAAAATATTTTAGGCCCCACCCATCACATAACAAGTCCAATGCATCCATCATATGAAGAGAATGGATAAACAATAAATATCATCATGTTCCCCTAATAACCTCATACATAATCATGGATAATTAATCAATGGGTATACATATAATATATATATATATATATAATTTCAATATTTCACCATTAAATGGGATAATACAACTTTCTAGGTAAATATCCAATAATCAACTTAGAAAATGTAGGATATTCACAATGTAATTTAAATTAACTTTATCAATGGAATGATAATGCAATAATATTTTATGGTACTTTCATGGATAAATGATACAAATATAAATTATTTTGTAACAATATATTCAAATACTTTATTATTATTCATAAATAGCTTATGAAATATCCAAATCACATCCCTTAGGAGTATCAAACCAGGTGCACAGTTAGGCCTATTTTTTGTGCACCAAGAGAAGATAGAGTTAATACCCAATATTTTTTTTATTTTCATTTCCCCTAGGTGAATCTAAGATGGATTATATATTCAATTTTAATATCAAGATAGGTATTTCCTTACTAGGAAACCACACATTCTTTACTTTACTAAAATTTTAGGATGTTTTAGACTTATCCTTTGGGTTTCCAATAGAGATTGAGAATTATAAAAACTTATAAAGTTTATATAATGAAAGGTAATGGTAATTAATCATTCATAATATGATAATTCATTCATAAAAATTAAGTATAATAACATTTAATATTGAAATGAAAATAAATTGAAGTGAATAACACAAATAAAGGGATAAGAAGGGATTAAGGACCATTCTATCTATATAATAATGGGTTAGTAAAAAACTATAATTATAGGTAATAAATAATACCTAATTAATGATATATCAAGTTTATTATACAACCATGTAGTTAAAATAATGGAAATATATGAAAAAGTGTTATAAATGATATTATAACAAAAATTTTGTGATTGAAAAAGAAAAGAGGAGGGTTGAGAACCATTAAATTAAAAGGTAGCTTCTTAAATCATGAAAACCCACGTTAGAATCATAGAGACTCTTTGGATATAATATTAAGAGAGTAAAATAGAGGGTTTTCATGCTCAATAATCTTATAGTGAAGATAAAGGGAGGTTGGGTCAGCATTCATATTAAATTAGAATAATTTTCTTATTAATTTCAAAGCATGGTCCTTGGACCGTAGGTTAATAAGAAAAGAAAACCATTAGACTTCATAGGATTTTAACCCATGGTATTTGAAATATAAGGCATATTTTTTGGATTTAAATTGTTTAAGAACATAAATCCTATAAAATATAATATTTTGGGTGTGGACAATATTCTAATTCATGATGTATTGTTTTTAAAATCATTAAAATATAATTTTGGTTTTATAATATTCTTTATAGGTTTCGAAAATTATTTTATTACTTAAAAATAAAATATTTTAAATAATTAACCTATTTATGGTATAGAAATCATTTATATTACTTTTCACATCATTTTCAAGTCATTTTGATGTCATAATACTGATTATATATTCACATGATATTTTACCTTTTACCCAAAAATTCGACTATCTCAAAAAATTTTAAAATAATCACCATTATATAATTTCAATATGATAATTCTAAATTTAAATTAATTTTTATAAAAATAATTATCAACCTATTAGAAATTTAATTATTAAATAAAAAATCTTATGCATTTCAAAATCACGCATTTAACGCCTAAAATTCCAAAATTATACTCATTTTTATTTTGAGATGAATGTGTGTAATTATTATACATATATATATATATTAATTATTAATTATATTATTATGATATTATTTTATTGTACTAGTTTTATATTTTATTATAAATGAAATTTTTTAGTTTTGTATTGTATTATAATGTGGTGTACTGTTATAATGAAATGATAGAATTTTTATTATGCCATAATTTTTTAAATTATTATTTTCTATAGTAGAATCTTAGGTATTACTAAAGCAGTTCAGGAAAAATTTTATAGTATGTGAGTTATCCCATAATGAATCGCCATGGTTTATAAAGAAAGAGTTTTTCAAGATAATTGAGCATAGTTTTTTACTGCACTCAAGTAAATTAGGCTATGATGAGAAGTCATTATTTGGAATGGAAAAGTAATTATGTCATAATGATTTTTGTTAAATGAAAATGATTTTATTTGTTCAATTTCATGGAAATTAAAAGCTATGTTTTTTGGTGTATAAATATTTTTATTTAATTATTTTTAGACAGATTTTTTATTGAAGTATATTATTCCATGATAAAATTCATTGCATCATATTTTTAGATAACTTCATGTGTTGTTAAATATATTTTCAAATATGGATTAATATTTAGATATTTTAATCAAACCATTTGGATGTATTTGAATTCTCTTTAAGTCATATGTAACATGAATTAATTACTAAGGATAATGTTTATAAAAATTTATCCTAACTATTGATTTTAGGTATTATATTTTTGATAATTATATATATATATTCTATAGTGAAAAAGGAATGCTGAATTAATAGAGAACATATTTAAAATCATATTCACAAGGAAGTAGGAAGATCATATTCTATATATTAGAGGAAGAAAGCAGATCATGTCAAAGATAGCTCTCTAATAAGGGAATTGATCCTATATAGTGTCCTTTTTGAAAAGGAGTTGTTGTTGTGAATATCTAGTAAAGTGTGAAGGGTGAAACCAAGTAATTTTGACAAATTATTATATTAAAATTGAGTTGTTCTTATCCAGACCACTTCAAAAGAAGTGTTTATTTCTATTAATATCATTTATTGGATATTTAAATAAATCTCTTAATAAAGAGTTTTTAACATCTTTATTAAATAAAATAATATAACACATGGTTGATAGAATTACATTACATTCATAATTTTTTGATACAATATACATTAGTTCCTTATACCATGAATACTCCACACTACATTATATGACATGTACCAAGTTTTGAAACCATATCCAAAAAAATTATGAATAAAACTCTAAACTCTTTTGTAAAATCAATAACATATCCCATATCAACTTCATGATAATTTTTTTTACTAAAACAAAACAAATTATTTATATAGCCTTATGTGAGTCCTCATTAGCCTTTTTAGCAATGATAATGATTATGAATTACTAATTCATATCCATAATTAAAAAAATCACTTGAAAAACATCATTGTTACTCAAGATATAGATTTATTTGATTTGATGTCCATAAAATACATGTATCTCTATATAAGGACCCACTTGATGTATTTTCATACCCCATCTATTCTTATACAGTCATTTTATCTAAGACAAAGAGTATATCCATTATACATGGAACATATTAATCTCATGATGAATAAGTCATCCATTCTCAATTCTCTAATTTATTTATACCAAAATGAATTAATATTTCTCATTTTATTCATCCAAATAGATGAGCACACCATAGGTTACTCAACTAAGTATGGTCATGCACTTCCCCAATCTTTCTCAATAAAGGGTAAAAATTCCATATCAATCATACATGGGGATAAATTTTTTTATTGGTTATTAAATACCCACTATATGATCAACAAAATACCTAACAAACCATTTATTTTCTCAATCCTTTGAATTTAACAATAATGGTATCAAACCATGAAGTTTTACTTATAGGATATAATTTTAACCTTAGATAATTTGTATTATAATGAAATATACAACCCAATAATTCCAATGAAATTATATATGGAATTCTTTATGCTATAATAAAATGAGTTAATCTATAAATAAATTTAGAGTTGTGTCTTATTAGTAAAATCCATATCTCTATAGAAGCACTATTCATGCTTCCCTTAACATATTCCCATACCCTATGCATTTACATGAAAATCACTAATTATATATAACTAATAGATTTATCATTGAGGTGTTGTTTATCATTCAAATATCATGTTATAAATATAACACACATAAATGAATGATAATGTGTAAATTTATTTTAAATATAAAATCACGATAAATATTTATATTATGAATCATTCACACCACATGAATAAGTTTTAGGATACATAGAAAGAACCTTATGCATAAATACCAGTCCTATCATATATTAATATGTAATGAATTTAAATAAATTATATATATTTTATTCACTATAAATTTTGTTAAAGAACATGCAATATCAACATGTAACACACATTACATCATCATGTATTTACCCAAAAAAACATTACATCAACCAATCTGTAAACCTTTAATGATATGTTATATATAAATAAAATATTTGGATTTCATATACATATTGGAATTTTATCCTATATTAGGAATTATCATTGTTCAACATAATATTTAAATTAAAAAAATGATTTTACCGCATATAATATTGTGATGAATATTAATTATGTCATTGAAACAATAAATAAACAAAACTATTCCATCTTACTATTTCACTATACCAGTAACATAATCACTAATTGAGATTATTAAACATTTATTTAACTCATTACATTTATATATTCTTAAATCATGAAAATATACATAGTTTTTAACTATTAATCTTCTTTACCATAATTAGGTTACTTTTCACAAGAATTTTATTGATATCATACTCTAACCAGATATCTTTTTCCTAATCTATCTTTGTAGATATTCATATCCAATATATATTCAACCATATATTTTATTCAAGAAAAATTCATAATTAATATTATCTAATGATAAATTCTTTATCTAAAAAAGATTCTAGAAATATTATAACACTCTGACCATCCCACTTGTATGCAAAATAACTTATGTAACATAAGTTAATTATACTTTAAAAATATCTGATGAAACTAATCATCTTAAATCATAGGAAAATTTACTATTTTATAGTCTTTGATTTTTATAAATACAAAATTCCTCCAACCTATTCCTCAAAATATGTATTTCTTATATATAAACACATCATGCCAAGCAACAAACACTTTATATTACAATGGATTATTTTAAAAAATATCAATTCCCTTAAATTAGCCAAAAAATAAGAATTCCATAAATTTAGGATTAGTATTGGATATTTTACATGAATTTTATAATACTAAATCATTATAAAAAACAAATAATTTCATTCCAAATTCATAGCTTATATGGTGACTTTAATGATAAATTAATTTAAAACATGGTTTAGTTTGAATGAGAAAAAATAATAATAATAATTTATGAAAAAAATATGAACTAATTTCATAATTTAAGATAAATGAAAGATATATTGGCTATAAGTGTTCCCTAGTTTAATTTTATCAAGATATCTTAATACCGTTACTATGATAATTCTATAAAATTTCATGAATACTTTGAAATTTTCAAAATTTCAAAAAATTTAACCACCACTCACCAATGTTTCCATTAGAACTAAAACACCAACATATAGTAGGGTTAATAGATCACTATCTAAGTCTTCTTTTCACCATAAGAACCAAAAGTAAGTTATTTTAGAACTATTAATTAATAAATTATCATTATATATATTATACATTATATTATCATGGTATCAAATGTATAAATTTTTAATCAAATTAACAATTCTATAAAATATTCCATTCAAGTATATATAAAAAATATTGTTTTAAACATAAAATAAACATTTATTTTTTTAAAATAATAATTGAAAATCATATTTTTTATGGAATACATATGACCAAAAATTTTAAATTGTAGAACCAATCCACTAGGTAGATGAAGACCATATTTATCGGCCTATAATTTATCAAACGATTCTTTATTATAAATATCAATATTTATATCTACCTATATAAATCATATTCAATTTATGGTCTTATACATATGTGTTGTGTGAAAACCTAATCTCACACTAGTTTCCACAAGTAGTATTAGATAGCATATAATATTGGATGGGATATTCCCCCTATAACCAATTTATTTTTGGATGGAACTTGAAAAGTGTGTGTTAAGCCTAAATGGTATATTATATAAGAAAAAAAATCCTAATAAGTGGTATAGGAGTGATGGTTTAGACAAATTTTTATTTATATGGAATACCCTAGGTTTGACCTTCCAATTATGATGGTGGATTAGTTGTAGAATGTGTATACATTGTGGTACCTTGTATCAAAATTCTTCTAGATAGTAGTGATCAAGAAGTTTTTCCTAGTGATGAGAAAATTATTGTACAAGATGTTTAAGTCTATAGTATTATCATTGAAGTAGAATCCCAAATGTGTGTTCTTTAGTTTTAGGGGAGTATTTTTGGGTGAAAAATAATCCCACATTTTTTTCTATAAGGAGTTTTGGTTAACATATAATATTTTATGGGATATTTCTCCAATCACCAATTAGTTTTAGGCTGAAACCAAAAAAGGTATTATGTGTTAAGATTGTAAGTTTTGGGTTATATAAAAGTTATATTAACAATATTGTGTTGTGAAACCTCTATATCATACCCATGAGTTATAATAAAAACGTTTTATTTATATAATGTACTTATATTTATAATCATAATATAAATTTTCATAATTGAGAACCCTTATAAAATTATAATACCATTCAAGGAAACAATTTCTAAAAAACTGATCCTTTATAAGGTAAAATCTTAGTGAAAATAAAAAAATTAGTGTTTTAATTTCCTATAATAATAAAAATTATCACTTGAATCTCATGTTTTATAAGTATTAAATAAATAATAATTTTTAAATATACTCCCACTAAACTGATAATCCCTTTTACATCATATTATTAGTTATATAAGATCTATTTTTTTATAATGATCTGGTTTAGATTCATAATTTCTCCTATCACATAACTCTTTAAGTAAATAATTTTTTCAATTAAATTGTATATAAATCTTATATAGTTGAGTAGAAGAAAAAAAATTCAAATTAAATAAATAAATTATCCCAACTCCATTAATTTCGTTACCTTACCATTAGGTTTATATAGTCATGTTTAACCATAAGCTCATATTTGGATATAGTCTAATATCCATTATGGATACTTATATCATGAAGACCTTACTCAAGCTAATTAATGAGCTCCTAACCATTATAGTCACTTTTACTAGATGATTGAGGTATTTATAGGTTCTCACTTGAGAAATAATTTAACACTTGATATTTTGAATAATTTTAAAGTTTTTACCATTAATTTTTTATATACATCACATTTATAGCTTATGCCATGCATTCCCTATATGTATTCATGCCTCTAATGATTTAATTTATATATACCATGTTTCTTCAACCAAATTAACATGTCTTAATCATGGTAATTCATAACTCTTATACAATTAAAAATTTATTCTATGAATCCATCGTAAAATAATTATTATTATAGAAAAAAATATGCTCATATGTTTCACATGAAAATGGTATATTAATCTCATTTCATGTATTTATTTAAAATCATAAGAAACCAAAATCCCACTTAAGAGTTTATAAGGAATTATAGATAGCCCAACTATACATTTTTAGATAATTCCTAAGACCTCAAGCTTGTGATGATACCATACCAATGTCTCACTATCCATAGATCAATACTCAATATTACTATAATTTTTTAAAATTGATTTTAATTTCAAATAGTAAATAATAGTTAAAATAAATCCCATATTAGTAAATATATTAAACAAACCCTTAATCATAGTTGAAATAAATATAATATTTTGTAATAACTAAATTATTACTCCTTAAATACACAACATTACATATAAATAAAAGCAACTACATATTTACACATTAACTATTCAAATAATGGTCATATTTTACAATTATGAATAAATAAATAAAAGAAAATTTCATAAATTTAAATAATTTACTTTTTATATATGAATAATTCATATAAACTTGAATATAAACAATTTATAACTAATGGAATACATTTATATGGTATTTTTAGGTATAAAACATAAATATGAACATTTCACATTTATTTAAAACATAAATAGGAATAATTCATATCTATAAATTATATGATAAGTATAAACCATTCATATTTATATTTTATATTCAAAATTTTTTAAAATATTATATATTTTAATTTAATCTCTTATATAAAACCATTTTAGACATAGATCACATCTCTTAAATTAGTTTTGGTACGGTTTAAAGTCGTGTGGATTTGGTGAAGGTCATATTGACCCATGTCAATAATGTTTTTCATAAGATAAATAATTAGTATAAAAAATTAATATTTATTGGATATTTTAAAACTATTTTATAATTAAGTTATAAATTTTTTTAAAAGGAATTTGTTTTTGAGTGAAAGTACCCTAAGAGGTGTTTGGTTCAGAAAGGGGGTATTTTTTGTTAAAGATAAAGTGAATTGGATGCGATTTTTGAAATTGGTGTTATCTTTGAACATAAAAACATTTTTTAATACATGAATGATATTCAAATTTATATTAATTTAGAATATTTGGATGAGGTGAAGGTCTTTTTTACGTTTATAAGTTATTAAATGTGGACTAGATTTGAGTTTTAGTTTTTGTGACTGTTTATAAGGAATGAAGGCATGTTTATATTATGGTGGTTCTCGCACCACATCATGGTCTCTATATAAATGTAAACAAAACTTGTTTATATTTCAACACATGTGTTTTTGAAGCTGTGTTTTTCAGATAAATCCACACACCCTGGGGATTTTCTATTATGCCATGATCAAGTGGAAAGTTATTAGGTTATTTGGTAGGTAAATGAAAAATAGGGAGTACTATATGTCATGATTTTTTATTATTAGTTACGTACTTAAAATTTAAATTAATGAGGCATGACTCTAATATTATGGATATAAGAATTTAATTGAAAATATAGTCATGTGGATTTACTAAGAAGAAAAATGGGTAGCACTTTGTCGTTATCCATGTGGGTGTGGTTGTGGCATGAAGACTGAAACATTGAGGGGCTTGGCTCCAGGATGATGGAAAAGGAGAATATGATTATGATAATTTTCTTGGAATAAAAATGGGGATCAATATTCCACGGTTTAACTTGACCAAACATGGTTGAATAAAAGTTTCATGTTTTTTTAAAAAAGTTAGAGCTTCATTATATCCTAGTGATGTCCTCAACACACCGCAATCAGTATAAAAATATAAATTCATGTAATTATTCTAATGTGTCTTTTTATATGCCTTATAGACTACTAAAACTATATTACTTAAGTCCCTTAATCATAAAAATTGTTAATAAAATGTTCGGATTAATCTAATGGATATAATTGATATGAGATAAATTTAAAAATTAAGTTAGTTATTAAAATTGAATTTGAGAATCAAAATTCAATAAAAGATGAAGTGTGATATTATTATGTTGTGTGTGAATATAGAAGATTGGTTTGACTTGGATAATAATAATATATAGATAATAAGTAGATACACCCATAAAATAATTCTTTTTATTGATTATCATATGCTCTTAAAGAGAAATCTTTAGACAGTGAAGATCGAAGGATTGTTTTGAATAATATGATATATAGTGGTTGTGGAGAGTTTTTCTTAGGTTGTTATTATTTTTTAGGATTATAGGTTCATATATACATTATTATATATATAATTTAAATAAGTAATAATATATTGGGTGGGCTATAGGAGGTGTTTTCTTTCTAATTTTTAGAGTTTCAATGATCAGTGTAAAGAAGATGAGGTGGTACTTATTCACAGTGGATCTAGAGACTCTTGGTGGTTCAATAAGACTATTAATATTTTTTATTTTATGATTAATATTAAAGTGTGTGGTATTATATCATAATTTTCAAGATAAATTCATAAACACATGATTTTCAAGGTTAAACCATACTCATTGTAATTCATTTGGTGATTTTAGCAGATCATTCAGAAATAAATGATAACATGCCATACCATGGATATAGATATTCATTTGGAATGGTGAACATTGTATATAAGCATGTTATTATTTATTTTGTGTATATTAAAATGAAATAAATAATCTAAATCAATCAACATCCAAATTCTCATTGGTGAAGAAGAAAATATGATGAAAAATTATTTGTTATCTTCTTAATCACTAATAGAGGTTGATTTGTGAGAGAATTGTAAAATAATTATATTCACTAATTATCCCCTATTAGTGAATAATCTACACATTACTATGTTATATTAGTGGTAGTGTCATATATAATTGGTATGAGTGGTGACTCCTCTACAAAGACAATAAGACTATTTTTCATTGGAAGTTTTAGACTCTTTTTGTTGGTTGTTTTTGTTGATTTTGAATTTTTTTTCATCATGGATCACGTTAATCAATTCAATAAAAAGGATTTTATAAATATTATTGAAAAATTTACATTTTTTAAAAGGAAATAATTCTTTAATAATTAATCTAATTAGGTAGTAAATTACTCTACATTGTATGTTTTTACTCCAATTATGAATGGTATAGTGAAGACTCTATTTGGTATAAGAAATATTGGGATTCTTAGGCATGAAAGTAATGATATATTAGAATTAATTTTAGAGAAATAGTTCATAAAGTTTACGTGGATCAATATAGTGTAAGTAATATTTGAAAATATCTGAAATATTCACAAAGGTAATATCAAAGTGAAGGAAGTAAAACTTAACTAGCATGCTCAATTTGAAGATGTTTGTATACTTAAACGAGAATATATGGATAAATTATTCACTATATTAGTTATATTGTGATATCCATCATATGATTTATAAACAATTTAGAAGATTCAATTTTTTTAATAAGTTACATCATATATATAACATCACACCTCAGAACGACCACCCCACTGAGGTGTGACATCACATGCCCTCAAGTGCTCTACTTTATCACTAGATGTTGGTGACTAGTGACAAGGATTGAAGGATATTTCTTGGGTTAAGATTTAATCTTTAATAGTTGATCACATAAACATACCAAAATAAACATCATAACAACATTAATTAGTAGAAACAAAAAAACATTTCCAATATGTCATAACAATATCCTAAAAATGATCATGATGGTCATACATTCAAACAAGGTTCTAAGGTAAATATTATGTAACAATACATGATCAATATACCTGAAATGTAATATATAAAAAGTGTGTATAACCATTTATATGAATCCAAGTGAAAACATACTCAACTCCATGACTCTTAAATTCATCTCCCACACTACTAAGGCTTCTTTCCTTTACCAATAAGATCATTTATATAATCCATATGCACACAGGGTGTATACATACAAGAAGGGAGAATAAATCCTTAATAGAAACCATTAAAACCCTTGGTAACCCTTATAGTTTAACCAAATTAAATATAAATAATGTAAATATTTCAAATGATTTAACAATATCATTTTCATAAATTAAAAAAATATTAATTTTAAACTAATACACCTAAATAATCTCATAACTTATTCATAAAATGTCAGTAGACCTCTAATGTCAAGTCTATAACAAAGTTTCCAAACACATGTACTAATAATCTCATATGCTAAAAAAATTTAAACTCTTGTAACCCTATCCTAACTCAAGACTTAACCAACCCTATGGTTTAAATTTCATAGCCTAAAAAATGCTACCTACATGTTTCTAACTTCATAAAACCATTAAAAAAATTAAATTTAAAGAAAAATATCTACAAATATATTTTATTTTTAGCACAACATATCATAAGTTCAGCCCTAAGTTATCTAACCAAATCACTATATTTAAAATAAAAAATCACAGGAAAATATCCTTAACTTCAGTCACATTTTTTTTATTTAAAAATGTTAATAATAGTGAATATATTTCAACAAAAAAATAAATATTTTAGGTATTTTAAAAAACAGTATAATTAAATAATTATTTGGTGTTTATTTCCCCTTTTTATCAGCAATTTGTATCATCAAAAAAATAATTTCACCAAGATTTACCTATCTTTATACCATAAGAATCAATAAAACACATAATTTTTTATTCTAGTTTATTATTTGAGTTTAACCCCATTTATCACATGTATTATCACTTTAAATACATTAATTATAATATAAGAAACCAATAAAACAGTGACAATATCACTCTAATAAAAAAAATTCATTAAATATGAACAACACATAACAAATCATGAAAAATTATTCTACATTACTAGAATGTATTTTTCATTATCCAATAGAACACATGATTTATTAAATATCAAAATAAATAAACAAATAATATACACTCACATGATTAAACACTAATAGATGTAATAATTCACCCACCTCACACTAGGTTTACAATTTTCACAAGGAATGAAATATTGATTCGTTATTAAATATAATAAATCAATAAATTTTACCAAATAGTTTATTATGTGAGTTTAACCCCACTTTCTCACATGTATTATCACTTTAAATACATTAATTATAGTATAATAAACCAATCAAAATGATCATAATATCACTCTACTAAAACACAATAATCTATTAAAATTAATTCACCAAATAAATAAAGTTACTTAGTTATGAACAGTATTTAAAAATATCAAAATAATTACATAATATCATTTTAGACCCTTTTTTATAACATTAAATCCATCATTAATACTTATATCTAATTTAAAATTTATTCTAACATATTTCTTATTAATTCCTCACTTTACACATATAATTTCATAATTTTATTATTAAAACACTTCCAAAAAATATGAACAATGCATAAAAAGCATGAAAAATTATTCAACATTTCTAGAATTTTTTTTCATTATCAATTAGAACACTAAATTTATTAAATTTCAAGAGAAATGAATAAATAATATAAATTCACATTATGAAACACTAATAGAAGTAAGAATTCACCCACCTCACACTAGGTGTATAATTTTCACAAGGTATGAAGGCTTGATTTATTATAGAATATAATAAATCAATAAAATTTAAAAACTAGAATAAAAGGAAAAGAACTATAATGTGAAAATAACCAAAACTTATCACTTTCTCCAAAAAAAAGATATGGATATTTTAAATCTTCTCTTAATAAAGACAATACCATTGACGAATCATGATTCTAAGGTAAAACAAAGGTAAAATTACTACTTGATATTATAGGGAGAAATAAAAAGTTTAGGGTGAGAAAAATTCTTCTGAAGAACCCATTGAAAAAATAAATTCTAAATTAAAGTTAAAATCCTATAGACACAAAAAACATAATTTCCCCTTTTTTAAAAAACCATCAACTATGCAACCAAATTCATAAAATTTAACCATTGGGTACTCAGTGGATATTCCAAAAAATACCCTACCCTTTTAGCTCCACCAAGTACATGGTACCCAATACTGGGTAGAAAGTGTCACCTATTAAGTGAAATCTATCAATATCTACCACAAAACCCTCCTTCTATCCCCTTACTTCACCCAGAATAAATAAAATAAATTTTAAATAATTCAAAATAAATAAATAAAAACCATAAATAAATTCCAAAAAAAATATGCCTTGAAAACTTGGGATGTTACACCGTCATTATAGAAATGTTTTTTTCAAGGTTTATTCTCTCTAAGATCATGATTTGAATAAAATTATACTGGATGACTTTCATAGTGTGTTGGTTGTGTATGATATGAGTAAAGGTGATTAAATGGTGAGAAGTAATTTTTTTCAAATACATAAATAATGAAAAGACTTTTAAGGAGGCTAAATAAAAAAGTAGATATTCAGATTTTCATAGATATTTTTATAGGAAGTTTGAAAAACTCATGTTAATAATTTCAAAAAATACTTAAAAATGAAAAGTTAGTTATCATGGTAAGTTTCATTTAAAGTGTTTCATCTATGAAGGTATTGGAGATTTTTATAGAATTCCTCAAAAGTTAAAGGAATAAGAGGGTAATGAAAAAAGATGTGTCATCAAGGAATATCTCCAGGTAGAAGACTTATAAATTTAGAAAGATGAATTAAAATTATAATAGAAACAAAAAAAATTACTTTTAAAGGAAGATTTTTTTTCATAAATAAAGGAATAATATTTTGATAAAAGTGAAATTGAAAAGGATCTACCACCTAGCGATCATGGAATTTTTTTTGATTACTGAGGTTAATCAAAAAGAGTTCATTATTAAATGATATTAAGAATAAATAGACATTAAATTCATTCTTAATTGTGATTTAAATATTTTATCATTAAAATATCTAAATTATAGAATAAAAACAATAATTTTAGTATAGAACCTTAGGTTCTAAGTGAGTTTATAATTTTCTAATGAGAAAGATAAAAATAGTTAGTGAAAAATGTGGAGAGTCTGAGTGACACACTTACTAAGGATAAAAATTTTATGGATTGACTAAAATAGTAAATTATAGAAAAATAAAAGTAAATTTTTTATTATCACTAATATATATTAGAGGATAAATATTAATTGAGTAATATCATGTTCAATTTTGAAAAATATATGCATGAATTTTATTAAAGTTTGATGAGCGGTGGGAAGAATAGTAAAACTAGCAAGTGTGATAATGATCACTATAACAATAAAAAATATCACTCTATGGATTCAAAAAAATTTAAATTAAGGATAGTAAGGATAAAGTAAAAGAAAAGAGAAATAATAAGAACAATGTTGACTCATAATGTGAATTCAAACATTTTAAAACATTTGGAAGTGGTGACTTGAAGCTAATATCTTCTAAAATGGAAAGGTATAAAATACAAGAAATAATTATAACATGAAAATAAATATGTTAGGAACACATAAAAAAATTGGTTCAAAAAGGAGATATGAAGTCAATGATTATAAATTTTAAGTAATAAGAGTATCACACTGTACAAAACAAGTAGTATTTTGTTTATGATTTTCTTTTTTTTGGAAACTATATGTGTTATGGTGGATATGGTCATGTGAAAATGAATATTTTGTTCTATGAAATATATTTCAACAATATAGAAGTGTTTTAAGGTATACATTTAAGGGGTGGAATCTTAATCAATGGAGACAAGTTTAGAAAGAATTTGAGAATTAATATGTTCAGGTGAAGAATCAGTTTTAAGCTCTAAATTAATTCTATGGGAGACATGTTCAGCTAGTTAATTTTTATAAATAGTTATTAACTATTTTTCTATATAAATTGAGCATGGATAATGCACAAATATTTTATAAAAATAAATATAAAATAAAGTATAAATCTATCATGGTGTAAGTTTCTTTGAAATAATCTCAAAATAATTTTCCCTAGATAATTGAGATTGGGTTTTCATTAC
Source organism: Viscum album (assembly GCA_963277665.1). NCBI lineage: Eukaryota > Viridiplantae > Streptophyta > Magnoliopsida > Santalales > Viscaceae > Viscum > Viscum album. The sequence goes on along the minus strand of OY728140.1, from coordinate 716,212,020 downwards.
ACATGACATGTTCTAATAGATATATTAAAGGATTTGAGAATTATATAGAATGATAGGTCACATTTAACCTTGATAAAGTAAATAAATCAAAGGATTTGGATCAATGGAGATTTGTGAAGGGAAGGTCAGGTAAAATTATACTCTCTTTGTAAATGGTTTTAATCACAAACCTCTAAGTTTTTATCAACTATGGGATAAAGGAAATGATTTAATATTTAGGGAATATATATGTTTGTTAAAGATATTAACAGATGGATGTGTTATGACTTGATTACAATAGACTAAACGCAACCTATCACTACTATAAAAATGGTATATGACTGTGGGAAAAAAGTATGGAAATAATTCTAAAGATCATAGTAAGAGACTATGACTATGGTAATTTAGATCATAATTTTAACTTATGTAGCTTTATCCTATATCCATAGTTTTTTTATGACCTTGGATTTTGGTTGTAATTTCTATAGGTACCACTTATGATGATTGGGAAATTTCCACAGATTTTGTTCATAGCCATAAGGCTATTGCCACAGGCAGTGCCTATAACCATAGAGTTATTTCCATTGGTATTACCCATGGGTATATGTATATTTCCATGGGTAATATTTATGTCTATAGTTCTATTTCCATAAGAGGTTATCATGGTCATAGGTGTTATAAAATTTTTAAAAAATAACTTTTGAGGTTTGATCCAAAAATCACTTAGTTATTTTATTTAGAATTTTACAACTAACCCACAACATAATATATATATATATATATATATATATTAGTTATTAAATATATATAATTATAATTATTATATGTTAAAAATAATTCAGGGTCTTTGTGGACCTATGGCCATGGTCTATGTGGATTGCGGACATAAGTGGACCTATACCACCCTTATAGCCATGATATTCATGGATCATTATCATAGGATACACAAAGACACCCCTATAGACACAATCTATGTTTAATATGGTTTTAAGCCACTCATATAGCCATGTTATACATGTATAATGGATATAGGTGTGTTCTACAACCACTATCCATGTGGATTATGGTTATAAGTTTTTTAGGCTTATCTTCCACCCCAGTCCATGTGGATAATAACCATAGGATGATCTAAATCCATGTTCATTATGATTATGGATATAGAATTGTTGTTTTACTGTAGTTTTCTAGTAGTGTATTAAAAGTGGGATTCATTGGAAATTATTTTTACTTGAGCATGGAGGATTAGAAGGAGTTGTGGCATTGAAGACTTGGTCAAATTAGAAATAAGAGAATGAATAAGTTGACTCAATGAGATAATGTTTGTGATGTTCCATTTATGATGAGAGAGAAGAATCATGAATTATCAACATATAAAAAATAGAACAATGTAAATTCATTACATAAATAAGTAGAAATATAAACAACTCATACCTTAGAACTTATCCATTATAATATTTATGGATCAATGAGAAACAAATTGATGTAAGGTGATAAAAAATCTATATCATTCATTTATGATTTCACTTAAATCACATGAATCATGTGAATGAGGCACAAATTCAAGTAATTTAATTTCAGATATTTAAGGGAAGTATTAAGAAGGAATGTGGTTATTCCTTTAAAAGGTTTCATTTGGATAATAGAACCAAATATAAAATTGAAAATTTAGAGGATTACTTGGAGAAAAGTGGGATTCTTCATAAGTATAGTGCATTGTATATCTAGTAAAAAATGGTGTTACTGAAATGATAAATCATATTTTGGTTGAAAATGTTCATACCATATAGGTAGAACATGGTACTTTTCATTTATTTTGGATCCAATGAATTAAGATAGTGGTACACATTAAAAACTTATGTGTTAATAATTAAAACTATGATATGTCTCTATATGAGATACATTATAATAAGACTCTAATATTAAACTCTATAAGTGATTTTAGTATACCTTATGTAATCAAATTTGAGGTTTTAAACTTGAACAAGTTTAGGTAAATAAGAGTTTGAGGGATTTTTCTTGGATATACACCAAATTAGAAAGGATATATCTGATATAATAAAAAATATAGAAAGGTTTTTAAGGATACTAATGTGAATATTTTTGATCACTCATCTAATGGGTGTAAACCACAAGAGACACATTCTAAATTTGAAGAGGAATATATAGAATTAAATGGACACTAAGTAGAAAATTATGGTAAGTACGGAAAAAGTGAGCAATAGGTAATAATAATATACTAATTCAACTTTTTATAGTTATATAGAATCAATAAATTTAGTTTATTAAAGGATAAAAATGTAATTGGTGGCCCATAAAATCACTGTTAAGCATGTTCAATTGGTCAAAACCAAAATATATTTAAGGAAAACATCTCATACCTTATTGATTTATCAAGTGTAACTAAAAATTGTAGATGATTCATTAAATAATATATAGTGGATTCATAACATGAATGAGGATTTGTATCATATTAAGAAGCATGGCACTTGAGAGTTTGTTCTAATTTCAAAAAATAACTTTTATTTTGAAAAATCTAGGAATTTTTTAATAAGTGAATTGAGTATAGATAAGTGATGATGAAAAAGAAAAGTCTCCTATGTAAAGTTTATTATTAGATTAAAGGAATTAAATTTGATGAGATATTTTTGTTGGTTTCTATCCTTGAGACCATAAGGATTTTTCTTGCAGTCATAGCTCAAAATAGATATTATATGTTTTGAATGGATGTAAAATTGGACTTTCTCAATAGAGAACATTAATAGGAGGTTTATATTGAGTAAAATGAAGTATTTTACAACAAAAATAATTGTAAATGTGATTGTAGATTGTTTATGGTTCCATATTGGTTAAAAAAACTCTAAGATCATGGTATTTGAAGCTTGACACATTCTTGAACTTTAAAAAATTTAGGAACGAAAGAGCGGAAAATAACATACACATAAAAGAAATATAGAAGGTATCTCTCAATTTTATTGTATATATTGTTGATATAATGTTTGATATAAATGAATAAGATATTTTCAATGAAGTTTCTAAAAAAATCAAGGTGAATCTTGATATGCCAATGTTTTTAGAGATGAATTACTTCTTAGTACTTTAAATTTTTTAAGATAAGGATCATATTTTCCATTATCAAGTGATGTATGACCAATATTTTCTGAATAAGTTTGGAATAATTGATTATAATCTAATTTCTACAACAAATTTAGTGAGAACTAAGATTTTAAAAGATAAATATGCAAAGTAGGTTGATCCAAATAGTTCAAAAGACTTCTTAGGAGTATGATATACTTAATTTATTCTTGAATTATTGATGTTTATATGATTAAACTATGATAAATGAATCAATGTATGAAAAAAGGATCTTATTTCATATTAGTGAAATGGATTTAAATTTATGTAAATGGAACTGTAAATGATTTTATAAAATTCAACAAAGGAAAAAAAATTGATTTGTTTGGATATAATGATATAAATTGGGATGGAATTGTTAATGATCATAAGTCCATGTATTTTTTAGTGTTTTGATTTGGATAGGTATGTGTTACATGGAACAAAAAAAGTATAATTATGTTACCCTAAGAATAATAGATGCATAATATGTTTTTTACAACTAAGTAATAAATCAACTCATCTAGTTTAAGACACAACTAGAATATTTAAAAGAGGATGTAAATTTTACCTAATTAGTTGGATGTGATAATAAAAGTAGAATAAATTTATCAATAAATTTAGTTAAATATTCTTGATTCAATCATATTGATATTAAATACCACATTATCAAGGAAAAGGTGTAAGAATGATTCATCAAGATGAAGTATGTTTCTAGATAAGGGAAATTTTTAGATTTATTTACCAAAAAAATACCTAATGTTTAATTTCAAAATCCATGGTTAATTATGGGAGTTCAAAATTAATATTCTCAAGGCTATTATATGATTCTTTGTCCCTACTGTTACTAGTTCTTTGGATATTGTTGTCAAAGGTGTATCATGATAACAACATAAATCCAAAGATATATATTTTCTTAATAGGAGAGGAATATATTATTAATTTGAAGTATATATTTATAGGTATTTATTAAATAGAAAATTTTTTAATTAAACATAAACATGTAGTGTTTTTATGTGTGAAGATGTAATTTATGAAAGTATGTGTTATTGCTTGGTGTATGGAATGTTATAATGTATTTATTGATTATGTGTGTAGGAATATTTATTCAATACATGTAAAATAATAGTTTTTAAGAAGTTTAATTGATAATATAATTGATTACAGATATTTAAAGGTGAATTAAAATTACTCTTATAGAATTCATTAACATTATTGTTCATTATTATTATTTCTTATCTCGATTTCACTCATGTTGGATTCGAAAGAATGAATGATGATTCATTTTTAAGGTTGAGTACTATTTATATTTTATTATTTTCAAAAAACCCAAATGGGGATATTATTGTTACAAGTAATATGTATGTGAGTGAAAGTACCCCAAGAGGTTTTTGGTTCACTAAGTAGGAGATTATTGGTTGAATATAAAGTGAAGTGGATGTGTGTTGTAGCATTAGGATTTTATTTTTCATTCAAAAAATTATTCATATTAAAACACATATGAATTTAGATAATTTGGATTATTTTAACTTAATTTTAAAATATAGAAGTTATTAGAAGAGTATTGGAGGTGAAATTTGGTGTTTGGATGTATTTGGAAGGAAGATAGGCATGTCTATGTCATGGTGGTTCTTATAATACATCACAGTCTCTATCTAAATGAACAAAATATTGTTTGGACTTGAAAAATGGATATTTTTGAGGTTTCTTTTATAAAAATACTTTTACGCCATAAGGAGTTTTCATTATGTTATGATCGAGTGGAAAGTAAAGGTTTCCTTTATTAAGTGAAGGAAAAATAAATAGTCCTCTATAATGTGGTTTATTGTGATTTTCCATTGTATAAAAATTAAACTAATTGATTCTTAAATCTAGGATATCGTAATGGGAAGTAAAATGGATAGATATTCATGGTTCTTGGATTGGAAGAAAAACAAGAAGTACTATTCCATGGTCTATGTGGAAACAATGGTGGTATGAAGATTGAATCATGGAGGGGCTTGGATATAGAATAAAATAAATGGGGAAATATATTTGTGGTCCTTTATTGGTAATAAAATCTGGAATGACTATGACATAGTCTAACTTAACTTTACATGGTTTAATATTAGTTTCAAAATGGTTTAAAGAATTTATAACTTTAATATGTTGTGGTGATGGAGTCAACACACCATTTTTAGTATAAAGATCTTGATTCAAATGATTTTACTTACTTGGATTTATTAATATATAATGGTATACTAAAACACAATACCTTATGTATCTTAAGAACATATAAGGTGACTATAAAGTATGGATTTTTCCAATGTATCATATTCAAGATATAAAAGTTGAGAAATAAATTTAGTTATTAAATTTGAGATTAAATTTTAAAATTCAAAGAAATTGGAAGTGTGTTACTATTTTAGAGTGTATGAATATAGAAGAGTGGGATAAATTGGAGATGAATAATATTAAGAGAAGAAGTATCAAAAACTATAAAACAATCTTTATTATTATTATCATATGCTCCTCATGTGGAATCTTCAACTGATGATGATTGATGGATTTCTTTGAAGAAGTTGTTTTTCAATTTTTTTATAGAGTGTTTTGAGTTTTTCCTCTATGTTTAATAATTAGATATTATTATATACTTTATTATATCAAAGTTTAAGAATAAATAATATATTTAGTGGTCCAAAATAGTTGTTTGGTTGTTGAATTTTATATTTTAAGTGATCAAAGTGAAAAAGAAGTTCTGGTACTCTATTGATAGAAGATTTAGGGAATCTTGGTGATCAAAAAAGATACTTGTTTATATTTATTTTAATAGTAATATTAACGTATATGGGGAAAATTTTAATTATTAGGATACATATATAAACAGAATAGGTTCAATTATAAAACCATTTCTTTGTAATTCACTTTATGATTAAGAAAATCATTTGGCAATATATGATAGCATACTACTAAAAGAATGTATCCATTCATCTTTATTAGAAAAAAATGTATGCCTATAATTTATTATTTATTGTGTGGATGTGAAAATTAAATCATCTAACTAAACCAATAAACATCAAAAGGTTTTATGGTGAAGAAGAAATCTTAGTGATATCTTGTTTGTTATCATCAAAACCAACGATAAAGTATGATTGGTGATAGAATCATAAAAGAATTAAATTAATTAATTAAAACCATCTATCAATTAATAATTATTGTGATACCACAATACATTGGGGTTAGTATCTTTTATAATTTGTATTAGAGTAGAAGGTTCCCTTTGATGATAACAAGGTTGATTTTTGTTAGAAGAATGAAACTTGATCTGTTTATTGTTGGTGTTGATTCTGAATTTTTTTCATTACGGATTACATTAATTCAATAAATAAAAAATATGTTTACATATTTTATGGGAATAATTTTAATATTTGTAAGGAAATAATGTTTTTTTTACTTTCTTTCATTATGCATGGAAGTACTTGACATTGTAGATAAAGGTTTTACTCTATTCACGAAAGGTACAATGATGAATCTAAATATTAATAAGAATATAGATATCTATGGATATATAAGAAACACTATATTTTACATGATTTTATATAAAGAGTTAATAATTTTTATGAGGATTAAAACAATTGAAGGAATCTATTATTTGTTTTGAAATATTAATGAAGGGAATGTTAGAGTGGATGATGAAAAACTTCAAATTTAGCATGACTAATTTGAACACATACATACACTTGAAGGAGAACTCATTGAAGAATTATTTATTAAATTTAATGAGATTTTAAGTTCTATAATAGGTTTTGGAAAAACTATATAGGATTCAATTATTTCCAAAATTTACTTCCTATACTAGGAAAATGGCCTACAAACATGGGTCTACAACCATAGTTAGTAGAATCATGGTTGTAAATAAGGTTATAGCAATGGGAAAAAATTACCATGTCCATAAGGACCCCATAGAAATGATAAGCATCCCCCATATCTATAATAACATATAGGAATGATATATCACCATGTAAATTGATGTATGTGGTCATATAGTGATGCGAGAATCATGTTTCCCACATTTGGAAGCACATAGTAAGGGTATGGGAACAAAATTTTTGGGTTTGTATCCATGGAAAGTGGCACCCATAGTGAAAATTGATGTGTTGGGAATGATACAAATATATTAATCCCTACTCGTGGTGATAGGGCATGATGGATATATGGATGAGGCCCTATAGCCATGGACACTATGACTTGTGGATATAGAGAGGGACATTATTTCCCTATGTGGGGTAGCTTGTAGATGTTGGGAATAAAATCCACATGGATATAGACCCTAAAATTATGGGAACTAGTTCTTATATATATCAAGAGAAACAATATCACTATGGGCTGCATAGCCCATTGAAATACTGTAATAAGTCCATGTTGTCTTGAACCTATAGCCATGGGTAGTGTGCCCCTAGATGTAGATAACAGGGTGACCCTAAGGCTATGGAAAACCAGCCCATGGCTGTAGGGGTCCATATTTATGGCCCTACTATAATGGGCCACCCACCCACGGTGTTAGAGTCCTAGAAACATATACCTCCCACACTAGACACCAGAAAGTATATTTATAAAAAAATAATATAATAATTATAATAATATACATTTAAAAATTCATTTATATATATAGATTAAATGTGTTGAAAAATAGTGGTAGCGTGCAAAATAAAATAACATTGAGTTCCATGGATCAAACCTCTGCGTTTTTTTTAAATTTCTAACACCTACTACCATGGGCTACGGTTCCCATAGAAACTATTATATAACTGCAGTCAGGTTGACCATGGAAATAGGCATAATTTCTAATTCCATGGGAATATTATACATGGGAAATAGTTCTTATTACCATATTGTTCCCATGGACACACCTCTATCTCTATGGGAATATGCCTATGGAAATAACATTGTGTGTTATTTTCATGCCAACAGATCCCACGGGCTACCTACTATGGCAAGAGGATATGACTATAGGAATTATACCTATAGTTGTGGTCTTCACCCATTGTCATAAGTATTTTGTCTACTTGTTTTTTATATCATTTCAAATAGGTCTGATACCAAGGTTTATTCTCCTAAATATCTTGATCTTATTATATTTTTACTAGATTAATTACAATATGTTTGCGGTTTTTAAGATGAGTAAAGGGGTTTATTTATTAATAGAAGTAAAATTTAAGAGTAATTTTATTTCAAAGACCTAGAGAGTGAAATTAATTTTAAATAGGTCAAGGAATAAAGTATATTTTTAGATTCAATTAGATACTTTTATGTGATGTAATGACCTGACATTTTATAAATGAAATTCTTTTTTAAATAACCAAATGACTCAATAATAAATGTAATTATAGAAAACACAAAAACTAATTTAGTTGTTTTTTACTATCATAATTTATATAATATTGGATTTAAAAGACAATTAAGCCTTATAACCATTTATAATATAGTCATTTTATAGTGACCATTATGATTAGTATATATATAAGGTTATGATAAATCCATTTGATGCAAAAAAAGGAACTGATGACCTTAACCAGTAGGATTATACCCTATAAATCCCATTTATCATAGATTTCGAGGGAGATAGTATAACTGGTATTTTCCCTTGACCATACCCAAGCTAATATTTAGCAACTAAATCATGATTGAAACCATTTATAGGAGAAGTTCAATCTCATTGAGATTATGACCCAAACCATGTTTTCCAAACCACCATAATAAAAGATTACTATCACACACTTTACCCTTAGAAAATTCATTTGTGTAATAAATGGATATGTATTTAGACCTTAAAAAATGAGTTTTTATTGTTTTTATTTTTAATTATTATATTTATCTATTATTTATTTACAATGATTAAATAATAAGTTTTATATATGTTCTAGCACAGGAAGGATGCGAACAATCTATTCCTCTCTTATTTCACTACCTTATCTCTATAGAAAATTTTCTATGACTTGTCTGAAGTTTCACTTCCAGATAAATATTATCTTATTATTCAAATTCATCATTGTACATCTATAAAACTAGATCCCAAACTATTCAACCTATTTAAGAGTGTTTTTTCTGAACTACTACATGTCATATGCTATCCTAGCAACTTCATATTTTATAATTGGTCTCCCTTCTCTCTATAAGCAGTTCAGGTGAAAATCATCACCATGATCAAGGAGTAAAATCCTCTTCATCTTGACCATTGTTCCAATTTTGTCCATGATTTCATGGTTTTGCGCATGCTATGAATTTTTTGTTCATACAAACAATACGATGTATTTTTTGAAGTGTTATAGAAAGAACATTTTATGGGATAGAATAAATTCAATGTTGATGGTGCATAAAAAGGTAATCCAAGTCTGACGGGCTATGGCACTATTTTTCATGATTACATTAGAATTAATCTTTGATGTTTCTTTGGTACTTTTGGCATCCCATCATCTCTGGAGGCTGATATTCTTAGTGTTATTAATGTGGTCTCATTTGTACGGAAAAGGGGATGGGACAACCCTTTCCTTAAAAGCGACTATGCTACTATTGTTCATGATGTATATAATGGCATGAATAATATTTCAAAGAAACTACAAGATAGGTGGATAGAATGTTTTTTATTCCTTTATAGTTGTGATCACATCATCACACATGTCTTCTAAGAAGATAATGCGACAGCAGATGAGCTTTTCAATAAAGGAGTTAACAATGATATCACAAGGTTAAATGAATTATCATATGATTTGCTTTTATTTTTTGAGAATGTATATAATAAAATCCCTTATTTTAGACTTATGTAACCTTTTACTTTTTAAATAAATGATTATTGTCCTCTTTTTCTAGGAAATCACCTTTTTAAAAAATTAAACAATAAGTTTGATAAAAATTAAATTTTGATATGACAAAACACAAATTGTATTTTTGGGAAATATATAGTTTTAATCAAGAAAATCTTCTTTATAAATTCAAGATTTTTTGAATTAAATGATATTTTAATTAAATATTATTGTTAAATAACATTTATTATATATAAATGATAATATGGTTTTACGAAGTCAAATGTAATTTTTAAAAGGGTTAGACAATTATTATTGTAAACGAACCATTATTTTTCAATAAATGATGAATTTTGATTTAAAAGTGTAAATTCACATATTTAGAGATATATTTTGTTAAAATAAATATTATTTTTTAAATAATTATGTCTAAATTATCCAATATTTAGTTTTTCATAATTTTCTGAGCTAGCTGAATTTTTTAGTAAAAATTAAATATATATAAATAAACAGAATATATTATGACATCATAAAATCATAAATCTAATGTAATAAAAACTCTAAAGAGTAAAAAAAATGTTTCCCTTTTAAAATAATGTGTTTTTAAAGTTATTTCATTAATTCTATAAACCCTTAATGACACCTCTAAAACTTATATTATATTTTAAGGTTTTAAAATCAATTCTTTATAATCATTACTTTCTTCCACATAACTAAGGGTATTATTTTAAGAATTTAGGTTCTTATACTTGTAAAATAATTAAATACACTCCACATTGATAGAAACCATGTGAAAAAACCACAGTATGGTTTGTGGTTTGGATTACTTTATTATATAGAGTCCAAAACCAATGTTTGGAAATTAATAAAGAATCCCCCTCTGTTTTTATATATAAATCCACTCAAACTCCCATTCCTATTCACTAAAAATAATTTTATCATGAATTTTCTCTTACCTTTACTCATTTTATCCCTCTCAAGGTCCCTCAAGATCTTAATAAGCTCCTCCCAAGCTTTTATAAGCACCTTTTCAAGGTAAGGGATGATCATCATGTCCTCTTTAGTCAATCACCCTATTTATATTATGCCTTTTTATTTCCAATTTTTCATGTTGGAATATGTTATTACACATCAAAATTTCTATTATCATGATTTATAAGTGATTATATACTCCTTTAACTCTCATTAAACCCTTCCATGAACATTTATGTAACCTCGTTATACTATAGAAATCATCTTACATTTTTCCCTGCCAAACTTTAGTATAGTGAATACCCATCCCAATTTCCAATAAATGGTATTCCCATAGACATAACTATACTTAATTTATTAGGAACTTATATTTATTTAACCCACAAACCTTAATATTGGGATTAAATTTTATAAAAAATGTCTTTATGTTGTATGATCTATGTGGAACACTTATGCATATACATGATATGAATGTGGAAGGTTGGCCTAGAATTATATATCCCTATAATTCATTGTGTAATATTTTTATCTAATGATATGATATGTATTGTTTTTCGAGGTTATCCTAAGCACACTATGTTATGATTTCTTGGAGGTTAACCTTGACTTATGTTTATGATTCCATGTTTTATATTGTTGCCACATTCATATATTTCCTTGATGTTATCATGTTATATCATGTATCATTGTTCAAAAATATGATTCTCACCCTTTTTATTTTATCTTGATATTCCTATTGACTCACAAGTATTTCTTTCATCATTTTATTCTTTGATTATTTCCTTACTCGTCTTTATATCTCACCCATTTCTTATGTACATCCCCAAGTTACCCAATGTAGTTTTAGTTTGGAAATAAATTTTTAAGAGAATGTTAACAGAGTTTTAAATAATGGTAGTCTATCCATGTTCAGGTTATTATATTATGTACCTAATTTACCAAAGATTTTAGGATTATTGATCTTCTAGGGTAGTATTCAGTGTATCTTTATGTAATAAATAAGGAAATAGAGTATGTTAAATATATGGGTTTTCATAGTTGGTATCATAGGAAATTCTAGTTATTTTTGGGATTAAGATTATAAAACAATAGAAAAATCCTTATAGATAAGTTTAAATGTATAAAAACATTATGAAATTTTTGGTAAATTATATATTAAGTGGTTTCAAAGAAAATTCATCCATGTCTAGTTACAATAATTAGATGTGGCTTTGGAATAGTTGTAACTAGGGGTAATAACCCCAAAATAGACACATTTAGCTAGAATCAATCATTATCTGGTGTATGAAAATGGGCCTTACTACACACCGGTTTTGACACCTTCGTGGGATATGATTTTGTAAATTTGTAATCTATTTATGAACCATTATTAAGGGAAAAAAATTCCTATAATATTTTATATTAGAAAATGGATCATATATTACTTAAATTAAAACCTAAAAATTCATAGTTTAAGGAATATATATCATTTATGAGTTACACATTTAATGTTCATGGTTTCCCATTTATGTGTTTAATATTTTAAAAATAATAATCCTTAATTTTCTATTTATTTTATTCAATGGATGAAAATAGGAGTAACTAAGTAAACAACCAATGTGAGGGGAAATATGATAACTACCAAAATGAGATTCCCAAGCTGAAAAGATAAGGAATCATGAACTTCATGATAATAATTTCTCAATTGATTCATTTTTTGAATAGAAACATGACTCATGATGAATTCTCTAATCCCCTAAAAAAATATCAAGTCACAATTGATACATTTATGAGACAAAGTACACTACCTTTTAATGTATATTCTGATCTTTTAGTAGTGAAATAATGTATCAAGTCCATTGAAAATATATTATCCTTCCTTAAATGCTTTGCGAAAGATAATTTTGTGCTAAATGTTTATTGTATGGAAGTAAAATATGATCTACGGTGGAAGTCAATAAAAAATATGAATCTTGAAGAGGATATTGATGTGATGGAGTGGAAGTAATTTTGGAAAATGTTTCTATAAAAATATTTTCCTCACATTTTCCAACTTCAAATGGAGAGGGATTTCCTTAGCCTTAATAAAAAGGATGATGAATCCATCAGATTGTATGAGTAAAATTTTCCAATACTTTTATGATATTCCTCTGGAATTTTCATCTCCCCTAAAATTAAATTTGACCATTTATTTGTTAGGACAAATATGAGTTTATGAAAATATTTGGAAATTAAAGAATTTGAAAGAAAAAATGAATTTGTCTGACGTTCCCTAAAATTTGATGTGTATATTAGTAAATATAAAGGTTGTATCAGGTCTAGAGATAAGAAGTGGATAATGGATTTTAATCCTAGTGGTATGATGGAGAAAAATCATGGTAGAAATAAATTCCAAAACCCCATTTATCAAAATTATGGGAAAAATCTTCCCAAAAATTTCCTAAATTGGGTAAGGAAATTATTTAGGTGTGGGAAGGAAGGTCACTTAACTAGTGAATGTGGATGGGAGAAACACACCAATGTGATATAAGAAATGAATCCTCCAGTAAAACCTCATCTGATTATCCTATTCTTCAACTAAAATGAATAGGGATACTATGTGAATCAATTCACTGAGCCAAGGGATGTTGACAGAAATCGATAACAAAAACCTCAATGGCCTAGAGAGAAAGGACGAGCTTATTCCATCATAACTGTTAAGGTAGATCCCAAAAATAAGTTATGATAGGTATACTAGTTATTCATTCAAGTACGGTGAATATACTATTTTATTCTAGTTTTATGCACACTTTCTTATGATGCATGTTTAATAGAACTATTCAAACACCGCCTTAAAATATGGAAATTTAGATACCGATAAAGATGGATAATGGGTCAATTATTGCATTCCAAGCATATAACTCATTCCTTGTAAATATTTGTGGGTTAACATCCCAAGAAAACCTGTTGATGCTCCCTTCATATGAATTTTATGCAATTATAGTTATGGATTTAATTTATTTATATAGATAAAACATAAATTTTTGAGAGAAGTAAATCACCCTGCTTATAGTGAATCATCCTATGATTCTATACAAGTGTAATGAGGAGGATGAATCTCCTTCAATTTAATCATCTCAACCATGTATATTATTTTTCTATGAGTAAGCGTATCTTTCTCAAATGATTGAGACTAAGGAAAATATCATCTTTGAAGACATGCCCATTATGAGGGAATATACTGAGGTGTTTTTAGAAGAATTTTCTACGATTCCTCTTAGTCGAGAGGTTTAGTTCTCAATTGATCTTTTACCTAGAGCTTTGTAAGTATCCAAGACTCCATACAGAATGGAAACTTTTGAACTTAAGGAGTTTAAGTAGAAACTACAATATAATCTTTATAAAGGGTTTATATGATCAAATGATTCACTATAGGATGCATAGATCCTATTTATCAATAATAATTATGGGTTAATGTACCTATACATTGATTATCATTAGCTCAACACAATCATGATAAATAATAATTATACTCTACCATAGATTGATGAATTATTTGATCAGTTACATGTATCCAATTACTTCTCTAAGGTGGATCTTCATTTAGGATATTATCAAGTAAATGTGAAGAAGGTGGATATCCCTAAGACTACTTTTTGTACAAGGCACGGGCATAGTGAGTTTATAGTGATTCCATTTGGAATCACTAATTCTCCATAAATCTTTATGGAATTTATAAATAGTGTATTTAGGGATTACTTTGAAAAAAATTTAATAGTATTTATAGAAAATATTCTTATCTACTCCTAAATCAAGGAGGAACATTTAGAGTATTTGAATAATATACCAAATAATTTATTAAAGGAAAATCTATTTGTGATGTATAGTAAATTTTAATTTTTATGTTGAAAGTAAATTTCTTAGGGCATGTTTTCAATAAAAAAGGTATATCTATGGATCCATAAAAAACTAAGGAAATTAAAGGATATCCAAGACCAACATCTATGATAAAAAAAGTTTCTTTGTATTGGTTATGTACTATTTTCTATTTGTGAGAAACATCTCATTATTTTCAATGCAACTAACCAAAATAACTCATAAGGGTGTTAAGTTTTTCTATACTAATGAATGTTAAGAGAGCCTTGAAGAGTTTAATAAGAGGCTAACCATTTCACCTATTCTATCATTACCCACTAGTGGGGAAGGATTTGAGATCTATACTGATGTGACCAAAAAGTTCTTGGGTTGTGCACTCATACAAGATGACAAAGTGATAGCCTATTACTATCTATAGTTAAATATCCATGGGTAGAACTATCCAATGAATGATCTTGAAATGGATGCAATTATCTTCACATTAAATATTTGGTGACATTATCTATATGGAGATAGGTATGACATATATACATACCATGAAATCCTAAATTATATATTCACACAAAAAGAGATAAATATGCACCAATGAAGTTTGTTAGAGATGATCCAGGATTTTTATTATTCAATCCATTGTCATCCAAGGAAAGAAAACAAAGTGGAATATGATTTGATTAGAATGGATCATGTAACTTTATCTATGATGAGGGTTGCAAGGGATCCAATCTTCATGGACATGAAAAGGATGGATATGGAAATAATAAATGGATCTTTATCCTGCCATTATAAAATATCTTCTCAACCACCTAATCTTGATAAAATCAAGGAGGCTTAAAAATATGATGAGATTATATAGAAACAGTAGTGAATATTCATTATTTCAACTTTTCTAAAGAGTTTTATACAATTTTTAACCCAGATATGTGTCCCATAAAAACTAAAAATGAATATGGAACTTATGGTTGATACATATAGCCCATCCTTCTTTATTCTTATAGGAATCTCTAAGATGTATATAGATTTGAAGAAAAACTTATAATGGGATAACATGAAGAGGAATATTGCATAACTTTTATCATGATGCTTGGTATTACAATAAGTAAAGGTTGTATGATTGAAGTCTAATGGTGTGATGAAACCCTTTCCCATTACATTTTAGAAATAGGAAAACATAACCATGGATTTAATCATTGGACTTCCCAAGACACCTAAAGGCATTAATTCCATATGAGTGATAATAGATCACATTACCAAGTCAACATGTTTCATTTCTATCAAGGAATACTTATCTCTTGAAAAAAATCACCAAGATATACATAAGGTAAGTGGTAAAACTACATGGAGTTCCACTATTTATTATATCTAATTGAGGTCAATGGTTTGTCTCAAGGTTCTGAAGAATACTTTAGAAATAATTGGATATGAAGATGAGCTTCAACACTTATTATCACCCTCGGATGTATGGTATGTTTGAATGAACCAATAAAACTATGTAGGATATGTTGATATCATGTTCAATGTATTTCCACGAATGTTGGGATTGACACATCGCCCTAGTAGATTTCTCATATAACAATAGTTTTCATTATAGTATCTAAATAGAACCTTATGAATCTATGTATGGGAAGAGGTTTAAGACTCCAACATTTTGGGATGAAGTTGTAGAGTGGATGCTTATGGGACTTGATGTTTCCTGATAGATGATAGAGAAGGTTCAAATCATTCAATAACATATGAAATATAAAAAAAGTTGACCAAAAAGATATGAATACAATTTTCAACATGATCTAGAGTTTGAGGCTGAAGATAAAGTTTTTTTTTCATATATCACCATGGAAGAATGTCATGAGTTTTGGTAAGAAGGTAAATCTAGTTCCTAGATACATCATCCCGTTTGAGATCCTTGATCACATTAGAGTAGTGACCTATTGACTAGAACTCCCACATAACCTATTTCAAGTATATGATGTGGTCCATGTATCCCTCTTGAGGAAGTACATACCAAACTTCTCACATGTACAAAATCTAGAGGTGGTACCATAGGATAAATATATTTCATATGAGGTGTAGCAGGTAAAGATCATAGACTATAGATTCAGAGTTCTATAAAGACAACTCACGTGTTCAAAGTTTTGTGGTGGAACCAAACGTTTAATTAAGTGACATGGTAACCAAAAGAGGCAATAAAACAAGAACCCTCATTTTTTTAGTCTATGAAATGAAAATTTTAAGGATGAAATTTCTTAATAGGGGAATAATTTAACAACCTGAGCTTTTATAATTGGAATTACCTTTTTAAATGAGTAAATGTCTTATTAAAAAAATTTATTATAGAAAACACATGCAATAATTTGGTTATTTTGTACCATTATAAGTCATATATTTTCATATTTAAAAGAAAATTATGAATTATAACCACTAATAATATAGATATTTTATAATAACCATTATGATTTCTAAATATATAGGGTTATTATAAATACATTTGACACAGACAAAGGTAGTGATGGACTTGAATAGTAGGATTGTATCCTATAAATCCCATTTATCAGAGCTTTTGATGGAGATATCATCATTGGTCTTTTCTATTTTCCAATTAAAAGTTGAGATTAAATAACTAAAGCACAATAGAAATCAATTATGGGATAATTTCATGTTCATTGAGATCACGACCCAAACCATGTTTCCTGAACAACACCAAGAAAATATCACCATCACCCACCTTACCCTTGGGGAATTCACTGGTTTAATAAAGGTATATATATATATATAACCTAAAAATAAGAATTTTTATAATTTTTATGATTATATTTATGTTTTATTACTTTGTAATTATTAAATAATAAGTTTGATACAAATTATATTTTGATACAATGAAACATAAAATGTATTTTTGGGAAATATATAGTTTCAATCAAGACATACTTCTTGATAAATTCAAGAATTTTTTAAATAAATTATATTTTAATAAAAAATTATTATTAAATAAAATTTATTAAATATAAATTATAATATAATTTTACAAAGTCAAATGTAATTTTTATAAGGGTCGGAAACTATTATTGTCAAAAAATAGTATTTTTCAATAAGTGGGGTTTTTATTTAAAAGTGTAAATTATCATATTCAAAGAATTATTTTGTTAAAATAAATTTTATTTTTGAAATAAGGATGTCAAAATTATCAAATGGTTAATTTTTTATGATTTTCTGAGAAAGTAAAATTTTAGGGTAAAAATTAAATACGGTATAAATATACTGCATGTATTATGACATAATAAAATCCTAAAAGTAATGTAATAAATACTATAAATATTATTCATTACAAAAACTATGTTACCCCTATAATGTAATATTTTTTTATGTTATTTCATTAATTTTATAAACCATTAATGAATCCTCCAAAACCTATATTAAGGTTTTAAAATCAATTCTTTATATACATGACTCATTTCCACAACATCGTGGTTATTATTTTATGGATTTAGGTTCTTATACTTATAAAATAATGAAATGAACTCCACTTTTTAAGAAACCATGGGAAAAACCATGTGATGGTTGATGGTTTGGATTACTTTATCATATAGAGTCCAAAACCAAAGTTTGGAAATTAATAAACAATTCTCCTCTCTTTTTCTATATAAGCCCACCCAAAATCACATTAATATTCACTAAAAACCCTTGGATCATGAATTTACTCTATCTTTTTGATTAGCCACTAAATGAGGCTAATATTAATTGGTAATATATATAATATTAATGTTCTTTATTATTCATAAACACCATTTTAGTGCATTTTACACTTTGAACATCATTTCACATTATGATTGTAATACCTTCTTAAAATGCACTATTATGTGGTACATTTTTGAAAATCATTTAAAGTACCAAATGATTCATCTTATTATACATATTTTAATTTTATAATTGATCTACACTCCAATATGAACATGTTTCATTCAGAGATCAATGGAGAATTCATGGAGGATGATGGAGATATTTGGCAATGAAAGGAAGCAATTCTGGAGAAGGAAGATTGGACACCAGCCCACTGATGAGACTGTGGGGCACAACATATAGGCCCAATTAATCCCAAATTTCGTGGGATGCTATAAGACATGTATAGGAACAAATCACTCTTCAGGTGTTAATGCTAATTAGGCCTCCATGGTGGTCATTTAGGCGTCCCAAGTTAGAGATACAGTTCTGGGCCAGATTCTGAGGCCTAGACAAACATACCACTAATTTGATCATATCTCGGAATACACAACTCCAAATGGACCCAAATTTTACAGGAGGTTATAAGACATCCGGAGCTCCAGTTTCTTCTTCTATGGCCCACCCTGATTAGGCCTTCTAGAAGGTCTTCCAGACGCGTCTGTTTGGTGAAGGAAAGCTGGCTGCCACCTCGGGTAAAACGTGGAAAAGTCCAAATTCCACAAGCTTTCCATCACCTATAGCCTAGAAAAATTAATTAAGATGCTTTGTACTGTTTTTGGTTCTACCCAAGGCTCCCAAAATGCCTATTTAATGCATTGGTGGTGAAGGAGTTGAGGATCTTGGATGCTTTGTTCAATTGTAATGTTATGCTGCATTTTTGTTGCCTCAATTTTGTCTTTCACATGTAAGTTGTTCAATTCACTTTAGTTTCTTAATAAAAGATATTATTCTACTCTTATTATGTTGTTCTTAATATCACTTTGATACTGTTGGATCAAGGTGTGAATTTATTCACACCAACCCTTGTGAAATTATTCACACAACGGTGGAGTGATCATTTTATTTTTGTTGTTTTCTTTACTTCTCCATTTCCTCTCTCATGAGTCTACTTTCCGCTTCCATTGAAACCATGGGATCAATGGAGGGATAACCCACTTATGGGTTGATCCAAGGGAGTAGAAAGGGGCTGGATTGGATGTTATTTATCACCTAATTAATGTATAATCACTTCTTTAATTGGGATTTTTATTTGATGATTTTTAAACTTCATCGTCCTTGTTGAATTTAAGGCCACACACATCAAGTACTAATACGATCCTTTACCTTGAAGTGCTCAAAACTTTGATCCTTCAAGTGTATAGGTGATTAGTATTAGAGGGTGTAGGAATTAAACCAGAAAGTGATGATGTTGTTTTATCTCCTTAAATAAACCCATCTCAAATTTAAGAAATTGAAATCATTAAAAAGAAAATACGTCCAATCCACCCCGAGCGATAACCTAGGATCAACTCATTCTTTTAAATTGAATCCACTTAAATCTATTAGATATATTTAAAACCCATCCAAAATCAATCCAAGTTGGCCACTTCATATCCAAAAATCCATCCCTTTGGTTGTGTATCTTAGGTATCTTCTTAGGTCTCTGTGGAATCGACAACCCAAGATACACTACAAGGGCCGTTCTACCCTTCTTCTCTTGGGTAAATTTGGGCGTGAACCAAATTTTGGCGTCGTTGCCGGGGACCAAGTAAGTACCTTAGATCAAAAAAAAAAACCTTCTTTCCTCACCTCCATTCTTCTACTCTCACCCAAGATCTCTTATCTTGTCCCTTTCTCGCTTTTTTTTGCGCATGTCCGCCTACACCCGCGATTTCTCGAACAGACTAGTTAGGGTGGAAAGTCCTAGGATAGGGGAGTCAAGTGCACCTAAGGGATTGTTTAAATCAGATTCAAATATTCTTGAATCCCCAAAGTCAGAACTTGAAACAAGTCCAATGGAGGGTCATCCACAAAATCAAATTGTAAACCCTGGGGGGAATCAAATGGGAAACCAAAACCAAGAAGCTCCAAACTTAGGGAATGTAGTTGATCAAACCATGAACGACTACCTCACTCCAGCTTGGACCAATTCCCCCTCATGCATTATACACAATTCCATAGGAGACACCAACTACATATTCAAACCCCATGTCCTAAACCACCTTCCAACCTTTCATGGGATGGAGTCAGAAATGCCATACCTTCATGTTAAAGAGTTCAACGACATTGTTGAAACCATGTGTCCCCCACATCAACTAGAATCCGCTAAGATGAGGCTATTTCCTTTTTCATTAAAGGATCGAGCTAAAAATTGGCTAAACAACTTGAGACCTGCATCAATCCACTCTTGGGACCAACTGCAAAGAGAATTCTACAAAAAATACTTCCCTCATCACAAAACAATTGCACTTAAAAAGAGCATCCAAAACTTTTTTGAAAAAGAGGGAGAGTCATTTTATGAAACATGGGAGAGGTTCAAAGACACCCTAAACATGGTTCCACACCATGGGTTTTCCATACCTGAACAAGTGAGAATTTTCTATGAAGGATTGGGTCCGGGTAATAAACAATTCATTGACATGATGTGTAATGGAACTTTTAAAAACAAGGCCCCAAATGATGCTTACGAGTATCTGGAAAGTCTGGCTGAACAAAACCAAACTTGGGGAACTTCACCTTATTCTGAAAAGCCACAAAGAACCACTGGAATTCATACACTTAGAGAAGAGGAAATCCTTAGGGCTAAACTCGCAGCACTCTCTAGGAAGGTTTGAAGATATAGACCTTAGGAAAGTCCATGAAATCCAAAATGTAGACCTTGTTTGCACAATTTGTGACAAACATAACCATAAAATAGACAACTGCCCAACCATTCCATCCATCAAGGATGTTCTTCTAGGAGGACCCCCAGCGGAAGTCAATGCCCTAAAATTTCAAAAGCCCCAATACCAAAACACCTTCAATCCAAGGTACAATGACCACCCAGGCTTCCGATGGAAGGATAACCAATAACACAGCCAACCACAAGGACAAAATCCTTACCCCCATCAGAACTACCAAACCCATAACCAGTTCCAAACCCAACCTATCCAATACCAATAGCCACCGGTCCATTTTCAACAAACCATCCCACCTCCAAAAATATCCCCCTGGGGTAAACCAACCTACTCAAGCACCAACCCAAACTATTCCACAAAGCCTACTAGAACAACTGTGCAAACAAATGGAGAGGATGAACTCAGAAGTATCTTCCCTAAAACAAGAACTTCAAACTATCAAAACTGGAAAGGCACCCATGCCTACTCAGGCGGTGCCATCCTCAACTTCAAGGGGAGAGTCAAGTTGTGCTCAAACAACTCATGAACAACTAAAGGCTGTGACTGTTTTAAGAAGTGGGAAATCAATTGAGAAACCTGAACAACTAATTCAGAACCCACCTGAAGATTCAAACTTGGATGAAAATTTAAATGAACCACAAGATCAAACTGAGGAAACTGATAACATTGTCAAAGAAACAACTCTTCAACAAACAACCCCACAACCTGCACCATTTCCCCAACGCATGAGGGGGAAATCCAAGCCTGAACTGAGTGAAACATTGAGGGAAATATTTTCACAATTCAAGTTGAACATACCCCTTCTCGATGCCATCAAAACTATACCTGCCTACTCAAAGTACCTTAAGGACTTGTGCACTTTTAAAAGAAAATTTTCACATAAAAACCAAGTCATTTTGGCTGCTATTGTGAGTACCACCATTCAAGGGACCATTCCTCCTAAGTTGAAAGACCCAGGTTGCCCTTACATCAATGTTGAACTAGGAGAAAGCAAAGTTTTCAAGGCCTTGTGTGACCTAGGTGCTAGTGTCAATCTCATCCCATATGTTGTGTACTGCCAGTTAGGCCTAGAAGAACTCCAACCCACATCTGTCACACTTCAGCTTGCTGATCGTAGCATTAGGGTTCCAAAGGGGATTTTAAAGGACGTTCTGGTAAAGGTTGAAAACTTCATCTACCCTGCTGATTTCATTGTCCTTGACAACCATCCAAATTTAGGAAATAAGGAACAAACCCCAATCATCCTTGGTCGTCCTTTCCTTGCAACAATCAACTCTGTTATCCGAGTCCGAAATGGGAACATGACCATCACCTTTGGGAACATGAGTCTAGACCTGAACATCTATAATGAAAGATCACAAATAGGGGATGACGAGGATATTCATGAAGTAAACATGATAGGAATCATTGATAATGAATCCATGGAACATCAAGGAATATTTGATGAATGTTTAAGTCATAATGAGATTGATTTCCTTTGTTCATATGAAGGAAGTTTATCTCCTTGGCTTGAATCATTTTCAAATTGCTCTTATAATGAAGTCTTAGGTCCAACAATCAGTGAAACCTTTCAAGAAACCACTTTCATAGAGACCCCTCTAAATTCCTTCCCTAAATCTGATCAAGCCAATCTAGTAGCTGAAACTTCTACATGCGAGGAATCAATCCTATCTGAAACTCTAAAAAAAGAAATTGATCTTGATCCAATGTCCCAATATTCTGCTGAAATTCTGAACCAACCTGATCTTGAATTGAAGGAACCTCCTGCTGCACTAAAGTATGCTTTCCTAGGGGACAATCAAACACATCCTATTGTCATTTCTTCTTCTCTTGAAGCCAATCATGAGAGGATGCTTCTAGATGTCCTTAGGAAGCATAAGAAAGCAATTGGTTGGACCCTTTCTGATATTCCTGGGATTATCCCACTTATCGGGACTCATAGGATTGTTCTGGAATCTGATTCAAAGCCATGCCGTCAACCTCAACGGCGACTCAATCCTAATCTCATGGAGGTATTAAGGAAGGAACTTCTGAAATTTTTGAAAGCTGGAATCATATATCCCATAGCTGAGAGTGAATGGGTGAGCCCAATCCAAGTGGTTCCAAAAAAGGCTGGAATCACAGTGATAACCAATGAGGATGGAGAGATTCTTCCAACAAGGGTGAGTAGTGGATGGAGGGTCTGCATTGACTATAGGAAACTAAACTCATTCACCAAGAAGGACCATTTCCCCTTACCATTCATTGACCAAGTCCTTGAGAGAGTGGCAGGCCATGCCTTCTACTGTTTCTTAGATGGTTACTCGGGGTACAATCAAATTGAGGTCTCCCTAGAGGATCAAGGGAAGACTACATTCACATGTCCTTTCTGTACCTTTGCCTTCAAACGCATGCCCTTTGGGTTATGCAATGCCCCTGGAACCTTCTAGCGGTGCATGATGGGAATCTTCTCAAACATGGTAGGGGATTTTCTTGAGGTATTCATGGATGACTTCTCTGTGTTTGGGGATACTTTTGAGGGATGTCTGCAGAATGTGGAGAGAGTCTTGTCAAGATGTGAAGAAACAAATCTGGTCCTAAACTGGGAAAAATGCTATTTCATGGTTAAAGAGGGACTTGTTCTAGGCCATCTGGTCTCGAGTAGGGGGATTGAAGTTGATAAAGCAAAGGTTGACATCATTCGTCACCTTCCATCACCCAAAACTGTCAAGGAAGTGAGGTCTTTCTTAGGACATGCTGGTTTCTATAGAAGATTCATCAAGGACTTTAGTTCAATATCCCGTCCCCTTTGTGCTCTCTTAGTAAAGGATGCTCCATTTGTTTGGACAGAAAGCTGTGAGGGTTCATTCTCAACCCTCAAATCCTCTCTCACCTCTCCTCCCATTATGAAATCTCCAAATTGGAACCTTCCTTTTGAACTTATGTGTGATGCCAGTGACTTTGCTGTTGGAGCTGTGTTAGGACAACGTTGTGATAAAACTCCTTATGTCATTGATTATGCAAGCAAATCCTTAAATGATGCCCAAATCAACTACACCACCACTGAAAAGGAGTTACTTGCTATTGTGTTTACCTTAGAGAAGTTTAGGTCCTACCTCTTAGGATCACCCATCACTGTGTTCACTGACCATTCTACACTAAAATACCTCTTCCAAAAACAAGATGCTAAGGCTAGACTGATTAGGTGGGTCCTTATCTTACAAGAATTTGACCTCACAATCAAGGATAAAAAGGGAGTTGAAAATGTTGTAGCTGATCACCTCTCTAGGATGGAATTAAAAGACAACTCAAATCACCTCTCTGTGTCTGATTCATTTCCTGATGAACACCTATACTCTGTGAGTGACTGCCCTTGGTATGCTGACATAGCAAATTTCTTAGTGACAGGAGTCATTCCAAAATTCTTAGGGACTCAAGCTCGAAGGAAATTTATGTCTGATGTTAGACACTATGTGTTTGATGATCCTTACCTCTATAAGTTTTGCCCTGACCAAGTCATTAGGAGGTGTGTTCCAGAATCTGAACAAGAGTGCATCCTTAAATTCTGTCACAGTGAGGCATGTGGAGGTCACTTTTCCTCTAAGAAAACATCTGCTAAGATTCTTCAATGTGGTCTTTTCTGGACCACCCTCTCAAGGGACTCCTACACATTTTGTCAAAGCTGTCCTAGGTGTCAACAAGTAGGGTCCATCACAAAAATGAATCAAATGCCACTCACTCCCATCTTAGTGGTTGAAATCTTTGACTGTTGGGGAATTGATTTCATGGGTCCCTTCCCAAACTCTCGGGGATACCTCTACATACTCTTAGATGTTGATTATGTCTCAAAATGGGTTGAGGTCATTCCCACTAAGTCCAATGATCATAAAGTTGTGATTCGATTTCTAAAAGAGAACATATTTTCAAGATTTGGAATTCCTAGGGCTATAATCAGTGATCGAGGAACCCATTTCTGCAACCGCCCATTCGCTTCACTCATGTCTAAGTATGGTATTTCTCATAAATTTTCCACTGCATACCATCCTCAAACCAATGGTCAAGCTGAGTTAGCGAATAGGGAGATTAAGAAAATTCTTGAAAAAACTGTCAACCCCTCTAGGAAAGATTGGTCTGAGAAACTCTTAGATGCTCTTTGGGCCTATAGAACTGCATATAAAACCATTTTAGGGATGTCCCCATATAGGTTGGTTTATGGTAAAGCATTCCATTTGCCAGTGGAGATTGAACATAAGGCCTTTTGGGAAATTAAGAAAATGGATTATGATCTCTCATTGGCCGGAACAAAAAGTAAATTAGATCTCAATGAACTGGAGGAACTAAGGATGGAGGCTTATGAAAATTCAAGGATCAATAAAGATAGAGTTCAAGCCTACCAATCTAGGAATATCAAGGTCAAACATTTTGAACTGGGAAAACTTGTGCTCTTGTATAGTTCAAAACTTCATTTACATCCGGGAAAGTTAAGGTCTAGATGGTCAGGACCTTTCATAGTGCATCATGTATTCCCCCATGGGGCAGTAGAGATTCAAGATCCCACAAGTGGTCACATTTTCAAGGTCAATGGTCAAAGGTTAAAAACATTCGTTGAATCATTCAATAAACAGGAAATAGATGTTGAGTTAATTGATCCAATCTATGAACCAGGAAAAAAATTGATAAATTTGGGATCTATGTCGGGCTAACGACGTTAAACAAAGCGCTTCACGGGAGGCAACCCGTGGTTTTTATGTTTCTAATCTTTCTGAATCATCTTTATTTTTAAAATAAGATTACTTAATCATTTTTATATTTAAAAATAAAAAAATAGACTTTTGACCTGTTCTTCTATTATGAGTATGGATGGGTACGAAAGAGGAGCACCATATTCATCCCTATCACGTGGTGTGATCCTTGAGTAATACCTTACCCAGAAATTTAAAAAGAAGACAATGTATCATCAGTTTATTTTGTTTTTATTATTCAATAGGTTAAGAAAAAATATATATAATAATACAAAAAAAAAAGTCCACGCCATAGGCCATGGGGCAAACCCCGTCACAACCGGCAAAGCCGTGGGGACTCGAACCCGGGACCGAAGGGAGACAGGGGCGCGCGCTTACCACTGACCTACGGATTCTTGTGCTACCTTATTCTATAATTTTTATATATATTCTTATATTTTACTTCCTTTATTATATAAATATATATATATATATTGTTTGTTTTTGTTTGTTTTGTTTGTTTTGTTTGTTTTGTTTTTTCCTTTTTCCACTAGGGAACTTTGCAAGCGACATGGATATCAAAGGAATAAATTCAAGCGGCAAGAACTTCAAACTTCAACCACCAGGTGACTTCATTACATAATCCTCATTTTCAATTTCCTTTTTAAATTTTTATTCCCTGCCTCTACTCCTTCTAATTTTTCATTTCTTCAAACACTGGGGACAATGTTGTTTTAAGTTGGGGGGGAGAATAAATAAAAAAATGCTTTTGTGTCAAAAACAAAAATTGAATGATTTGAAAAAAAAAAGTAAATGGAAGGAAAAATTCCTTTAACTTTGAACATGGTAATACACATTGCACACTTTGAAACTGAATATCAAATAATTTAGCATGCCCTGATTCTGATTTTAATCCTTGTATAATTTCATGAGCATAGATTTTGGAAAGTGTGGCTGTCCAATGTGATATTTCATCGTTTATATTTTCATCCAAATAAAAAAAAATGCCACAATGCACGTCCTCTAGACTGTGGGGTACTAATTTGAATTTTTGGGGTCCCATAATAAATAGCATAAGATGGTTTTATTTTTATGAATAATATGAGTATTCAAAAAAAAATTTAAAAAAATTATTAAAAAATAAAAAATAAAAAATAAAAATAAAAATTTGCGTGTAGAGCAATGGATTGATAAAATGCGAGGCTTTCGACACTTGGGGATCGTGACTCCAGAGTTGTCTAGCCCTGAGTTTTTCAATCTATCTCTATTTATGGTAATATGACTTTGTTTTTGATTAAGTTAACTCAAGACGATGCCCGAGTATGTGGGCTTCACTTGGTGCCCTAAGGCCTTTGAGCCTGGGAGTCATCGGCAAAGTCTTGCTACATGGGTTAATTTGATTAATTGCAATCTCAATTACTATAGAAATATTGAAAAAAAAATCCAAAAAAAGAGGGATTAAGAATACTCATATTAGGATTAAATGTGATTCCACCTAGCGCTTCCATGATTTCCCCCTTGAATTAAAATGAACCCCCATATCTATTGTGATTCACAACACATCATTACACCTAATTGAGTTGGATGAAGTATGATGATGGATTTGATCAAAGGAACGGGCTTGGGATTGGGATCTGCTTATGAAAATATCTTGTATTAAAATATTTTGATGGGTTTCATGATTTTTTGGTATAAGGTTTTTTGGTGATCATTGTGTATTAAAATGTTTTTAGAAAAGGGAATTCGAATTTCATTTTTGATGAGATATATTTTGCTCGGGACTAGCAAAACTCAAGTTGGGGGGTGTGATTAGCCACTAAATGAGGCTAATATTCATTGGTAATATATATAATATTCATGTTCTTTATTATTCATAAACACCATTTCAGTGCATTTTACACTTTGAACATCATTTCACATTATGATTGTAATACCTTTTTAAAATGCACTATTATGTGGTACATTTTTTAACATCATTTAAAGTACCAAATGATTCATCTTATTATACATATTTTAATTTTATAATTGATCTACACTCCAATATGAACATGTTTCATTCAGGGATCAATGGAGAATTCATGGAGGATGATGGAGATATTTGGCAATGAAAGGAAGCAATTCTGGAGAAGGCAGATTGGACACCAGCCCACTGATGAGACTGTGGGGCACAACATACAAGCCCAATTAATCCCAAATTTCGTGGGATTCTATAAGACATGTATAGGAACAAATCCCTCTTCAGAAGTTAATGCTAATTCGGCTTCCATGGTGGTCATTTAGGCAGCCCAAGTTAGAGATACAATTCTGGGCCAGATTCTGAGGCCCAGAAAAACAGCCCACTAATTTGATCGTATCTCGGAATCCACAACTCCAAATTGGCCCCAATTTTACAGGAGCTTAGAAGACATCCGTATCTACAGTTTTTTCGTCTATGGCCTACCCTGATTCGGCCGTCTAGAAGGTCTTCCAGACGCGTCTGTTCGGTGAAGGAAAGTTGGCTGCCACCTCGGGTCAAACGTGGAAAAGTCCAAATTCCACAAGCTTTCCACCACCTATAGCCTAGAAAAATTAATTAAGATGCTTTGTACTGTTGGTGGTTCGACCCAAGGCTCCCAAAATACATATTTAAGGCAGTGGTGGTGAAGGAGTTGAGGAACTTGGATGCTTTGTTCAATTGTAATGTTATGCTGCATTTTTGTTGCCTCAATTTTGTCTTTCACATGTAAGTTGTTCAATTCACTTTAGTTTCTTAATAAAAGTTCTTCTTATACTCTTATTCTATTGTTCTTAATATCACTTTGATACCATTGGATAAATGTGTGAAGTTATTCACACCAACCCTTGTGAAATTATTCACACAACGGTGGAGTGATCATTTTATTTTTGTTGTTTTCTTTACTTCTCCATTTCCTCCCTCATGAGTCTACTTTCCACTTCCATTGAAACCATGGGATCAATGGAGGGCTAACCCACTTATGGGTTGATCCAAGGGAGTAGAAAGGGGCTTGATTGGATGTTATTTATCACCTAATTAATGTATAATCACTTCTTTAATTGGGATTTTTATTTGATGATTTTTAAACTTCATCGTCCTTGTTGAATTTAAGGCCACACACATCAAGTACTAATACGATCCTTTACCTTGAACTGCTCAAAAATTTGATCCTTCAAGTGTATAAGTGATTAGTATTAGAGGGTGTAGGAATTAACCCAGTAAGTGATTATGTTGTTTTATCTCCTTAAATAAACCCATCTCAAATTTAAGAAATTGAAATCATTAAAAAGAAAATACGTCCAATCCACCCCGAGCGATAACCTAGGATCAACTCATTCTTTTAAATTGAATCCACTTAAATCTATTATATATCTTTAAAACCCATCAAAAATCAATCCAAGTTGGCCACTTCATAGCCAAAAATCCATCCCTTAGGTTGTGTATCTTAGGTATCTTCTTAGGTCTCTGTGGAATCGACAACCCAAGCTACACTACAAGGACCGTTCTACCCGTCTTCTCTTGGGTAAATTTGGGCGTGAACCACTTTTTTTCTATAAATCCCTCCCAAGGTTCTTGTAAGACCTCATGAATACCCTCCCAAGCTTTTAGAAGTTCCCTCTCAAGGTAAGGGATCCTATTATTCTCCTCTTTATTCAAGAACCTTCTTTATATTATGACTTTTTATTTCCAATTTTTCATGTTGGGATATGTTATTACACATCCCTATTACTATAATTATTATGTAAAAGTGATTAGAGACTCCTTTAACTCTCATTAAACCCTTCTATGAACCTTTATGTACCCCCATTATGCATCCGAAATTATCCTATGTTTTCTATGACAAAATTTTATATAGTGAATACCCTTCCCCATTTCCACTTATGGTTATTCACCTAGATGTACCTATATATAATTTATTTTGGAATTCCATGTATGTATCCCACACTCCTTAATCATGGGATTAAAAGTGATGAAATACATCCTTATGTTTTATGATCTATATGGAATACTTATGAATGTACATGATATGAATGTGGCGGGTGGGACAAGAATTATATAGCCCTCCAATGCATTGGGTAATGTTTTTATCTCATGATATTCCATGAATAGTTAATGGTTTTTTATCCTATAAACACTATGTTATGATGTATTGGTGGTTATCCTTTACTTATTTTTATAAATAAATGATTTATGTTATCGTCACATTCCTATATTTCCTTGATGTTATCATGTTATATCATGCCTCATTATTATAAATTATAATTCTCACCCTTTTTATGTCATCTTGATGGGTCTATTTACTCACATGTATTGCTTTTATCATTTTATTCTTTGATTATTACCTTACTGGTCTTTATATATCACCCCTTTGTTTTGTACATCCCCAGGTTATCCCATGCATTTTTAGAAGGGAAATGGATTTTTAAGATCATGTAAAGTAGTTTTAAATAATAATGTTGTATCCTTATTTAAGTTATTATGTTATGTACTAATTTTCCAAATACAACAGGCCTCTTGATCTTATAGGGTTGTATTAAGTATATCATTATGTAATAAATCATGAAATAGAGTGTATTAAAGATATGGGTTTTCATATGCGAAGTTTAAAAAACTCTAGTCACTCATTTAAATAAATATCTGAAAGAGAGAAGGTAGAAACCCTATTATTATTCCTTTGAAGTGTTTTAGATGTGAAATTATTGAAATTTTACAAAAAAAATATCTAAATTAAAAGAAAGAAGAGAGTAATAAATAATATGTATCATCAAGTAAGTTCTATATGAATAAAGTCTCTCAATTTAGTAATATGAAGTCACATTTTAATGGAAATTAAACTAACCTTTATAAATTTAAAAGGAAAATTTAGTTTTGAAAAATATTGGAGGAATGGTATGATGATAGTGAATATGAAGAAGATTCGTTACTGAGTGATCATGTAATAAAGTTAAAAATTTCTAAGGTGAATTAATTAGTGTTATCTCATGATGGGGATAAAGAATAAACATACATGTAATTCATGATAAAGTGTGAGTTAAAGATATTTCTCTTTGAAATTTATAAATGGGAGAAGGGTGACAAGAATTTGGGGAAGGAACCTGAAGTTCCAAATGAGGTTGTAAAATTATAAGGAGAAAGAGAGCAATAATTGGTGAAATAATTATAGATTATTAGAGTCTCACTTGCCTAGGAGAATAATTTGAATAATTCTCTAAAGGATGAAATTAAATAAAAAAGGATCTTTTTGATTTTTAGAAATATGTTAGAGGATGAAGATCAATTGAGGAATATCAAGTTTAATCATGAAAAATATATTCATGAAGTTAGTGAAAGTTCAAGGAGTAGTTAGAATACTTATGAAATTTATAAGAATATTTATGAATAATATAATCATAAAAAATAACACTATATATATTTAAAAATATTTTAAATTAAGGAGAATAAGATTGATGGTAAAGACAAGAGAAATAAGAATAATAAGTTTTCTCACAAGGTGAATTTTAGAATTCTAAAAAATATAAAAGTGGTGAATTAACGTAAAATTTTCTAAAAATTGAATTAAATAAAATACAATAATTAATTATTAAATAGAGAAAAATATTTTATTAACAAAAAAATTTGGTTTGTAAGAGATATCTGAAATTAGTGATCGAAAACGTCAAGGAAAGTTTTGTATATTATACAATAATTTTTGTATGAGATCATTTTTATTTTTTGTATATTTATGTTTTTTAAGTAAATAATTGGTTTCAAGTTATAAATGATATTCTTGGGAGATGTTATAAGCTAGGACATTAGGATAAGGACTTCCTGACTATTTTATAGTATAATTGAGTATGAATACTTCTCAAATATTTTAGAATAATAAATAGAAAAGAAATAAGAAATATATCATGGTATAAATTTCATTTAAATTATTACAAAATAATCACCCATGGATACATAAAAATGGGTGTCCTTACCATATTATAGGTGATAGGTGATTTAATAAAGTCTTAGAAAAGTGTACAGATGGATCAGTCACCTTTGGAAATGATGGATTGCTTAAAAGAAAGGGATTTTTCTTGATATATATTGATGAAGTGAAGTTAAAGTTAAAGGGTAATATCTTTATAAATGGTTTTAAACACGATATTTTAAGTATATATCATATATATAATGAAGTAAATAATTTGATATTTTATAAATATGGATGTTTTGTGGGTAGATTAAAGGATTTATGTGTTATTACTCAATAACATTGAATGAAAGAACCTATTTAAATTTTAAAATAATTAAAATTATTTTTAATCTAGCATGGAGGATGAGAAATAGTTGTGGAATTGATGGTTGGGTCATATTGGGTAAAATATCATGAACATGTAAACTAAATGAGATAATGTGTGTAATGTTCCAATGTTAAAAATAGAGAATTAATGGGAGTTCTCAACATTTAAAAAGGGTAAAATTATAAATTATTTTCATTAAAGAGTATATATCCAAATAAATCACCCCTTCAAACTTTTCATTCATATATTAGTAGAATGATGTGAAAGAAATCAAATAAATGTGATAAATATTTTTTTTCATTCATTTATGATTTCACTCAGATCGCATTTATATTCCTAAAGAAAAAAATATGAAGCATTGAATAAGTTTAATATATTCAAGATAATTGATGAAAAGAAATGGGATTATTCTTTAAAGTGGTTTCATTTGGATGATGGAAATGAATATATAAATAAGGATATTTAGGTGTATTTATAGAAGCATAAAATTCATCATGATTATAGTGTATTTCATATCCCATAATAAAATTGTTTTATTGAAATGAATAATAAAATTTTGGTTGGTATGGCTAGAACCATATTGGGGGAACATGGTACCTCTCACTACTTTTGGAGGCAACTAATTGGGACAATGGTACACACTCAAAACTAATTTATATATGATTTGAACTTTTATAAGTCTATGTATGATATTTATTATAAAAAGACCCCAATATTGAAGTATTAAAGGGTGTTTGGAATACATTGTGTAATATCACACCACTCCATACCACTATTCAATGCCCGAACCGATGATATCTACTATATCTTAGGCATGCCTCCCTTTACATTAGAATCTGTTGATTAGTGATGAGGGTCAAATAAGATTACTTGGGGAGACTATACCCTATGTTCATAGTTTAGTAATAGTGGGGAAATAAGGGAGATAACATACATCACATAACACCACATGCAACATTAGTACATAAACCATGCAATATCCAAAATGATGCTACATGATAGTCAAGCTTCATAAATATCAACAGTCCCATAAAACTGGTACAAAATTAACCAAAAGAGAACAACAAAAAAATTATAATACTCTAAAAAGTTCCATGATCTATAGATCAATGTCTATCTCCCAAGTTCTAACCTATCCAAGAAATCAAGCATATGGCATCAAGTGTGTACCCTTGTCAGGACCTGCGACCATGAGGTTTCTCAATTACCAAATGGTGGCCTGAGTAGGGTGTGAGTAAAAATCAGTAATATTCCACCGAGTACATCCTTAAATAAATCTATTATATAAGTAAGTTAATTAATAAGTTTCATAATTTAACAATTTAATTTCAAAAGTTAATAAATTAAAGAAACCAATCGTCAATCCTTAGGTTGGAGTCCACAATCAACTATACCTACTTTGACCAGTTGTAGGGAATCTCTAAGTCAGGAAGAATATTTCAAATAGCATAAAAAGCCTAGGTTTCCCTGATATATAAATAGGTATCTCGACCACCCCTTCAGGTGTTTTCTCAGCTAATATTTAGTACTACAGACTAACCCTACAAGTATTTTCTAAACCAATAAAAAGTAGTACAGGCCAACCCTTCAGGTTTTTTCTAATCCGAAGCATAATCCAAAAATAATAATTTAAATGTTTTAAAACTTTATAAATTTATGAAAATCAAGGAATAAAACAAAATTCAACAAAACCATTCCATATTTTCATTTCAAAAATCATATCCAAGGTTCCATTTTCAAAATACAACTCCCACTCCAAAATAACATTCCTAAATACCATTTCCAATAACCAAAGACCATTTCTAAAATACCATTTCTAACAACTAAATACATTTTATCATTTAAAACCATAATTTCCATATCCACCTTTTAAGGTCATTATCTCAAGGAAAGGTAATCCATTGGAGTCACCTTTCCATTTACACATACAAATTTAATGAGGGTAAATAGCATGGGAAAATAAGTTATTAAGCATTAAAATGAGGATTGTGGTGTCAAAAAAATAATTATAGTGTGGGGAATGACATAATAAATTGTAAATCAGGATGAAAATATGGGTAAAATATAGGTACCACCTACCTTAGTCTGAGAGGATTCCACATACCCAAAACCAAGTGTTGATTCAACCTAAAACAAAAGAAATCAAAGTAGTATACAAAAGACTTGAAAATAGTTCATGTGGGATAAATAGAAAAAATACACATAATAGTGAAAGAAAACAATAAAATTAGATAGTATAATTATAGATTTAATTCTAAGTCTTGATCATACTCATTGGTGATAGGAATAGGCAAGGATATAAGGAGAACTCCATAGAGAAGAGGAGGAATATAGGGCACACATATAAAGATAATGTAGGAAGGTGGAAAGGGGGTAAAATTAGGTAAAGGGTATAAGAAAATAATGTGATAAAATGAACAAACAACCATACTTAAAAAACTATATAGCACCCCACCGGTGGACTAGTTCCTTTCACCCGAAATCCAGTGGGCCCAGAAGAACTACAAGGCTACTGGTTGGACCAACAGCTAGCCAATGGGATTGTAGTAGTATGGTTCTGTCCCAAATCATGCTCCCAAACCCTAAATTCACTCCTAAAACCCTTAAAACTTTAAAAATATTCTTAATCAACCATAAAACATTGGTTTTTCTAAAAATTAAGGGGGAACATACCTCACAAATGGGGCAGGTGTTACAAAATCCCATTATAAAAGTCAATCATTGCCAAGTTGTACATAAAAGTATCATTAATATTTGTTAATTAATAACTTTTTAAATTATAAAATAAAATCATATTTCTACTCCCACATATCCTCTCAGTTTCTCCCATGCCTCTATAACACTTATACTAGAGAAACAATATTTTTATTGTGGGTATTATCAATATTATTCATGAAACAAACTGTCTATTCCTTGAAACAAGTATCAAACTCTAAATTTATTTCATCACCATAAATCACGTGATATGGGTATAAATGATACCATTGATGTTGGGATATGTAGAAAACAACATGCATATCTAGGTAACTCAATAGAAGATCTAGCTAGTAGGGTACAATATCGATCCACTCTGTCACCTCAAAAGGCCCCAAAAACCTCAACACTAACTTCCCCTGCTTCCAAATATGATGTTTCCCAAGTCTTAGAGACACTCATAAGAATACTCAGTCTCCCAAATCAAATTTTAATGGGTGATTTCTCTAGTCATCATAGGATCTTTGTCTACTTTGAGCGGTCACAAACTACATCTTTATAAATTGAACTTGATCAGTGGTCTCTTGAACTAGGATTAGTCCAAGTATGGATGGCTCTCCAAATTCTATCCAATATAAAGGTGATCAACACAACCTCATGTTTAAGGCCTAAAATGGATCCATATATATGGATAACTAATAACTATTATTATTTGAAAATTATACTATGGATGGATGAATCTACCAAGAGCCACCAAAATTTATGACACATTCTAGGTTCATGTACTCAAGAAGCAATATCATGTTCCCAAATTTCCCATCTATATTCATGGGATAGAAGGTACTCAGATGAAATTGATGCCCAACAACTTCCAAAATCTCTGCCAAAATTTTGAAGTGAAATGGGAATCCCTATCAGATATGATGCTCGATGCACCCCATTCATGTGTACCACCTCGTGAGAATATAACCTTCCAAGATCATTGACTAAAGAAACCTCCTTGATCAGCACAAAATGGTCTGATTTCATCAACTGATCTATGAAAACCCAAAAAACATCATTACCATAAGGTTTACTTAGAAAACCTAACACAAATCCAATCGTGACATCATTTAAATTCCATTCAAGAATCAGTAAGGATTAGAGTAGACTAGTGGGCCACTGGTACATAGCCTTAGCCTACTGATAGGTGGAAAATTGTGAAATGATTCATACTAGGTCCTTTATTCCTAGATATAGGTACAATTGGTGCACATCACAGTACATCTTGGTGAGATCCATATGAATATCCCACTTTGAGGCATGTAATTCCTTCATTATATCCTCATACATGATCGGTGGAACTATCACATGACCTATAATAGAAATAATATAACATATCTAATGACTAATCAAGAGGTGTATACCAACCATAAATAGTGTCCTCATCACCAAGAAATTAGAATCTAAGATCTAAATTTCCTTTACTTGGCCAATAAGTGGGGAGGTAAAAGATAAGGAATCCAAAGATAATTTCCCCTAATACTTATGGACATCCATACATGTCTTAGAGAATAATTATATCACCTTTCATTCAAAACTTAACTCTTGGAATACCTAGGTATGAGTATTCATATTCAAGTATTTTTCAATTATGTTTACCTTATTAGGAGTATATGTCATCTCAAAGTCAAAGGATTATAGGTTCTCAACCCACATATTCTACCTAATATTTAGGTTATACTAGTAGAATGTGTATTTAAATATTTTATTATCTTTTTAAACCAAAAAATTTAACCTCATGAGGTAGTGTCATCAACACCTCAGGGAATGCACCACTACAGCTAACTCTAAATCAGGGTTTCAGTAGTTATGATCATGTGGTCTTAGCTTCCTAGAACTGTAAGTGACCACCCACCCATCCTATATAATAACTTCACCCAAAATGATAGCTAAAAAATCACAATATAAGGTATAATCCATACAAGGATCAAGTAAGTTTAGGATCAGTATCGATGCCAACCACCTCTTTATCTCACAAAGGCTACCTCATAAGTATCAAACCACTCAAACCTCACTCCCTTATTATTATGGACCATAAATATAGATTCTAAGATTTATAATTACTTAATAAACCTGTGATAGTTTCCAACTAACCTGAGGAAGCTATGAATCTCAGAGATGTTATTTGGTATTTCCAATAAATCACAGTGTCCACCTTCTCTGGGTGTACTGATACCCCTACCTCTAATATGATATGTCTCAAGAAGTGAACTTGATCCAACCAAAACTAACACTTTTATAGCTTCTCATAAATATAAAATCCTCGATGTGTTATCAGAACTATCTATAAATGTTTCACATGTCCATCGCTCATCTAAGTGTACACCAAAATATCATAAAAAATCATGATGAAAAAGGAGTCTAGGTAAGGATGAAACAACCTATTTATTAAGTCCAAAAATAATCAGGGATAATTTTTCAACATGAAAGAAATATTAAGTTACTAATAAATATTATACATGATTTAAAAGGATCTATGAGGAATGTACGATGGTTACACTTTGAGATGGTGACACCCAAACTATAAGTAAATCTTGGAGAAATATCATATACCCTTGAGATGATTTAATGAATCATCAATTTGCATGAGTGAATATCAATTATCAACCATTACCTATTTAAAAATTTGAAAATATTCACACAGTTTCATTTATATATTCACCTTCTTAGAAAACAACATTAGATCAACCCAAGGGGACATTCTCATATAGATAAACCTCTTTGATTCCAATTCTTAAACATGGGATTTCAATTCCAAAAGCTATGTTGGAATCATCCTATAAGGAGTAATATAAATAATTTCCTTACCCAACATTAGCTCAATCATAAACTTAATTCCATGGTTAGGTGAAAATCTTAAAAAGTTCTCAGGGAACACATACTAGCACCAATCAACAATGGGAGGGAATACTAGATGACACATCTCTACCTCATCCAAAATAAGTCTAGAAACCTAGGTTGTGGTCCCACATAGTCACTTATAGTCAGGTCTTAAATGACCCACTTTCTTGTATCACTCACCAACATGTTGGAATCTTTTAGCATTAGGAGAATCGAATGATACCTGTTGGTGATAGAAAATAATTTTCACCCAATAATGAATAATTCAGTATATTCGTAGAATCACATCAAAACCAATCATGTCCAACACAATAAATTCCCAATGGAATTGAAAAAATCTAATGACTAGGACACAATATATACCATTTAATATCCCTTCAGATGTTGTGACTAAGGGTGTGTTAATTGATAAAACAATATAAAGGTACTCTATAAAAAAGCCCAAACCTCTAATGAACTATTCATAGATGAAGGAATGAGGGGATCCTATATAAAAAATAGAAAAAACAAGAGTCAAAGATACTAATATCATACATCACATGGTAGATTGTACTACATCATGGCCTATCAGAGTATGATAAACTATGTGTAACTAGAAGGTACTATAGACCTGTACTCCAACATTGATTCCCTACATCATACTCCCATGTTTTCCCCAACCCAAAGCTCTACATCTACCCCCATGGCCTAAAAGGATAGTGGATACCCAACTTCCAGTCTATCATGGTGTAGTAGTCCTAACCCCAAAGCCTTGGTCTAACCATGAATCTCTATTATTGGTCACCTTCTATCTATTTGGGAAAAAATGACATAGGTTACACATTATTCTACAATGATAAAACTCCTTGGTAAGACAAGTATGGTGTGGTCTCTTATGCCCCTAACCCCCAAACTGATAACATTATAACTTACTGCTCTCTCATGTAGGAAGGGAAGATTAACATGATTCATTTGACCAATGTTTCTAACCATCAGAATAACCACTACCAATTCTTCTCATAGATGAAAACTCCCCATCACCATGGCCCTCAGTGATATTACTCTTAGTTATCAACACCTGATTTATAATCTCTAAAAAATAATTCAAGCATAAAACTTTCACCTCTATATTTATCTCATAACATAGTCTATCCTCAAAATGCTCAGTCCTAAAGGTCTCATCACCATCCAAGGTATGAGAAAAATTTTTAATCTCTGTTAAATGAGAGGAATGATATATATCAATAATATCCCCTATGTCAAATTTATAAACTTATTATCCTTATATGAACACAAGGTATTAGGGAAAAATGACTGAAGAAGTGAGTTTGGAAATCTTCCCAGGTCAACGCAACATGTATTTCACCTCGGGAAAGGATATCCCACCAACATCATGCTTCCCCAGACAACATGTAAAATTTTAACTTCACTCTCTTTTCCCTTGGTGTCTCTAAATGATATAGGATAGTCGGCATATAATCCATCCATATCTCAAAAGCATGAAGCCCACCCTCTCCTATGAAAAATTGTGGTTTATATAATTAGAAATCATGGGTAAGGTTTGACATATAAGGTGAAACCCAAGGATCCCCCATTCTTCATTGATTGGAAAATACATGGATGAATATTGTGAAGTTGGTCATCCATATCTAGACCCTAAACTATAGGATCCATTGGCATGCCCACC
This sequence comes from Viscum album, assembly GCA_963277665.1. Lineage (NCBI taxonomy): Eukaryota > Viridiplantae > Streptophyta > Magnoliopsida > Santalales > Viscaceae > Viscum > Viscum album. The sequence continues at coordinate 716,172,551 of OY728140.1, read as the reverse complement.
GGTGGGGCATTCTCATCCTTTCCCTCTTGTCATGGGACCCTAGCTCTCTGAGGAAACATATCACTACAACGCCAATAAAAAAATATTAGAATAGGAAAACCAGGGGACAAATAAATATCAAATAAAGCAAGACAGGTAAAAAATATCACTACCCTATATATTCATCCCATAAGGTCCCATAAAACTAAGCACACTCTCAAGCCTCATCTACTACTCAAGGTCATATATCAACACTTTCCAAATAGTTTTACAACTTGTTTCCATTTTTTAAGAGTCATATTTCATTAGGATTTAGTTTTTAAATCCTTGGTTAGATAAGGTTTTATTAATAAGATATGAAGGAAAAAATATTATAAGTTTCTTACAAAAACTTTATTTAACCAAAACCTTTATTTTAAAGTCCACTTATATTCATATTTATATCAAGGTATCAACTAGGAAACTACCCAGGTAAGACTCCACCATTTACTTATATAGAACAATTTCATAAAATATGATGATGACAATTTATATGGTAAACCCCCCTTTTATCCATAGGCATGTATATATATACATGCATTATTTAATCACATAAAAATCATAAATTACAGATAAAACCTACATGAATAACATGATGCATGAACTCACACACAATCTCTTACCATACAGACCCAAGAGATAAAACTATGAAAATCAATAATAATGAAAACCAAGTTCACCACTCAATGTGAAAATCAATAAACATTAAAAGTGAAAATAAAAAAATAAAAATACTATCCCTGGTAAATTGGATTTCCCCTATATGTGGGTTATCCACTCCCATGCATGATCTCATTACAAAGACATGTAACATTGTATTCTTCTATCTACCAGTCCAAATATTAATACAAAAGAAACCTATGACACTAATTTATAATGTACTGCCTCCCCATACCACTATTTAGTGCATGGACCAACAATCACTACTATTCCTCAAATGCACCTCCCCATATGATAGAGGCTACCAACCAATAATTAGGGTGTAATAAGATTCCTTGGGGAGACTATACCCTTTATTAAGAGTATAATAATATTGGAATACTAAGGAAGATAACATACCTCACATAACACCATGGGTAACATCAAGACATAAACCAAGAACTACACATAAGCCATGAAATATTAAAAATGATGCTATAATATATTCAAGGGTCATATAAATCAACAGTTACATAAAAATGGTACAAAAGTGAAAAAAAATATAAAAAACCAAAAACTATGTGACTCTTAAAAGTATTATGAGCTCTAGCCTAATGCCCAGCTCCCAAGATCCAACCTGTCAAATAAATCTAGTAACTTGCATCGATAACTTTCTCTTATTTCAACCTACAACCATGAAGTATTCTAATGTATCAAATGATTATCCAAGCATGGTGTGAGTACAAATCAGCAATCCACCACCAATGGTTTCCCTAAATAAATCCATTCTATAAGAAAGTTCATGAATAAGTTCCTTAATTTAACAATTAGAAAATTCGATTTCAGAAGTAAATAAATTATGGAAACCCACTATTGATCCTTAGGTCCAGGACCTCTATCTAACATACCTACTTCATCCAATGTTAGGGTGACTCTAACTATGTTTTGAGGACTATTCCAACCAACATAAAAAACCTGGGTTTCCATGTAAGAAAAAATAGGTATTATGGACCACCCATTCCCGTGTTTTATTAACCAATATATAGTAGGATGGACCAATTATATGGGTTTTTTCTTAACCAATAAAAAGTAGCACAGACCACCCCTTCATGTGTTTTTTCATCCAAGGTATAATCTAATAATACCCATTACACAAAGTTACTACTTCATAAATATATTAAAACTAATTCATAAAACAAAATTCATAAAAAGAGTTCCACATTTTCATTTTAAAAACAATATCCAAAGTTTCATTTTCAAAATACCACTCCCATTATATAAGACCATTCCAAAATACAATTTCCAATAACTCAATACTATTTCTAAAAAACTATTTCTAAAAACCAAATACTAGTTACCATTTAAAACCATAATTTCCATAGCTACTTTATAAGGTCATTATCACAAGGAAAATTAATCCATTGGAGTATCCTTTACATATTAAAATACTAATTTAATGAGGTTAACTACCATGAAAATATGTGTTATTATGAATTAAAATGATAATTGGTGTTTCATACATGGAATGACGGTGTGTGGTATAATGAAAGAACTTGGAAATGGGGAAATTAATATGGGTAAAATATAGGGATCACTTACTATAGTATAAGAGGAGTCTATATGCCAAAAACTAAACATTAATTAGTCCTAAAATGAGAGAAATTTAGGTTGAAAAAAATCTTTGAAAATAGGGCATATGATCTAAACAATATGGAACACCACCTAATAGATAAATATGAAAAATAAAATTAGTTAATGTAGTTATATATTTATCTATAGGTCTTTATCACACTAGATGATGATGGATAAAATCAAGTATTAAAGGATAACTCTAAGGATAAGAGGATGAAGATAGGGAGAACATATGGGGTTGTTGTAGGAAGGTGGAAAGGGGGTGAAAATAAGGTAAATGGTATAAGAAAATAAGTGGTAAAATGAAAAAAATCCCTTAAAATCACAACACCCAACTAGTGGGTTGATTCCTTCTATTGGCTAGCCAGTGTTCCTAGAAGAACTACATGACTATTGGTTAGCCCACTGGCTAGCTGATGAGACTAAAATAGCATGCTATAGTCCTAAAAATTCTCCTAAACCCCTTGGTTCTCTCCCTCCACCCTTACAACCTCCAAAAACATTATTAAACAATAATAACACATGATTTTTTATGAAAATAAAGGTTAAATGTACCTCAATAATGGGGTAGGTGTTACAACTTATGTCATCAAAGTTAAGGGTTTGAACCTAATAAATTTTAATAGAAGAATAGTTAAAGGTATTTTCCTTTAATATCCACCAAATAGAAAAGGATATTATATATAAAATAAGTAATATATAATGTTGGTTTATGCTACTAATGTGAATGTATTTAATACATCATCTAATGGATGTAAACCATAAGAGATACATTCTCAATATGATGAAGAATATGTAGAATTGACTCGAAAAAAACTAGAAAATTCTTGAAGAGAGAAATATATGAGTGATGGGAACAAATAAGATATAGATTCAGTGATTTATAGTGATAATTAAGTAATATACTTATTCCATATATGGATGGGGAAGAAATCAGTGGTTATAAAATTATTAGATATAATGGAAAATCAATATAAACCATGAGATAATTGAGGAAATAATATCACACCTCACTAATTTTTTACATTGAATCAAGTAGTGTGTATGATGAATTGAATCATTAAGAGTTAATTTATTCTATGAATTAGAATATAGGTTATATCAATAAGAAAAAAACTTGGGAGATAGTTCCAAATATGAAAAATAAAAATGTTATTAGAACAAAGTGTGTGTTTTTTAATAAGTTAAATGAAATATTTAAGTAATAAGGTACAAGGTAAGGCCTGAATGTAAAGGGTAATATTAGGTTTAAGGAATTTAATTTGATAAGAAATTTTATCTAGTTTTTATATTCAATATATAATTAATTTTCTTATAGTTTCTACTCAAAGGAGATACAATAATTTTTAATGGATGTGGAATCATCCTTTCTCAATGGTGAACTTTAAGAGGAGGTGAATATTGAGAAACATGAAGGATTTTTTCTTGTAAATAATGATAGATGTGTTCATAGGTTGAAAAATATTTTTTATAGGCTAAAATAAGATCCAAGGTCATGGTATTCGAATCATGGATCATTCTTGAAGATATTAAAATTTAGTAAAGGAATAGTGGACAAAACCCCCTATATCAATAAAGGTGATAAGGTATTTATCATAATTATTGTCCATGTTGATGATATTATATTTACTAAAAATGAAAAAAAATGTTTTAAAATAATTTTCACAAAAATTAAGGATATTTTTAAGATATTGATTTTGTGAGAGATTAAATAATTCTTGGGACTTAAAATTTATCAAGAGAATGATCATATTTTGATTTCTTAAGAAAATCATGCCTAAGATTTACTATATAAGTTTGGAATGAATAACTCTAAGATGTTTTATACAAAAATTTTACTAAGAATAAAGATTTATAAAGATGAATATGTAAATAAGTTTGATCAAAATGAGTTTAGAAAACTTATTAGGTGTTTTATCTACTTAACTATTTCAAGACTTGATATCTTCTATATTGTTACATTGTGTGAAAGGTATAAAATTATTCTAAATTAATATTATTTCATTATAATGAAAATGATTCTATGGTATGTAAAAGTAACTGTAGATTATGGTTTAAAAAAAAAAATTCTTTATTTATTTAGGTATTCTAATATGAATTGATATGGAAGTGTTAATGATCAGAAGTTCACATCTAGTGGAGTTTTTTTATTAGGAAAGAGGTTTGTTATATAGAATATACAAAAATAAAATTATATTAATCTAAGAGTAACAAAAGAAAAATATTTTTATACCATGAAAATAATAAATCAACATCTATGGATGAAGTTACAATTAGAAAATTTGAGTATAGAAGTGAAATTTCCATTATTGGTGGGATGTGACAATCAAAGAAGCATAAAATTATTAAGAAATATATTTCATAATTATTGATAAAATAATATAAATATAAAATATCAATTTATCATGGAGAATGTGGATAAATTATTCATAAATATGAATTATATTCTTATATAGGTGTAAGTTACATATGTCTTTACCAAACTATTATAGAACAATGTGTTTCAAAAACCATGGTTTATGATGGGAGTTTAAACTCAACATTCTTAAGGTTAAGGTATGGTGTTTCATCCACTCTCTTAATTATTCTTTGGATGTTTTTTCAAAATGGCAGAATTATTTAAATGTAAATTTAAAGATATATATTTTCTCAATTTGGTAGAAATATCTTATTAAAGGGAGAATATAATTATGTGGAGATTTTTAAAGGGTAAAGTTGTGATTTTTTCATACACATGTGGTGTATGTATTTTTAAATCTATGATTTTAGAATATGTGTGTGATTATTTGGTGTGTAAACTATTATAATGTTTTTTAGTATATGTACAAAAGTTTTTGTTTGAAACATGTGCAAGAATAGTTTTTCAGAATATTAATTGAGAGGATAAGTGATGATTTACATTTAAAAGTGAATTTGAATTACTAGTATGGTCTTCTTTGACACTATAGTTAATTTTTCTTATTTATTATAAATAGTTTACTCATGTAGGGATAAAATGATAAAATGATTATTAATTGATAAGGTTGAGAAAGATTTATGTTCTATGGTTGAAAAAAAATAAAGGGGGTTATTTTTGTAACCAAGAATACATTTGAGAGTGAAAGTACCCCAATAGGTGTTTGGTTCACCAAGGGGTGATTAAGATAAATTAAAGTGGATGTGAGTTGTAAAAATGATTTTGTACTTTGTTTCCAACACATTTATAATCACATGAATCATATTAAAAATTATATGAATTTAAATTATTTATATGAGTTAAAGGTTATTTATAAGTTTTTAAGTGATAAGAAGAATAATTGAGTTGAAGTTTTGTGTTTGGAGTTTTTTGGAATGAAAGGAGGCATGTTTATACCTTGATGGTTCTCACACCACATCTTAGTCATCATATAAATGAAAAATGGATTAGTTATACTATAAATAAATAAATTTTAGAATCTAAGGTTTCATAAATAAATACCATCTATAATAGAGGTAGCTTTCATTATGTATTGGTCAAGTGTAAATTGTCTATGAACTTTAGAAGGTAAATTAAAAATGATGATTCTTCTATAACATGGTCTATTGTGGTTAGTTTTGGTAAGAAGTTGAAATAGTCAAGAATTGAATTTATAATACTGAAAATAGGTAGTGAGATGGAAATTTTTTCATGGTTCTTATCTAGGAAGAAGAACATGATACACTATATCGTGGTTTATGTGGATGTGGTCATGGTTTAAGGAAGGAAACATCGAAAGACTTGGATATATGGTGAAAAAATAGGGAATGTAGTCATAGTGTATTTCTCATATGAAAAATGGGTATGGATATGCTATGGTCCAACATGATTGTATGTGGTTAGATAGAATTTTTTAAATGGTTTAAATAATTTGGAACTTCATTAATCTGTGGTGATGGCCACAACATTCTATGGTCAGTATGAAAACTATAATTCAACTGATTTTTCTAATGTGGATTCATAAATGAATTATGGGCTAATAAAAACCTATTCCTTAAATCTATTAATCATATAAATGGTGACTATAAAGGATATATTAATCCAATGGATCATATTAAAGTGATTGAAATTGAGAAATGAAGTTGGTTATTAAATTTGAATTGGGAAATAAAAATTCAATGAAAGAGAAAGTGTGTTACTATTATGTGGTATATGAATATAGATGAGTGTAATAACTTGGAGCAGAAAAATATATATAGAATAATGGGTTAAACCTAAAAAATAATTCTTTCTATTGATTATTATATGCACACAAATATGAATTTTTAGACATTGAAGATCAAAGGCTTGCTTTGAAAAGGATGGTCGATGGTGGTTGTGAATAGAATTTCTTATTTTTTTTATTATTTAATGATCATTGGTCTATTTAGACATTATTTTATATTAATTAAATAAGGAATAATATGTTGGGTTATTTTAAATAAGTGTCTGGTTTGTAAATTTTAGTGTTTCAGTGATCAAAGTGAATAAAATGAGGTGGTACTCTATTGACAGTGGATTTAGAGACTCTTTGTGATTTAAGAAGATATTTTTTATTTGAATAGATATATTAAAGTGTATAGTATTAAATCATGATTTTTGATATAAATTTTTACACACATTAGTTTCAAGGGTAAACAATGTTTGTTTTAATTTATTTTTTCATTCTAGTGTTATGGAAACATGAGAGCTTCAATGATAAAAAATTATAGAAAATAAGATAAAATGAGAGAAAAAAATAAAGAAGAAGAATAAGAACAAGAACATGAATATTTATACAGTTCAATATGAATCCCTACATCTATAGAGAGGTAGAATTATTTTACTATTTTTAGGAGTATATTGCAAGTCATATACACTAGGTCACAAACCTTAGCTTAAAAATGGACTCATAGATAAATGTGGTGCTATAGTAACCCTTGTTTCTATAATACATAGAACCATATGTTAGTACAAAGTACCATAGTACCCATTATAGTAAATTCTATACCATTGTTGGAGGATAACCAAAGGTATACAACCACTAGAAGATATTTCTTTAATCTACCATAATATCACATGCTCTAGAAATTTTTCCTTATAGAAGTAAAACTTCCAAGATACTCTATTTAACTTAATGAAACAAAATATGGGAATACTTAGCACCCCACTCATCGCATTAAGTCACACTGCACACAAAATCTCTAGAAAAACCACACACATGTATTTGATAAAATAAAATTAACAAGAAAAGTAAATTTAATTCATAATATTACATGGTTTAGACTTTTTCCTTATATTCACAGGAGAACTCTAAAAACTCTTTATTTTACTGAAAAAAAGGATATGAATCACTATATCAATAGATCTAGTGATTACACTCAAAAGTAAAAATCAAAATTATAAGTTATCAACTGGTCCCACCTCTAATTTATAAATATACATATGTAGTTGAATGGGTGGTAATGCCATTCAACATTTGTGGTCAGCCATTTGTTGAATTAATTGTTATTCTATGGTAAGAACAAACTAAATTTATATAGTTAGTGGACTATTCACCACCCTAATCCATTAAACATAGCCTATCCTTCACATCCCATCAAATTTTTTTCATATTCTAGTAAATGAAAATCTATGTGCTAAATACATTGTTTTCACTTCCTTAAAAAGGATGAGATGAACTTATGGAGTTCCTCCCACTAGTATGTTTAATCTGGTAACTTTAAGAGGTTTTCCAATCCTAAAAAACACCCATGTGAAGACTTATTCAAGGATCTCGTTATCATTATCAAACACTTAGGTAAAAAAATTATTTTCCTCTGTGTATATAGTGTTCTCTACCATCCTTCGTTCACTTGATTATTACTAAGGCATAATGATGCCTTATAATTTCAGGGACTAAAAAATTTATAAACATGTGAACTAGATTTTTATTCCATGTCATCTTCCACAACTCTAACAATTTTTATTCTAGTATATTCAAAATGAAATTGAATTTCAAGTCTTTGTTTTTTGTTATTTTGTGAAATAATGGATCCTGAGCAAGGTGAATTATAATTTGAATATCATAGAATAACACTCATGCTTATGATTACTTTCCAAGGTCCTTCAAAATGATCATTAAACTTGATAACTCCTTTCATGTTTAGGTTTCTATTATGTATTCTACTTCCATTGTAAATTAATTAAATACAAGATAAAGTTGATGCATCCAAATAATATATGTTCCATAAATATTAATCACAAATCCTATTGTGCATTTCTAGGTATCTGAATATTTAATAAAATACATGTCTATGAATCCCCTGTAATGGATTATCATCCTCAAAGAACAATGTTTTATCTTTTGATCCTTTCAATTTTTAGATGATCCAATTCACGGCCTCCTAATACTTCCTTATAGTCTTAACATAAACTAAAATATTACTCCCATTAAAAATAAAATGGCCAACCTCAAACAAATTAACATGTTCATTAATCTTTCAATAGATGATACATACAATACTTTCTCTATGTCCTGGGCCTCATCTTCTGATGTTGGTTACCTTCCCTTGGATAAATTGAAGTGTCTGATAAGGGTAATTAAAACAGACATACATCCAATTATCAAAAATTTCTTAGTGGTATTTTAGATTTATACTTTCTAGTATAAAATTAGCCTACCATATTTCCCATCCCTATAAATTATCACCCCTAAGATTTTCTTAGATTTTTTGAGACCCTTCATTTCAAATATTTTTAATATATTACTTTTCAGCTCCTGGATTCATGAATAGACCTCCTAGTAACAATTTATCTACATATATTATGATTATATAAGTCACATCATTACATAAAATCCTATAATAACAGATACTGAAGTATAATAAAGTGAAAACTTCCTCATTCATGAAATTTTCAAACTTCTAATTCCAATTTTGAGGTGTTTGTTTCAAGACATAGAGGATTCACTTCAACTTACAAAAAAATTGCATCCTTCTAATGGTCTTAAAAAACTTGGGCTAATTTATATAGATCTTATACTACAAGTGACCAAGAAAAGAGGTAGTTTGACATCCATAAGCTCTTTTTGTAGATCATTAGAATAAAAAAGACTCACAACTATCCAGATAGTAGTATGCTTAACTTATAGTGAAAATATCTTTCGGAAGTCTATTCCTTCCTTTTATTGGAATCCATTCACCAGCAACTATGCCTTAAATATTTTCACTTCCATAAGCATCTTATTTCAAATAGGAAACACATTTATTCTTTATTTATCACTTTATTTTCGATAGTTTTATTAGCCTCCAAGTACCATTGAACATTAAGGATTTTATTTATTCATCTATAACTTACTCCCACTATTTTAATCCATTGACTGTTACAGCCTCTTATAGATATTCAATTTCCCCATCATTCATTAGAAGAAATTAATTTTTTCTCTATACATTTGGATTTTTTTCCTTGACTCTTGAAGATCATATCAATTAATTTTGAGGTTCATCTATTTTCAATACTTCTATTTATGGTGCCCCAACTTATAATTTCTCAACTTGAAAAACATTCCCATGAGCTTCATCAGACCTTGATCATTTTGGTATATCTACTAGTTGAATTTCTATTGAACTTTTACTAATATCTAGTGTCACTAGATTTTTTTTAATTCCCAATGATTTCATCTAGGTTAACTTATACTTCAGTAGTTGTGTTCTTCCCCTCAACTTCTGATTGAACCAAGTTATGATACATCCATAATATTTTATCATTAAAGTGAATGTTTCGACTTCTAATGACTTAGAAAGTTTCATTATTCCATATTTTGAAACCAAATTCTTCATTCCAATAGCCTATATGAAAACAATCTTTGTAATTTTCCACCATCTTTTCTATGCCTTTCACATCGATGAGAGCATATGGTAAAATTTTTAAAGCTCTAAAATTCCAAACATCTGATAAATTACTAGTCCATAGATCTTTCAGAAAACTCTATCCCATGGTAGATTAAGGACAAATATTGTCTAATAATGTTTTTGTGCTGATTACTTCCACCTAAATATCCTTGAGCATTCTGAAGTCTACACACATGCATATTTCCTTCTCAATTAATTTTTATTTCATTTTACCTATAACTCCATTTTTTTTGTGGATTTTAGAGTACTTGTCTCTAAATATAGATCCATATCCTCCAAAAAAAGTTCCAAAAGTTTCTTCCACAATACTACCTTCCATTATCGTATCTAATTCACTTTAACTTCTATCCACTAACCATTTTTTCATGGATTTACATTGAACAAAGGAACTAGAAACATCATAATTGTGATAATGGAAACAAATCCATACATTACATGTAGAATCATCAATGAATTTAATAAAGTAAATAAATCTACCATAAGATCGTATTGGGTTTGACCCCCATACATATGAGTGAATAAGATAAAACTTCTGGGCTCTAGGATTCTATAAGTCCAAATTTAATGATACCCACTTTCATTTCCCCAGTACACAACTCTTAAAAAATCTTGTGCTTGTGTGAACAAGCTTAAAAATCCTCTTTCCAATTATAACTTTCATATTCTTATAACTAAGTTTATTGGGTTTACAATTACATTCCTCCATTTCTTCCAAGATTGAAATTTTATTCATTGTATTTTCATATTAATTAATATTAATGTAAATAGAACCATCTTTTATTGACTAAAAAGTAACTTTTTATTGAGAAAGGGGGAGAGGGACTCTCCTAGAAACAAGGTTAACAATTCATGGGGATAGAAAACGGTGAATTCCAAGAGTGTCACCCCTAAAAATGAGCTTACAATACTTCAGGATAGATTTGGAACAAAGATATAATATGGTATTCTCAATGGGTTACCCCTTACTATCCAAATCATTTTCTGAAAAATTACCTTCTCTCCATGTATGGATAACTATAATTCCCTAGATCATAAGCTTCATACACTTCATGATTAGATAGATCAAGTCCCAATGAAAATTATACTTTCCATGTAGTATCCCAACCAGAAAATTCAAGTCTACCTCCGCCTCCACCTCCATAATGCTAAAATTTATGTTTCTACATAAAGAGATACCTATTACCATAGACCTTTATTCCACTCCTAAAGATATACTTATGCCATAGAAGGAGCTAAAAAATAGGATATAGCCTCTTCTATCCCTTATAAGGACACCTCCCCTCATATCCCCCACCATGAATGACTCATCCACATTGAGATTTATCCCCAATATTGGAGGTTTCCATTTAACTCATTCCATCATATTATTCCTTTCAATTCCCTCTGAATTCATCACAACTTGTTAGTACCAAAAAGGGATTAGATTCCCTAAGAGGGGGTGAATCAGGGTATGGATATTCTTTTCAAAATTATTTCTACCCTACTAAATCTTGAACTCTTTATTATAAGGGTCACTTTATTTTATCTCAACTGTTTATACTGATCTTATTATTTCCTTCTTTATTTGATGATGATGAATTGAAAGTAAATTAGAAGATAAAGCATAATTACTCACATGTTTTTACTTGTTTTGTCGTCACAAGGATACATCCAAGGAGCATACAATGACGATGTACTGGTGTACCAAATCTACTAAGGCTCACTTCCAAAATGAGGTTCGGGATAGATCACTTATATGACTAGGCTCATTGCCATTACAATGTTTGTAGACAGTTAAATAATTTTCAAGGTTCACTCCCTCAATCTTTCTTTTATGGATCAATACTGGTGGAAAGGATCACCTTCTTCCTCTTCCTTTGATTACTGCTCTAAAAATGATTCACACACAATTTATAGACATGTAGGTCCCTTTATTGGTAATAATGAATACATCCTTGGTTGTAGGTAGATTATCTGTTGAAGTTTCTATTTCATACACTTGTTGAATATCACATTACCATAGTTTTATTAGAAAATACATTTTTAACACTTTCTAAATGTTCACTACTTTCTTGAAGCTCACATATCCTTCATGAAAATATCCAATTCTTCAAAAGAATATATTTCCTTCACAAACCCAAAAAAAAATTTAAATCTCACATATTTCACAAAGCTCAAAAATCCATCATGAATAAACCTCATTTCATGAATCTCAAACACTTTCTTAAAGATCAATTAGCCTTCATGGGGCTCACAAATTTCAGTTGGATTTTTATAGCCTTCACGAACATCAATACTTTTATGATACTTAAAACTTTTGGTTAGATTTTATAGTCTTCACAAAATTTCTTTCTTCATGAAATTTTTTGCAAGAACAACCTTCACGAATCCAAATAATCTGAATCTTCATTAAGTCTCACTCTATCTCAAATGAGGTGGTAGAGGACTATTTATAGGTGATGCCTTCCATTCTAGAAACTTCCATCCTCATCATCCCCTTTTTATAAATATCTCCAATTTTATTCATGAAGATCCCTATTTCATGAAGCTTTAGGGAAATTTATTAATTCTAAAAGCTTCTCATAGTCATAGAGATGTACCATATTTTCATTATGCATTCACAATATTCCACACCTTCACGAAACCTATCCTTCATGACACTGAATGTCCTTGTAATGTTCTATACCTTTTTGAAACTTAAATCTTCTCAAAATAAATCCCTTTTCCAAATTTTTATGATCCATTAATGGAAATAAAAATTTAATGATGATTGATCCATCCTCTAAATTTTGGACTCCAAGAATTTTGAAAACACAAGGAAATGGTTCCACCTTGTATACAAAACTTTTTATACCACCTCTAAAGAATTCATTCCTTTTTCATGAATATTTTTCAAAATTATTAGCCAACAACCATTATAGAACTCCAAAACTGACCATGGAAACCTATTTTGTCAAAAACAAATCAACCCAAAACAATGTAATGTTACCTTGGTGTATTTTTTCCCAACTCAACCCTTGGGATGATTTTACTCAATGAGGAACATGAACCACCACAAATAATAAGTGCCTATATCTCATTCACCAATTATTCCAATCACATATACATAAACTAGTGAGAGTATCCATAGTGGTATATACCGTTGTTTCTTCCCTCATATATAACCTAGTATCTTTCCACAAAAATCATGCTTCGAGCCTTCACCTTAACTTCGTTCAGGTCATCATCCTAGAACTATGCCTCCAAATTTTCAGATATCATGTATCCACATATGACGATTACCATTAATTTTACTAGGATAATCCAAATACAAATACCCTAGTCCACATTGAATAAAACATGACAAGAAATCTCATAGATAGAAGAGGTGTAGTACTAGTAGCGGGAATCCAATCAAACCCCCTTCTTATGTACACTGTTATTAGTGGGTTGAGCATCATTCCTAGATGCCACAATAAGAAATTCATTTTTTATAGAATTCATTTTCACCAAATATTTGAATCCCATTATTCATTCATGCCACTTACATGAACTATCTCCTATAAGTCCATGATGTTAAAGTTAGTAGAGTAAGATCCCTAAAAATGAATCTATCTGACTCAGTATTCAAGATGATATTCTTATAGATAATCCTCTTCTATTGGTCAAGAGTGGTATGGATGAAGTCAAGGAACAAAACTTATTCCTTGAATGATATATTATGGATTGGTAAACTTGAAAAGTAGAGAGACTTGCTAAGCCATTTTTCCTTCTGGTAACTCATACATCCATAACCCACCACCCACCTTATCGAACCTTATAAGTCCCCCAGATGATCAATCACACTCTTTGAAAGACATGACACTCTCCTTGTAATTTTAACCCACTCAATATGGTCATCCCCATACCTTTTTCTCATAAACCTTTCCCAAAGTGAGGTACCTTAAAATTTTTCCCAGGATAATTTATCATGCATTCCTTGTATGGATTATTCCACATAGTATAAGTTAACACCACATTCAGCAAAGGTCTTATCCAACTTCTTCCATAAATACCACTGGTATTTTTCTTTCTATTTTGTTTCCCATATGAAACTTGTCATAATTATTTCAAGTTTCTTAATATTCCCTTTAGTATCCTTAATTATAGAAAAAATATGAATGGGAATCGAGGTTAGAACTCTATTCACCAATGTGATATGTCCACAAAATGAAAAGAGTGGGTTTTCAAGTTGAGAATGTGCCCCATGATGTGGTTAATAATGAATTCTAATACGTCCTTCCTAATTCTTCCATTTGACAGGGGATCCCCTAGGTGGACTATATGAAGATCAAGTCTTTTCATGACAATTTTTTTGAATAATTTGGCAACACCAGTTCAATAATTTATTAGAGATATAAACATTAATATTCTATTTTTTAATTATTTTCCCACTTAAAGTTATATAAGTCTCCAATAGCCAGTTCAACTGACAAACGGATCTTTACCTTCCATTCATAAATAAGTGGATTTCATCATCAAAAATAAAATGTGAGATGAATCTATTACCTGATATGTCCCTATAAGGTAGAATTGTTTCCTCCTGAAGGCTACCTTTGAGGTTTCTAGTGAGAACCTATTGAGATAGGATGAACATGTTGGGAGAAACTGGGTCACCTTTCCTGATTCCATGATCCATCTTGAAAAAATAGAATCCCTTCCCCATATGTGTATTTTAAATCCATGAAGAGGAGTAACATCTGAAAATTAGTTCATAAACCTATTCATTGAAGCCAAAATTTCTCATAAATCTGATAAATAATCTGTATTATAGCTTTTTGTTCTCTTTTAAAATATTTTCTTTAATGATAATATTATATCTGATATTATTCTTGTTCATACCCTCTATTATTTCTTTTTCAATCCCCACCACGCCTTGAATGCTTCTTCTTTTGATGAACCTGTGTTTCTCTTATAATACAAGTCTTGGAATGACATGACTTAACCTCCTATTGGTGAGACTATAGATAATTTTATATTCATAATTACACAAGTATATAGTCCAGTATTGATTTATGGTAGTGGGATGATTATCCTTATGAACAATCACTACTCTTGAGGCGTGGACTACCCTTAGAAGAGGCCATCCTTTAAAGAAGTTGAAAACTAATTACTAGATTTGGTCCATGATGATACCCCAAGTAGAAATGAAGAAGGAACAATGAAAACCATTTAGTCTAGTGGCACTTTATAGCATCATAATCCACATATATTTACACCACTTAAAATCAATCATCACCATATCTTTAATAAATCAATGGATTTTTTTTAAAAAAACAACACATATAATGAACTTAGGAAATCCTAGGATATGAAGAATATAATTTTCTAATAGGAATCATATGATAATAAAATATATATGGTTATAAAAACATCACTTCATTACAGATATACCTTGGAGGAAAAATATAAATAAAAATACAAAAGTTTTCACACAATCTTTTAAACATTATTATAAAAGATGAAGTGAAAATTACTTCCAAATAATTTTCTGAAGGGAAATAGAAGTATTTTTAAAACCTTATTATAAATAGTTACAAATAAAATATTTTTTAAAAGAAAAAAATTAAGCTAATAAATCTAGAGTGGTAAATAATGAAAATAAAAACCTTTATCAAGATTTTAGGCTGTTTTAAAAAACCTACATTATAGAAACTTTAAATAACTCTAATTTCATAAAATATATAAATAAAAATAAAAAAATAAAAAAAATAAAAAATTACTTTTATTTAATTAAATTAGACACTTTATATAGGAAAAACATGGACATGCAAGAGAAGATCCATTGGTAAAAATGGGAGTTATTCTTACCAACGCTATAATTTTATTTCAAAAACCATTTTACGAAAGAACTATTTTTTGATAATGAGAATTAATTTCCCTAGATATAAAGAGAAAATTCCATATAAAATAGTGGATGTAAGGATAAAATAAATCTTGAAAATTTTATTAAATTAAGAAATACTATGACCCAATGAATCAGAAATTGAGTCGATAAAACCCTTATGGTATTGGAAAAGTAAGAATCAAAATATCTTGAGAGGTAAATCATGAAATGAAAATTAAAATATCATTAACCAAAATATATTTTAATATTTTAAAGTAATATTTTTTTAAATATATAACATAAAATAAATTATGGTGTGCAATATCAAACATGTCCCACGGAGTTGTAAATGAGATAAAGAAACCCTTACCTTGTTTACCTTCTGAGTCTAATGCACTCTAAGATTCTATATAAAAAGAATAAATATCTTAATTACTTATTTAAAAACCTTATTAATAGTAATTAACATTTATAATTTTCATTTATAATCATTCTCTATGAATATATTAATTAGTTATTATACATTTTCGATATCATTTGTGAGTAATCTTGGTTATTTTGAACTCGTTTCATAATAGTAGTAATGTTATTTATTATTATGACAAGGTTAATAAATACTATATATTTTAATTTACTTTAATAGATAAATTATACTTATTTATAAATCACTTATATAATTCCATTAGTGTTTTAGTTATGTTGTGTGAAAATGGAATCATTGTTGGTTTATTTTGGTAATTTTAGTGATTGATGATAATGTTTTTATAATAAGTTAAATATATAATATAAACTTTTTAAAACCATAAAAAATATTTATTTAATTATTAAATTATAATAATATTATACTTCTATTTCCCATATTCATCTGCATTAGAGTTCTAAATCATTATTCAAGTAGGTCGTTAGACCAACCCAAACATGAACATACTATAATATAATAGGTGAGTATGGTTAAGAAATTTGTTTATTTTTACAAAATATCATTATAATAAAATAATAATATTATTATTTATATTTTATTAATATTTTTAATCATATTTCATGAGGTTTTTATGAATAATGAAAATCAAGATTAAAAAAACTTTATTTCGTGGAGGCGGCAGTCCACACAATGCACAGTTAACATTTTCATTTCCCGATGAATGATAAGAAATGAAGATGGATAAAACAATTCTCATAAAATTAATAAATATATTATATATATCACATTTTTTCTTAAATTACATCTATATAAATAGTTAATAGAGGTGGTGGTGAAAAACGAAAGATGTCGCTTTGTGGAGGCTGTAGTCCACACAAGGCATGATCAATGTTCTTTTTTTCAACATCAATGGAAAGGAATAAATGAGGGTTATTAAATTAATATAATGAAAATTATGTATAATAATGATAATTAGGTTATTATATTACTATGTATAATATAGTTTTGGAAGATAAATATTAAGTATAAAAGCATTAGGATTAAGTAATACTCACTTTGAGACCTTGAACTTTCTCTTGAAATTAACCTTGAAAATGAAGAGATTAGGTTAAATTAGAGGGACCAAGGTTTTTATGTAGTGAAAGTAACTTCTAGGAGATGAAAAAATTTCAGGTTCTCAAGGAAATTTCTAAGGATGTGTGTAACTTTGAGATGGTGGATGTGATCCACTTTTATATGTGAAGAGAGGGGAACTCTTATGAACACCCAATATTTTTCAACAATGGAATGACACTTTTCAAGGGTTAATGGTTCTAAAAGTGATAAATAATGGATTTTGGGGTGATATAAGGTCAATAAATCCTCAAAAATAAATTTTATCACATGATTTAAACACGGTTTAAGCTATTTACCATTAGGTTTTTACATTTTTTTCATTTTCATTTTTACCTTGGTAACAAGTTTTTTACCAAGTAATTTATATAAAATTAAATAGATAACTTACCCCATATTTAAAAATTTGGGTGTTCTGAAAATAAATTTAACCTCTAGTTAATCCAATTTAATTTATAAATAAGATAACATTATCTTTTAAATTAAAAATTTTTATATAGATAAAAACATTTTTATAGAAAAAAAGATGTTTTAACATTATGTGTTCTTAATCATATTTATAATATATTACCTATTAAATGAGTGTTAATATAATTATATTTGTGTTTAAAAACCATATTATATTAAATATTTAAAATATATTAATTTAATTTATTCGAAAAAAATTACACAATATTAATAAAACAAACCTTTGAAAATAGTAGTATCACCATTACCATTGTAATTAACTTTAATCTTAGTAATAAAATTTTTATACATAAAAATTAAATTGAACTTATTAAATAATATTATCATTTTGATATAAATTATGAAATATATTTTTATATATTTATTTTCTAAAAAAATTTAATACTAATTTTTAATATAAATGAATAAAAACAGTTTTTAGATCAAAATATTACTCAAGTTTCCAAAACATTAAACTTGAATTTTTCAAATTAAAAATAATATTTTATAAATGATTTATATTAATTATTAAATATATATAATTTATATAGAAATTGTTTGATGAACTTTTAATTCATTATTATATTAGGATAATTTCATAAAAGTGACATTTTTTTTGAAAATTCAGTATTTCAACTATTCACTTAAAAATCAATTATTTTAGAAAAAATATCAAAACATTATCCTAAGATAATATTTAAATTATAATAAAAAAATAATTTAATTTTGTAAAATTAATACTCTAAAGATTTATAATTAAACTTTCAATATAAAATAATAATGACAACCGTTTTCATCAGAAAAATAACTTTTAAAAAATTTAACAGTTCTTATTCTTATTTCAAGAAAAATACTAATTAGATTATTGTTATATTATTCATATAAAAAATATATTTTATATATTTATTTTATTTATTTTATTTAAATAAATCACATAAAATCCAATTTTATAAAGAAATACATAAAATGATCTCGTTAATTTTATCAATGCATTGGTAAATAAACATTCTCTTTCTTTAAAAGTAAAAATGAAAAATGTGTAAAATACATGTGATAACAACTAATTAAATTAATAATTACATACTTATATAATCCTAATTTCTATTTACATGTCCCCTTAATATTTTCATGTAAGATATAAGTATAATCTATTCTCGGGTGGTAGTTGAGGGTGGTGATTCTGCTAGTATAGATCTTGTGTAAATTTCTAGAATATTAAATTTATCTCATATAAGATTTAACTCATACCATAATTATTTGAGTTCAGATTGTGATTGGTATAGATAAAATCATAGAGAAGATTCATACTTCACAATATTGGATAAATGAACCTCATAAGGGGGAATTCCACTACTTGATTCCATTTCTTTCCTTTTTGGTCATAAATTTCATAATATGGTCACTTCCTTTTATACCTGTTAATTTAACATCTATATTATAATACTAAAATTAAATTTTAACATATCAAGGTTTCATTTTAGTTTATAATTGATATAATATTTATTTAAAGAAGATACATATTTAAATTTTGGGTTGTTACAAGTCATGTCACGATGCAAATCATGTATGAAAAGAGTCTTGCAGTTTACTCTATCATTTGAAAGATAGTCATGCCAATTTAAAAAGGTCACAACTTTGTAAAGAATGATGTTTAGATCATGGTATATATTCATGTAGTGATTTGAATACATTAAGATTATTATCTATGATGTTTTTATGCAGAAAGATTAATTTCACTATGAATAATATTTTCACATTGCAAAGAGTGAAACAATTTATAAGAAATTTAAAAGAACCATTTTTTCACACCAAGCTATATGAAGTCATTTCATGTTTTTTTCCATATTCCATGATTTGAGTTAAATTGATGATGTAGATCATTTTATATTTTATGGTTTGTTAAAAATTTAATAAATTTTTCTTCTAATCATATCCCAATATGGATAGAAGGCCAAGATGAATCCTAATGTTGAAGAAAAGTGGTGGAATATTAGGATAATTTAAAGGATGTTATTAGTTTGAATTTTAATTTGAAATAAAAATTTAAACTATAATAAAAGTGTTAATTTTGTGTAATATATATATAAATAGTGATCTTATATTTTTTAATAGAGATATAAATAGTGAAATATGTGACTGTGAAGGATAGTGTGTAGACTATGCATAAAAATAAATAAGAGAGAATGAGAAAAATAGTGCATACACATGTGCACGTAAAAGAATAAGAGAAGGAGTAGGAGTACACACTTTGTGGTGTGTGTTATCATCACACTTATGTTTTGTGTTGAGGAAATAGGTAGAGTTCACACATTTTATATATTATAAAAAAGTGTGGGAGCACTATTCAATTTTTAGGAGATAAACTAATCAGAGGAAAAGAATAGTATCTGCCTCATTGAATATCAGGATAGCGGTGCAACTTATCAGGAGAAAGAATTATTGATATTTTTATATTACAATTCAAGGATATAGACTTATAATTATATATACCATGGTTATTATAGTGTACTCTATGATCTTGGGTGATTCCAGATCATACCAAGGATTAGTAGCACATTTTTATTAGTGAACCTTATACAATGCGTGTTCTTTTTTGTTTTGGTTTCCTTAATGTGTGAGAAATTTAGCTGAGAGATATTTGAATATAAAACGTGGCAAAGGTTGATTTCATAAGAAATTATAAAATATAAAATGAAATATTTTTCAATGATTCAACCCCACCCACTCAATGAACCAACACCATACATGGGTTTATCCCAAACTTGTAAAACATATAATGAAACTTCATCAACCATTTTCAATTCATTAATATATTTTTCTTTAACATCAATATTTGGTAAAAAATCATGAATATATTTCAATATTTTTTAAACTATATCTAGTGGTATTTAAATTTCCTTATAAAACTTATCTAATTTATATTGAAATATAATAAATTACTTTGATTAATTTTTCAAGATAAGGTTGTGGTTCTCCTATTTGAATGGAATATGGGATTTGGTTTGTAATTATAGTAAATATACTAACAATTTATTTAACAAATAGAATGTGAGATAGTAATATTGAAGTTTTGACTAATACACATGATGTTGATATATTTTTGAATAGATAAAATATCATCATAATCATCTATAATCAAGGATACTCTTAGCTTCTTATTCCTAATAGGTAGCTTTAATTTTGGTGATGATATTTTTCTTATTGAACACCTCCCCAATTGAGGTGTAACTTATATACCTTTTTATTTATTATTTTTCAAAACTTTATAATTTTAATTTTTATCCACATACTTCAATGTTTCAACATAGGAATTCACTTCCTTTTTAGCTTAGGATCATTAAAATGATTTTGTTGAGATTTTACTAAATTTATCTCCTTTTGTGAATAAATTCCCTTCTTTGAATATTCTAGATCCTTTTAAGATGTTCCTGATTTATTTTTGCAAGTATTATATTCTTACATAAAATATTATTCAATAGTCTATAAATTTATTTATGGAAAATTTATTAGCTTCACATTTCTAAAGGGTGAGATAGAAGCACTTGTCTATCTTGTAGTATTTTTAGAATTTATGAAATTCAAAATCTAAATCATAGTTTGCTTAAACTATGAAAATTTGTTAAAGTAATATTTTATATTGAATATAATTATATTTATGGTAGTATATATATTTTTCTCAGTTCAATATAATAAATTAATAAATATTAAAAGAGAAGTAAAATTCACATATTTGAACTAATTCAACTCCTCTTTAACCACCTTGATTCTCTTTTCAAATAAGTGTTTAGAAATTAATTTATTAGGAACTTCATGCTCTTTATTCTTATTCTTATTTTTAAATACACCTCCTTGAGGGGTTACTAAAGATAATAAAACCGAACTTTGAGATTTTTATAGGGGGAAATTATGTATGGTCTCTCCTTTAGGTGCCTTAGTATGTTCTTTGGGATTATACAGTTTGAGTAATTCAAGAATATCATTGATATAATCCTTTCTCCATAAATCCTAAGTGATATTAATATTACCCATTTGAAATTCACCAATTTATTGTTATTGCATTGGAGTATTAACTAATTTACAACCACTAGAATATCTTTCCTATGAAGTAATTTTTAGATAAACATTCCATATATCAATGGACAGTTTGTTTTTCATTTCTCAAAGTCTACAGAATGTGTCATCCCAACCATATTTCTTGTAAGGTTTAATAGTTTCTTAAGAATATAAAATTAAAAAATATATATCTTTCATATTCATGTTATTATAATCACATATCCTTGGTGTTACAACCAATTGAATTAATTCATCAATGAACTGGTGTTGATCATTCATCTAAAACATTTTTATCCTTGAAAAACTTGACTGGACATACAAAAATAATTGAATATATTTAAATACAAACTCCTTCTCATAAATGAAATATTTATAACTTTTCTTAATATTTTCATGATTATTCATTCCAAACATCTCAACCATATTAATCGATTTCATTTTAATATGAAATCCATTTACCTTTGATGAGGTTATATCATGGTTTGTCTTGTCCATTAATTTAAACTTTTCATAAAACTCTCTTACTTAATGATAAAAGACTAATTATTTGTCTATGCATCTAAAGACTTATAACGACATGTGATAACTCATAATTTCACATAATATAATCTTTAAATATTCAAGCCACTTTATGTTAATCATGAATCCAACCATAATATTTCATTTTTTCACTTATCATCAATTTCTTCTCATATGATATTTCCATTATTAGGGGGATTAGATGAAGAATGATTCCTTTTAAAAAACTTCTCCTTAGGATAAGTTACATAAACCTTGTATATGAAATTTCCTACTAGTTTCATGATTTTTTATTCATTATAATATCCTTATCCATCACGGATAACTAAAACCTTTTAATTTTATGGATCTATAGTGATATAATTGAAATAGAATGAACAGTTGGAGGGAATTAAGAATAACCTAACTTGAATCTTAAGGATCATTTGAAGAATGAATTTTAATATATTAAGATATAATTATAGAAATATAAATAAGTTTTTTGAAAGGAAACTATAATTTTAAATAATTATTTTTATATTAGATTTAAAAAATATTTAAAAATTAAAATTAAACCAAACATACCTTCTCATTAATTAATTTGTTATTTTATAATGATTGAGAAGATATAAAATTATATGCATCATGATTTAATTCTATGTTAATTCAATAGTGAAATGGTATTATATCTTGCATGAGATGTCAATATAGCATTATTTATCCAATGTACTTTGTGTTTTATCTCTAATGTGTGTTTCTTAACTGAAGTTTTATGCATTGTAACTTAGGATAAAATCATAGGTAAATGTGTTTCTACATTAAATCATCAAAAATAATTGGAAATATGTTATTTTTTCAAGATAGATATAAGATTTAGTGAATATTTTGTTGGGGTTAATGCATGTAGCATAGTCCATGTAGGTAGTGTCAAAAATTTAACACTTCCTTGTAATCCAAATATATGAAATGTTGAGAAAATTTAATTTTATAACTATTTTACACACAAAAAAATCCACCAGATGATGTCATATATAAAAATAATTCTTTTATTAATGTAATATAACACCTTTTAATTTGAAATTCATTCAGTGTACTACAAATATCACCTTCTTAAGTTATATTGAAAATAGTGTTGGTTGTTTTCCACTAGAATATGTTAGAAAACTCTAAACTTATAACAAATTAAAAAATTTAAAATTATTCATAACATAAAACATTTTCTATTATGTTTATATAATTTTTATATTAATCATGAAACATTTAAACTTGGATTTTTTCAATATATTGGTGAATATGTTAGCGAAGTCATTTTCAGTGGATTTGAATTCAAAAGAAATATCACCTTTTTATACATGATATATTATGAAATGATATCTTACCTCTATATCATTATCCCTTGAATATTGAAGTATATTCTTTAATATTTATATTTTCAAAGAGTTATCACACATTATGGGAATTTTTTATAATGAATCCAAAAATTTGATAATGTTTGTATTATCTAGAGGGTTTGTGCATGACAACTAGCTTCTTCCATATATTCTACCTTTATAGTATATAAAACCACATAATGTTACTTCTTTGAACTCCATAAAACCATTTTCTTTCAATAAAGTGACACATTACACTTATACTCTTCATATCTATCTTGAAAACTCTAAATTTATCATATTCATAGCTTAACAAATCAAAATATGTGTTACTAGGATAGAATAAACAAACATTAATTGTCCATTCAACAAATTGAATATTTATCTTAAATACTTTCATGTGTGACTTAAAATATTCATCTGTAAAATCTTGAATATAAATATAAATTATAGATCAAAACATGTCTATTTTTAGTTTTATATATTAGACAACCAATCATTCTTTGAAAGGTCTCATGATCAATAGATTTTCGAGATAGATATTTATACAATATTTACCCATTACTCATGTGTATACACATAATTTTTCTTGATTCTAAAATAAATCACTTCAATAACTATTTATAATACATTATTTGATTTTATAAAATTCCATAATCTCTATAATAGATATGAAATCCAAAAAAAATAACTTGAGTTCCCCCATGAGACTTATCTCAAGCTCATTTTCCATCTGATTAGAAATTTATTTTCTAAGGGAATTACTTTATGATCTAAATATGATGTCATCTATATATATATATATATGCTATCAAAATATCCCTTGAAAATTTCTTAATAAATATAGTAAGATCTATTATAATTTTATAATTTTTTTTGTAATAGAAACTAAAAGTCTCACATACCATTCTCAGGGTGCCTGCTTCAGTCCATATAGGGATTTAGTAAGCTTAAATACTTGATTATACTTTTTACCATGCTTGAAACTATTAGTTTATCTTAAAGGGATATTTTTTAAAAATAAATTCATTTAGAAAAGTAATTTTTGATGTGTTTATGGTTAATATAATGGTCATTAGTAATTAAATAAAACCCATATTATTTTTGATATATCTCCAATGATCAATCTACAAAAAAACAAATAACACTGGAATACATGTATCACTAAGTAATCCATATTTTATTCTTTTTCATATAATAGATCAAGATAAAAATAATAATAAAATGTATACTTCCTTCCTTAAATGGGATTACACCAATTCCTGGATCCCTAATGGTATCATGAAGACTCTTGATCACTGAATGGGTGGTAGTACCTTCACTATATGATAAAAACTAATCTAGAAAGAAGATATATTTGGTGGTTTATTCATAAAACTAGGGTATACCAATAGGATGGAACCCTTACCTTATATAGGTATCTCTGATGCTCTTCATTTAATGAATATTTTTTTCCATATCAAATGTATCATGCGTCATTTCATGGCACTTATACATTACAACCCATTGGAGTGTTATTTATTTAACACTTCAATGAATGCATGTCATTCCATAAATGATCCATATCATGTATTATAAATCTAATAAAACCATTCTAGTGGAAAGTTACGTGTATTCACTACCTATATTTTAGGCCCAATCATACCTTATGATTGAGGAAAAAATACACATATAATTTCTTTTATGATACAATCCTATCATTATTTGCAAATTGAATATCATGAAAGTCGCTACATATGAAATGGGTTATATTATTAAATATAATACATCCCTTTAAGTGTATATCTGAAAATATCTCACTTGTAATTAAATCCCATAAGGACTTTATTAAAAACTTCACAACTCTATAAATCCATCTAAAACACTTTTGGATATAGTTTATAAAACTCTCTTCATTTTGGAATAAACAGTTTCTAAAAAAATAATTCTTATCCAAAGGCCTAACTGTGTGACATTGTTGGTCTTATTATCATTGAAAACAAATATTAAATCCATATTTCATAGATATAATCAAAATAGGCCTCTAATAAAGCACCAGTGCTACTCAAGTTACTAAGGGGTCTGATGTGATATTTATCAAACATACTCATATCTCATATGAACATGTCCACCAAAAGATATATCATATGAATTGTATGTATACCTATATAATTATTTTTTCTTATGAAATCCAATGACTGTTATACCTAAAAAATATCAATTTATCATAGTCCATCTCATACTTACTTGATTATCCAAAAAATCCTGACACGGTCAATTAATACATCACATGTCATTCATAAAGTGGGTGAGTGCGTCACATGGACCTTATACAAGTAGTTAAAAAATCATATATGTCTCATGTTATCATGTACATACATTTCCTTAGTATAATTAAATCAAGTTCCAAATGTATTTTATCATTATAAAAGTGAAAAAATCCCATCTTGGTTGATATCCAACCAATAACATGATCAGTAACATACTCATTCACACCATGATTAGCTAAGATGAGATTTATTTAATAATAAAGGTGTCAAATTATAAAGGATATAATTCTAGGTATCTCTCCAATATATGAAAATAAGGATTGATAATAAAAATAGACCCCTAATTATATCGATGAATGTATGATATTCCATAGGATATACTTGATGAGACGGTCTAAATAATAGATTTCCACTTATTTATCATGATTCCACTACTCGTGATAATCTTATCATATCATCACAAACATTAATACTCTATAATGACCATTTATTATGGAAAAATAAAGTTTATACTTTGAGGGATTATCATCATTACACTATTAATGTAAAGTAAATTACATCACATAAGAATGAATGATAAATTG
This sequence comes from Viscum album, assembly GCA_963277665.1. Classification (NCBI taxonomy): domain Eukaryota; kingdom Viridiplantae; phylum Streptophyta; class Magnoliopsida; order Santalales; family Viscaceae; genus Viscum; species Viscum album. The sequence continues at coordinate 716,145,858 of OY728140.1, read as the reverse complement.
TGGTTTACTTTTGTTATAAAAATTATGATACATTGTGAAACCATTACATAAATCTCTTATACATTGTATAGAAAGTGGTTCCACATGGACCTAATGATTCTAATATGTTAATGGGTTTATCAGTGGATCTACTACCTAGTCATATATAATTATCCAACAGATATTAACATCACTCCTCTCAAAAATATATCCTATAAGATGGTATTTTTGAAGGATGTGTTTAGTCTTTTGTTGAGACTCGGGTTCCTTTACTTGAGAAATTCTTCCTTGTTTTCATATAAAATATAGAACACTCATTTTATTATACGAACCACAGAGATAAAATTTTGGATCCAAATTGATTCATTCACAACATCTGATATAGTGATGTACTCCAACTCTCTTGTTGAGTCCACCGTGGTGGTTTTTTTAGAAATCTACCAACTTATAGATCTTTCATTTAGGAAAAATAAAAAACCATATTGAGATTTAATTTTGTATTTATTATAATGGAATCTTGAATTTATATAACCCTTTAGATAGAGCTCATCCTCTCCTCTAAATACCAAGAATGTGTCCTTAGTTCTTCTTAAGTACTTAAGGATATACTTCATAACAACCTAGTGACTCTCACCAAGATTTTATTGCTATATAATTGTAATGATAATAAAAAATATAACATCAGATCCATTACACAACATGGAATACATTATAGAGCCTATGTAGGATATAAAGGGAATTTTATCCATCCTTTCTAACACTTTACAAAGATCTTGAAACTACCTAATATTTTTTCTATGTAACACTAGTAAATAAGCATTTTGGAGTTCTCCATGATAAACTTATTTAGAAATTTTATAATTTAAGTGTCCGAACTGAGCCCAAGAAACCAATTAGATCTATTTCTACATATCACCATAACTAATATGTAGATTGCTTCACCCATGTCTTTCAAGGAGAAGCATTTATGTAACCACATCTTCATAGAGTGAAGTATAATGATTTCATATTATATGAGAATTATTTCATCCACCTAAAATATAAAAAACACCACTATACTCCCATTCATCCTCTTACATACATAAGAATCATCTATGTTTTTTATGAAACCAAATTCTTTGATCACATCATCAAACTGGATATTCCATCTTTGAGAAGCCTACTTTAATCCATAAATGAATTGTTGTAGTTTTCAAACCATAGAAGACTCATTTGGAACCACAAAACTTTCAGGTTGTATCATATACATGTTTAAAAATAAATTCCTAAGTAAAGTTATTTTTACATTGATTTGATATATTTCATTATCAAAATGATAATCTATGTAAAATAATAACCTAATGGATTTTATCATCACTTTAGGTGAAATGGTTTCTTGATATTAAATACCATTAACTCTCTTATAAACGTTTTTCACTGGGCATGATTTATAGGTAGACACTCTACTATACATGTTATTTTTCTTCTGGAAAAACAGCTTTCACCAGATGGGACTCACCCATTTAGGTGCATCCACCAAGTTCTAAACTTGGTTTGTGTATATGGATTCCATCTCAGATTTTATGGATTTTAACTATTTCTCATAATCAATACTCTTAATAGTCTCTCGGTTAGTGGTAGGTTTGTCTCATTTGAACATTAACTTATCATCATTAGCTATGAGAAATTCCTATCTATTGAACTCTTGATAAATCATACCATACCTTTGAGGTTTTTTTATAACTTAATGTGGTTATTCTACCATAACTATTTATAGAACTAGTGTCAACATCCATCTCAGGACACTTCTTATTTGTTGGTTTTGAAATTCTACAAGTTCAACTTCTCCCGAATGACTTCATGATTGATAAATTAATTCTCAAGGAATCTATAAAATTGGGCCACAAACACTTTTTGCTCAGTGGTATTATAAAAATAATATCCCTTAGTTTCCATAGGATAATAAAAAATAAGTACTTATCAAATTTAAGTTTAAGATTGTCAGAATTTGATCACTATATGAATGTTTCACAACCCCAAATAATTATAAAATACCTAATGGGGTATATTTTAGACTCTATCTCATATGGTTTCTTTATGACTAATTTATATGTAATGTAGGTCAATAGAAATGAAAAATTATCCAGATCATAACCCTAGAATAAAATAATAAGGTCACATGATACATCTTCAATTGAACCATGTCTAAAAGTAGAGGATTACACCTCTCAAATGCAACATTCCACTATGTTATTCTAGGAGTAATTTTTTATATAACAATTCCATTCTCCCCTAGATGATCAGTAAATTATGAACTTGAGTATTAACCACCCTTGATCCAATCAATGAATCTTAATACTTTTTACCAGTTGATTTTATACTTCATTTTTAAAATATTTTAACTTTTAAAAAGTTTTCATCAGAAAAAAATATCCATATTGACTAAATTCAATGGTTAAAGTAATGAAATACCTAAAACCACCACTTTCACGAGTGTTAATTATTCTACATAAATTACTATGTATGAGTTTCAACAATCCACTATCCCTTTCACCTTTTCCACTAAAAGGTGCTTTTTTATTTTACCAAATAAACAAGACTTGTAATTCTAAAATGATTCATAATTTAATGGTTCCAATAATCCATATATATTGGGTCTTTCGATGTGTTTCTCATTTATATGTCCAAGGAGACAATTCAAAAGGTAGGTGGGATTTGAATCAACTATATCCTTATTATTATGAATTATATAGATAGTATTATCTATATCTAGAATATATAAACTATTTACCATATTTTCAATTCCATAAAATATTTCATTCATATATATAGAAAAAATATTATTCTTAATGGTGAATGGAAAATTCTTCTTGTCTAAACAGTATAAAAAATAAAATTTCTATTTATAGATAGAAAATAATAGTAGTTATATAATTAAAGGAATCATCCACTTGTTAAAGTCAGTTCATAAGTGTAGACCTCTAATGAATCAACTATTTCTCTATTTCCAACATAAATATCTACTTCACCCCTTTTCAATTATCTCTTATCTCTGAGTCTATTTTTATCATCACTAATGTGTGATGCGCACCCGATATCCAATACCCATGAGTTGGGGTTGGTGAAATTAACTTATATAACATTCACATTCAGATGCTTAGAATTCTTCTTTTTTAAAACACTTATTAACCTTTTATACCAATTTTCAATTATTCTATTGGTCATACCTATATGCTGTCACAATATGATTATCTTGATATATGATATAATATAAAAAAAATACATGTCTATGTGTGAGTATCATGTTTTATATCTTTTCATCGATGAATTTTAATTAATTTAAAACAAATAAAAAATGATGACCACATACATCATATCTATTTAGTGATCCAAGATCCATATTTTATTAAGAAATTATTGTGATTTGATGTTCCTCTCTCCACTTAGTTATTTAGGTATGTAATCATCCCAATCATAACATTTATTATTCTTATATAGTTGAGCAGGAAAATATTTTCATAGATCCATTATTTGGAAAAAATTAACTTAATTCCTTTGGCATCATAACTCTTAGGGTTTCCCAGCTAAGTTTCTCCCAAATCTCACAATTGGATTTGGTTTCCTAACTTTTAGGGTTATTGATTTCTACCATGATTTACATAAGATAATCCATGGGAACCCTTCTTCAGTAGAACCTACATTGTTGTATGAATGAGGTCTTAACATGTGATGTCCTAGCCCAGATCACTAGGTATTGGATGAGGGGCCACATGACCCCATGCATTCCTCCACATACATAAGTGGCTGCTGAATAATGGTGAGGTCATAAATGAAACCATGTGGAGGCTATTCCCTTTTATTATATAACCATACAAATAGTGCAATAATAGAATCAATAAAAAATGTGAGTATTGAAACAATATAGTAGAAGAAGAAAAAATATTGTTTCATTCTATATAAAATAACATGAAATATCTAGTATAATGGGTAAAAAGGAGATCCCCACATGTGTAAGATCAATATGTATAATGAAAAAAAGAGAAAAATAAAAAATGAAGAATCATTGTAAAATATCATAGAGCATGTCTCAGCATCACCTCAATCCCCATCCACCAGTACTTACTCAGTAGTTTTTCATAGGGACCTTTCCCTTGGTTAGATCCCTGATCATAAAGTATACATGCACATTGAGATACTCATGCAGGGTGTGAGAATAAACTTAGTAGGACACCACCAACGAGCCCTTATCATAAGTGCATAAAGTGTATAAAGTTGTATTCATTGATGAAACTAAATAAATAAATAATAAAAAACACTCACAAGGTCATTGTGCACTAACAAATATTTCATGAATCCCCAGTTGTACCTATTTTTCCTCTATGTTGAATGGAAAGTATATCTGAAACTCAGTAGCATATAAAACAAATGGATTGTGCCTTATCACCAGGTCACGACCTCATCAAGCACACTGACCCATCCTTGTGAACTCAATATAGGTCATATCAATCAAACTAACACATCCTCATACACTGAAAGAAGGTCTCATTAAGAACATTGATTCATCCCTTCACCCTCAAGGGAGGTCACATCAAGTTATATGAAATAAGAAAAATGTGAATAAAAAGACAAAAAAACTGGGGTACTCATCACCCAATACCATACATAATTTATCCAGTAATTACTATCCTCAATCAATCCCAAAAATCTCTCTCAAGGTATAATATTCTAGAAATAAAACCACAACATCACTTATGGAATAAGAAAAAAATCTACCTTAAACAACCCATAGACCCATGTCCTCCCCTATAAAGGGTTTACCACATCTCTATGGACTAATATGGTCAATTTAATGCTATAGTTAGAAGTATCACAAGGATACACACACACACCTATATGAAAAAATATACATACTACTTCATATAAAATCCATAAAAAGGTAAGGAATTCCTAACTCGAGCTTAATGTAGAATACACTCCAAGATAAAACCCTTGATTCAAGACCAAACCACTGAATAACTAAAATTAGACCCACATTCATATATTAGGTTGTATGAAGGAAAAATAATAAATAGGGTAATAATTATGCGCTTAGGTATTACACAATGTTAGACTCATTGAGAGGAACCTTACATAATGAATGACACTTGAAACTCTCAAGAGATAAAGAAGAGGGAACTAATAATGTTAAGGAGGATCCTTTATTTACCAAAATCCTAAGTGAGGGTTTGGGCAGAAAAGGGAGAACTAAAATAGGGAGTCTGAGGTAAAATTACAACCTTTACCCTAAAAAACAACCTAAGTGGCCATTAATAGAATAAACCTAGGGTTTACACCATGAACAACTATAGGAAAAATTCCTATAGTTCTAACTCAACACATTCACTACATAAACACTATGTTCACACTGTCAATGATTCCTGTTATAGAATTAAAATTTTATTATTATGTATTTTCAAAAAAACTAAACCCCAAACCATTATAAAACCCTTAAATGGAAAAAAAACAAGATACACATGATCAGATAAAAATTAAACTGTAACATACCTTCAAATTCTAGGGGTGTTATAAAGTTCCCCACTAATGACTTCTCATCCACAAGAAGCATATCTAGGGGAAATTATCAAATAGATCTATCTACCACACCTGTACATCTGAATCCTTTTCCTAAGTCTCATATTGGGTTCATCCATGCTTCCAGAGTACCTGGACAAGAGGTACTATCTTCCCATATAGTACATTATCTCTATAGCCTACAATCCAAACTGGACATTACTCGAATGAAGAATCTACCTCTAACTCGTCACCATCATCATTAATCACATGTGTAGGTACCATATTTTACTTATAGAGCTATGACACATGAAAAACATAATGCATAACTTGATTTCATAGAGGAAAATCTAATTGATAATCCACTATCTTAATCTATCCCACAATATCAAAATGAACAATGTAGCATGGTGCTAGCTTCCCCTTTTACCTTAACAACTAATTCCCTAAATGAGGTGATACCTATAAGAATACTCGATCACCCATTATGAACTATAAGGTTCATTTACTCTAGTAATCATATGAACATTGCTTTCTCTGAGTGGTAACTAACCGCTTCAAGGTCAATTCCACTTGTCCAGTGGTTTCTTAAACCAAGACCATCCCGACTATAAAATATTAACCCACCTCTAACCAATACAATGGTGAACAGAATAGAATACTATAAAGATACTCAAATGGATCCATATAAATCTAGAAATAATATCTATTATTATACATAAACTGTACCAAGGATAGATGGAATTCGTGATACCTACCAAAAATAGAGTGTGCACACCCTTAACATATCCTTTAGTATACAGATAATTATCTCTTGTGTTTTTCATCTATGGTTGATATGTAGTCCTCATTTTCATCAGATATGTTATGAACATCTAAAATACCTACTAGAATATCAATTTGAACCACACATCATTATCTAATAGTATTCTCAAAGGTACACTAGGAAACCACACTATATCCCAAACATATAACCTACTTCACTCATCTAAAGACAGAGTATCTTGAAAAGGAAAGAAATTTGCAATCTTTATCAACTGTACAACCACCACCCTCATGGAATCATGACCCCTTATAGTACTAGGTAGTCCTATGATGAAGTCTATGGTCACCTCATCCCATTTACATATTGGTACTAGAAAGGGTTTAAGTAAACCACCCCATCCCTAGTGCTTTATGTTTACCTTCTGATAGATAGGACCATGATGGATGAAACCCATGATATCCTTACATATACCCAACCACCAAAAATATCACTTTATATCCTCACACATCTTGGTAAAACTTGGATTCACCACCCTTCATAAAGTACGATAGTCCCTTATTAAATATTTCCTCATTAAAGTAGGGACTATGGATATACCGTAGACATACAACACATTATCTCCATCCAACTTCCAACTTGGTATGGTATTATCCCCCATGATCTATTTTGTATCATGAAGAAATATTAATCAAACATTTGGGTGGACTTTACTCAATCCACAAGCAAAGAAATGATAGTCAAGGGAGCACAAACCACAACTTCTCGATCCAATTTCTCTATCTCATTTTTTTAAGTCTCACTGGGAATATATATATCAGGGGATCTTATGGTTAATGTAGAAGAAAAATCTCTCGCCGGAGATATAATGGAACCAACACTTTAAGGGAAAAACCATGAATGTTAGTTCCATATCATGGGTAGGGTATTTATGATCATGGGGTCATAACTGACGAGACTCATGAGAGACCACTTGATCCATCTACATCAAAACATCTCCTAGTATAACTCCTTAGGAATTATAATAGACTCTATAACTGGTCCCTTGATTTGGAAGAATAAGTATCAGAGAAAATATCAACCACTTCTTTAGATATTTTAAATATTACTCACACATTCTTGACCCCTTGAACTTAACACCCTTCTTGGTTAACCCCTTCATAGGAACCTCTAATTGAGAGAAGTCTTGAATGAACCATTGATAATTCCTGGATAGTCTAAGGAAACTCAATATATCAAACACATTCCTGAGTTGATCCTAATACATTACTACTTCCACATTCTTTAGATCAATTGAAATCCATGTTTCTAAGATCACATATCCAATAAAGAGAACCTCTATAATCCAAAATTAACACTTTGAGTACTTGGGATAAAGTTGGGGTGCCTAAAGAGTACTCAATACAATATCAAGGTTCTCATCATGTGGCTACCAGTACCATGAATATACCAAGATATCATCAACAAACACCATGACAAAGGAGTCCAGATTGGGGTGAAAGATCAAGTTCATGAGATCCATAAACAATAATGGTGAATTTATCAAACTAATTGGAGTCACAAAAAACTCATACAACATGTACCTACTCCTAAACATCATTTTTTATATCCTTTTACTTGTCTTGAAACTGATGAAAACTTATTCATGAACCAAACTTTGAGAACCATAGGGATACCCTCATCTATTCAAATAGGTTATCAGTTCTTGGAAATGCATACCGGTTCTTTATCGTAACCTAGTTAAACTTTTATTAATTTTTATATAACCTAATGCCATCATACACCTTATTCATGAATAAAAATTAATCACCCCAAGGAGTGGTACTTAGGAAAATAAATCCCTTCTCTTCAAGATCCTCAAGTTGTACCTTCATCTCTTTCAAATTGTCTAGTTTCATATGATAAGGATGAATCTATATGGGTTTTACACCCAACATAAGATCAATAGTGAACTCAATTACCCTATTAGAATGAATTCATAAGAAATCCTCTAAAAGGGAATCTAAAAACCAGTCCACCACTAGAGGAAAAACAGTTGGCACCACTTCCTAGTATTCTAGAAAAATTAGACCCTCTATTTTTATTGTAATAGATCCAGTATAGATAATTTATATTAATAATATACATATATATACATATCATTATTCTACCATAATATACCCATAAACCTTAAGAGAGGTAAATGGCACATATCTCTAGGAGTAGTCTATGTGATCCCTGAAGCACATAATCCAATCCATCCTGAAAATTATGTTCAAAATTATCATATTCAAGACTAGAAAATTCCAAAAATACTCATAGTCTCCAACCACTAAGGCACATAAAATACATTTTTGGATATGATATATCCTCTTATTAAGATACATATCATTTAAAAATAACCCAAGGAAAAAAACTTCAGGAAACCCCAACTCTGATACAACTCGAGCAGAAATAAAATAATAGGAATCCCTAAACAAAGATACTTGAAGAATCAAAGAGATCCAAACCATGCTTATAACCATTGATAGAACCCCAAATATTACAGGTGAAACCTAGTCCAAAACTCATTTTTCCTTGGATTTTCAGCCATGCCCCCAGGATTCCTAACTCACCTATGGGATTTAACCCTGAGTATTATTCTATTGTAGCTGTTGAGACCCACAGTGATCTCCCCAACCCAACCTTATAAGAATAACCCTATTATTAATATGAGGTATACCTATCCAATCTCTTAATAACTATATCTACCTAGAGCCACTTCTCATAATTAACTATAAGGAACTTAAACCAAAGTACTGGAGATGTCCCATTATTCCACAAAAATAGCACTCCCTTGAATTACTGGTGCATTTCATGTGGTAATAAATAGACTTCTTGCACTAAAAATACTTGGTAAGAGTCCCTACTGGAGCCAAAAGAGACAATCCCCTGCCCTTCCCAGACATTATATCACTACATTGGCATAAATCCTCAAATCTCATCTTCCTACCACAGGAAGAGGAATCAATAAACCCCCTCAAAATAATATTAATTGATACACTGAAAGGGTAATAAAATCCTATCACACTAACCCATGATAGGACCTTCTCAATAGTGACATCCCTATGATCCACCTGACACATGCAATTTTCATGCATATTTTTTAATAATTTTCAATGGTTTTAAATGGATTTTATCAAAATACCCATAAAATTAATTGTCACGAACCAGGCCGTGTCGTTATCCGACCTGGCACCTGACCCGGTCCGTGGCAAGGCCCGAGAGGCGTTCCTGATCCTCCCGGGCTGGTGACAAGCACCAAGGCTTCAACAGGGATAGTGGGAACGATTTCTCCCAATGAAAATAAATAAAGCAGTGCAAAAAAAATGTAGAACAAAATACTAACCTGACCACAACCAAAAACTCCTCATGACCTTGAGAGTCACTCTTCAAACCACAACCAAGTCTCACCCATGGCGAACAAGCTTGTGCCAACCTGCAGCAGAAAATAAAGACAAGAAAACACTATAGGCATGAGTATTAAAACTCAGTAGGTAGGCCCAAATAATTCTATTCCCAATGCACAAGCCATTAAATAAATAATTCATTAATTTCAAGTTTGAACTACAATTTATAAAAGTAATTTTTTCTAAGTATTTTTCACAAAAGAAAAGTACAAACCATTTCCCTTAACCATTTTCACATCTAGATTCATTTCATTAGTGTAAATGGATTTTTAGAAAGGGAAAGTGATGTTTATATTTTTTTTCAAATTTGTACAAAGCAGATTAAACACTTTCATTTGAAAACCATTTTTAGAAACCTAATTGAAATCCGTCTATCAATTTCCAAGGAGAAAAATACACCAGAAATGTACAAAAGAAATCACACAGGAAGGGAAATGTGGGTATACATATAAGAATCATAATCACTACTGCAAGCAAAAAAAGCCGAGTAGACATGGGTCAAACCTAAGAGCTCGTGAACAATCTAGAACGTACCATACATGTGACTCATCCTGAAGTCATGCCCTAACTCGATGATGTCATAACACCCATACTACTACCCGGTATAGCCCTACATGGCCTAACTGAGGGGCCCAATCCCCATAGCAGCAATAACACAGTATTTCCCAACTATGGGACCACTATTCAGTGAATAATCTAAACTAGTGCAGCATCGTTCACAAAAATTCACTTACTATGCCAGGTTCCCATGTCAATGTGTGTAATAGAAAGGAAATGGGGTGAGTCAACAAAGTCAATCAAGTAGCACAAACATCACACACAACATATGCAGTCAACATATACCAAAGGTCACCCCTGAGTCACCCCAGAGAGAGTTTTCCAAAATAATGTATTTTTATTAAAGTGTCAAACAAGCCTTCACCAACTTTAAAGAAAAAACTCGTTTCTCAAGAAAACTCGAAACACTCGTTCAGAAGAAATCATTTATCTTTCAAACCAGAACCACATTTAAAATTTCGTGAATTATGTTTAAAGGCCAAAGTGGCATTCTTACACTATTGGGTGTCCGCTAGTCAAGAAAATATTTCAAGAGTTTGTTATAAAATAAATGGATCTTTTTACACCAAATAATCATTTAAAATTAATTATCTTATATTAAAACTAATAAAACATCAAGAAATTAATAAATTCTAAATTTAATGGTGATTTTAGTGGGGGAACAACCTCGAAACGCCGCTCGATCGTGACCATACAACTCGCTTCGCACTTGCACATAAGCACGCGCAACCCAATAACTGCAGTGTCGCAGACTTTCGCTGACGACAAGTTGCAACAACCGCAGGACATTTAAAACCGAAAACCTTTACCCAACTCAAAAAAGATAAATTTTCAACCTTAATAATTATTTAACAAAACATTTTAAAAAATTTATAAATAAAATTTTAAATACCATGAAACTGCTTTACACACGAACCAAAAATCTTTCAAAACTAAATTTTTATAGGTTACATACTCAATTAAACCATCTGCACAATTTAAAGTCACTTATCATTAAACAAACCACCACTTACACATATAAACACCCTTTTTAAATAATATGCACACTAAAGCATTTTTCAAACTCGTTTTCCACTAGTGACATAATTTAATAAACCATAAATAAAAGTTTATAAAAGAACTTTCAGGAAGTGACACTTGGCCTTACCAACAAAACTCATTCAAAAACTTTCTTTATGACCAAACACACCCCAAAAACATATCAAAATATAATCTAAAACCCCTGTAATATTTAATAACCCAGTTGTACAATTTACAAAAACACCAATTAATAATGCAATATGAGTTTTCATCCAAGACGCACCACAATTCACATGAACATGCCACTTTAAAAATCAAACGCATAATAAACATGCAAAAAAACTAATTCCGCACCAACCAAACTAATTAATAAACAAGATAGATTAACTAAATGAGAAAATTAATCCATCAAACATTAATTATACGTGAAAACAGTAACCTTGATATAGACCAAACACTATAAAATTCATGCACAAAGTTCACCGCACTTCAATCGCACTACAACCAAACTCAGATAAGTCATAATTCAAGAATCAGACCAAACATATCACAATTGGACCATAAAAAAACATGAAACCCTAACCCAAAAACCCTAAAATCAAAAAAACAACCCAAAGAAGGGAAAACACACCTGCAGCGAAGGTGCGGATGGAAAATCAGGTGAGGGGAAGGGAGGTCAGTGGTGCATCGTTCTGGAAAACCGGCCGGAAGGGAGGGGCGGCATGGGTCCGGCCGTGCGAGGAAATGGGGGAGATGCAGGGGAGCTCGAGGTGAGGTGGGCGGTGCGGCCGACCGGAGAGGGAGGAGGAGGGCAGGGTGGTGAGCGGTCCGGCGAGGAGCAGCGGCTATGGTAAGGGGATGAGAGGCCCATGAAAAATGGAAGGGGGAGTGGTCTGCGTGATGGGAGAGAGGAGAGAAAGAAAGGGAGAGAAAAAAAAAAGAAAAGAGGAAAAGAAATAAAAAGAGAAAAAATTAAAAGGAAATAAAAATAAAAATATAGATAAATTTATATCCTAATAAATTCTAACAAATTTAATATTAATAAGAAAACTAAAATAATAAAATCAACCATGATAATAAAATTATTTATTGAGGATAGACACCGCGCATGGTCGGATGCAGGGTCGTGTGCACGGTCGCGCGCAGGGTCGCGCGCACGGTCACGCACAGGGTCGTGCGCAGGGTCGCATGCACGGTCGCACGCACGGTCGCGCGCAGGTTTGCACGCACGGTTGCATGCAGGTTTTCACGCATGGTCGCTGAACAGGGTTGTGTGCATGGTCGCGCACATGGTCGTCATGCAAGGTCACCGCGTAAGGTCGCGTGCCCGCAAAAGAACCCAAAAAAAATAAAATAAAGCGTCGGTCAGGGTGTGACAATTCTCCCCACCATGACACTTTCTGCCACCAGAAAGTCCCAAAAAGACTTGTTTAACCAATGGTTCCAAGAAATATTGTGAAGACCGGAAGGTATTTTAAACAAAACCTCCATCGCTTGAAGACCGAGAATTTAAGACACCCATAACATGAAATTCCATAGATCTCAAAACTATAATCACCAAGTGAAAAGACCAACAGCAAGAAGTTCACCTCCAAACACAACTTCAACATGGAACACTCTAACCCCTAACTTAGGAAACACCAGGGCTCACTCGATACCTCCAAGAACACTCGCAAGGTGACCCACTACCCGAGCGAACCAATTACAATGATCAGGGTCGGGCGGAGCAGAAGCAATGGATTGTCCTGCCATGCGCACTTTGAAGACATATTTTTCCATATGTTCATCTGATGGTGGTCTCCCCACTATATTAGGATCCTTGTCAAATATTGGTTCTCCCAACCAAAATGATTCACAAACCCAGACAAAACCTCTAACACTGGATTGACCCTCTAAGCTCCCTAGTTTTAACCAACCAACATAAGAGGAGATGTCGGCGAGACCCGCAATGGGCCTCCCCATCATTTTATAATTTTCCTAACACCAAGAAACCCGAGCGAGCATTCCCAGTTTACTTTGAGTGATACAGACTAAAGTCTTCATCACGAACCCACCAACACAAGCTGACCCACACAGAAGATTCCCACACTGGCCAAAACTCCACCACATTGGAGGGTTTTTACAGTGGAACCCTTAACCAAGAGATGAACTAGACAGACACGCGTCAATTCCACAAGACATGAGCATCTCCAAAACGAGTCCAGTTTTGATCCATAACCGACCACTAGAAGGGTCACATAGCACACTTGTTGCAAGAGGGATTCTCCAAACTTCTTTAAAGCTCGAGAGGAACTCCCATAAGTCAAGACCACCACAAGAAGACGAGGCCTTTATGGCCCTTACAACAAAAATGAATCCTTCAGAGATGATACTGCAGTAGGTAAACTTAAGTCGTCCCCATCCTGACACTGCGGACTTAAGTCAGACCAAGCTCATCCCATGTATGATGAGTTTTGACTGCGTGCAAGCTTCACCCCGAGACCTATGGATGGGGCCCTGATGTCTGAAGCGTCTACCACCTCACAGTCATAAGTTGACCACCTCTGACTGGAACTTCCTCCACTGGAAAAGCAGCCTGCATACTTTTCCTCATGTCCCGTGTGACCACTCTATCAACATACCAACTGATAATTTCAACGAATGACTTAGAGTGTCCGACTAACCACACTAGAGGTAGGAGATTGAGCGGTCTGTCAAATCCACAATGCAAACTGACAAGAGGGGGGCACTCCGAGAACAAGTCCCTTTGGTTCACACTCTTCATCGAATGAGGAACCTTCACTTACCACAATATGGACGATACCAACAACTATTACGAAATTTAAGCTGATTGTTCCACACAACCTCTGTAGAACATGAAACCAGCTCATCATAAAGGTCAAACACACCTCCTTCTCCGCCTATTGACTGGTCGAGAACCTATGAGATTCACCACCTTCTATTGCCTTCACTTCCTTAGGTATGACTGTGGGATGAGGCTAGTCTTGAGGATCGCTCATGACATCCTCATTTTCAATGAAAACGGAATGATCACCGTTTGCTGGTGTAGTCCCGCTCCACCATACATACTCGAGACAACTTGCACCCACACAACTTTTGGAGTTCCACAAAAACTGGAGACACTTAAAACATTCCAAAAGTATTCAACGTTATCCAACTGACCTTGACGTCTACGAAAAATTGACACAATCGAGCAGAACCCAACTCCGCCACTCCACTGGGAGTCTGGGCTGAGCCAAGAATTGAGAGACCTATTGGAAACCCATTGGACCTTTCTAGGGGCATATCCCAAACAAGGAACACAAAACAACCTTCCACAAATCCAAACAAATCACAAAGAAAACATCCATATCCCAAACACATATCCAATAATTCCAATCTAAAACATCAATTCATTCTTAAAGAAAAACACCCGCTTGAGAAACCAAACACAGACAACAAAACCCAACAACTATTTTGAATTCATCACTTTCACTCTGGACTCAAACCCATTTTCCATTTTCTAAAACCATTTAAGCACAAAAAATCATTCTAGATAAAACCCCACTTTTTAGGAAATAAGATGCAGCTTTCAAAATCAATCTCTCACCACTGATATTCCTAGATGCCTCGCAGATTTGCATTTTCGTGCCTCCCAGGCACCCATCCACACAATCCACCAACTATCCATTAATCACTTCCACATGCACATGCGAGCACCCATTGTAATACCATTGGAAAAGAAACAGGGATCTTTTTCTTTCAAAACAATACATTCCCAATTTATTCCAAAATACCTTTTTCCAACTATTTCAAAAACTCAAGAAAAAATTCAAAAATGATTTCCATTTCTAAAATAGCTCACTTAAATTTCAAACAACCCAAAATGTTCTTTTAGAAACCCAATTTCAACAAATAAATTACCAAATTCCATAAATATAGTCAAAGGAAAACACACCCTAAAAATCATGTCAAACTGACACCAAGAGAAAAAGATGGAAGCAACCCCTAAAGCACTTGGATAGAGAATTAGTGGTCGTGCCTAACTCAGCTACATGGTTTAGCAGACCATTCCCTATGTAAGAACCCAGTTCTTATTTTGAGGTACAGGATTCTTCTTTTCTCTTTTCCTTAAGTGTTTTTTAGAAAATATGGAAAATGGGGAATAATCCCAAATTTGGAAAGTACACACCGTGTACTTTGTCCACACATCGTGTACTTTTGGCCATGTGGGATGGGTACACGGGGCGTGTGGCCATGTGGGATGGGTACACGGGGCGTGTGGCCATGCCGGGGATGAAGGGTGTAGGAACCGACTACACGCCATGTAGTGGTCCTTTACACGCCGTGTAGTCAGTCGGCAGGCCAGAATAGTAAGGCGGTGGAGGAGCCGCCAGCTGGGCGACAGTACACGCCATGTAGTCAGGAGTACATGTCGTGTACTCATGTCGGAAAGTGAACAGTGCCACGCTAGCAGGAAGCCGCCAGAGGAACAGCTTAAAAAATGGGAAGTACATGTCGTGTACTTGGAAGTACACGCCATGTACTTTGTCTTTTTCGCTTAAAATGGGCAGCAGCCTCCCCTATTCACAGGGAAGTCTTAGAACCAGAGGAAGGAGTGGGAGGGGATGGCTGAACCTTTGAAGATCCGCCGAGTGTTCTTCTCGAATCCGTTTCCGCCTCGGACGATCTCGTTGGAACCGAACGGGTAAGCCCTCCACTCTCCTTAAGTCGTTCGTACCAATTATTTCCCGAGGGGAAGTTATTTATGTTTGAATGGGTTTTATTCTTCGGCAGATATACGTCGTTCTTGGGAATTTCTAGAATCAGTGTCCACGTATAACGTTCGTTGGCGTTAAAGGTAGGTGGCTTGGTGTTAATTTTTCCAACTGTCGTGTGTTTTGTGCGTTTTTGTGCCACGAACCCATGTTGGGGTGTCGTGTGGCTGAGTCCATTGCTATAATAACCACCTAGAATTGAATAGGTGATTAATTGTGATATTAAAATGTTGTTTGGGATCGTTGCTTGGATCCGGAACCACCCCAGGGGTGTATTTCACTATTTAGTCGTTTGGCCAGGATACCCGAGAGTATGCCTTTAAAGTAATAATTGTGGAATTTCCTCAAGAGGAATTTCTTGTTTACTGCATAATGACATGTTGGGCATGGCCCGATTACCTGTTTAGCCTGAGGGAATTGTTGTGATTAGCATGTGGGCACTAAACTATTTAACCTGAGGGAAATAGTTATTTCGGCCTGAGGGAAACTTCTTACGTGCCTGAGGGCGATAGAATTTGTGCCTGAGTGCGACACTTCCTAAGCCTGAGGTCAATTTCTGTTATTCCGGAGGGTAATGCCTGAGGTCATATTCTTGTGTCGGATACTCCTTACCTAAGGGTAGGGGTTTACTTGTCTAAGGATGTGTATTGTTTACTTAGAAATGCACTGTGGTGATTTCTAATATTTAATGGATTAAATGAATAATAAAATGGAAATTTAACTGTTAAGTTAGTTACTTTTCAGTACTGCTTAATTTATTGCATTTTACGACTGCACACTTGCTGCCTGTTTTACACACAGTTGAGCACGGGCCTTTGGTGGGTGCCTACTGAGATATATTTCTCACACCCTGTTTGGTTCATGCTTTTTGGCCCAAAAGGATTATGCTTCTATATGTGTGAATAGGGGAAAGAGTCCCTATACAGGTACTTGAATGTTGCTGAGGAGTAGAAGGGCATGGGACCGAGCCTAGGCTCGCGATGCCACAACCAGCTGTTTTTCTTTGTTCTGTTGTACTCTACTTTTGTTGTACTATATTGATGTATAACATGTTCTGACTATTTTCTTAGAACTTGAGACATGTAGCATCATTACTTATATACTGTTGGTCATATCCACTGTAGTTGTATATTTCAGTTGTGTATGGTTTATTGTCTCCGTTGTTCGTTGTATGTTTTATTTTGTATTCCGTTGAGCTACACTTTGACAAATGAGGGAATAGTTTCCCCACTATCAGACTTGGTCCCTCACTGCTAGTCGGTAGCCTCTGGCATTTGGGGAAATGCGCTAGAGGTCACGTGGTGAACCGAGTTCGGGGCTGTTGGATCTGAATCTACGGATTACACACAAGAGGGGTGGTGAATTGTGTCTTTTCAAAATTATTACAATCTCTTCAATTTAGACAAATTCTGTCCACTATGCTTTAGCACGATTAAATATGCAGCGGAAAAAGTAAAAGCATGAACACACAGATGTATAGTGGTTCGGGGAACAGAAGGCCCATAGTCCACTCCACCAATGCTCAAATCCACAAGCTTGGCGATTTTCACTATCTGGTCCTCGTTTCCACAGACCTGTTCACAACTGAGTACAGGCAGTTGACACCTTTACAAGTTTCAGGAAAACACAGCCTTCCTGGTTCAAACACGAACCCACACAGCTTAGAACGAGAAGCTGATCACTCAAAAATAAAAAGGGTTTCGATAAAGAAAACACTTCTCCAGTTGTTATTCACAATTGCAACAGAATGCAATTGACAGTAGATAGATCGTCGTCTTCAGAAAATAAAGATCTGTAATCAAAACAGTTCTGAGTCGATCCAGTTGCAATAGATATTACAAGAAACTTCACAACTTCAGCAGCAGTAGATTCACAACAGATAGTCGATGTAGAACACGTGAATCTGCTATCAAGATCTTCCTTCGGTAATAAAGGTTTTACACTTCTTCTCGATCACCAGAAAAGAATGCCTTCACACAGTCTCTATTTCTTGCTCGTTAAAAGATCAATCTATATATTTCATACACTTTCCTGTGTATATATATATATCCGAAGTTTCCAAGATAGAACATATATATTCAAATCTGATAAAATCTTCCGCATAAATAGATCCATGAAAATCTCCTTTAGATTCGCGATATTAAATAACAGAGCCGTTGTAACTCCCCTGAAGAATCGGCATAAAAAGCTCCGTTTTAAATCAATCATTAATCCGTTAAAAATCGTCTTTAATTCCGTCAAAGTCGTACTTAAGAATCGGCTCGAAATCCGCTTAATAATCCGCCTGTTTGACCAATGCAAAAGGAAATATCGTCTGTCAAAAATATCCCGACGCCAAACATAGGGTTGATGACGTGGCTCCAAACGTAGGGTTCACAAACGTAAGGTTTACAAACGTAAGTTTCACAAACATAAGGTTTACAAACGTAAGGTTGAACATACATATTTTCTCTTCAGCATTCAAACATAGGGTTGATCATCCATACTTTGTCTTGCTTCAACTCTCCAAAGAACGTACGGTTGATTATAAAAGTAAGGTTGATGATCCATACTTTTGAGAAACAAACTCAACACTGAAAACTAACGTACGATTTCTCTTCCATACTTGTCCAACAACAAAAACGTAAGGTTCCTTCCAAACGTAATGTTCTTCTTCCATACTTTTCAACAACGTAAGGTTCATTAACTATACGTTTCAAAATAACGTAAGGTTCCTTAACCATACGTTTCTTTTAACATAAAAAGTAAACTTTTCATCCATACGTTACGTTCATCAACGTAGGGTATGAACAGTGATTCCAGTACGCGCTAAAACTGATCTCGCACTACAGTGATTCCAGAACGTGCTAAAATTGATCTCGCGCTACAGTGATTCCAGAACGTGCTAAAATTGATCTCGGAATAAATGAAGTATGAAATCTCGTTATATGAAATAAATAAATAAAATAAATTCCTGCAAAATACTCAACGAAATAATTAGTAAATAATTAAGGGTATTTGTGAGCATCAAAATCATCATAAAGAGACAGAGTATCATTTAAAATAATCTCCCCCTTTAAAAAACATTATTTTGAATTGTTTGAAAACAATATATTTCTCAACAATATCCCCCTTTTTGATGATCACAAAACCCATAAAAATAATAGAACTAATTTAATTGCAATCTTTATTGAAAAATTAGTTTTATAAAATTTTAGAATTTTGAAAGGATTAAAACAATATTTAACTATAATAAAATTTCTCCCCCATAAAAATAAATTTTCAGCTAAAAATAGATAAAAGATAAATATCGTATATATCCAAATTCTCCCATATATCCAAATTTCTTCATAGGAAAAAAATGAATTTAAATGTTGTGTTTATCCAAATTCTCCCCCTTTTTGTGATATCAAAAAGAATGAAAAAAAACGGATTTGAACACATTCAATATTGCACTGAACTATAAGTAAATGCTATAGTTAACTGTGTATGAATAAGTGAATTTGTTATACTGGCTAACTCAATCATAAATCAATAAACAACAAAACAAAAAAACAAAAAACAAAAAAAAAAGTAAGAAAAGAATTTTCATTCACAAGCTGTTATATATAAACGATTGTGATATACAGAGGAATCAAGGTTCATAGATAAGACAGGGAAAAAGGTGTCTATTTCCTTTGAATCGCGGTCTTTATCTCTGTAAACTGTTCTCTGAGCCTCTTCATCATCCCATCTCCTAACTTGATGATAAGATCTCTGTTCTCTTGAGTCATATGAATATCTTCAATCAAATTAACTCTGAAAAACTCATGCATTCTTTCTTCTTTTTCAACAAAAAGAGCCAGTTTTTCTGATAACTGATTCAAAAGAATCCTAATCGGTTGCTCTCCAGATGTCAACTGATCCACTAAAAATCTCTGATTATCTAGAAAAACTGACAAAGGGGCACTATTACACTGAAGATCGTGTAATCTGTCACTCATATTGCTCATTGCTCCAGTAATTGCTTGAAATCTCCGAATCAAATCAGGTGAAGAGCCTGATCCACTCACAGCACTGTTTGCAACAGACTCAAATTTATTATCCATGTAAATCTTCAACTCAGACAAATCATCTTTCTTTACCATCTCTGATTTTAACTGATCAACAGCATGCAGCATATCAGTCTTAAACAAATCTACTTCCTGTCTTGAAACAGTACATTCTTTCAGCTTCTGAAACTTCAACTGCTCTAAGTTCAGAGAATTTCTGAGACTAACATTCTCAGATTCTAACTGAGAGATACGCTTGTACAACTCAACAACTTTTTCTTTTCTCGAATCAGGGGCACCCTGTGCTCGATTCTCATGTCCAGAATTAGGTTGATGAAGCAGGGAAAGTGGTAAGGAATCTGCATCCGACTGTTCTTTGTCCTTGTCCTGACAAGGTTGATCCACTGAACTATCTTTTGAAGCCTGTAACTCTTCCACTGAAAAATCTTCCTGAAGTACCTCTGTATTAGCTTCAGAAGTATGTTCATCACGAACAGTAGTCTCTCTGACTTCTACTGATTGGTCAAGAACAATATTTTCATGTAAATCTTGAGGTCCGGCCACTTCTTCACTAGGCACTGCCTCCATAAGTTGTTCTTGTTGAATTACTTTTTCAACAGCCACAGCAGCAGATTGAGGTTCTTCTTGAGTTTCTGTTTGAGCTGCTGGTTCCTCTATCGGTGCAGTCTGCTCCACAACAGCTTCTCTCACAAATGAATAAGAAATTACCGGTTCAGAGGATTTCAAGGCAGGAGAGATAACTTCTTCATCAATTGACCTCTTCCTTCTAGATTGAAGTCCTTCTTGACTTCTCTCTTCCTCAACTTCCTCCATCTCAAAACGAATTCTCCTTGCCACTGTACTAACTCTTGATTCTGCTTGTCCCTCCTTAGACTTAGCCGGTTGAGCCTGAGCACTCTCCGAGTTTTCCTCAGCTCCAACAGGTAAGAGTTTTCCTTTAATTGTGCTCCAGAAATATCCTACTTTCCTCAAAGTTCCATCATTAAAAACATTACTGTGGTGACATTTCACCCCAGCATCTACCAATCTGATCATTCCTCTTTTAAACAAAAACAAAGAAATGAACCTTCCATAAGGGAAAAAGGTCATTCTTGCTTCACTCTGACAGCAGTAACTCAGATATCTTATCATAAACCGAGGAAAATTAAACTTAATATCACACATCAGAAGATACATTATGTACATGTCCGGGTATAGGATTTTCTCCATCTCAGTCATTCTTGGTGCTAAACCAGTCTGAACAAATTTTACCAAAATTTTCTGATCGGACTCCAAATCCTTAATAAACATCTTCTTTATCACTCTGGTTCCAAACAGAAAAGACATAATGTCTTAAGACTTATGTACAGAATCTCCAATATTTCGTAAATCGAAATGAAAAACTCCTTCATGAGGTCAGTTAAGAATTTGACTTATCTCTACAGATGATATTGAAAAGTCCTTATCCTCTATTTGAGCTAATAAACTATCCTCTGTATCTCCAAGGCTAAACTGAACAGTTCTAAAGAAATGTCTCATTTCTGCCTCATATAGAAACTCAGAATTTGCACTATTAAAAGCTTGCTCAAGGCTTTGAAACGACAACGCTTGCTTCAACAGTAAATTAGTTTCAAACAGCCACTCTAAATCTATGACTTTACCTTACAGTATTTTCCGACCTACTACCTTAGGTTTCTTTGTAGCACTGCTCTCGGCTTCATCTGGACACTTAGTCTTTGCCATTCCAACAACGATTTCTGAAGGTTCGTAAGTTTAGGGTTTGAAGATTCAGAAAAGGGTTTTGGAGCAGATGTGCGGTTTTAGGTTTTCGAAAGGGTTTCCGAAAAAGGTGAAGCAGTTTAGAAGATGAAACGGTTCTAACAGCCTTGATTCCCGTGTAATCACTAATCATTACTTTTATTTAAAACAAAATAAAATTACTTATAGCGGAAAACAGAAATTAAGCAGAATTTGAAAACAGAATAAGATTTAAAAAAAAACTATTTAAAATTAAATAAACCTAACTCCCCCTTAATAAATTCAAACCTTGCCGTGGGAAGTGGTTTAGTAAAAATATCTGCTAATTGATTTTCTGTATTTACAAATTCTAAAAATATATCCTTTTTAAACACATGATCTCTTAAAAAGTGATGTCTTATATCAATGTGCTTAGTTCTAGAATGACTAATAGGATTTTTTGAAATATTAATTGCACTAGTATTATCACATAAAATAGGTGTATTATTGAAATTTAATCCAAAGTCCATAAGAGTGTTTTTCATCCACAACACCTGTGCACAGCAACTACCTGCAGACACATATTCTGCCTCGGCTGTTGATAGGGCAACTGAGTGTTGTTTCTTACTAGACCATGATACTAAAGACTTCCCTAAAAAGTGACATGTTCCTGAAGTACTCTTCCTATCTAATCTACAGCTTCCAAAGTCAGCATCTGAATATGAAATTAAATTAAAATCAGAGGTTTTTGGATAAAGCAGAGATTGATAAATAGTACCTTTTAAATATCTAAAAATTCTTTTAACAGCAGTTAAATGGGATTCTTTGGGATTTGATTGAAATCGAGCACAAAGACATACTGAATACATTATATCTGGTCTACTAGCAGTAAGATATAACAAACTACCAATCATACCTCTATATAACTTGTTGTCCACAGATTTTCCAGTTTCATCTAAATCAAGTTTTATATTAGTACACATAGGAGTTGTAAATGGCTTGCTGTTTTCAAGTCCAAATTTCTTAAGTAAATCAGTAATGTATTTGCATTGATTTAAAACATTTCCAAAATCTTTTTGAAATATTTGAAGACCCAAAAAGAAATTTAATTCTCCCATCATACTCATTTCAAATTCTTTTTGCATTAATTATGAAAATTCATGACAAAGAATTTTATTGGTTGATCCAAAAATTACATCATCAACATAAATTTGTACCAACAAAACATTATTTTTCACAGTTTTCTTAAAGAGTGTTGGATCTGCCAGTCCAACAGTAAAATCATTTTTCAAAAGAAAAGAACTTAGTCTTTCATACCAAGCTCTAGGTGCTTGTTTAAGGCCATAAAGAGCTTTAGTAAGTTTGAAAACAGAATATGGTTTTTGAGAATTTTCAAAACCAGGAGGTTGCTCAACATAAACTTCCTCCATTAAATAACCATTTAAAAAGGCAGATTTAACATCCATCTGAAATAATTTAAAATTCATATAAGATGCATAGGCTAAAAGGATTCTAATGGCTTCTAATCTGGCTACAGGTGCAAAGGTCTCATCATAATCTATTCCTTCTTCTTGATTATATCCTTTAGCTACTAATCTTGCTTTATTTCTAGTTATTATCCCTTGATCATCCTGTTTATTCCTAAAGACCCATTTAGTTCCTATTACTGGATAATCATGTGGTCTTTCAACTAATTCCTTATGTTGTTTTAGCAAAGTATTTCTCTCATCTGAAATAGCTTTATGCAAGTTCTTTATAGATTTATATTTTTTAAATAATGAGTCATACCTTTCTTCAAGCATATTGCAGTAAGCTGCAAGTTTTTTATTTGAGAAACCTGTTTCAGAGTTTGATTCATTATTTGAGTCAGAGGAGTAGTATGAGTGTACCTCATCAGTTTCAGCCATGAAACACATATTTGCTTTTAAATTGGCTTCCTCCTTCTCTGAGCTTGATTCAGAATAATTACTTGAGTCTTCAGAAACACTCCAAGTAGCTTTCATAGCTTTCTTGTCTTTCTGCTCATAATCATTTCTTTTGAAGAATTTCTTCTTCTTTGCATCTTTCAATTTTGGGCAATCCGGTCTGATATGTCCCATCTTTTTGCATTCATAACATCTCACTTCATTGCTATCCGTCTTGAAGGATTTCTTGAAGTCTTTCTTCTTACTGTAGAACTTTCTGAATTTTCTGGCTAGCTGAGCCAGTTCTTCATCCGAATTT
This sequence comes from Viscum album, assembly GCA_963277665.1. Lineage (NCBI taxonomy): Eukaryota > Viridiplantae > Streptophyta > Magnoliopsida > Santalales > Viscaceae > Viscum > Viscum album. The sequence goes on along the minus strand of OY728140.1, from coordinate 716,121,854 downwards.
GAAGAATCAGAGCTTTCTGATTTAGCACTTACTTCTCTGTTCTTCATCTTTCTATCCTTTTGTTGAGAAGTCACTTTCAAAGCAGTATTTTCCCTTTTTATGTAGACTTTATGCTCATTTACCTCATCTTGCATTTCAGCCTCGTACATCATCAATGTACCAATCAGCTCTCTCATAGTTAGATCTTTAACAGAAGTTGATTGTCTGATTGCTGCAGAGATTCCATTCCATCGAGTAGGAAGTACTCTCAGTACCTTTAACGCTTGATCAGCCTGCTTGATTGGTTCTCCTAGAGCTGTTATATTATTGACAATTTCTGTCAATCTTCCATTCATCTGAGTGATGCTCTCTCCTTGAATCATTCTGAAAGTATCGAATTTTAATTTAGCAGTTGCATATCTCATCTGTCTTACATTATCTGTTCCTTCATAAGCAACAGCTATTGTTTGCCACATTTCATATGCAGTCGGGCATTGAGATACTCTGTTAAATTCATCCGGTCCTAGACCACAGATGATTGCATTCATAGCTTTTGAATTCATGTCATACTCAGCCTCTGTAGCAGCACTCCATGTATCGGGATTTTCAGGAATTTCATACGGAGTCAGAATCTTTGAATAGACTTTGTAACCAAGATTTTTCAGATAAATAATCATACGTGATTTCTAGCAGCCATAATTATCTCCATTAAAGTAAGGTGCTCTGACCATTGACATTCCCTCTCTCGTATCAGCCATGATACACTATGTATAATCTTTAAATACTTCTAGCTTGATAAGAATTTAAAAATAAGAAGCTCCTCCTCTGATACCAATTGTTGGATCTGAATCTACGGATTACACACAAGAGGGGGGGTGAATTGTGTCTTTTCAAAATTATTACAATCTCTTCAATTTAGACAAATTCTGTCCACTATGCTTTAGCACGATTAAATATGCAGCGGAAAAAGTAAAAGCATGAACACACGGATGTATAGTGGTTCGGGGAACAGAAGGCCCCTAGTCCACTCCACCAACGCTCAAATCCACGAGCTTGGCGATTTTCACTATCTGGTCCTCATTTCCACAGACCTGTTCACAACTGAGTACAGGCAGTTGACACCTTTACAAGTTTCAGGCAAACACAGCCTTCCTGGTTCAAACACGAACCCACACAGCTTAGAACGAGAAGCTGATCACTCAAAAATAAAAAGGGTTTCGATAAAGAAAACACTTCTCCAGTTGTTCTTCACAATTGCAACAGAATGAAATTGACAGTAGATAGATCGTCGTCTTCAGAAAATAAAGATCTGTAATCAAAACAGTTCTGAGTCGATCCAGTTGCAATATATATTACAAGAAACTTCACAACTTCAGCAGCAGTAGATTCACAACAGATAGTCGATGTAGAACACGTGAATCTGCTATCAAGATCTTCCTTCGGTAATAAAGGTTTTACACTTCTTCTCGATCACCAGAAAAGAATGCCTTCACACAGTCTCTGTTTCTTGCTCATTAAAAGATCAATCTATATATTTCATACACTTTCCTGTGTATATATATATATCCGAAGTTTCCAAGATAGAACATATATATTCAAATCTGAGAAAATCTTCCGCATAAATAGATCCATGAAAATCTCCTTTAGATTCGCGATATTAAATAATAGATCCGTTGTAACTCCCCTGAAGAATCGGCATAAAAAGCTCCGTTTTAAATCAATCATTAATCCGTTAAAAATCGTCTTTAATTCCGTCAAAGTCGTACTTAAGAATCGGCTCGAAATCCGCTTAATAATCCGCCTGTTTGACTAATGCAAAAGGAAATATCGTCTGTCAAAAATATCACGACGCCAAACGTAGGGTTGATGACGTGGCTCCAAACGTAGGGTTCACAAACGTAAGGTTTACAAACGTAAGGTTCACAAACGTAAGGTTTACAAACGTAAGGTTGAACATACATATTTTCTCTTCAGCATTCAAACGTAGGGTTGATCATCTATACTTTGTCTTGCTTCAACTCTCCAAAGAACGTGCGGTTGATTATAAAAGTAAGGTTGATGATCCATACTTTTGAGAAACAAACTCAACACTGAAAACTAACGTACGATTTCTCTTCCATACTTGTCCAACAACAAAAACGTAAGTTTCCTTCCAAACGTAATGTTCTTCTTCCATACTTTTCAACAACGTAAGGTTCATTAATCATACGTTTCAAAATAACATAAGGTTCCTTAACCATACGTTTATTTTAACATAAAAAGTAAACTTTTCATCCATACGTTACGTTCATCAACGTAGGGTATGAACAGTGATTCCAGTACGCGCTAAAACTGATCTCGCACTACAGTGATTCCAGAACGCGCTAAAATTGATCTCGCACTACAGTGATTCCAGAACGCGCTAAAATTGATCTCGGAATAAATGAAGTATGAAATCTCGTTATATGAAATAAATAAATAAAATAAATTCCTGCAAAATACTCAACGAAATAATTAGTAAATAATTAAGGGTATTTGTGAGCATCAAAATCATCATAAAGAGACAGAGTATTATTTAAAATAATCTCCCCCTTTAAAAAACATTATTTTGAATTGTTTGAAAACAATATATTGCTCAACAGGGGAACCCATTTTGTGGCACCCGGAACCAGAACGTTAGAAAGTGGTATCAGAGGTTTCTTTTCTTTGACTTACTATTTGGAGCCGTAGTCAGGGATATGAGGAACGGTAGTTGGTAATAAGTTGTGCCCGGGCGTAGCTAACCCGCGTACAGGGAAAATCCAGTCTACCTTGTATTTTTCACTTTTCCGATTTTGCAAATTTTACTGTTGATATGTTTTCACCATTGGGTGACGCACTTGTGATTGTGTTGTTATAATTTATCTATGGGTTCAATTTAGTTGCAACTCGATGAGATGAGGGAATTCCATCTCATGAATTATTTAGGCACATGATAGAAATCACATTCCATGCATAGTTCCATGCATGTAGGTGCATTATAAATTTCATGTTGTTGTGATAGTTGATGTGCTAGAAAAGCATGTTGTTGTGATAGCTGCTTGATAATTACCTACTATGTGATAGGGTTGTTTTGTGTGATCCTATTTCTAGAATGGATTCCAAACTTTGGTTTTTGGGGAGTATGGGCCCCCATTGACCGGAATTTGGTGGATCATTGACTGTTTATTATGTTATAACATAGATAAGATGTCAAACTTTGATTCGTGGGGAGTATGGGCCCTCACGGGTCAGAATTTGACACTTAGGTGTTGTTTATCGGTATTTTATGGGTTCCGGGGAAGTTTTTGAGGCATACTATCTAGAAACCCAGTATACACGCCGTGTATTATTTTTAAACACACCGTGTATGGCCTTATGTTCGGGAAGAAAAATGAACTTTTTGAGTACACATCGTGTACCCAGAGTACACACCGTGTAGTCTCTTCCCGTGTCACAAACTGTGTAGGTGGTGACACGGGTTAGGGTAAGACTTGGGTAAAACACGCCGTGTAGTGTTGACCCGAAGTCCGGTAGTGTAACTAACAACACGGGTCGGTGAACTCCTTTACAGAACATGTCGTGTCGATGATGAAAACGTCGTGTAGTGTGACCTGGGGACTCGGCCGTGTAACTAACAACACGGGTCGGTGTCACCTCTCCTTGAACACTCCGTGTACCTATGGGGAATGCTGTGTAGTCTTGTCCGAGGATAGACTGTGTATACTTAGCCATGTGGCTGAGAAACGGGGTTGTTGACACGCCGTGTGCGGGTGTAACACGCCATGTAGTGCCAATCTGAGTAGTCGGTCGTGTCACAAATGACACAAGCAGTTGGAAATAACACCATACACACCGTGTAGATAATATACACACCGTGTAGTTTTGTTCAAAGGGAGTCATGTGGTTTAGCTATGTCGAAGGACCCGGGCAGGGGAAGGGAAGTCAAGTACACGCCGTGTAGTCAGAATACACGCTGTGTAGTCTTGTTTTTCAAATCTTGAAATGCCATCTTCCTCTTGTTCCCTTGTGGTTCCTTCATTTTTGGTCTTTTATAATCTTGAATATAAGGCATGTTTTTGACCTTGTAGTGTCATGCCGCCTAGACGACCGCGCGTTTTTTGCTAGGAGAGCGGCAACGAGAATACTCTAGAGATGGTGGACCATGGGATACCAGTTGATCCTCCAACAGAGCCAGATGCGGCACCAGCTGCTATACCGGACACAGGCACGGAGGCACAGTTCCATGAAGGCTTGTTGTAGTTTATGTAGACCTTTCAGGGAGCACCGTCGGCTGCCACATTTATGGCTGAACTGACGCGTATATTCCAGCAGTAGCATCTGTCGACATTTTCAAGGGATGGCAGACCACAGGCTGCGGAGTCCTGGCTGCGGTTGATGTAGACTATTTTCAAGCATCTTGAGATGCCTCCAGGGCAGAGGGTCAAGCTCGTGACATACATGTTGCATGATTCCTCCAAGAGGTGGTGGGATGTTACCACCCAGTTAGAGCATCACAGAGACATGGCGTGGGAGGATTTTTAGGCAGTCTTCTATGACTTCTTCTTCCCAGAGACTCTGAGGGAAAATAGAGCTTGAGAGTTCATGAATCTGCAGTAGGGATCTATGTCGGTGATGGACTATTCTTCTTGCTTCACTGAGCTTCAGCGCTTTGCACCCGTGCTAGTGGGTGATGAGACGTTGAGGGCTGGACGTTTTGAGGATGCTCTTCGTTATGACATCCGGGCGCTGGTGAATGTTTTCAGGATGCCTACTGTACATGCTATTGTGAATCAGATTCTAATTACCGAGACGAACCTGTGGGAATCTAGTGGTGTGGGCCAGGGTGGTTCAGCACCAGTTACTAGTACTATTTCTGGTGGCAAGAGGAAGAGATAGATGGACTTCTCTTTGGGTGGCAGTACCAGCCAGGCAGCTTCTTCAGGTGGCCCGGTCAGGTGCTACCAGTGTGGTAGAGAGGGGAACAAGAGACTGTAGTGTCCACGAGACCCAGTGGAGTGCCAAGCTTTCAGAAATATGGGTCATCTACAATGCTTTTACAGGGCATTTCCACCAGTGGCTAGTGAGAGGGGTTCTGTGCAGACTCCGTGTGAGGGAGCAGGACCAGTGGCTTCTTACCAGTTAGGGAAATGGAATACGTCAGGGCGTGCAGGCAGAGATGGTGGTTGTGGTCGTGGTAGCCAAACACCAGGATCTTAGAGGCAGCAGGGTGGGACAACTCAGGGTAGTCAGGCTGTGTCGCAGGTCCGTGGCACTGGGAAGACATATGCAGTGCAACAGAACCAGAAGGAGCAGGATCTCGGACCTTCTACAGTCAGAGGTACTACTCTAGTAGCTTCTGTTTTATCTTTAGTACTTTTTGATACGGGTGCTACAAATAGTTTTATATCTATGCCTGTTGTGAAGAGCCTTGGGCTCTATGTATCTAATTCTTCTGATATCATGACGCTAGACACTCTGTTGGGGACTAGAAAGGTTGGTGTGCATCTGTGCAAGGAGTGCCCCCTTGAGGTTGGTGGGTGTCACTTCCTTTGGGACCTCTATGTCTTAGAGATGACTGATTATGACGTCATTCTCGGGATGGACTGGTTGGTTCCCTTTCATTCCTTTTTAGACTACTATCGTCACAGGGTGAGTTTCACGTCACCAGAGGGCGGAGAGTTTCTATACAAGGGTGAATGGGATGTTCAAGCGAGTCGAGGTAGACCAGAGCATCATGGGTGAGGTGGAGTCACAGCCCAAATTGTGAGCATATATCTGGATGACCAAGGGACTTGTTAGATGGATTTCCCTCCAATTTTAGATCATTTCAAGGATGTCTTTCCGGACGACTTTTCAGGTCTTCCTCTAGAGCGTGAGCTAGATTTCTCTATTGATCTTGTTCCCGGATCAGCACCAGTTTCCATTCCTCCTTATAGGATGGCCATGTCGGAGTTGTAGGAGCTCAAGAGGTAGTTAGAGGAGTTATAGGCAAAGGGGTTTATCCAACCCAGTACTTCTCCATGGGGATCGCCAATCCTTTTTGCGAAAAAGGCAGACAGTACCCTCAGACTCTATGTGGATTATCGGAAGTTGAACCAGTTGACAGTTAAGAACCGATATCCCTTACCAAGGATTGATGATATTTTTGACCAACTTCATGGAGCATGAGTGTTCTAGAAGATTGACTTGAGATCAGGATATCATCAGTTGTACGTTAAACCATATGATATACCTCTCACAGCTTTCAGGAGCAGGTATGGTCTATATGAGTATACGGTTATGCTGTTCAAACTCACGAACGTGCCATCGGTTTTCATGGATCTGATGAATCGTGTGTTCCATCCTTATCTGGACTATTTTTTTGTAGTATTCGTGGATGACATCTTGGTGTACTCTCGAACTCGACATGACCATGCCACCCATCTTGAGATCATATTCAGTACACTGAGAGAGCATCGGCTATATGCTAAGCTCTCAAAGTGCCACTTTTGGATGGACCAAATTCACTTCCTGGGTCATATCATCTCGGAGGCAGGATTTGCAGTAGACCCAGAGAAGGTGAGAGCAGTAGTTTCCTGGGAGAAGCCGAAGAACGTGTTTGAGATACAAAGTTTCTTAGGGCTGGCTGGTTACTACAGATGCTTCATACAGGACTTCTCCCACTTAGTAGCATCGTTGATGGGTTTGAGTAAGAAGGGTGTGAAGTTTGTTTGGTCGGAATCATGCGAGACAATCTTTCAGGACCTGAAAGGAAGGTTGACATCAGCACCAATCCTGATACTCCCAGATCAGGGAAAGAGCTATACAGTTTACTATGATGCATCAGGTATTGGGCTGGGAGCAGTGTTGATGCAGGGCGATCGAGTAGTTGCGTACGGGTCTCGGCAGTTGAGGTCACATGAGAGGAATTACCCGACGCATGATCTCGATTTGGCTGCAATGGTTCTTGCGTTGCGTTGTTGGAGACATTATCTTTTGGGATAACATTTTGTGGTCTTCATTGATAACATAATTCTCAAGTACATATTTACTCAGTGTGACTTGAATCTGAGGCAGCGAAGGTGGGTCGAATACCTACAGTCCTTCGATTTTGAGCTTGCCTATACACCTGGTAAAGGTAATGCAGTAGCCGATGAACTGAGCAGGAAGACTCAGATACAGGCAGTGTAGGAGGCCAGTGGTGAGAGGAAGCTCATGGCTTTGTTCTCTAAGATGCATCTGGAGGTGCACGACAGTCAGGGGCAGAATTATCTTTCCTCTTTATATGTTGCTTCTACCCTCTTGGATAGAGTGAGGATGAGATATTTATCTGATTCAGAAGGCCTGGTTCTATGAGAGTCGGTGTCAAGTGAGGACCCTCCACCTGAGTGGACGATAGGCGATGATGAGGTTTTGCATTTCCATGGAAGAGTGTGGGTTCCAGGAGATATACGTGAGGAGATGATGAGAGATTTTCATGCTTCAGCTTGGGTACTTCGTCCCAGGGTTACCAAGATGTACCGTGACTTGAGACGTCAATACTGGTGGCCGGGTATGAAGAGAGAAGTAGCTGGTTTTGTTATGAGGTGTTCCACCTATCAGCAGGTGAAGGAAGAGCATCAGAGACCATCTGGAATATTACAATAGTTTCCCATTCAGGATTGGAAATGGGATGATGTCGTGATGGATTTCGTGATAGTGTTTTTGAGGTCAGCAAGAGGTAATGATTCTGTGTGGGTAGTTGTGGACAGACTCATGAAGGTAGCTCACTTTTTTCCAATCAAGGAGACCTTCGGTGTTGACGAGCTCGGAATGTTGTATATCTGAGAGATTGTACGTCTTCATGGGGTCCCTCATTCCATTGTTTTAGATAGGGACTCCCGTTTTACGTCTCATTTCTGGAAGAGTTTTCAGAGGGCACTGGGTACATAGGTGCTTCTGAGCACAGCTTACCACCCTCAGACCGATGGCCAGTCAGATCTTACTATACAGGTGCTAGAGGACATGCTGTGTGCATGCATCCTATACTTTGGGGGCTCTTGGGAGAAACATATACCCCTAGTCTAGTTTTCCTATAACAATAGTTTTCAGGTGACTATTGAGATGGCACCATATGAGCTTCTATACGGTAGGTCATGTTGATCACATTTGTGCTGGTTAGAGGCAGGTGAGGAAGTTTTGCTGGGACCACATCTCATGTAGGAGACTTATGAGCAGGTCTAGTTGATTCAGAAGTGGATGGATACCACACAGTCCCATTAGAAATCTTATGCTGATCGCTGCAGACAACCTTTGGAGTTTGTGGTCGGGGATGAGTTTTTCTTGCGTGTTTCGCTGAGGCTGGGACACAAGCGGATTAGGAGATAGGGTAAACTTTCACCGAGGTATGTGGGGCCATTTGAGATCCTTGAGAGAGTCGGGCTGGTTTCTTATCGGTTGTAGTTACCTGAGAGGTATCGGGACATGCACGACATCTTTTATGTATCTCAGTTGCACCACTATCATTCGGACCCATCTCATGTCTTTCAGCACGAGGAGGTTGAGCTCGAATTAGATGTTTCCTTTGAGGAGCATCTGATATGTATCGTTGATAGGAGTACGAAGGTTCTCTGAGGCTGGTCAGTTCCTCTCGTACGGGTGCTATGGTAGCATGGCCGAGTGCATGACGAAACCTGGGAGCGGGAGACCGATATACATGCTCAGTGGCCGGAGTTGTTCACGACTATATCTTCTCCACCCTTGGAAGGGAAATTCGGGGACGAATTGCTATAAGGGGGAAGTTTGTAAGAATTCGGTTCTTATTTTGAGGTACGGGCTTCTTCTTTTATCTTTTCTTTAAGTGTTTTTGAGAAAATATGGAAAATGGGGAACAATCCCAAATATGGAAAGTACACGCTGTGTACTTTTTCCACACGCCATGTACTTTTGGCCATGTGGTATGGGTACACGGGGCGTGTGGCCATGCCGGGGATGAAGGGTGTAGGAACCAACTACATGCCGTGTAGTGGTCCTTTAAATGCCGTGTAGTCAGTCAGTAGGCCAGAACAGTAAGGCGGTGGAGTAGCTACCAGCTGGGCAATAGTACACGCCGTGTAGTCGGGAGTACATGTCGTGTACTCATATCGGCAAGTGAACAGTGCCACGCTGGCGGGAAGCTTCCAGAGGAACAGTTTAAAAAATGGGAAGTACACATCGTGTACTTTGTTTTTTTCTCTTAAAATGGGCAGTAGCCTCCCCTGTTCACAGGGAAGGCTTAGAACCAGAGGAAGGAGCAGGAGGGGATGACCGAACCTTTGAAGATCTGTCGAGTGTTCGTCTTGAATCCATTTCCGCATCGGACGATCTCATTGGAACTGCATGGGTAAGCCCTCTGCTCTCCTTAAGCCTTTCATACCAATTCTTTCCCAAGGGTAAGTTATTTACGTTTGAATGGGTTTTATTCTTCGTCAGATTTACACCGTTCTTGGGCGTTTCTGGAATCGACGTTCACATATAACATTTGTTGGCATTAAAGGTAGGTGGCTTGGTGTTAATTTTTCAAACTCTCGTATGTTTTGTGCGTTTTTGTGACACAAACCCATGTTGGGGTGTCGTGTGTCTAAGCACATTACTATAATAACCACCTATAATTGAATAGGTGATTAATTGTGATATTAAAATTCGGGTTGGGATCGTTTCTTGGATCCGGAACCACCCCAGGGGTGTGTTCCACTGTTTAGCCATTTGGCTAGGATACCCGAGGGTATGCCATTAAAGTAGTAATTTTAGAATTTCCTTGAGAGGAATTGCTTGTTTACTGCATAATGACATGTTGGGCATGGCCCGGTTACCTTTTTAGCCTGAGGGCGTTGTTGTGATTAGCATGTGGGCACTACACTATTTAGCCTGAGGGCAGTAGTTATTTTGGCCTGAGGGAAACTTCTTCCGTGCCTGAGGGTGATAGACTCTATGCCTGAGGGCGACACTTCCTACGCCTGAGGGCAATTTCTGTTACACCTGAGGGAAATGCCTGAGGGTAGATTCTTGTGTTGGATACTCCTTACCTGAGGGTAGGGATTTACTTGTCTGAGGACGTGGATTGTTTACTTAGAAATTCACTGTGGTGATTTCTAATATTTAATGGATTAAATGAATAATAAAATGGAAATTTAACTATTAAGTTAGTTACTTTTCAATACTGCTTACTTTATTGCATTTTACTACTGCACACTTGTTGCATGTTTTACACACAGTTGAGCACGGGCCTTTGGTGGGTGCCTACTGAGATATATTTCTCACACCCTGTTTGGGTCATGCTTTTCGGCCCAAATAGATTACGTTTCTCTAGGTGTGAATAGTGGAAAGAGTCCCTATACAGGTACTTGAATGTTTCTGAGGAGTAGGAGGGCATGGGACCGAGCCTAGGCTCGCGATGCCACAACCAGCTATTTTGCTTTGTTCTGTTGTACTCTGCTTTTGTTGTACTATATTGATGTATAACATGTTCTGGCTATTTTCTTAGAACTTGAGACATGTATCATCATTAATTATATACTGTTGGTTGTATCCACTGCAGTTGTATATTTTAGTTGTGTATGGTTTACTGTCTCTGCTGTTCATTGTATGTTTTATTTTGTAATCCGCTGCGCTACACTTTAAGAAATGAGGGCATAGTTTCCCCACTATCAGACATGGGCCCTCGCTACTAGTCGGCAGCCTTTGGCATTTGGGGAAATGCACTAGAGGTCACGTGGAGAACCGGGTTTGGGGAACCCGTTGTGTGGCACCTGGAACCGGGACGTTACACCATAGGCAAGTGTCAACCACTAGGAGTTTTGAACCGTACTCTCAGGCATCACATGGGTCGCTACTCCATGTGAGACCACACGTAGCACAACTTTACTCATATTGTCATCCCCCATCCACACAGACCAAATCCAAAGACATAAATCCCGGACTACCCCTAGTTACCCGAGGATCAGAATGAGTAAGAGTTCGTGACGCTCTTCCCGCACCTACCACTCGAGTACCGACAGTCCTATCTTCGATCTACCTGACACCCCAAATAACAAGAACAAAAACCTCCTTTGATGCCATTTTTTCACGAACCAGACCGGGTCTTCATCCGACCCGGTGCCCAACCCGGTCTGCGGCAAGGCCCGAGAGGCGTTCCCGATCCTCCCGGGCTGGCGACAAGCTCCAGGGCATCAACAGGGAAAGTGGGAATGATTTCTCCCAAAGAAAATAAATAAAACAGCGTAAAAAAAAGGTATAACAACATACTAACCTGACCACAACTAAAAACTCCTCGTGACCTTGAGAGTCACTCTCCAAACCACGACCAAGTCTCGCCCACGGCGAACAAGCTCGTTCCAACCTGCAACAGAAACTAAAAACAAGAAAACAGTATAGGCATGAGTATTAAAACTCAGTAGGTAGGCCTGACTAATTATATTCCCAATGCACAATCCATTAAATAAAGAATTCACTAATTTAAAGTTTGAACTACAATTTATAAAAGTAAGTTTTTCTAAGTATTTTTCACAAAATAAAAGTACAAACTATTTCCCTTAACCATTTTCAAATATAGATTCATTTCATTAGTGTCAATGTCTTTTTAGAAAGGGAAAGTTATGTTTATATTTTTTTCTCAAATTTGTACAAAGAGGATTAAACACTTTCATTTGAAAACCATTTTTAGAAACCTAATTGAAATCCATTTATCACTTTCCAAGGAGAACAATACACTAGAAATGCACAAAAGAAATAACATAGGAAGGGCAATGTGGGTATACATATAAGCATCCTAATCACTACTGCAAGAAACAAAAGCCGAGTAGACATGGGTCGAACCTAGGAGCTCGTGAACAATCTAGAACGTACCATACATGTGACTCATTCTGAAGGCATGCCCTAACTCGATGATGTCATTACGCCCATACTACTACCCAGTATAGCCCTACATGGCCTAACCGAGGGGTCCAATCCCCATAGCAGCAATAACACAGTATTCCTTGCTATAGGGTCACTAGCCAGTGCATAATCTAAACTAGTACAGCATCGTTCACAAAAATTCACTTACTATGTCAGGTTCCCATGTTAACGTGTGTAATAGAAAGGAAATGGGGTGAGTCAACAAAGTCAATCAAGTAGCACAAACATCACACACAAAATATGCAGTCAACATACACAAAAGTTCACCCCTGAGTCACCCCAGAGAGAGTTTTCCAAAATAATTTATTTTTATTAAAGTGTCAAATGGGCCTTCACCAACTTTAAAGAAAATCCTCATTTCTCAAGAAAACTCAAAACACTTTTTTAGAATAAATAATTTATCTTTCAAACCAGAACCACATTTGAAATTTTGTGAATTATGTTTAAAGGACAAAATGTAATTCTTACACTATTGGGTGTTCGCTCGTCAAGAAAATATTTCAAGAGTTCGGTATAAAATAAAAGTCTTTTTTTACAGCAAATAATCATTTAAAAATTAATTATCTTATATTAAAACTAATAAAACCTCAAGCAATTAGTAAATTCTAAATTTAAAGGTGAGTGCATTGGGGGACCTACCTCGACTCTCCGCTCGATCTTGATGACACGACTCACTTCTCACTTGCGCATAAGCACGCGCAACCCGATAACCACAGTGTCGTGGACTTTCGCTGATGACACGCTGCAACAACCACATGACATTTAAAATCGAAAACCTTTACCCAACTCAAAAAAGATAAATTTCTATCCTTAATAATTATTTAATAAAACATTTTAAATAAATTTTAAATAAAATTTTAAATACCATGACACTGCTTTACACACAAAACCAAAAATCTTTCAAAACTCAATTTTCATAGGTTACATACTCAATTAAACCATCTGCACAATTTAAAGTCACTTATCATTAAACAAACCACCACTTATGCATATAAACACCCTTTTGAAATAATATGCACACTAAAGAATTTTTCAAACATGTTTCCCATCAGTGAAATAATTTAATAAACCATAAATAAAAGTTTATAAAACAACTTTCAGGAAGTAACACTTGGCCTTACCAACAAAACTCATTCAAAAACTTTCTTTATGACCAAACACACCCCAAAAACATATCAAAATAGAATCTTCAACCCCTGTAATATTTAATAAACCAGTTACACAATTTAAAAAACACCAATTAATAATGCAATGTGAGTTTTCATCCAAGACGCACCACAATTCATATGAATATGCCACTTTAAAAAGCAAACGCATAATAAAAACGCATAAAAACTAATTCTTCCCCAACCAAACTAATTAATAAACAAGATAGATTAACTAAATGAGAAAATTAATCCATCAAACATTAATTATGTGCGAAAAAACTAACCTCAATATAGACCAAACACTGCAAAATTCATGCACAAAGTTCACCGCACTTCAATCGCACTGCAACCAAACTCAGATAAGTCCTAATTCAAGAATCAGAAAAAACTTATCACAATTGGACCATAAAAAAACATGGAACCCTAACTTGAAAATCTCCAAATCAATAAAACAACCCAACGAAGGTCAAACACACCTTCGGTGAAGGTGCGGATGGAAAACTGAGCGAGGGGAAGGGAGGTCGGAGGTGCGTCGCGCCAGAAAACCAGCTGGAAGGGAGGGGCGGCGTGGGTCTGGTTGTTCGAGGCAGTAGGGGTGACGCGGGAGAGCTCGAGGTGAGGTGGGCGGTGCGGCCGACCGGAGAGGGAGGAGGAGGGCAGGGCGGCGCCGGTCCGGGAGAGGGAGGAAGAGGGCAGGGCGGAAAGTGGTCCGGCGAGGAGCAGTGGCTAGGGTTAGGGGAGGAGAGACCCACGCCAAATGGAGGGGAGGAGTGGTCGGCCTGATGGGAGAGAGGAGAGAAGGAAAGGGAGAGAAAAAATAGAAAAGAGGAAAATAAAGAAAAACAGAAAAAAATAAAAAAAAATAAAAGGAAATAAAAATAAAAATAAGGATAAATTTATATCCTAATAAATTCTAATAAATTTATTATTAATAAGAAAACGAAAATAATAAAATCAACGCCCGGTCGCCGCCCCCGGTCGCCGCCCCCGGTCGCCGCGCCCGGTCGCCGCGCACGGTCGCCGCGCACGGTCGCCGCGCACGGTCGCCGCGCACGGTCGCCGCGCACGGTCGCCGCGCATGGTCGCGTGCTCGCAAAATAACCCAAAAAAATCAATTTAAAATAAAGCGTCGGTCAGGGTGTGATAGTAATTTTTAATTAATTTATGGGAATTTATAATTATGAAATTAAAATGAATCAAAATGAATGAAATTTTCCTGAAATAGAAGTTTGATATTTATTTTAATATATTATTGAGAATTTAATAATCATTGAACATTTTCAATTAAAAAAGAGGGAAAACATGTCCATACCTCAACCCCAAGAGCCATAAATCTAGCTAGATAGCCCAAGTGGGTCATACAGCTAAGAAAGTCCTGAGGGAGAGTTGGTTGAGCAGTAAGTGAGCCCATGAAGGACTGCGAGTAGAGGTGGGTCGAAAAATTACGCAGGCCAAGTAGTGTGTCCTAGCCCATGTTGGTGTGTTTGTGTGTGTGTGTTTCCAAGAGCCCACCCCAGTGCAGGATTTTAATCTAGATCAACTATGACTTTCATTATAAATTATCTTCACCTCTAAGTGAAATTTCGATGTGGGATGCCCTTAACTCGAGTACTATTCATACATTAACTGAAAAATTGACATTCCACTCCAACTCTGCTCACCAATGCTGCATACTATTGGCTCCATCGAGCTCTTCCTCCTTCCATAACTGCTTTATGCCGTTGTCATCTACAAACCATGAGCACCACCATATAAGTCAATGTTAAAGATTAATCTTGAACCCCTATTCAATTTCACCAACCGAGGTCACAACTGGTCACCCGTGGACCCTCTTACAACCTCCATGAAGTCTATCTTGAGTCCTTATCTAACCACTTTGATGGTCAGATGAAGTATAAGATCAATGAATTATATCTCCACACCTTCAATGTCCACCAAGTGTCATTGTCGCACTTTTTCATCTCATTCAATCTATTACCATGTGGCCTCCATCCTTTCACATCTGAAGGAGGAAGCCACACGATCCTTAACAGTTGTCCTTGTTGACTTATTCCATGATGAAATATGGAAATCCCCATTATCTATGGTGTATTTTTGAAAATAAAATCCATACGGGTCTTGGGGATACTTTGAATGAAGATTCAGTGATATTCAAGAGGAGGTTGAGGAACTTCCTCATCCTATAAAAGAAGACCCTTAAACACTAACAGGGTGTTTGAATAGCCATGAGGAGGAGGCTACCATGACCATGCTATTTTTTAATTTCTCTTCTTATTCTTATTTTTCATTTTATTTCTTTTAATTCTTGTTTTATTTTTATTTATTATTTAATTTTAATTTTAATTTCTTAAATAGAATTAATTCCTTTTTTATAAAGTGTTCCACCCATCATATTATTCTTCTCTTCTTCTTATCTTCTTTCTATTTCTTTTTTTATTTTTCTTATTCTGTCCAACTTAATTTCTTTTATTTTATCATTATATTTTATCCTATTTTTATTTCTTCTCTCTCTCTTCTTCTTCTTATCTTTTTATTTTTGTGATTTCATGTGTTTCATTTCTTCTTATTTTCTAATTCACTTATATTTTATTTCATTATTATATATTTATTTTTTATTCTCTTCTCTATTTATACCATTGTGATTTCTTACTCTCAATAATAAGGGGTTTACACAAGGCTTCCCTAGGGAAGGTTGGGTGCTATTGAATTCTTGTTTAAAGTTTATTTTATTTTTTTGGTTGATATGAGTGGCATGCATAGATGTGGTGATTTTCAACCATGACATGCAATACAATTTTACTTCTATGATTTTATTAAATATTTCCCCTCCCTTATATTGGATACAATCTCTTCATAGGATAAATTTGATCAATTTAGTGGATGAAATGGAATATACTGGAGCCAGGTCTTAGAAGATGTCATACTCTTGATTGAGGGGTTCCATCAACCATGATTACAGGAGGAGGTGAAATTTAGATTGAAAAAGTCATTCTAGATTTCACAACACTAAATAAAAGGGTAGTAATTCATGCATTAGATTTTAGAATTGAATTATCAGTATTAAATTAAACAAATAAAGGAGAATAATTATAGAATTTAAAACCAAACCTATGACCAAGTTCATTCTTTCTAATTTTTTTTGTTTATAATTTACTAGTAATTTATAATTTCAATTCATTTCATTATTTTAACTACTCTCATAAATAATATAAAACAAAAAAACAATTAGATTTAGGTGAACTAGAATAAGTAAGTAATCAATTATGAATCTCTTTAAGTGAGACGACCCTAGTCAGCCTCTATACTGCTTTAGGAAAATAAATTTCCTTTTTCACACCCCTATGGTAGGCATGTGTCAAAACTAGAATTTTTTCGAGGGATATAATCATTAGTTTATTTACCTTTTCTATTTTCACATTATAGATATTTTTCATTACTTAAAAATAAATAAAAATTATTTTCATGATGTTTTCAAAAGATTGTATTTTTCAATTCATGGAACAGTTACTCAGGGTTGAAAGATCAAGAGAAAGTGTTGCACAATACTAAGAATTCTCTCTTACAAAGGCTAGATGAACTCATGAACCCATCCAAGCATATGATGAATAGGTATGACTCTAGAATTTCATTTCAATAACTGGTAAATATGATTTATAAAATCAAAGTTGGTTATCAAATGTTGAAGTCTAAGGAGGAAGTGAAACTGGATCTTCCCAATTTTATTGAAGACATTCTAGAAGTTGAGACCCAACTCAAACACCATCAATAGACAACCCATTTGATGATCTAGATCTAAGATGGCCATGATGTTATAGAATGGATTCATGAGGAGAAATAGTTACCTAATGAGATACATGTGGGAGATCAAAAAGAACTGGAAAATCTCTAGAACAAGTATGAGGTATAATATGATCTACCCATTCATTAAAAAATAGAATATCCAACACCAATATAACTAAATCTATCAATGGAAGAGGATCAATCCACACAAGTTTGGGAAATTTAAGAAAAGATGGAGGATCCTGACTACCTACCTCCATCCACTGAGATTCAATTTCAAGAGGAACTCGCCTTTAAAGAATAGATTAAAGCTAAACCAACTAAGCGAGTTGATATTATCTCAAAATCTATTTGATTTTATTTTATTCAATCTAATTTGAATATTAATTCTCCCTACATTGAATTTTCATATTTTCTTAGTCCATATTATTCCTTAGAGTAATATGAAGATATAGAACCTGCACCTCTTGAGAAACACATAGAGATGCCTAATTTTGATGAACTTTCATTTGAGAAATCCCGTGAAGAAATAAAAGTAGTTGATCTTGTGGATATTAAGAAACTGGATACTCACTTTAAAATGGATAATTTTAATTCAAATTTAAATTTTATTCAGGTAAAAATTCCTACTTACTTTCCCTTTTATCATTCAATCCATGCAGCCCAATTTGAACCAGCACAGGAAAAGAATAAGGATGTTTCACAAGTAGAAAATAAGGAATAGTATGATCCATACTTCATCCTACCCCCTCCATGAAATATATAATTAATTGTGAAGGGTATGGATATGGTATACTCTATCCATGGGTCATTCCTCACCAATAAATAATATGTTGAATTTGGGAAAATCCATATGCGGTGGTTTAAGTCTAAGAAGATACACCCACCATCAGATTATGGATAATAGTTGGTAATTTCATCTTGAGGCAGTAAAAATATAGGGCCCACTTGGGGGATAATACCAAGATTTATCTTTACTTACTTCCTAAAATTTATATTTTATTATTAGGATTAGTTTTTCATGCATCCCCACTCCCTCTATATTTTTTAAATTTAATGGAATGATCCTTATATTTTAATTAAGTGATTTAATTTTGTAGGACCATAATGGAACAAGGCATCTCTCCAAAAGTGGAGTAATAGTATTAAAGATTCATGGGAAAGAGAGTTCACTTTTAATGTTTATCTTTTAAAGTCCCTACATTTTTTTTTGAAAACATGTTTTGAGATTTAAACTAAAAATTACATTATCATGCTTGAATTCATGCTTTACTTGTCTTATCTAGGAGACATGAGTTTCTTATTAATCATGTGATTCCATGTTATTGATTTCAATGATAATAATATTGAATGACTCTAATATAAAATTGAATGATTATAGTAAATCATGAATATTAAAATGACAACTAATGACTTGAGGAGATTAGTTGATTCATGTGAATAAAATTTCACTATCATTTCTCATTATTTGAATTTATAAAATTTATGTGAATTGTTTTTTTATTATTATTCATGTTAATGATTGATTTTCCAAAATCAAATTTTCCATTTCTGGTAGGATTTCTAGACCAACCACTTTCTATTTATTCTTGATCATATTTCTTAAGTGATATTGGGACATGACATCTATTATAACTTGCATTTGAACTTTTCAAAGCTATGAATTTGAAAAAACACATTTAGAATGATTGAGGAATATTTTGATAAACATTTATCCTTGAGAAAACCTAATACAACAATCCTTTTTTAAACCACAGAAACCATGAATGACCCTGTCAGGAATGATCCAGGGTTTAATCCATTTTTATACATTTCTACCCTCCTCTCAGTATTTTACATGATATTTTAAAGACAAATTATAGGGGGTCATCATGTATGGTATGATCTATAGTGTAATTAAAATGTTTAGGTGTGATACTTTTTGTAATTATAAAGGTTTTTTGATTCATACAATGTATTTTTACTTTTTTCCATTCTTGAAAGAAAATGAAAAAAAATAAAAATGAGTTGTGACTTAAAAGAATAAAAAATCACCATCATTGGACCAATGATTTTTATTATATGTGGTTATGTGGTGTGTGTGAGTTTTATTCCAATCATGACTTTAAAAAAATTAAAATAAATAATAAAAAAATTACTTTGAAAAGGAAAAAAATTATAAAAGTAGATAAAATTCAAGAAGCATAAAATCATTCATTATGTTGTCATTATTCATAACCTTACTTTAATCTTGGTAAGTGAGAGTTTTCATATTTTTAAGGGGAGAATTTCATTACAATTTCACTTTTGATATCATTATTTATTATTTAATAGATAAATCTCCACCTTGAGACTTAATTTTTTAAAAAACCAATTCCCACCAACCTTAGGCCTCAGGGTTATATGAACCTCGGTTGAAAATTCCTCATGATTTTATGTGCCTTTTATCTTTACAAAGTTGAGAAAATAGTTACTTTACAAGACAATGGATTGGGAGCATGATCTCATGATATGATCATAACTCAACTTAAATTACATAATTATAGACGAGTTAAAAGATTCAAGATAGTTAGATCATTGTTTGGAATTTTTAATAATAATGAATTGGGGAACTTGAATTAATGAAATGATAAGTTCCACCAATTTCAAAAGGGGTATATTAAAATGCTTAGATTGATTGTTTCTTTGAAAATTGAGAAATTGAATTTATACTTCATGTGTGTTTTTTAAAATTATAATTAATATTGATAATAATTTAATTTAATTGTTTGGAGATTTTAATAATGGTGACATTGGTGTCCTTTGAATTTAAATGTTGAGATTTTATTCTTGAGTACAATAATAGATTAATTGTAGGTTTATTTGACACACTCAATTTTCATGCATATTTTAAAAAAATCATGGTTTTAAAATGATTTTTTGTCTAAATACCCATGGAAGTAATTGTTTTATTAATTTATGGTAATTTATAATTATGAAATTAAAATTAATAAAATGAATAAACTTGTTAAGAAATAGAAGTTTGAGATTTATCGGAATATATTGTTGAGAATTTACTAATCTTTGAACATTTTTTTAGAAAACAATGTGGCCAACTTGGCTAGCCCTCAACCTCGAGAGCCACGAATCCACCTAGCCATCTAAAGTGGGTCAGTCGGCCAAGAATGGCCCAAGAGAGAGTTGAACAAGAAGAAATTGAGCATGTGGAGGACAATGAGTAAAGGTCAGACAAAGGACTATGTAAGATAGGTGGTGTGTCTTGGCCCATGTTAGTTGTGTGCATGTGTTTCTGGGATCCCACCTCGATGGAGGATTCTAATCCATATCAGCCATTCCTTTAATTATAAATTATCACCACCTCCAAGTGAAATTACATTGTGGGATTCCCTTAACTAAAGTATTTTTCATCCATTAACTGAAACAGTGTCATCCCTCTCCCACTCCACTCGTCTATTCCTTAGAAACCAATATCCATTTAGCTTCATCATCTATTGCAACTGCTTGACTTTGTCACCGTATAAAAACCATTAGAACCTCTGTGGAATCCATTGTCGAAGCTCAAGATTGATACCTTATTAACTATCACCATACAAGGTCACTATGGATCACTCACAAACCCCTGTACAACCTCAATGAAGACCATATCGAGTCTTTATCAGGACACTTTGAAGTTTATATAAAGGCAGATCTCAGTGAAGTTCGCTTCTACACCTTTCATATCCACCAAGTGTCATTGTCATATTTCTATATCCCATGAAATCCCATTACCATGTGTCCTCCAACCATGCACATCCATAGGAAGAATCCACACGATCCACAACCCCTACCCCATGTAGGCTTATTCCACACTGAAATATAGAACCCCCATTATCTATAGGGGTGAGTCCTAAGCTATATTGGTGCAAGCATGCATTTTTAATATCATTCCTTAGTATAACATTATGATTCATATTATTCACAACTTTAATTACAAATTATTTCCACCAAAAAGTGACATTACGATGCGGGATGACCTTAAATTGGGTAATGTTCATCAATTAACTAAAATAGTTCCATCCCACTCTTTTTCTGCTCGCCCACGCCTCAATCACCCAGCTCCACTGCCTGCCACAACCCTTGAATACACCACTATATAGAAACCATGATAACCACCATGGAAGTTACTAATGAATCTTGATCCCTTGTTCACTTTCATTACCATGGGTCACCACAGATCACTCATGGGACCTCACATGACCTACTTAAAGACTATCTTGAGTCTTCAACCAACTACTTTTAAGACCATATGAAGAAGGATCTCAATGAATTCCACTACTTCACCTTCCACATCCACCAAGTTCCTCTTACTCAATTTTGTAACCCATTAAATCCACTTTCATGTAGCCACCAACCATTCAAATCTGAAGGATGAAGAATTGAAATCCATAACCACTGCCCTATGTGGACTTATTCCATGTAGATATATGAAACCTCTATTATCTATGAAGTATTTTTTAAAATAAAATCCATGTCATTATCAAGGATACTTTGAATGAATATTAAAGGAGATTCAATAGGAGTTTGAGGAACTCCCTCAACCTATAAAAGAATACCATTGGCCAGTTCTAAGGTGTATTCAAACAGCCTAGAGAAGGAGGCTTCCACATCCATGATGTGGCACCATTTCTCTTCTATTTGTTTTTCTTTTTTTTCTTTGAATTTTTTTTAGTTTTATTTATTATGAATTTTAGCTTTCTTTTCTTAAATATAATGCAATAATTTTTATAGTGTTTCACCCTACCTCTTCTTTGTTTATTATTCTTCTATTATTCTTATTTCTTATTTTAAGTTTCTTATTCTATCAAAGTTAATTTCTTTTATTTTCTCATTTTATTTTATCCTATTTTTTTGATTTCATGTGTTTTCTTTATTATTCCTTTCTCATTAACTTATATTTTATTTACTTATTCTCTCTTTATTTATCATTTATTTTTATTCTCTTACCACTTTCCACTATTGTGATCTATTACCCTTTACAATGGGGGGATGATAAGAGGCTTGGACTGGGGGAGGTTGGGTGTTCTTGAATTCTTGCTTAAATTTTATTTTATGTTTGTGGTAGATACGAGCGGCATGAATGGGTGTGGTGATTTTCCACCATGACATATAACTCAATTTTACTTCTATGATTTTATTAAATATTTTTCCTCCATTATACTAGATAAAAGCTCTTAATACAATAGAGTTGATCCACTCAGTTTATGAAATGACATATGATAGAGTGAGATCCAAAAATATTTCACACTCTTGATTGAGGTGTGTCATAAAACTTGATTATAGGGGGAGGTAAAATTTATATTTCTAAAGGAATTTAATATTTGAAAACACTAAATAAAATGGTATTAATTAATTCATGAGATTAAACTTAAATTAAACAAATAAAGGATAATAATGATAGAATGAAAAATTGAACATATGACCAAGTTATTTTTTTGTAATTTCATTCTCTTTTGAATTGAATGGTAATTTATAATTTCATGTCATTTAATTATTTTAGAAAATAAAAAAACCCAAATGAATATTCCATTGATTTGGTAAATAATAGATAACAACAACAAAAAATATGATTTAGGTGAACTAGAATAAGTAAGTAATCAATTGTGAACTTTCTCAAGTGATACATTATGACAACCCTTCTTTTATTACAAACTTAAACATGATTTATTACATAAAACTTCACTTGATACAATAAGAAGATCAAGAGGTTTAGTGTCTTTGGGACTTAGGATCATTACATAAAAACATAAAATATGGAATACAACATCTTTATTGAAAACTTCCTTTAAATGACCACTACATTCCCTCGTACATAGCATTTCATGGGATAACCTGAGGACATGCATAAGAAAAAGGGTGAGCTATAAAGCCCAATAAGGTAAAATACATGGAATAACATGAGGAGTAAAATAAATGTTAGACATTAGGAATATCAATAGATCACAATATAAAAATGAACATAAAGGAATGATAAAGCATGATAATCATAACATGAAAATGTGGCAACAACACTTAACATGGAATTAGCATGAGCCAAGGCTCATTGCACATGGAGCATGAGTAAATCATCATTGCACATGAAGCACGAGTAAACCCTAGTTGAACTTGAATTAGCATGATTAAACACTCAATGCACATGACGTATCATGATACTATACTTTACCCAACGCATTGGAGCGCTATAAGGGCGCACCCTTCATAAACATTTCATTTCATGCATAATTGTGCCACATGGATCATAAAACATGGATTCATAAAACATAATCATTTATACCACGATAAAGGAATGTGTAATTCATACATGGAAATTTATAATCAATAATTAAATTTTCATAAAGTTGAATACCCTTGATGTAGAAATGGGCATGGTATTCACTACACAATGGCATTGGATTAGAAAATCGGTGCAATTTCGGCAGCGTAACGGCGTGACATAAGAATTCATAAAAATGGTTGATGAGAGAGAAAAGGGTTACTCATAATATTTACATGTAATGGACAGTAAGGAGTTAATATAGATACATGTCCCAACAATTTTAATGGAATTTAGATTTATGATACAAAAGTATTGCATGAATGTAAATGAGGAGAGAGAAGTTCCTTTTGTAATTTTAGCATAGTAACAGGTGTACATGGGAGGAATTTAATGAGAGAGAAAGGGTCTCTCATCATTCAAACATAAATAGGGAAGTATGAGGGAGGTGAAAACCATACCCCAACATTCATAATTTAAATTAAAAGGGAAAAAAACTTAAAGAAAATTGGACAAAAATGAGAAAGGAAGAAAACGCCTTACTTGGAAGTGTGCTTTCAAAGGCTTGAGAGAGGCTTGAGAGAGGATTCTTGGGAGATTGGGGAACCTTGGGAGGATTATAGAGAGAGTAGGTCAGAGGTTGGACGAACTGAAAAGGCTTTTAGTGAGGAGGAAGTGGGATCTTGGGTGGGTTTATATAGGAAAGGTGAGGGAATTATTTATCATTTAGGTTTGTGACCCCTTATATTAAATTAATCCAAACCACAAACCATACCATGGTTTTTGCCCATGGTTTTTGGAAAAGGGAAGAGGAAAACAATATTTTATAAGTCCAAAGTCCGAACTTCTTAAAATAATGGGGTTGGTTATGTCGAGGTGAGTCACACTCCCATGGAAAATAATTTAAAAAGACAAGATGTTTAATAAGTCTTGAGGGGTCCATTAATGCTTTGTAAAATAAGTCAAACAAACCCAAAATCACATTATTTTAATGGTAAAACATATATTGGCCGAACATAAATATTATAGTATTTTATTACATCACTATTGGTTCATTATGATGTCATAAAACACATTATATATTTAAACGGTATTTAATTTTTACCCAAAAATTTGATTGTCTCAGAAAATTATGAAAAATTCACCGTTGGATAATTTCGACATCCTGATTCTAGAAATAACATTTATTTTATCTAAATAATTTTCTAAATATGTTAATTTTCACTTTTAAAATAAAAACCATCATTTATCGAAAATTCACAGGTTTTGATAGAAATGGATTTCAAACCTTAATAAAAATTATAATTGCATTCATAAAATTATAAGATCATTTATATTTAATAAAAATTAATTTAATAATAATAATATTTTATTAAAATATTATTTAATTAAAAAATCCATTAATTTAATAAAATAGATTTCTTAATTAAATAATAACTAAAAACACTATTTGTACTTTAAAAACTATTTACAATGTATCAAAAATAAAAAGGAGGTATATTCATTATTATATACAAAAATAATATACATGAACATAGTACTAGCGATTTGTTACATAACCCCTTAAAACAGCTGCATAAGACCTAAGGGTAAGGTGTGTGATGGTGACAGACTCTTGGGGTGGCTCGGATAACATTGCTCGAGTGGTAATCTCTATCAACTTCCACTTTTCCCATAGACGGTCCCATTCGAGCTTGACATGATGAAGCTCAGCTTGGTCTTGGTCAAGAGCGAAGTCCAAGGACGCCACCTCTTTTCCGAGCTTTGAAAAATGGGCTTCGTATGGAGCAATTCTACTGGATGAGGCCATCGCTTCTTTTGTCTGAGTAAATTTGATTTGTTAAAGCCCTATATTTATACTAATCATGTGATCATTGTTCAATGGCTATATTAGCAACAGTAAAAATTCTTAACATAAAACCAAAGAGGTTTAAATTTTATATAAAAATGAAGAGACATTTAATTAGATCAAGAGGGATTTCCATTAATGAAACTTTGGGTCGTTACATACATCCCTGGTTAGCCTCTATGCTACATTAGGAAAAAAATTAGATTTTTTTCATACCCAATGGAAATTTTGTGTCAAAACTGGCACTGTTTCTGAGGATCTAATCATTATTTTATTTCCCTTTAATATTTTCACTTTATATATATTTTTCATTTATTAAAAACCTATAAAAATTATTTTTATATTGTCTTCAAAAAATTATTTTTTCAATTAATGGAATATTTACTCAAGGGTTAAGAATTAATAGAAAGTTCTAAACAATGCTAAGAAGGATATATTCCAAAGGATGGATGAAATCATGAAAATGAATAAGAATATGATGAATGTGAATGAATATGGACCTTCATTTCAAAAATTGGTATATTTAATTAATGAAGTTAAAGTTGATTATCAAAAACTGAAGGAAAATAAGGAAGTGCAGCTAGAGCTTCCCAATTTTACCGAAGAAATCCAAGAAGTTGAGAACCAACTAGAAGACCATCGACAACAAAACCATTTGAGGATCCAGATCCAAGATATACATGATGAGATAGAGTGGATTCATGAAGAGGAAGACTTTCTTATTGAGAAACTTGTCAAAGATAAAAAAGAACATGGAAATTCATGGAACAATTATGAGGTACAACATGATATCCCCATTCATCACAAATTAGAAGAGCCAACAACACTATATTTGCATCTATCCATGTAAGAAAAGGAATCCACACAAGTTATGGAATTTGAAGAAAATATTGAGGAGCCTGACTACCTACCTTCATCCACTAAGATTCAATTTCAATAGGCACTCACCATTGAAGAATATATTTAAGATAAATCGAATGATGGAATTGTACTTTTCTAAAACTCTATTTAATTTGATTTTATTCAATATAAATTGATTATTAATTCCCATTTCTTTGAATTTTCATATTTTTTCAATCCATACTATTTCTTAGAGTAATATGAGGAAACTACACATGCATCTATTGAGGAAAACATGGAGCTCCTTAATTTTGATTAAATTTAATTTGAGGAAGCCCAAAATAAATCCAAGTAACTGATCCTAAAGAAATCAAGACACATGTTTCTCACTTTTAAAGGGATAATTTTAATTCAAATATTTAATTTTATTCATGTAAAAATACCTACCTACTTTCCCTTTGATCAATGAATCCCTACTTCCCAATTTTATCCAACACTAGAAAAGAAAGAGTAGGTTGAAAAAGTAAAAAAAGAGGATGATTCATACTTTATCCTACCCCTGCCATGAAATTTTTACTTAATTTTGAATGGGATGGATTTTGTATAATCTATCCATGGATCATTCCTTGCCAATAAAGAAGATATGGAATCCGGTAAAAGCCATATGAGGTTGCTGAAATTCAAGAAGATACACCTACCATTAGATTATAGATAATAGTTAGTACTTCTATACGAAGGTAGTAAAAATTTAATTCCTTCTTGGGGGATCATACCAAGATTTATATTTACTTTATTTCTAAAATTTCAAATTTACTCTTAGGATTAGTTTTGTATGCATCCTTAATCCCTCTATCTTTTTGAGATTTAATGTAATGAACCTTAAGTTTAAATTGAGTAATTTACTTTTCTAGAACCATGATAGCACAAAGAAACCCCCAAATAGTGAATTAAGAGGATTAAATATTCATGGGAAAGGTAATTCACTTTTAATTTTTATCTTTTAAACTCCCTATATTTTTTTCCATAAAAAATGTTTTGAGCTTTAAATTGAAAATTGTGTGCTCGTGCTTGAATTAATTCTTTACTTGACTTATCTATGAGAAATGTGTTTCTTAAGAATTTGTGATTCCATGTTTTATATTTCAATTATAATAATATTTTATGATTAAAATAGAAAATTTAATGATTAAAGTGAATCATGAATATTAAAATGATAACTCATGACTTGAGGAGACTAGTTGATTTATGTGAATGAAATTTACCTATCATCTCTCATGATTTGAATTTATGAAATTTATGTGAATTGATTCTTTATAATTATTCATTCCAATTAGTGAGTATCCTAAATCAAAATTTTCATTCCTGAGATGATTTCTAAACCAAGTACTTATTCTTGAGAATATTTCTTGAGGAATCTTGGAACATTCCACCTTCTAGAACATGCATTTGAACTTGTAAAAACTATGACTGTAAAAACCCACATTCAAAATTATTGAGGCATATTTTTATAAAACATTATCCTTGAGACCACCTAATACATAAATCCTTGTTTAAACCATAGAAACTATGGATAATATTTTTTGGAATGATACATCTTTCAAACTATTTTTATCCATTCCTAACCTCATATTAGTATTTTTCATGATATTTTTAAGATGAAATGTGGGGGTGAATGGATTCATGTTGGAAGGTATGATCTAAATTGTGAGTAAAAGTGTGTGGGTGATTCTTTGGGTAATGAGAATTTTTTTGTATTCATACATTATAATTTCAATTTTTCCTATTCTTGAATAGAATGAAAAATAAATAGGAATGAGTTATGAATTAGAAGAATAGAAAATCAAAATCATTGGACCAATTATTTATATTATATGTGGTTAGGTGGTATATGTGAGGTTTATTCCAATCATGACATTTGAAAAGGTAAAAAAATAAAAAAAAAATTACTTTGAAAGGGAAAAAAGTATAAAAGAAGAGAAAATTAAAGAAAGATAAAATCATTCATTATGTTTTCATTATTTATAACCTTACTTTGATCTTGGTAAGTGGGATTTGTCACAATTTGAAGGGGATAATTTCATTACACTTTCACTTTCAATATCGTGATTTATGATTTAAGAGATAAACCTCCTCCTTGAGCCTTAAATTTTTATGACATCAATTCCCACCAACCATAAGCCTCAGAGTTATCTAAACCTTGATTGAAAAGTCATCATTATTTTATGTACATTTTTTCATTACAAATTAGTGAATATAGTTCCTTTACAAGCCTATAAGTTAGGATCATGCTCTAATGATATGATCATAACTCTACTTAAATTACATCATAAGAGATGAGTGAAAATATTCAATAGAGGTAGATCATTGTTTGGAAAGTTTAATAATAATGAATTGAGGAACTTGAATTAAAAAAATGAGAAGTTCCAAAAATTTCAAAAGGGAGATATTAAAATGCTTTAATTGATTGTTTCTTTGAAAATTAATAAATTTAATTTATATTTTATGTGGATTTTTGAAAGTTTGAATTAAAATTGATAATAATTTAGTTTAATTTAAAAGTTTTTAAATATGAATAATAGTAATATTGGTTCCCTTTGAATTTCAATGTTGAGATTTTATGCTTGATTAAAGGCATAGTTTAAGTGTGGGGGTATTTGAAACATTCAATTTTCATTTATATTTTTAAATTATTTTCAATGGTTTTAAATGGATTTTTGTTCTAAATAAAAATGAAATTAATTGTTTTTTTAATTTATGGTAATTTATAATTGTGAAATTAAAATGAATCAAGATGAATGAAATTATTAAGAAATAGAATTTTGAGATTTATTTGAATATATATTTGAGAATTTATTAAGCTTTAGGTAAAAATATGTCCAACTTGGTCATCCCTCAACCTCAAGGTCCATGAAGCCACCAAGCCATTACAAGTGGGATGGTGGGCCAAGATTGGCCCGAGAAAGAGCTGTCCAAGTGGAAAGTGAGCTTGAGGTGGAACACAAGTAAAGGTTGGCCAAATCCTCGCGTGGGAAAGGTGGTGCGGCTTGGACCATGTTGGTGAGTGACTATGTTTCTGTGATCCCACCTCGGTGCAGGATTCTAAGTTGGATCATCCATGACTTTTATTATAAAAAATATCCATCTCCAGGTGACATTATGGTGAGGGACACCTACTCACCCACACCTCATACACCCAACTCTACCAAGCTCTATCTCCTTCCATAATTTCTTGACACCGCCACCGTCTTCAAACCATGAGTACCACCATGGAAGTCATTATCAAAGATTGGGCTCGATCCCATGTTCATTATCACCACCTTAGGTCATCACATGTCAATTTTGTACCCTTATATAACCTCCATGAAGACCATATATAGTCTTCATCCATCCACTTAGAAGATATGATAAAGGAGGAGCTCGGTGAAGTCTGTTTCTACACCTGCCATGTCCATGAAGTGTCACTGCCACACTTATGTATCCCATGAAATCCACTACCATGTGGCATCCTACCATTCACGTATGAAGTAGTAATCCATGTGATCCACCACCACTACCCCATGTGGACTTATTCTATAATTAAATATAAAAAGACCCATTATCTATGTGGGTGCATCCAGACCCATGTTAGTGTGTGTGTGTCTTTCTAGGATCCCACACTGGTGTAGGCTTCTGAGCCGGATCATCCATGGATTTCATTATAAATGTTCACCACCACCAAGTAAAATTATGATGTGGGACACCCTTAACTAGATTATTGTTCATCCATTAACTAAAAAAATGTCATCTTTCTCCCGTTATGCTCGCCCAC
Organism: Viscum album; assembly: GCA_963277665.1. Lineage (NCBI taxonomy): Eukaryota > Viridiplantae > Streptophyta > Magnoliopsida > Santalales > Viscaceae > Viscum > Viscum album. The sequence continues at coordinate 716,092,290 of OY728140.1, read as the reverse complement.
ACCTCGGATACCCAACTTCATTGAGCTTCGTTGCCTACCACAACCACTTGATGTCACCTCCATATACAAACCACAATCGACTCCATGGCATCCTCTACCAAAATTTCATCTCAATACCATGTTCATTTTCACCACCTAGGGTCACCATGGATCACTTTCAGACCCTCATACAATCTTTATAAAGACAATATTGAGTCTTCATCCATCCACTTCGAAGGTTGGATAGAGGAGGAGCTTGATTATGTCCACCGTCACACCCTCCACATCAACCAAGATTCACTTCCACACTTCCACATCCCATGAAATTCACTATCACGTGGTGTCTAATCATGCATGATCAAAGGAGGAATCCATGAAATCTACAACTACTGACCTGTGTGGACTTATTCCATACTGAAATAATGAAACCCCCTTTATCTGAGAGGAATTTTTGAAAAGAAAATTCCTATGGGTCCTGGGGATACTTTGAATTAATATTCAGGGAGATTCAATAGGATATCAAGGAATTACCTCATACTATAAAATAAAACCATTGGCCATTATAGAGGGTGGGGGTTGAAAATTTGTGAGGAGTTATCCACCACATCCATGTTGTTGTACACTTTTTATTATTTTTTTCTGTATTTTCTTTTAATTTTTGTTTTAGTTTTATTTATTATGTAATTTTAATTTTCTTTTATTAAATAGAATTCCTAAATTTTTTATAAAGTGTACCACCCATCCTATTATTCTTTTCTTTTTTTAACAGACTGAGTGTTCATCTCCCTTTATTAAAAAGAAAACTTGAGAGCCTATTTTGACGAATGGGGTAAAAGGGAACCCATTACAATCACCATGAAAAAATTCCAGTAAATCCAAACCCAAATGGAAAAGGACTAGAACAGCCAATGAAATAAATATATAAATATAATAAAAGGAAAATATTTCATCACCCCCCCAACATAAAATGCAGCAGTGGAGTCAGAAAAATATAAGTGTCACCCCTGCCAATAAGTTGTGTCGTACTAGTATAAAAATAAGGCATATCACCCTCCAACACTGAAAAGTGAAGGAAGGACATGAATATGGGTGCTAGCACACCTATCTCTCTTTCAAGATGCCTAGATAATGAAACTTGTGAAATAATTACAGCAATTCAACCATATATAATTCAAATCAAGACTAAAACCACTATACAGAATCAAGTTAGAGTACTCATCAATACAAAAAGAAGAACAGATGGCTAATAATGAGTGTCGAGACACCCATACATATTATGAGGTCACCCACTCAGTAGTGCATGTAAAAATTTATACTGCACCAAATGAAATGAAACCAAATCCAAATATCAAAGTGACACATGCACCCTCATCAAAAAACCAATCCAAAAATTACAAATACCTTCAAACAAAAAAACTAGAAGACCAATAGTATATCTAATACAATGAAAATATAGCCACTAATTTCATCCCACTAGTGGATGAAATAGAGTAGGAAACCAGATCAACACACCTTCTAATCACTCAGTTCTCTATCCCGAATGGTCGAATTCATTGGACCCAACTGAACAAACTCAAATGTTGACCAAGAAAGTACATAACCGTCTGAGGAGGTCATCTCACCACTTTTCCAACAAGAACCATCGCCTGAAGTTGGAAAAGATCCACCACCCTAATGTCATTCCACCATCACATGATAGGTCTAGATACTATCGATCGAATGCTGAACAAGGCAGGGAGAGGCCATATCTAAAAAATATCTGGGGATGAGGGAAGCCGCTCAGAAAAATCTAGGAGTCTAAGTGGACATCGAATACACTGTAAAGAGGAGGGGACAAGAAAAGCCTTCAAAGATGGTGGAAGAACATATTTGCCTCCAATAGATTCATCAACAAAAATATATATAAGAAACGATACTAACAAGATTCTCTAAAAATACTAAATGAACTTTGTATATGATATCATGAAACCCTAGGAGAGGGAGGCTCTCCTCCAGGAGAGTGGGGATCCATCTATCAAAAAATAATGGTGGAAAGAGAGTGATTTACTTTATTTGGTAGGTTGAGGAAAGTATTCCTTCCATTGTAAGAAGTGGAACTAGATGGATTACTTCTTATTAATCTATTCTTATTCTTTTCTTGTTATTTCTTATTTTAATTTTCTTATTTTTTCCAATTTAATTTTTTTTATTTTCTCATTTCATTTTATCCTGTTTTTTCATCTCACTCTATCGTCTTATTCTCTTTTATTTTTTTTGATTTCATATGTTTTCCTTCATATCCCTTTATCATTATCTTCTATTTTATTTTCTAATTTTCTATTTATTTCTATTTTATTTTTACCCTCTTCTCTCTTTACACCATTGTGGTATCTTATCCTCGATAATGAGGGTCTGACCTGAGGCTTGGCCTGAGAGATGTTTGGTGTTCTTGAAGTATTTCTTAAATTTTATTTTATATTTTTTGTAGATATGAGTGGAATTCATAGGTGTGGCGATTTTCCTCTATGAAATTTAACTCAATTTTACTACTATGTTTTTATTAAATCTTTCCCCTCCCTTATACTAGATATAATATCTTTATATTATAGAGTTGAGACATTCAGTGTATGAAATAAAATACAATGGAGCCAGGTCCTGGATGATGTCACACTCTCGATTGAGGTGTGACATCAACATTGATTAAAGGATGAGGTAAAATTTAGATTGATAAAGGAATTAGGAATTTCAAAACACTAAATAAAAGGGTAGTAATTTATGCATGATATTTCAAAATTTAATTATTAAACTTAAATTAAAAAAATAAAGAATAATAATGATATAATGAAAAACCAAACATATGACCATGTTATTTCTTTCAAATTTCATTCTGTTTTGAATTTCATGGTAATTTAGAATTTCTTTTCATTTCATTATTTTAGAAAATAAATAAAAAATTAACTTTATAGTTAATTGATTTTATAAATAATATAAAACAAAAAAATTATATTTAGGTGAACTATAATAAATAAGTAAGCAATTATGAAGCTCCTTAACTAAGGTGACCCCAGTCAGCCTATGTGCTGTATTAGAAAAATAAATTTACTTTTTACATGCCCTATGGTAGGTGTGTTTCACCACCTTAGAGTAAGAGGACAATTAAAATTCTCAAAATGATTACTCATCTTTGTATGAAGTATGATCTCAAACTTCCAAGATCTATGAGCCTCATTTTTTGCCAACAGTAGATCAAAATGGATCAACACCCCAAAATAGGATGCATAGTCAGACATAAATGTTTCCCCCTACTAGATCTCCATGAAATCTTAGGATCTATCCAGCCTCAATATCTATAAAAATAATTCCTCAAAATATAGTTCCTTAAAATTTTACCATGATAGACCCTCAGGCCTCAAAGCCTAGATCGTCAAACATGTGATGCCCTCCAAGTCACGATTATGATTATGTTTTATCTTAGTTGATATTTTGGGTCATTCTAGAGGATTCTAGGAGTTATAGGTTGAAAAAATATATTTCTAGATAATATTGGATAGTAACATAGTTTAGATTAATGGTTAGTACTAATCTTGTTGTAACAGTGTGGTATGGCACTGTGAGGTGCCACTGGATTTCTACACAATCTGAGAATAGTTAGCTAAAACATGCATCTCACCAATGAGATTGTGTAGTTATCTTGGTGTTTGTGTAGACGTGTGACTTGTATTGAGAATGGTTTCCCTAAATCATGTGGACCTATCCAAGTAGTTGTAAACCTATGACTTTCAAAGTAAATAGGCCACATGTGATTGTCATGTGGTTTTTTAAATCGTGATCCCTGATCCAAACCTTTAAAAAGTTAGAATTTACCACTTTCACCATGATCTTTTTTATAACTAATCAAATAATAATATTCATTTAACTAGAAATAAACATTTTTAAGCACTCTATAGGCTTCTCCCCTTTCTTAATAGGAGATATTATTTCATTCTTGGTGGATCTCTTCAAGGTGTGTTCTATTTTTATATGTTTTTATCTCCTCTTTGTAGATCCTCACTTGATCTCTTATCCTATTAACTCATTAGAAACTTATTGGTATTTTTTTAGATCTAAGGGGTTTTATAGATAATTAAAGATTTTTATTGTAGATATAGTCTTATGAGGACCCAATACACTCATCTCTAACCTATTTTCTCAAATGAGAATTGTATCCATTCATTCTTGAGGCAGGTGTCTCTATAAAAAAATTATAAATCATGAAATACCTAATTTTCTTGTAAATTATTTTAGTATGGTTCATTAAAATGATTTATTTGATATCAAAGTGGATATGTTTTAATATATTCATATTTTTAAAGTGGTTTTTCTTTAAAAAAATTGTACACGCTATGTGTTTGATGAAATGGATTAAAGGTTATTTTGATTATAAAATGGTTTTTTAATCATAGGAGTGGTGATTTTTCACTATTAAAATATTTTATAAATTGTGATCATGGTATTATAGTGGTTTTTGGAAAAAAAAATACCACATTGGGAACCTTTGGTGCATCGGGAAATGGACATATACAACCTTAGTGTGTGTAACACCACTAGGTATTATTTTGTTGATATCAACAAACTGTGGTAGGACTCAATATTGGTAGGATTAATATTATTCTTGCATTAGTGCTTGGTATTACTTTTCATGTTTGAATATGTGTTCCAATATACTGGATCCCAATGTGTTCTTGGTTTTATATATTATGGTACATTACATGTTTGGTTGATCATTTTTTTATCATATGGTGTATCCATGGATGGCCTTTCTTATACTTTCATTATATCACACCTGTACTTGTAATATTCTTGGAATACGTGAATATGAGATGTTTTTATGAAAACCAAATAATTTTTTACAAAAAAAATTATCTTTTGAAATTTGTTTATAAACTAGATTTGTTTTTTAAATCTATAACTAATGGTTTCATAGTATTAGACTTTGTATAGATTATTTAGAAAAATCCTACCAGGATTTATAATCATTCCCTATGTTTCTTTTAGTAATTTATAGATGTGTTTTTCAATACCTGGGTAAAGGGAATGGTTTCTATAGTTCATCAACTTCTCTTGGTTTTCATAAATTTCTTAGTTAGACAGATTGGTGGTGACATATGGTCATAAAGAGACTCATATTTGTATTCTATTATTTTACTTTCATTTTTATCCTTTAGGATTAGTGATGTATGTATCATGGATGTGTACTATTATTCCACTTTGTACTCTATTGGTTTATCTCTATTCAATTATTCATGATACTTATTTGTTTGTTTGGTTGATTTCCACCTTATGGAAGGACATATTAGGTGATGTGTCATGTCAAACCGTGATGGTTCATTATAAAATGGTATCAAATCCAATACCCAACCTAATGTGTAAAGTCACTATGTAGGTTTTGTTCAATTTCTATAGTATATGGGAGTCAGGACCATTGAAATTTAGGTAGTACGTGTGGGAGGGTTCCTATCTAGTACACTTTCGTGTATGAACTCTAGTTAACATGGGTGTTCAATTATTTTTTTCAATCTTGATATGTGTTTTTGGATGTTGTTTAAATGAACTTGATTTTAGGTTTATTTGAAAGAACCTATTCCTTTAAAAAATTCTACGGTTTATAAAATCCATGATTTTTTTAAATCCTTGTTTCTTAAAGGTTATTTTTTTTGGATTCTTGAAGTTGGTATTTTGATTTAGGAATTTTCACTTGAGCTAATAAAATATTTTATTTTTTATTTATTAGAAAATTCCTCCATGAATAGATTTTATAAGTCTAGGAGAGGAATCTGTGAGACAAGTTCCATATAAAAGTCATTTAGTAGACCCTTCTTTAGTAGAATCTATTATCCGTACTATTCAGACTTTTTGTTAGGTAGGTGTTAGAAACTGGGGAATAATGATGGATCGTGGATTCAAATTTTCTAATAATAACCCACACATATTTCATGGTGAAAAGGAACCCAGTAATCTAAAGAGTGAAATAAGTGAATTAAAATGATCTTTCATTTCCTAAAAACTCTAGAGGACTCTAAGTTGGGTTTTTTCCCTTATATTCTTAAAGGAACAGGAATGAAATGGTGGGAATCTATCATGAAATATACGTTAATTAAGGATCTTACCTGGACTTCATTTGTTAAGATCTTTAACTAGTAGTTCTACCATAAAACCATCCAAGTGAAAAAGACCCAAGAATTTCTGACCTTAGAGAAAGGGGATTATTGGGTTTTGGAGTATTTCACCCATTTCACAGAGTTGGTACACCTAGAACCTAATATTATTGCATATGATTACCATAAATCTCTAAGGATTGATATGGGTCTGAGAGGTGATATTTGGTTGATATTGATTATCTTATGAATCCTGACCTTTGTGGAGGTATTCAAAAAAGTGGATATAGATGAGGCAGACATAGATGAGAAAAAAGGTTTAGATAAGGGTAGCCAGTTTTCTTTAGGACTAGTTTCAAGGCCTTATTTTGAATAGTAGTATGTATTTTTCTATTAATTTATAAGGCTTAGTCATACCAAGACTAATTTTATGGAAGATCCTAGGACATGTTACCATTTTATAAAAACTATTCATCTTAGGCACTTTTGTGGAAATATGTCCAAGGTTAGTATATCTAAATCCACTCTCACCAAGGGTATGAAGGTTTATTCTGATGATTCCAAGGGTGGTGGGTTATATACACATGCCAAGGGGAATATTCATGTGGTGAATAAATATTAGGTAGGATCTAATACTGGATGTATTTACATATAAAAGTTTACACCAAAGGAATCTAAGGATGGGTTAGCTACTATTAGAGGTATAGTACTCATTTCTTCCTTTATGGTACTAGTTTTGTTTTATATAAGTGTGACTCATTAATTTATATTTTCAATGTTAATTGATGTTTTGGTATTGTGATCAGAACATATTTTATTCTTGTTATATTTTTTCATGCCTTTGGTAAACTGGTCCAAACAAGGTTTTAAATGTACTATGTGTCGACAATGATAGTTGACTTTGAAGTGGTGTGGGATTTCTTGGTTCTTGATCATTATATATTCAAAATTATTTTTGGAATGGATTATATTATTACTATTAAGGCTGATATCGACTATTATTGTCCTTTATTTTAGTTTATATCTCCTAGTGTAGTCTCATGTGTCTTTTAGGGTGAGTGGGATTCTAGATCTAGGAGAGTGGGTCCTATTATTCCTTTTACTAGAATGATCTCATTTAAGTTGTCAAAGATGTTCCTTGATTCCATTGACTCTCTCTTGAACGTCCCACTCCCAAAAATGGTGAATGCATACCCCCAAGATCTTTCTTTGTGATTTTTCTAGGTTACTATCATAAAGATAGGTCAATTTCACTATTGACCTACTCCCTGGTATGATTTCTATTTCTATTCCATCTTATCACATGGAACCTTTTGAGTTAAAGGAATTTAATTTTCAGATTTTGGATCTTGAGTCTAAGGGATTTATTCATACTAGTGTGTCACATTGATATTTTCCTATTCTCTTCTCAAAGAAGAATAATAGAAGCCTCAGACTTTGTATTGATTATCAAAATCTAAATCAGTTGATCATTAAGAAAAAATACCCCCTTCTAAGTATTTATGATCTCTTTGATCAACTCAGAGGGGCTCATTGATTTTCTAAAATTGGCCTATTGTTGAGGTATCAATAGTTGAGAGTATGAGAATAAGATATACCAAAGACTATGTTTAGGATCTTGTATTGGGATTTTGAGCATTTTGTCATGTCATTAGGTCTCAATAATTATCCTATGGTATTTATGGAATTGATGGTATATATTTTTTATTAGTAGTTGGAATCTTTCATAGTCATGTTTTTGGATGATATTTTGGTGTACTCTAATTCAGAGGAGGACCATATGAATCATTTAGATTTCACCATTAAAATATTGAAGTAACATCACTTGTATTGTAATCTTTCCAAATGTGAATTTTGAATCCAATAAGTAATGTTTTTGGGCCATGTTATATTTGATAGGGGAATATCATTGGATCCTAAAATAATTTGGGAAGTAATGACATGGGAGAAAACCATAAATGTGTTTGAGATTTTGAGATTCTTGGGCTCAACTGGTTATTACAGGTGATTTTTTCAATACTTCTATAAGTTTTAATTTCTGATGATAGTTTTAACCCATAGTGGTGTTCATTTTGAGTAGAAAAAAAAATCAGAGGTATTTTGAGGAACTGAAGAAGAGGTTGACTTCTACTCCAATTTTGATTCTTCTAGAATTGGGTTCAGGATATAATGTTTACTTTTGAGATTTATGTATGGGATTGGGGTGAGTATTGATACAGGTAAAGTATAAGGTAACCTATGGTTGTCTCTAATTACACCTTCATGATAATAATTACCCTACCCATGACCTTGAGTTGGAAACTATGACGCACACTCTAAAAACCTGGAACCACTATCTCTTAGGGGAGTTATTTATGATATATTCTGATCGTAAGTGGCTGAAACATATTTTTACTCAAAGGGATCAGAACTTGAGATAGAGATATTGTTTTTAGTATCTTAAAACTTTCAATTTTAATATTTATTATACACTTAGTAAAGTTAATATGTTCATCGATGCATTGATCAATAAATTACAACTCAATCCTTGAATGAATCGATGGAGGAATGGTATCTAATGATTTTGTTCACTAATATGATCTTAGGAGTGAAAGAGGTCAATGGGTAGGTGTTCTTAGTTTCTGTAAAGGATAAATCATAATTTCATGATCAGGTTCATTATGAACAGGTAATATAAATTGATTTATAGTTTTTTAGTAAAATCCTAAATGGTGGGAGACCTCAGGTGATTGGTCTTGGCCCCCCATGGGTGTTTTTTGTTTCCAAGGTAGGTTGGTCATTCTTATATCTATAAGTAAGTAATTTATGGATAGTGGACACTAGTCTTGTTAGGCTATACACCTTGGGAATACCAAGATATATCATGATTTGAGATCTTGGTATTGGTTTTTGGGGATTAGGTGGTTGATTACATGCTTTGTTTCATAGTGACTTACTTTTTATAGAATTAAGGTAGATCACCAAATACCTACTATTTTTTTCAACCTTTTCCAATTCTGTTATGGAATTAGGATGATTTTTTTTAATTTTACATTGGTTTACCATGGAATCCTACTGGTAAGGATGAAATTTAGGTGATCATTGATTGGATTACAAAATCATCTCATTTCCTCCCTATCAAGAAGATGAGGAATGTGGATAATATCGAGAACTTATACATACGTGAGGTTATAAGGCTTCATGTAGTTACCTCTTTAGTTGTTTTTGATAGGTACCCATGGTTTACATTTATATTTTGGAAAGGTTTACAAGAGGCAATGGGTTCCCATTTGAAATTAATCATAGTATATCATTTTCTGATAGATGGATAGACTGAATGAGCTATTCAGATCTGTGAGGATATTCATTGGGTGTGCATGCTTAATTTTTGTGGTTGATGGGAAAACAATTTTCAGTCGGTTGAATTTTACTATAATAATAGTTATCATGCATCAGTTAAAATGGTGGCCTTATAAGTGTTTTATGGGTGTCCATGTAGATATCACTTGTGATTGATAGGGTTGGTAGATCATTAATTTATTTGACCAATCCTTGTTTAAGAGATAAAAGAGAAATTATAGTTGATATGTAAGGGGGTAGTGAATCCTAAGAATCATTAAAAATCCTATTCATTTCATCTTCATCTCCCAGTAGAGTTTGAGGTTTGTGATTAGGTCTTTCTCAAAGTCTTCCTTCTCTTGTGAAACCATTTTTTAGGTAAGTAGGTTAATTTGACACTGAGTATTGTTGGTCCTTTTGATATAATTGAACAACATGGAAAGGTGTCTTATTGATTGGCATTTTTCCATTCTTGATTTTGATTAAAGACATGTTTCATATTTCCCAAATGAGGAGCTCTCAACCAAACCCTTCTCATTTGATTGAATGGGAATATTTTGATCTTGATATCAACACCATTGTTCTTGAGAAACTAGTTCAGATTATAGATCATCAAGATAAGGTAATACATGGTAAAATAATTCCCTTGGTATATGTAATATAGTAGTGCAGATAAGATATCCATGAGATATGGGAGTGGAAATTTTTGATAAGGAAGTAGTTGCCTTATCTTTTTGTGAGTTCGGAATATTGAGCACTTTTGGGGGATAGAAATCATTTACAGTGGGGATAATACCAACCAAATAATGGGTATTTTTTGGTTTGAACTTGGTTGATCCTTTAGGGAGGTTCCTAGTATTTGGAGGTTGAAAACTAGAATTTTTTGAGAAAATAGGTCAGGAACACAGTTAGTACTAACCATGTGTTATGGAACTATGAGTCCCCACTAGTGTTTTTCATAGTTTGAGCATAGTTAATCAAAATGTGAGGCTCTCCAAGGAAACCATGAAGTTTTATGGGTGTTTATACAAACATGTATCATGGATTGAGCATGGTTTTCCCAAACTATATAACTCTACCCAGGTAGTTATGTGCCTCTAGTTTTCAAAGGAAATATTTCACTCATGATTAGTGCACAATTTGTTAAGTCGTGTGACATAACCATGTTCCCTAATATAAACCTTTAAAAGGATAGAATTTACCTTTGTTACCTTGATCATTTTAATATATAATCACCCATTAATCTCTATTTGGCTTGAACTAAACCTTAACTAGTGCTCTAGAGTCTTTTCCCCTTTTTCCTTGGTGATCTTACTTTGTTCTTGGTGGATATCTTCAAGGTATGTTCCATTTTTTATCTGTTGTCCTCTCATATTCTTAGATAATCACTTGATCTCTTTTCCCATTGTATTTTTAGAACCTAATTGGGTTTTATTTCTATATATAAGGGGTTTCATAGAGAGTTGATGATGTTTATTATGGATCTAGGCTCATGAGGACCCTATCCACTCATTTCTAACCTCAATTCTTAAAGTCAAATTATTTCCATCCATTCTAGAGGAAGTTGTCTCTACAAAAAGGTTCTAATTCATAAAATATATTATGTTCTTATAAATTCCTTAGTATGGTTCATGAAAATGATTTATTTTATTTCAAAGTATATTTTTTCATGATATGTATATTTTAAAATGGGTTTTACTTTAAAAACAGATTTGTGTACACTGTGTGTTCAATGAAATTCCTTAATGGTGATTTTGAATATAAAATAGATTTTCAAGTATGGGAGTGGTTAAGATTCACTATGAAAATGTTTTATAAATTCTGATCATAGATTTCAGATAGTTTTTTGGAAAATATAGAACATTGGGAACCTTGGGTACATTAAGAAATGGACATATGAAACATTAGTGTGTGTAACACCACTAGGGGTTATTTTGTTGATATTGATAGATTGTGGTAGGAATTTATATTGATAGGATTCATGTCATGGTTGTATTAGTTCTTAGTGTTCCTTCTCATGTCCAAGTACATATTCTCATAGGATAGATCCTAAATTGTTATTATTTTTATATATGATTCAATATTTCATGTTTAGTTTCTCAATTATTTATATTATGGTGTATCTATGGATGGTTTTTCTTATGATTTCATGTTATTATAAATGTACTTGTCATATTCCTATTATATGTGAATATGATATGTTTTTATGAAAAACAAAGGATGTTTTAAAAAAAATCTCTTAAAAATTATTTATAAACTGTATTTGTTTTAAATCTAGAACTAATGGTGTCATAGTATTAGACTTTATGTATAATCGTTGGTGATGCCTTACTAGGTTTTTTCCTCACACACTACATTTTACTTTGGGAATTTTTAGATGTAGTTTTGTAGGAATCGAGTAAAGGGAAGGGTGTCACATAGTTCTTTGGATTATTTTGGTCATCATCACCTTCTTGGTGAGATAGATTAGTGGTGATAGATGGTTACATGGAGACTCATCTTTTTCTTCTCTTATTTTAGTTTTAGGTTTTGTCTATGGTCTTAGTGTTATATTTATCATGTATTTTTACTTTTCTTTCCCTTTTTACTCTATTAGTTTATCTTCTTTTAGTTATTCATGAGACTTTTTAGTTTTTTGGTTAATCTCTAACTTATGATGGTCATTCTTGGGTGATGTATCATGTAGACCTAGGTTGGTTTGTTACAAAACCACACCACCTCATAGAAGGACCAATTATTATATAGACTTCTAAATTCACCTAATAATCATTATGTGTCTTTAAAAGATCAAAGATACCCTTAATAATCTTGATCCATTTCCCAAAATCTTGAGGTACAACCAAGCCCTAGGAGGTTGGGTGGTGTTATAGCTGATAGTATCAAGTGAAATCCACTATAGTAGGCCCTCCTTAGTGGAAACCTCTACCTTAAACCAGAATGATGTAGAAAACACTTAAATAAACATGATTTACTATTTGAACCATAGGATAAAATTTTATATCATGTTTATCTCAATCCTTATGGACATCTGGAGGTATGAAAGGAACATTACCCAGTTTAAGAGCATCCTCACCCTGGTCCTTTGGTAGCACTATAGGCCATCGATGTGGAAGCATTATCTAAAATTCCAATCATATTCTTAGAAATACCTTTAACAGATAAAATATTGGAAATACTTAATCAATTAACAGGTACACACACATGAAGACACTAGGAACCACACTTAAAAAGGCTACCCACAACAACTAGTCACAACCCCTTTATGACATACTTAAGTCTTAATCTTTAGTCTCTGGCACATGCATATTATTCATGGTCATAATAATTATAATAATATACATGATCGGGTCAAATTAATTAAATGTCACCAATGATGTATTTGGGAAAACATAAAATATATTATTTTTTGAATTTAATTAATTTAAACCTATATATATCATAGGTAATCAAGCGTATAACATATGAACCTAGATGTCTATCCATGATACATAAACTCACTCAATATTTTTAATTTGTCCATAAGAGAATCCCATAAATCATAATAGAACAATAACACCCAAGAATAGTATGAAACTATAATTACACAACTAATAAAAATCAATCCCAACTCATGGGTGAATCAAAGGTCTACTAAAAAGTGCTATCTAGGCACATGCTTAGCACCACTGCCTAAGTCTCGGTCATCCTATCCAATCTATCAATCCCCAAATAGTAAGTTAAAAGAAAAGGGGATATGATACCATTTTTTTATGTTATATTCTAGATCATTAGGTCTGATCTGAGGGGCCACATGTCCTCATGTGAACCTCCCTATATACAATAGGTTGTCAACTAGTGGTGACGGCCTAAACAGAACCATGGGGATATTATTATCTATAAATCAGATAACTATCAAAAGTAACACAGTAACGGAAGAAATAATAAATGCATGTAATAAAACAATATTGTATAAGGAAAAAAATATCATTATATTCTATATAAAATGGAATAAAATATTGAGTACAACAAGTAAAAATGAGATCACCGCATATAAAATATTGATATATACAATGAACAAAATAATAAAATGATAAAATAAGAATCATTGAAAAGGATCCTAGAGAATGTCTCAGCATCACCCTAATCCCCATCCACCAGAACCTACTCAATATTCTATCATAAGTCCTTTTCCCTTGGTTTGATCCTTGATCATTAAGTCTGCATGTGCATTGAGATCCCCATGTAGGGTGTGAGAATAAACCCAGTAGGATACCACAAATGGGACCTTATCATAAGTGAATAAAGTTTATAATGGTGGATACATTGACTGAACTAAATAAATAAACAATAAATAACACCCACCAGGTCATCGTGCGCTAACCGGACTACCATGAATCCCTATTCATTACTATTTTAGATACATTCTAGAAGAGAATTCTATCAAAATATTATTAGCACATACAACATGTGAACCTCACCTTATCGCTCGGATAATAGCCTCATCAGTCACACCAAGCCATCCTCATGAACTCAACGTAGGTCACATCAATCACACCAACCCATCCCCACACACTTAAATGAGGTCATGTAAATTGCATTGACCCACCCCCACACACTCAATAGATATTGCATCATGTAGAAGGAAACAAGAAACAACATATATAAAAATCTAACATAATTTTGGTAACTCACCATCCAAACCCCTACATAATTTATTAAAATCCATACTAGCCTTAATCGATCTTGAATAGCTACCTCAAGGTCAAATATTCTTGGTTGGCAGGTCACCAATGGAAAAGAAAAAATTCCTTCTTAAAAAACTCATAGACCTATCACTCCCCCTATAAAGGGTATGCCATATCTATAAGTACCCACATAGCCACTTTTATACCACATGATGAAATATCATAGGGATACACATATTCTCGTAGGAAAAATGATACATACATATTTATACAAAATCCATAAAATAGTAAGGACTTATTATCTTGTGATTAAGGTAGCATACTCTCTAAGACACACCCCTTGATTCAATCCCAAACCACTAGATTCCTAAAATCATCCCCACATCCACATATTAAATTTATATAAAGGTAAAAATAGAGAGATGGGGAGGAACTTGGTCTTTTACGACATTAGACTTGATGAGAGGAACCTTACACAATTAGTGGCACTTGAAACACCCAATAAATACAGAGGAGGGATCTAAAAACATCAAGAAGGAGACTATACATACCAAAATCCCTAGTGTGGTTCAAGGGTGATGATGAACAACCAAAATATAGGGTTTAAGGTAAAAATCTAGTCTTGTCCCTAAAAAAACTAATTGTTGGCCTTTCACGATGTGACCCTATAGTCCACACCATAAACAACTACACATAAAATGCTTGCATATCTACCTCAACACGTTCATGATGTAAACATTATTTTCACGCTCTAAATGCTACCAACTATACTATTCCAACTGCATGATCAATTCCTTTCCCAAATATCAATCCTCAATCCACTCTCAACCCCTCAAATGGATTAAAATAACCGAGATAAACATGATTAGGAAAAATAAACTATAAAAAACCATGTAATTATATGGGTGTAATATGGAATGTATTACTTTGGAAGAAATATCACAATTAGTATTTCAAGAGGTTTTCATTTTACAAGTTTTTTTAGATAGAGAAGAGACAACCTGAAACCCCCATCAAGGTGGATTTGGTTTAACATGAGGTTGGTTGTGAGGGGTTCAGTTCTTGAACAAATAACAATATAAGGTCATCATTTTCATTCTTAATGTAAACTCCCAATGGTTTCCTCATCCATAACTTGGTAAGGAAAAACTTTCCAAAGGAAGGTGGTCAATTGGGGTTTTAGACCTAATGACAATAAAGAAATCACATTGGTCAAGAGGGTAGGAGGTCAGGCTCATCATGCCCTTTTAGGGGGAATTGTTGCCTACTTCGGGACTCTATTATATATTTAATTCATGTTTGATAATCTCTTCCTAATCTCAATATGGCACTAATAACCCTAAAAATGACTATAGGTTAAATCCTTTTTATGGGAAAAATAAGGGGATCTAATTAGTGAATCCATCTGTATATTTTCAAGGTTCTTCATCTAATTCCCTATTAATGGGGAGATGTGTATGTGATGAATTAATATAACCAAGTACTTCAGAATTTTCTACCACATAGGTATGTGGTTAATATTTGGAGGAGGTTATTGATCCATTATGAGGCCTCATATGTTTTCTGGTTATTATTGGAATAAAATCCCACATAGTTCAGTAAACCTATGTAGTTTAACATAAGGATATATATGTGGTCTCTAAGGGACTGGGTATTGAAGCTTGGGTCTTGAGGATAAGTCCAACATATCCTAGTTATGGAAAGAATATGAGTTTTAATATTTCATTTGTTTTCTTAGTCCACTAAAGAATGAGGTAGAATGATCAGTCTCATGGGAATGATTGGGTTATGATGGTTGAAATTTCAGAAACATGGAAACAATTACACTAATATGGATTCCCATTTTAGCTCAGGCTTGAGCCTTAGGAAGGTTTCCTATGTATCCTGGTTATCGAAGGAATTAGATTCCTTGTAGTTCAATTGGATAGGGCTTACACATTGACATTTCTCTTATATGTAGAATATATTGTATTATTTTTTTGATCAGGGATTACATACTAAGGTTTTTCTTGACTTTGTAGAGGCTTACAATGAAAATTATATGATTATTAAAACTCTAATATTGCAAAATATCTATGCTCAATGTGAGAAAAAAGGGATAGAAAATGATCAATCTCACTTCTTATATATGTGGGACTTATGCAATAATATATTCCTTCAGAGGTTAATATAGATCTCGAGCCTCAAATAGGAATCCTATGTATCCTGATTATAGCAGGAATCAGACTCATCATAGTTTAGTTGATCAGGGCTTATGCATTGATGTTACCCTTATATGTGGTACATATCATATTATACTGCTCATTAGGGAATACACACTAATATTTCCCTTGACTTTATAGAGTCTTACAATGAAAATGATATGATTATTATAACTCTATAAACCCATGTGAGCTATGCTTGATGTGAGAAACAAGGGATAGAAAATGATCAGTCTCGCTACTTATGGATGTGGAACTTATACTCCGGGACAACCCTTTAAAGGTTAATATAGAGCTTGGGCCTTGGAGAGGCATCCTATGTATCTTTTTATGGTAGGAATCAGAGTCATTGTTGTTCATTTGATCGGGGATTATAAACTAACACTACCCTTATATGCGGGACATATCATATCATGCCTCTCATTAAGGATTACAGACTAACATTTCCCTTATATACCTGGCCTTATTATTTGCATGACATGCATTGATTGTACAATCATCATGTCTTAATTGTCTTCTTTTTATGTCATAGGGTGTATGCCTAACATGTCCAAATACAATTATATTATCCAGTTGACTTGTCTGGAGGACTTCGCATAATCTGAATGGTATGTCTAAAGTTTGTTGCGTGGTCAAGGATGACTTGTCTGGAGGACATCACAAGATCTGGCCAGATGACCCTAGAAGCCATCACATGATCTTGTATGACTTTTCTAGAGGGTGTATCATGATCTATCTAACTTTCCTTGGTGTCATCACAAGAGCTCGTTGACATACTTGGAGGGCATTGTGAGAGTTAATGTGACATATCCCAAAGGGTGTCACGTGTCCTTGATGACATGTATGGAGGGCATTACGAGACTTGGTTGGTTCATCCGAAGGGTGTCATGAGATCCAGTTGACGTGCTTGTGTTCTACCGCGATACTCAGTTGACATGAATTTGTACTACCATATGAGTCAGGAGACATGTTTGAATAACACCACAAGGTTTTTATAGTGAACCTGTAGGGTTTCGCAAGACTTGTGTGGCATGATCATGGGGATCCATGTGACTTTCTTTTTCATTTCCAGTGGACTTCACAAGATCCAAATAGTATTCCAAGGGATTGTTGCGTAACCTAGGTGACATGTCCTTGTGTTGTCGAATGATCTGGGTGGTTCTTGGGAATAGAATGAGGATCATCATATATTTTATTTTCTTAATTATTCCATCTTTAATTATTTTTTCTCTCCTCGATATGGAGAATTCCTTATATTTATTTAGTGTTATCTTATTTTAAGCCTCACGTGATTTAGTAGATATGTGGTATGTTCTTCGTTTATCCTTCCATAAGTCATTCACATGATCTATGAGTGATCATGTTAAACGCCTATGTATGTTTCATGATCTCTTTGGTTATTATCCAATATCTTACCTAATTGGAAACTTTTTGGTTGTGAGATCATCCTCTTTAAGAAATACAATCTAATGCTTGGGTGAACCGATGAAAATTTTCAAGGGTTTTTCCATCTGTCCAAGTTACTGCTCCCAGAGAGTAGTGGTGAATTTTTCATGCTATGGTGGGGGATTTATAGGCCTTTACACATAGATTTTTCACCTATTTTCATAGTTCATAACATGTGAACCTATTTTAGAGTTTGTGGAGGGCCTCTATGTCATGCATCTTTGTGAGTCACTATCATGGATCACTCTGTGGGCATCGCCTAATTTTTAGCGACTGCAAGTCCATCCCATAAAAAACTCCTTTACTGAATTATTTCAAATTAATGGGGATGTTTTTAATCATGAATTCATGCTGAAGAAATTCCATATTGTCATGTTGACATGTGGAAGGGTCATCGCAAGATTAGGGCTCCAATTGAAATGCTTTCTCATGATCTCAAGTGACTTGTTTGGAACCTTTCGTGATACAAGGATGGATCATCAAGGGGTGTTCATGAGATCAATCCATATTTATCATGGGTCTTGTGAGACTATTTTGTGGAAATCCTTAGTGCATTTCATGAATTTCACAACCGTGAGAGGCTCCCACCTTTTCCCTCTTTGTTTAATTTTTTATTTTACAAATCTTGGGAGTCATGAGAGATTGTATGAGTTTTTTCAAAGACAATTATTCTACCTCTTGGTGATGCATTATGTGACCAATAAAGGTTCTGAATCCCTTTTCATAATGATGGTGACATACCAACGAGCT
The DNA here is from genome assembly GCA_963277665.1 of Viscum album. Lineage (NCBI taxonomy): Eukaryota > Viridiplantae > Streptophyta > Magnoliopsida > Santalales > Viscaceae > Viscum > Viscum album. The sequence continues at coordinate 716,073,819 of OY728140.1, read as the reverse complement.
TTCATGAGATGATTCAGACATGTCGCTAAGGGCTTGCGATGTCTTGCGGATTTCCAGGGGCATGTCGCATGATGTTTATGACTGCAATAGAATCCTACTTCCTCCCCTTTTATTTCCTTAGTTTATTTTAAAAATTTTGGGGATATCACAAGTTTTTATGAGTGTTATTTAGGACAATCACTATCTCCATCGGTGATTTGTCACTTGAGTTTTATGAATGCAAGAGGCCTCCACCTTTTGGATATTTTCTTCCTAATTTTTGAGGATTTTTATGGGTTGTCAGGTTCCCTCAGGTTGAAAAACCATGTGACCTAGGGGATATTATCTGGATACTTCCACACGATCACTAGTTATTCGGGTCACCTTCACAAGAGCATAAGTACTTATCGAAGGGAATTCATAGGGCCTTTTGCGGGATATATATTGCTCATGTCTCCTTCACATGACATTATTATAGTCATGTGATCATGTGTCTCTTAGAGGCGTATGCAATCCAAGAGTCTTTCTACACATTATTATTCCTTTGATTTGTAAGGAAATTAATACCCATATCCAATTATTTCTTCTTTTTTGAATTTTTTTATGCTCATTTGGCAGGCGTCAACAAATCCCCCCCAGGAGAGACAACCATGGAGACAAGGACTCAGTTTGGAGGGAAGTAAATGCCTACCTCAGACTTTGGCACTATCGTGAATTAGTATCTTGGTAATATCTTAGTCTATCATATTATGTTTAGTATCCCTTGGGTTCCCTATATATAGGGTAGTGGAGAGAAATTCACTCATCGGCTAGTCATTACTCCAGATCTCTCACCCTGCTTCCATCATGTGTCATCATCACAAGACCATTCCGTAAGACCCGACTGTGAGACCTCATTGTGAGTCCATTCCATGAGAACTATCCCACAAGACCTCTTGTGTTCAGGCACCCACTCAAACCAACTATGAACTATACTTCAGTAATTTTTGAACTTTGGCCATGAAGATTCTCGATCATCTTGAGGGTTTCACAAGATCCATCAGATTGATCATATGATCTTTTGGATATCATGCAACTCATGTGACCATGTCCAGGTGATTTGATCTTGAGTATTCGGATGGGTCATGAGATTGTGAAATTCCCTATGGGTTTATGCGACCTATGAGGTCTTCATGGGTTAGATGGTTTTTGAATATTTTATGTGATTCATGAATGCCTTTGCTAATTCATGTGATTTGCATGATGCTACTGGTTTATTTCTTTTCTTTGACAAGATTTTATTTTATCTTTCTAAAATGAGCCACTTACTTTTATTCTAATGGATTCAAATTCTTTTCAAGTTTTCTCTGTTGTATCTAATCAAAGATCCATGATCTCCAAAAACTACAACTCTAACCCTCGTTATCATGTGAATTCTGATAACAAGGTTCTGGAGATGCTTTACCCATTCAAGATTCAAAATTATCCTTTATTGCATTGGCTTCCTCTATATGATTTCAGCCTGCTAGATGATGTCATCATTCCTCCTTCGGACTTTTATTTGTTATCTTTTTGGGTGTCAAATTCTCTTGATTGTATCTAGATGATGATTGTCAAGGATGAATGATTGGTTGCAGCTCAATCCCAGGGGTTATTTTATATGTTGGAAAACTCTTTCTTGGGTTCATATGGCTATGATTTTTCTCATCAGCCTATTTCTCATTGTTATTCGACTATATTCATCACCTATCTGAAAAAACCCAAGTGTTGGATATAGATTTAAATTTGATCTCCATCTAGGTAATAATTTCTCTAATGAATGGGTGTCACTCTTCTGGGTCAGGAAAAGCTGTATAGAGTTCACTGACTAGTTATTTAGGGTTCATCTTTATGAAGCCATGTGGATTTCCCAATTTATTGTCTATCTTCAACCTGATCTTCTTTGAGAACTAATCATCCATCGGTGCCCTAGAACCAACACATTCCATTTGTCCCATGGGGAAGTGGTAATCATCCCATGATACATCTACCAACTTGGTTGGATTCCCCCTCTCGAAAAGATGTATGATGAGTTCCTCCCTACTACAGATGTTTGGGATAACCCTTTGCAAACTCTAGTCCTGGAGAGATACATTCTCACCATTGTGAAAGAGAATATGAGGAAGGAGTTGATGATTTTATCTCTTATCTCCTTCAAATACTGGATTAATATTTTTCTTTGTTGTAGTGGGGTCAATACAACTATTATATGCCCTTATCAGTACCCTTACCAACAATTTTGCGATAGTGTCAGCTCATATTGGTCAATTTTGGAAGCTAGGGATTATAATTCATATGGATACCAAATAAAATTGGATATATCTATGAGACTTGGGCTAGTGGAATTTATGTCCATGTTTTTTAATGGATGGATTTTCCCAGGTAAGGATAGGCATTCAGGGATCTATGTTAGCATGCTAGTGATGGAGGCATAGTTATTGGTAGGATAGCAGGTTAATTTTTCTATGAAAATACTTACATTCCTTTACCAACTCCTAGGGTACATTCAACAAATAATCATACCCTACATGATTAGTGGTTCTTTTCTAGTTTTTATTTGGCTAGATATGGGAACATTTCCATTGTCATGAATACTAAAATTCCACTAAGATCCATGATGATTATCTCATCCCAGACTGCTAAACATATTTAGGGTTGGGGATATGTCACTAATCTCTGATGAGGTTACAAATTCATTAATCCAGTCCAATATTTTTATTCCACCCCTTACTTCACACCGACTAGGCCGATTATTGATAATGGCAGTGGATCTCTCAAATAGAGGTCAAATAAGATCTTTATTTAGGATGGGGTTATTATAGCTAGGGTGTATGAGCTGATCATATATAAGTCATATACATATTGTTGGTTTTATCATCAGTTTGGTTATACCCAAAGGGTATCCCCTCTTCCTTTGGTTGGCATATGAGCATAGTGAAACCCTAGGATCATCCAACAATTTTGGATGATGTTGGCGCGTAAAGACACTGATGGTGAGATCGTTCTTCTTCCCACTGGTGCTCCCACCTTTCTTACCCAGGATTATGCCTAGGATTGGGTGGTATCCTACCCAGGGGGTGTGTTTAGATGACTAGTTCATCATGTGGATAGACTATTTTCGTCACCAACCCCTCTTTCCATGGCAACGATGGTGTTGATTGAAGACTTGGGCGAGACTTTGAGGAAGTTCCCTTGTCTTGAAAATGACCATCCCAATAGTGGGAGAGAATTAATTGGGGAAATCATCCCTCTAAAAAAAGAAATGGGTGATGCCTCTATTGAGGTGGAGATATGTGGAAAGTAAAATATAAGCATTCGATTACCCTAAAAAAAATTCACCACCTAACAAACATATTCTCATTGTGAGGAGATGTGAAAAATCATTACTCTAACTTTTTCCTGAACTGAGGGGGTCAAAGAGCATTGATTGGATTTTACTAGGGCTACAAAGTAGACCTTATGAGCTTTATGCCTTATTTATTTACACCCTAATGTTTTCCATAAACTCCACAGATGAATATTTTAGCAAGCGGAGACTTGACTTTTTTTTAGGACACCCATTTTGGGATTTCTACTTGACAAGTTTTTTGAATATTTTTCTAGTAGTTTAAGGTCTTTCAATTTGGACCATTATAGGATAGAATTTATGGTCGTAAAAATTTGACCAAATTGTAGGTAGATTAAGGTCATGACGCACATAAACCTAATATGAGGGGTGATATATAAGATCCTAATTAGGATACCAAGGGTCAAGAGTACCCCAACATCCTTATGAGAGGAAGATGGAAATGTTGTAAATCATGGATAGAGGTTCTCAGGTCATATGTAATGATATGAGATAATCATTCTAGGAGTATTTCATATCACACTGAGGTATTGAGTTTTTTCACAGTGATGTCAAGGCTAATAAGGGTTGGAAATCCCTTTTTGCAGAGTGATGCATTTGGTTGACGACCATAGGCACATATGAAATAGCCATATGCATACATGAATATTCAAAAAAAGGGTCCCTTGAAATTGGGTATCTTTTACAAAGGTCATGGAAGGTTTTGGTAACCCAAGTCACTCAATATATAAAGTATAATTTATGGATTAAGGTTCTTTAAAAGATGGTGTAAGCACCCTATACTCTGGCTGACTGGGGTAAGGCTCTGATGGTCTTTTGATAAGGAATAAAAAATGGGTGATGGTCTACATAGTTTATTTTCATGCAGTGGGGATGTATTTGTCTCTGTGCAGTTTAATGTCATTTGGTAAGAAAATTTTCAATGAAGTTTATCATCATGTGGTAAGGATGTTTTTGTTATGCATTTTTAATGTCATGTGAATAGAATTTTTTCCTTACAGTTTAGCGTCTTTCAGAGAGGATGTGGGAACCAATGTGAATTTTTTCCCTAATATATTTCATGTAGAAACAAGACATACATAGATATGGACCATAAATAGGAAAAATTAGTTTGTATGAATCGACCCCTATGCAGTTGGGGTATATTGTTTTGTCAGTTATTGTAGATGGTCACAGGATTGGAGATCCGGGTGTCACTATGTATCATGTGATGATATGAATCAAGTTACACATAGTTATTTAAGGAGAAACTCTCTATATATTTCTAACCAATACACATGGGTGGGAATTATTTCTATTTATTATTGTAGCTAGGCCTGGGATTATAGATTCAGGAATTTCTATGTTTCTTGTGATGACAGGAATCAAGCCACACATAGTTCTTGAGGAACCGTGTAGTTTAATTTCATGTGGAAAGGAAATAAGCTTCTCAGTGTGAAAATGGGGATTTTGGATGGACCCAAAGATAGAAATTCAGGTGTCACTATGTATCATATGGTAATAGGAATCAATCCATATGTAGTTCTTGATGAAGGACCTTCCTATGAAATCTTGGCCTATACATAGAGAGGGTGTATTTTATATTTTTTGTAACTGGACCTAAGATGTGAAGATCTAGGCATCACTATGTATCATGTGATTTCAAGAATCAATTCACACATAGTTCTTAAATGGAGGTGTGGTAAGAGGCCAACACCAAAAACGGTGGTCCTCTCGGGCAAGGTCCATGGGGATGTTCAACTTGATAGCACTCTAGAAAAATCAACCATGTAGTTTAACATCATGTGGTGAATAATCAAGGTATGCCTTTTATAGTCTTTCATTCAGTACCATGATGATCCTATAGTGAGATCATATGACTTTTCTGTGTGGGGAAGACCTTACTGAAGTTTCTAAGCTCATGTGATCTGTGCTCAGTGTGAGAAATAAGGAATGGGGAGGGTTATTATCACCATGAAAATGTTGTTAAGGATAGTACAATGTAATTTTTTATCATGTGGTGGCTAGACCAAGATACAGGATCAATGCATCCCTATGTATCTCATTACACTACGACAAAAAAGGCATTTAGCGGCAGTTTGCTTTTATGTTTCGCGGCGGTTTAAACCGCCGCTAAATAGATTGGCGGCGGTTTTGAAAAACCGCTGCGAAATCATGCGTCGGAAAACTATTCGCAGCGGTTTTTAAAACCGTCGCAGAACGTTTCGCGACGATTTTTTAGCGGCGGTTTTTTTATTTATTTTATTTTTTTTAATTTTTTAATTAATTTATTAATATATTTATTTGTTTGTTTGTTTGTTTGTTTGTTTTATTTTATTTATTTCGTATTTATTTTAATTATTTATTTATTTATTTATTTATTTAGTTATTTATTTTATTTTATTTATTTATTTATTTATTTATTTATTTCTTTTATTTCTTTTATTTCGTATTTATTTCATATTTATTTTATTTATTTCATATTTATTATATTTATTTTATTTATTTCATATTTATTATATTTATTTTGTATTTATTTTATTTATTTTGTATTTATTTATTTTATTTATTTATTTATTTATTTATTTTATTTATTTCATATTTTATTTATTTATTTCGTATTACTTTATTTATCCATGCATGCACATGCCCATGCACATGCCCATGCAATATAAAGAAATACTGCGTTTGGTGAGATTTGAACCCCTAACCTCTTGCATATTTTCCAAAGACTTTACCACTCCAGTAAGCTCGTCATGTGGTTAATAAACATAATTTAATATACTTATATATATTAATTGAAAAAACAAATAATACATAAATAATAGATATAAACTCAATAATAATAAATAATAAATAATAAATAATAAATAATATATAATAAATAATAAATAATAAATAATAAACAATAAATAATAAACAATAAATAATAAACAATAAATAATAGTAAATAATAAATAATAAATAATAAATAATAAATAATAAATAATAAGTAATAACTAATAAATAGTAAATAATAATTAATAAATAATAATTAATAATTAATAAATAATAAATAATAAATAAATATAAATAATAAATAATAAATAATAAATAATAAATAATAAATAAATATTAAATAATAAATAATAAATAATAAATAAATATAAATAATAAATAATAAATAATAAATAATAAATAATAAATAATAAATAAATATGAATAATAAATAATAAATAATAAATAAATATAAATAATAAATAATAAATAATAAATAATAAGTAATAAGTAATAAGTAATAAATAATAAATAATAAATAATAAATAATAAATAATAAATAAATTTTAATATAAATAATAAATAACAAATAATAAGTAATAAATAATAAATAATAAATAATAAATAAATATAAATAGTAAATAATAAATAATAAATAATAAATAAATATAAATAATAAATAGTAAATAATAAATAATAAATAATAAAGAAATATAAATAGTAAATAATAAATAATAAATAATAAATAAATATAAATATTAAATATTAAATATTAAATATTAAATAAATATAAATAATAAATAAATATAAATAATAAATAATAAATAATATCTAATAAATAATAAATAATAAATAATAAATAATAAATAATAAATAATAAATAAATATAAATAATCAATAATCAATAATAAATAATAAATAAATATAAATAGTGAATAATAAATAATATATAAATATAAATAATAAATAATAAATAATAAATAATAAATAATAAATAATAAATATAAATAATAAATATAAATAATAAATAATAAATAATAAATAATAAATAATAAATAATAAATAATAAATAAATATAAATAGTAAATAATAAATAATAAATAAATATAAATAATAAATAATAAATAATAAATAATAAATAATAAATAATAAATATAAATAATAAATAATAAGTAATAAATAATAAATAATAAATAATAAATAATAAATAATAAATAATAAATAAATATAAATAATAAATAATAAATAATAAATAATAAATAATAAATAATATAAATAGTAAATAATAAATAATAAATAAATAATAAATAATAAATAATAAATAATAAGTAATAAGTAATAAATAATAAGTAATAAATAATAAAAATAAATAATAAATAATAAATAATAAATAAATATAAATAATAAATAGTAAATAAATATAAATAATAAATAATAAATAATAAATAATAAATAACAAGTAACAAATAATAGATAATAAATAAATTAAAGTATATTATAAATAATAAATAATAAATAATAAAGGAAACACATGAAAATGTATGAAAAGATGTGATAAGGGATGGAAAATCATGAAAACGTATGAAAATGGATGGAGAAGCATATGAAGAATGAGACATTAGAAAGAATGAAAACGCATGAAAACTCATGACAACTCTGGAAAACCCCTTAATAATTTAACATAATCATCATAATAACCCACGAAAAACCATTGATAAAGATAACAAGTCATGGAAACCCAAATAAACAGTAATAAATGGAGCAACCGTTAAAACCCGTCAAAACTATCATAAAGTGACAAAAACATTGGACTCACATTAACAGAGATAACTTATGATCCGAGAGTCCGTTTTAGATCCGAGACCTGTCAAATCAAAGATCCTGAAACGATCTTCGACCTGATAGGTGAAAGAGTCTGAATGGACAGGCAGATCAGAAGTTATGACCATTTAAAAAAAAGCTGACGGGGAACGGGTGCTAGAAACGAGGCATCAAAAAACATAACAAACCCAATACCCACTAAAAAGGCCATAACTTATGATCCATGAGTGTATGTGGGTTCCATGACCAGTCAAACTGAAGCTCATGGAACGAGATATGATCTGGCAGGTGGAGGAGTCCGAACTGATACGCGGATCGAAAGTTAGGTCTGTTTGAAGACAAGTTTGACAGGACACCGGTGACGAAAACGGGGTTTCGGAGGTCTTCAGAGGGGTTTTGGGGGTTGAAAAACACAACAGAATCTTACTTTGTCTGAATTGGTGTGTATCTCTCTTCACTGGCTTCGATTTGATATGTGGTAGAGCCCAAACGGACACCCAGAGCGAAAGTTATGACTATTTGAAGTTGGAGAACTTTTTTTAACTTTCTTATAACTCTCATATCTTCTGTACCTTAGACCGTCTCACGATTTTGATTATACGTACCTCTAGATCTCTTCATGAGCTTTGATTTGACTGGTCGTGGCGCTCCAACGGACACCCGGATCAAAAGTTATCATCGTTTTAGTGATTTCAAGGTTTCTCATGTTTTTTTTTATTTTCTTGCTTTCACTTCACAGCGGTTTACCCCAACCGCCGCTATTTCGCGGAGATTTTTTAAAAAACCGCCGCTATTCATCGAAAAAAAAAATAAGGCATTTCGCGGCGGTTTTAAAAACCGCCGCGAAAAAACCACCGGTAAACAGCCGTTTTCCTGTAGTGTTAAAAATGATAATTAATCCATGCTTTGTTCTATAAAACATGTGCAGGTTAATGTCATGTGGAAAGGAAATTAGTCATACAGTTTAACATCTTGAGGTAAGTACATGGATCACCCTACATGAAGGAAAATGAAGGTTGGGGTTGGTCCCAAGACTAGAGGTCTAAGCGTCACTATGTATCCTGTAATGGAAGGAATCAAGCCACATGTAGTTCTTGGATGAAGATATTCCCTATGTGGAGTTAAATATCACACGGGGGTAGTAGGGACATTTCATCATTCCTTCACACAGATATAGCTTGTATGCGGTGATTCATTAGTGACATGATGCTTTACATGCAGTTTAACATCATTTGGTAAGGACATGTTCGGTACAGTTTAGTGTCATGTGGTTAGGATGTGAGACACTATGCAATTTATCATCTTTCTGTGAGGATTATTTCTATACAATTTAATGTCATGTAACCAAATTAAGTTCCATACAGTTTAACGTCGTTTTATTAGGATGATCTATCATGCAGTGGTTGGCCTATGATTTAGGATCAAGACATCCCTATGCATCTCATTGAGAATTAGAATCAAGACTTATATAGTTCTATAAATCCTGTAAAGTTTAATGTTATACAGTGAGGAAATCATCCATGCAATTTAATTCCATGTGGTGAGGATGTGGTTGTATAGTTTAACATCATGAAACCAAGATGAGATCGTATAGTTTAATATCATGCAACTAGGATAAGGTCATACAGTTTATCATCATGTAACTAGGACGATATCGTATAGTTTATAATCATGTAACTAGAATAAGATGTTCTTAATGATAGTTATGAAAATTATTTCTTGAGAAATATCACATTGGTGGGGGTGATATGTTCCTTATCCATTGTGTCCAATGAGTAAGATTTATTATGATATACTTTATGTATGATGTAAGACCCTTCCCATTTGGGTTATAACTTTATAGGTTTCCTCCCTGGTATTATTGGGGTTCTGAGATCCAATACCAGTTCTCCATAGAGGTATGAACAGAGGAAAAACTTTTTATTAAAGTCTCATGTGATCCAATTCTAATGGATTTCAAGGTTTTTCAATGTACACAACTTGTTCTCATTGAGATGCTTCAATTCATCCAGTTTCTTTTGTGATTATTCATAATTTGAGTGTTGCTCGTAGATGGCTATTCGGATCAAAGGTAGTTGGAATTATATGGGTAACACTACCTCAGTCCCTTACACTAATTAGTATAGTGTTTCTTATGTAATAGTATGTTTAGTTGTACGGTAGGCCCATAAAGTATGGATGATCTTGTCTGGTCAGGATTTTTTATCCTTGTTCACTGTATTCTAGAGTTTATTTGATAAAGTCTTACTGACGGACTCTATCTTTTAATTTTTCAATGCATGATATTGAGATGAGTGATTGGATTCTATATTTTACTTATGGTATAGTTTATTAAACTCTATAGAATATAATTTGGTGTTTTTTCATCAATATTGTGTGAGGGACCCCGAAACTAGTGATGATATGGTACATTACAAAGTTGACGTTATTCTTCATCCCAACTCCTTTTAGGGATATTTCCTCATCCCATTTGGAAAATAAATTGGTGTAAGTAAAGATTTACTTGAAATACTTATTTTTGGATGGGGGATATGGACCCATGACATATATTCCCCAAATAGAAAATAGAAAAGAATATTTAGCTATATTTATTAATTCTGGTGGTTGATGGATAATTTTTTCTTGGATTTAGCATGCATGAAATTTCTTGGTAAACTCCATATAGTTCTGTATCATGGTTTTCTAGTAGTAGACCAGCCTCCCAATTTAGTGGGAGAGCCTAGTCCCAGACTAATGGGAACTGTAGGAGCCTGCATATACTTCTTCCATGACGGTGGGAATCTCTCTTTCTGTTATGCATCGGAGGATGATTCCATAAAATCCTTTATTTTTTATATATTTTTTCTTATTTGGAAAATTTTTCAAGTTGAATTTCACTAAAAAGCATTGAATTTTTTCCCTCCTGGCTCAGTCTTTCAGGAGATATCCATTTTGGAGATAACTGATTATGGGCTCCATCCATCCATGGGTGGATACCTATTCATCATGCTCTGGGGCAGTGTTGAAAATATTTATTTCTTCCATATCGTCTATGATGATTAATAATACCATTCATCATTTCATGATACAGATGATTTATTCCTATTAATTAGGGTCATTTAGAATTGTGGATGAATTATCCAATGTGTTAATGTAATCATACTTTGATCAAGGAACATGATACAATGTGGGTTCAAAAGAAAATTCTGCCATCAGTCCCCTAACATAACTTGTGAGAGGGGCCAATTCTTTCTTTTTGATTTCATATTTTCTATTGATATACTTTATCATGAGTTCTAAATCTCCTTTGATATTCAGGTAGGCTATATACAGTTGTAGGGCTAGTTCCAAGATGGTGATGAGGGCTTGGTATTTTTCCTCATTATTTGTGCATCCTTCGGATAGTGAGAAATATTAGGGAAAAACTTCTTTGTCTGGAGAGACAAATAAAATCCCTAAGCCAACCCGATTGAGCTTTGGGTTTTCCATACTTTTTCTTATAGGACTTAGGTAAGCACTATAAAAATACATATCCCATGTTCATAGAGTTTTATGGGCATAGAATGCCTCCTAATCTGGAATCTCGGTGTCCACTGGTGTATTCTCTAAACCAAGATGTTCTTTTAGGAAATTTTCCAAGTCTTACCCTTTCACCAATTTCTATAATACAACCCATATGTCTAATTATTACATAATGACTACCTATTAGTCCAAGAAATTGGTCAATATAGGATTTCCAAGGATGTACTTGAGCAAATCAATATGATAGACTATATGCACTTCGTGGTGATTCAAGTAATGCCTCGACTTTTTCATTGTGAAGATGAGTGCAAGGCAGTTCTTCTTGACATCATAGTATCAGGTCTCAGTACCTAGAATAGTTCATATGAGGTATTAGAGACTATTTTCTCTCCCTGTATCATTTTTCTATCTGAGGAGGGAACCTAGTGAGTGTTTCATGGTGACCACATATAAGATGAGTGGCCCCCCTTCCACTTGAGGCATCAGAACTAGTGGGTGTAGTAAATACTGCTTGATACTTTCAAAATCTTTTTGGCAGTCATCAACCCATTGATAGGAGATTCCCTTCTTCATTATACTACTAAAGGGGAGATCCTTGATGGCAAAGTCATCTATGAAATTCCAAATGTAGGTGAGGTGCCCTTATATCCCCTCAGTTCTTTGAGATTTTTGTGGGTGAAATTGCTAAAATAGAACTACTCTTCTCTAGGTCAATATTGATGTTGTGGTGGCATTCCAAAAAGCTAATTAAATTCCCTATTATTACCCTAAAAGTAAATTTTAGTGGATTCATCTTTAGACTATATTTTTTCATCTTATTGAAGATTGGTTGGAGATCTGTGAACTGATCACATCACTGTTGGGATTTGAATACTAGGTCATCGATGTAGCATTACACTATCCTTCCTATGAATGGATTAAATATATGGTTCATGGCGCATTGATATATTTCCCTAGCATTATTTAAGCCAAAGGGCGTGACTTGATATAAAAATGTCCCTTGGGGTGCTCTGAAGGTATTAGCTTCTTCATCTTCAAGGGACATCTTTATTTGATTATACCCTAAATACCCATCCATGAAGAAAAGGGCTTTGAATCCAGAAGTTGCATCAATCAATAGTTATGTGATCGGAAATGGGAAATCATCCTTTGGGAAGTGTCGATTAAGGTATCTAAAATCGATGTAGACCCTAATCTACACATTATTTTTCTTAATGGGGATGATGTTGTAAAGCCATCTTGGGTATTTCACTTCCCATAAAAAGTTGGTTTTGATCAATTTTTCAACATTCACCTCTACATTGGTGGAATGGGAGGGGTTCATTCTTCTTGATGACTACTTGAAGACTCAATGCTCATTGGGTATACTGAGATGGTGCGTACCCACATCTAGATTTGTTCTTGGGATTTATTTACAGTTACAATCACATATTGAGGTTTCTTGATAAATTTGATGTACATATCTTTCTCTTTGAGGGGTATGGCAGCACTAATCAGTGTAGGTCTTGGGTTTTCTTCTATTCCCAGATTTATTTATCTAATATCATCAATGTTGGTGGATACAACTTCCTAAAATATGGGAGGTACATTCATGAGATCATCCTAACCTTCCTCCACTTCTGAGTCTGTGGAGAAATTTTCAAATGAAGCTGGAAATCTGGGGGCTTATCTATCACTATTGAGGTGAGAGGGGCCATGAGAAGAGATATTATTATCCCCTAATTAATGATTCATTGTACATAGATGTAAAATATGATAATTTTATACACTTTCACTAAGGATATGAGGAGCTTGGATCTCTAGGACTAGGTCTATTACCTTAACAAGATTTAAGGGAAGAAGATAGTCACTGTCGAGCATGCTCCAGGAATTTGTAGGGGTGGTCCTCAAGACCTTAGGGCCTGAAACCTATATATCATCATCTACCATTAGTTTTTTTCCTCCCCTCTTATAAAAATATTCTTCAGCATGAGTGGCTCTATAAGTCTCTAAGGGGGTATTATCACCATGTAGTGTGTTGACCTTTCCATTGATGGGGTATTTCATACATTGATGTAATGTTGAAGGTACTACCATATGGATATAGAGACAAGGCCTTCTAAGAATGACATGGTATGTTGTGTATTGATAGATAACCATAAAATTAGTGTCATATGTGAGATCCCCAAACTAAGAATTGAGTTATATCTTCTCAATAGTTCTTTAATCACGCTTATCATACCCTTGAATAGTCAGCTTTTAGGGAGATAAGTCCCCTTCTCTATATCCTAAACATCGGACAGTCTGAACCAGGATGATATTTATCCCATAAACATTATCAATCAAATAAATTTGGATGTTGACATTATTTATTCTTCCTAAAACATATATGTAGCCTGATGTTTCCTTGGATGACCTCTTCCTGGTCATGTTCTATGAATGAGATAGAAACATGGAATGTTGCTGACATGGTCTCCATTTGATAGACCTAAGTTGTAGTGACTTCTATCTCAAATTATTTTGGGATTTTGATGGATTTAATGATTTAATCTCTGAGTTATTTTGAAATATGGAGTGACTCAAGTATTGATATCTTGGTTGGGACAACCTCCATCTGCTTCAAAATGTCATAATTTTGTGCCATAGGTCAGAGTTTCCAAAGGTGGATTTTCTCCTACACATGTGGCTCAAACTATGAGTCATTTGAGTTAGATGGTCCTAGTGATTGTGTATAGGTTTTGGGAGAATCTAATACCAGTGGAGCAGGTCATATTGGCATTCCCTATTTCCTGTACTAATTGAATAATCATACCCCTTCTAGGAAGTCATGCAAGAAAATTGGGTGTGGACAACCACTAGAAGGTTCTGAGATACCTCCATGTCTTTTCAAGGATAACTAAAGTGTATCCACATTATTTTTAGGTGAATATATGTCCTCCATGTGGAAACGACCAAAATATTGGGTGTGACCACACCCGTGTTGTCCCTTGTATCCTCGGTTCTTGCGCAAGTGGCCTCTCATTCCCCGGTTATGTGTGAGAAACTTGTATTCTGAGGCATATTAATAATCGTATAATGGGTCTACCTAGTGTACCATGTTGGAATAACCAAATATGATCTCTTTTTTTATGAGGGTTTTATTTTGTGGGGTATTGTCCATTCTTCGGACATTGTAGGGAAGAAATATACAAGAGTCATAGCTTGCATTAGAGAACAATACAACTCCTCATATTTTGTTTCTTTCTACTTTTGGTGGTCACACTTACCTTTTAGAGGTATATCTAATATTACCTCCCTGGGTTTTGGAGCTATTTTGGGCTTGAATAGTTGTTATATTAGGGTGTTATGAGCTTAATTAATTGTTTTTCAAGTCATCGAGTTATTTAACTTCTACTCATCCCTGGTTATAACTTTTTTAAAACCAACATATTATTATAACTAGGAAATGGTTATGCAGACCACCTAATTTGAGAAGTTATCTAACACCACTTATCTATAATTGACCATACCTTGAAGTAAATCTTTGAAGATGAATTAGTCTTGGATATTATAACCCTGCCTTCTATGGAAAGGGTAGTTGTCAGGACGGTCAGTGAGGTTGTCCTCATCGAGCTTCCTGGGTTGTGTTAGCTTGACTAGGTTATTATCCATGGATACCATGAAATAACTGGAATCTTGTTCATTTCGGAAGGATTATTCTTTATTCATCCATTCCTCAAATCCTGGGTGACCCTAATTTCTATATGCTTCTAGCTGAGGGTGATTTTGTGGTTATCTCCACTCGACAGAAGGTGCTGGGCTGTTTAGGACATGCTTGGGTGTTTGTATGGGAATTGATGTTGTCTTGAGAGTGATAGTTATGGATTCTATTTTGACTATAATTTTCCTCTATACTAAGGGAATGAGTCAAGACTTGGATTGGGTTCGCTAAATGGAATCCTCAAGAAATTTTTCCATTTATATGAACTCAAAAAACCCACCTAGATACCTTATTGGGATCAGAGGTGTCTGCAACTCATCCTAGATATTTTTACCATAGATTATTAGTATTTTATCCTTTGAGAGAGGGATACTAAGTTAATAGGTTAAACCTTTCCATATTTTTATGAATTTAAATACCCTATCATTTTATCATTGCTTATAGTTCGTTTGGTCGAAATTTTTTGTTTTCATCAATATGGGGATGAACTGACAAAGGAACTAATGATGAAGATCTTACCATCCTAAAAAAATCCTACTGGTAGACTATTGTACCAAACAAAGGTTGTCCCTATTAGATTTTTCAAAAAACACCTCATATTGGTTGCCTCCTTTTGATCTCAAGGACCCATCATCAGCTCGCATTACAATAAGAAGTGTGTGAGATGTTTTTTGGGGTTGTCGTCACCATCAAAGGTAAAGAAGGTTGGATTTTTGAAATTGGGTGGATGAAAAGTGTCATCCACCCATTTGAAATATGGATTTCTATCAGGATGCACAGATGCACATCACCCTTAAATAGTTTCCATTCGAGTATCCAGGGACTCAATGATTTTAAGTGGATTTGGGGGTACTACTATCTAATCCACCTCCCATCAATAGGGATTAGGTGGGGTCGATGAGGTGGACCCACCTTCATCTCCTTCTAATTATTTATTATTCCTAAGAATGAATGATCACCCTAGAGGGGGATATGTTATCACTATAATGGAGGGAATCCATAATAATTTTTGACTTCCTCATCTATATAGACTGGATGCCTGAATCCAAAGCCAGTCTGACACTCATTCTTTCTAGATGATTGGATGTGGGGGATAATATTCATCTATTCCTAAAGAAGATACCCAAAGGGAATATTTCCCCTGAGTATCTCCTCATTAAGTCATCTGAGAGTTTTTATCTCACTCTCATATTGTGACAAATGTTCCCCCATAGAAGGAACTTCAACTCTTCCGGGTGGTGATTGGTATGTAGCCATACCTTTCCATTTTTCTTTGGTATTATTTAACTATAGAGGTGGAAAATCGATATTCAAAGGTGTTATATTTTAAAGCCTTCTCTAGTTTTGGGTTCATGCATCCTCATCTAGTTCATCCAAATCACCCTCCTCTCATAGTAGGTTTTCTATGTTTTGGTCCTCTATATTTTCATATTGATCCACAATTTCTATCATATTGATAGTGATGAGATTCACAGAGGCATATCGGGAAATATTTTTTGTTCCATTACTTTTAATGCAACAACATGATTCTGTATTTCTTTCATCAAGGTATGTGTTTCAACCCTTGAACATATTGGTTCATTTTTTCTTGTGACCCCAACAGGGTTTGATCACCTTTTTTATATGTTTCTCTTATCCTAGCCAATGATTAATGACCTTGAGGGAGTTTCCTATCATGATCGTCGAACAGACCTAGAATAGAATAGGTTTTTCTTGCGATGGGAGGAACGGATGGGCTAATAACCATTGATTTTTACCTCCCAAACTAGAGAATACTTATACTCTCTGTAATGATGATGGTGATGATGAAAATGCCAGCAGTCGTATGGGATGGTTGTTATTCAAGGCTATAATTGGCACTTACTAATCCTTTTTTTGAGGATCTAATGATTACATTAAGGAATTTAATGATTCTTTAGGTGGACATTGAGATATAAATTCCCCTATCCTGGTGGGATGGTGTTGATATAGATTCACCAATGATTTCCCTAGGACCCTCTCAGGGGATTATGAACTTGGTGATGGTGATTGAGATATAAATTCTCCCAGCCAAATGGGTTGGGGTTTGTTTTCAGTTGTTGCTGATATGTCTTGAATCCTCCCAAGAATTGACGATATAAGAGGTAGAGGTGGTGGTATATATTCTACTGGATCAATTATCTAGGTCATCTTCTGAACATCTATTATATCAACTACTACTACGTCTTATTTCATGCAGCACAGTTTTGCTCGCATAGGAGCTAGGTGCTATGGAAGCCCGTGATGGGAGTCATTTTCTACTGGATGTCATTAGGTTGATTACAACTTTGGATTCTATGTCTGAAATTAATTCTCATTTCTTTGAGGGGGAATTTCAAAGACTTTTTAGCTATCCTCTCCCTCCATTCGTGATGTCTGGGAATCGTTGAAGTGGGGTAATTATGTTGTAGTGACCAACTGGCACATGAATTACCCAATAATCTAATTTATCTTGAGGATATGACATTGTAGGATGTTGAATCTAAATGGTTCTACTATTATAGGGACATAGTGAAGTGTAATGAACTATATTTTTCCCATCCTAGGATATGAACATATGCTAACACTTGGGAAATCATTCAGCGGAGGGTTGTCGTGGTGTGATGATAAACATTGCGTTATCATTTTTCATACTCTTTTAATCCTAGGTTATAGACCATGGAAAAGGTTTCCTTACCCAGATGATAATAGAGTGTATTGATGAGCTAAAGGTTATACTTGTATCTTGTATAGGGTTGATTTCTAGCCTTCAATTGCTGATGAGTTGCCCACATATTTTGGCATAGATAAGGCATGAACTCCTTTTCTAGATCATCTGGGACCTCATATGAAGAAGTGGAGAGGGGCCATAATATAATGGAAAGATTTTTTCTGGATAACTCTCTCCGTATTTTAATTTCATCCTCCTCTTTATTATACTTACATGCCTCCATCCGGTCAGACCATAGAAGATGCTTCTAAGGGTTGCCTACTAACTGGAGTAGAGTGCTAGTGGAATTTGATGGGTAACTATATATGGTTGAACCCAATTTTTCAAGAAACTATATATATTAAGGCATTGAAGTTGTGGACACCTCTATATATGAAGGTTTCTCAGAGGTATGATTTCTTTATCCATGAGAGATATCATCGGGGGGAGATTGAGCATGGTGGGTGTTAGAAGTAGAGTTCATGCAATCTATATCTACACTACCATGAGTAGGACTATCATGGTAATGATCATCTTATTATTTGGTTAAAGAGTTGATGGACCCTTTAGGTGTTTAGAATTTTTCTCAAATTACCTCAAGGACACTGCCATTGATCATATTAAGAATATGGGTCTTGATCTAAGTTGTGGCTGGAATATACCCAACTTCATTTTTAGATTGTGCATGGATATGATCCTGTTGTATAAAGTTTTACAAGAATTTCTTATAACTATATGGTTTGATGGGAATATGTGACCATAGCTGAGAAGCCTCTAGAATATACTAATGAGCTAGGTCGTTACTGACAGTAATTTGAGGCTGCCCTAAGACATGATCAATTCTCACTTGGTGAGCCTCGATCAGAATGGGAGTATGATCTCAATGTTGAGACTTTGTAATATGGCACTATTCTTTCTTGGTTGGAGTATAAGCCTTCCCCGAGGCATTTTCTACTCTCACCTGGGGAGCCCCCATTGGAACAGGAATATGAGTCTGGTCCATATATGCATTCCCCATCAGAATATGCCAATGAGCCTTCATAATAGAAGAAGGTATATGATCATCCTTGTATATTTCCTCAGAATGATGTTGGTGTAGTCATTCGTCAACAAAATTAGGAATATGAACTTGGATTCCATGATTTGCTGGAATATTTCAGGAAGATTTATTGATATGAATATGATCCTATCTCAAGGCATGTTCCATTCTCACTTGGTTAGACCTAGCCAGAATAGGGATATAATACCGATCCTAGGACTTTGGAGTATGACACTGGACTTCTTCGATAGGAATATGAGCATGTCCCGAGGCATTTGACCCTATCACCTAGTGATCCCCATCTATAACTAGGGTATGATTCTAATCCTGAATGTTTGGAATATGACACTGAACTTTTTCAACAATCATGTTCCCCTATCCTGAGGAATTTTCACTCTCACCTAGTGAACCTCAGTTGGAATGGGAAAATGATCTTGTTCCAAAATTTATTACTTTATCAAAATATGTCAATAATCCTTCTATATGGGTGAACAAATGTGCACTTTCTCCAAAGAAACAACTTGTTCCTAATTATCAGAGTGTTGAGATACCCTAACTATAAGGGTAGGAGTATGCATTTATCCTTATATCTTTACTAGTGATCAAATATTCTAGTGGATTTCTTCAACTGTTTCTAATATGTATTAGTATTTTATAAAAGTCTGTGAATGTCTATAAGCCTGCACATTTTTTCATATCCAATATATACAGGAAGATATATTCGATTGAAGTGGGGATATGCACCCACTTCTTTCCTACTTTTTCTATCAGGGTATTTTTATGGGATTTATGCACAGGGGTAGGTATATGCACCTCCCCTATGCCTGTTATGGGAATATACCCATAGACTTCTTCTGAGTGAGTAGGGATATGAGACTCCTCACGGGTTATTTCTGGAATATACTGGAAGACTTCATCAATAGGAGTGGGAATATGAGCCCACTCATTGATATCCAGTATTTTTCTCTCTTGATGTGTCTTCCTTATTACCTATTCATGGGAATCAATGGTGGGAGTGTGTTGGGTGGTACCCTTGGTAAGTGACTGATGGGTACTGATGGGATGGTGCTGGTGATGATGGTTAAGAAGATCCTTGCTCGGAAACCCTTGAACTCAAAGGGAGTTGTATTTGACTCTCTGGTACACCTTCATCAGAGACTGAAGGTGGTGGTTATCACACTCTAGGGATAATCTTTGTAATCAGTTAGCTGTGGGGAGGAGGGCCACTACATTAGCTATATATTTTCCTAGGTGATACAGACTCCTCAGTTTCCATACCCGGTGACCCCCATGGGTAGCTTCTAGGGTCAGGATTATACCATGTTAGTGGTATTCATAGACTATTGTGTTCACCACCTAACATTGATGTTTTCGATAAAGTGAGATCATTTTTTAAACCATGGGGGTTGAAGCCATAGGTGATTTACCGGAATGGTCACTGGATGAATACATTTTCATGGATCAGGATGCTGTTGATGAGAGCATTATCTATAGTCATGCAGGTAACAAGGAATAAGGTTACTGATCAATGCAATGTTTTAGGCATGCTTCATGCTCAATTGCCTGAGCATGGTTAACACAATTTTCCTTTTATTCCTGATCCAACCATTATTCTTGCATGGACTTGTCAAATATAGGATGGACTTATTTTATAATAACCCTAGTTGCAGAGGATCAACTATGTGATTTATGTCAGGATTATCATCTTTATTTAATATACCAACAAAGTTTCCTAACATATGGTAAGCTAATCATCTTTCTATTTGAGGGTTTTACACTGGGATTATTGCCTTCATAGAATATGCAAAGAAAAATGGCCTAATACATGATTAACTAATCATTCTTCTATTTGATAGATTCATGTTGGGTTCGACATTTTTTTTATGTATAGTTTGAAAACAAAATAACCCAATGGATAATTAACCCAATAATTTTGTTAATGATAGATTCACTTCAGGTTCAGCATTTCTGTTTTGATGGAGAAGAGATAACCTGGAACCCCCATCAAGGTGGATTCTGTTTGGCCTGATGGTTGGTTGTGAGGTATTCGGTTCTTGAAAAACTAATAACATAAAGTCACCATTTCCGTTCTTAATAGAAACTATCAATAGTTCTCTAATCCATAACATAGTATGGTCCTTCTTTCCAAAGGTAGGAGATCAATTAGGGTTTTAGACCCAATGATTCTTAGGGACTCACATTGGATGAGAGGGTGGTGGGTTGGGATCATCATTCCCTTTTGGGGATAATTTCCTCCTACTTTGAGAATCTCTTATAGATTTAATATATGTTCTACAATCTCTTCCAAATCTTGATATGAGACTAGTTACTCTAAAAAAATGACTATAGGTTAAATCCCTTTTATGGGAAAAATAAGTGGATCTTATTAGTGAATCTATCTATATGTATATAAGGTTCTTTATTTGTTTCCTTATTAATACGTAGTTGCTTATGTGTTGAATCCGTATAATCAGGTACTTTAGAATTTATGCTACACAAGGTGGTAGTTAATATTCTGAGGATGGGATTGAGCCATTATGAGGTGTCCTATATATCCTGGTTAATGCAATAATCAAAACCCATGTAGTTTGTTAAACCCATGAAGTTTAACATCATATAGAAATGATATATATGTGGGATATGAGGCACTGGGTATTCAATCTCAAGTCTCAAGGAGACGTGCTACATATACTAATTATGAAAAGAATTAGATTTATCATTGTTAATTTGTTTTCTCAATCCACTGATGGGTGAGGGATAATTATCAGTCCCATGAGAATGATTGGATCCCTATGGTTGAAATTTCAAAGACATGGTGGGGCTTACACTGAGTTGGATGCCCATTTGAGTTCAGGCTTAGTCCTTAGGAAGGAATCTTATATATCCTAGTTATGGTAGGAATCAGAGTCCACCTAATTCAATTGTTCTAGGATTACACACTGACATTTCCCTTATATGTGGAATGTATCATATGATGTCATTGATTGGATATTACACATTGATATTCCCCTTAACTTTGTAGAGGCTTAAAATGAAAATGATATGATTATTTCAACTCCCTAAGACCACATGATCTATGATCGATGTGATAAAGGGATGGAAAATGATCAGTATCACTGCTTATAGATGCATGACTTATGAATTGGGATATCCCTTCGGAGTTTAATATAGATCTCAGGACTCAAAGATACATCCTATATATCCTTGTTATAAAAAAAATCATAATCATTATTGTTTAGTTTATCAACGATTATGCATTGACTCTTCCCTTATATACATGATATATCATATTATGTCACTCATTGGGGCTTACACACTGATGTTTCCCTTGACTTTGAAGAGGATTACAATATTGAAAATTCCTAAGCTTGTGTGAGATATTATTGATGTGAGAAATAATGGATGTAAAATGATCAGTCTCACTACATGATGTGGTACTTATGCACTGGTATAGACCTTTAGAGTTTAATATAGAGCTTGGTCCTTGGAGAGTTATCCTAAGTATCTTGGTTATATCAGGAATTAGATTAATCATAGTTTAGTTGATCAAGTATTATACACTGAAACTATCCTTATATGCCAGACATATCATATTATTCCAGTGATTAGGGATTATACATTGACAGTTCTCTTATATACCTGGACTTCTTTTCTATCTAACATGCATTTTGTGTCCACCTATCGTGACTTTATTATCTATTAGTCATGCCAGGGGGTGTCTTCCTGGCATGTCCAAAGAAAATTGTATGATCTAGTTGACATTTCCTAAGGAATTTTCATAATCTATATAACATGTCCCATGGTTGTCACATGATCAAGGATGACTTGTCCAAAGAATATCGCAAGACTTAGCCAGCTGACACTGGAATACATTACATGATTCTGGATGACTTTTCTAGAGGGTGTCACATGATCATGCTGACTTACCTTGGTGTCATAAAAATATCTCACTAACATACTTATAGGGAGTCAGGAGAGTAAATTTGAAATGTATTAGAGGGTGGAACATGTCATGGATGACATGTATGGAGGGAATCATAAGACCTAGTTATTTCACCTAGAGGGCGTCATGAGAGACATTTGGCATGATCATGTGCTACTGTGAGACTCAGCTGACTTGATTTGGTGCTACCATATGATTTAGGCAACATATCTGAAGGACACCTCAAGGTTTTGATGGAGAACCTGTAGGGTTTTTCAATACTTGGGTGGAATGCCCAAGGGGCACCATGTGACTTACTTTGACATGACTAGGTAACTTCGAATGATCCTAATAGTATTTCAAGTGAGTGTATTGTGATATGGGAGACATGTCCTGGTGTTTTCGATGACCTGGGTGGTTTATGCAAAGTGCATGAGGATTAGTTTATATGTTCTTTACTTAAGTATCTCAACTTTCAATATTTTTTATCACCTTTATATTGAAAATACCTTAGATTTTTTTCAGTGTTATCTTATTCTAAGTCTCGTATGATTTAGCAGATATGGTTCATGTTCTTTGAATGTCCTTCCATAATTCCTTCATGTGATCTATGATTGATCATGTGAAGTGACTATGCATGTTTCATGATCACTCTAGTTTTTCCCCAGTATATTACCTAATGGGAAACTTTCCAATCAAGAGATTAGCCTATATGGTAAATCTACTCTGGTGCTTGGGTACGTCAGTGCAAAGTTCCAAGAGCTCATCCATATATCTAAGTTTATACCTCCCAGAGAGTAGTGGTAAATTTTTCATGCTATTATGAGGTATTTATAGTCCTTTCCACCACATTTTTTACCACTTATCATGGTACATAACATGTGTATTCAGGCTGGAGCTAGCGGAGGGCCTCGATGTCACACATCTTCATGGGTCCTTATCATGGTTAACTATGTTGGAATCACCTAATTTTTAGTGACCATGAGTCCATATCTTCAATTACTACTTTAATGGATTATTTCCAATTAATGGGGACTTTTTTAATCAAATGCGCATGCCTAAGGACTTATATATTGTTATATCAACATGTCCAAGGGCCTTCGTGAGATCAGGGAACCTATTAAAAGGCTTTTATTTTATATTAGGTGACTTTTCTAGAACCTTTCACAGGAAAAGGATGGATCTTCATGGATTATTTGCGAGATCATACCAACATTTCCAGGGGTCTTGTGAGACTGTGTTGTAGATAGCCTTAGCGCATCATATGAATTTTACGACTATAAGAGGCTCCTACCTTTTCCATCTTTATTTCTTTTGTTTATTTTACAAATCTTGGGGATCATGAGAGATTGTATGAGTGTTTTAAGGAAAATTAATCTACCTCTAGTTGATATGTCACATGAAAAATAAAGATTATGAGGCCCTTCACATGTTGAGGGTGACATGCCAGTGGGATTTTGCAAGATGAGGCAAATAGGTCATCAGGGGATTGTAGTGTCTTTCATATTTTTAGGGTCACATCGTATGATGTTTATGAGCACAAGAGGATCTCGCCTCCACCCTCTTTATTTCCATTCTTTATTTTACAAATTTTGGTATCTCATGAGTTTGTATGAGTGTTGTTGCATACAATCACTCTCCCCATCGGTGATCTATTGTGTGAGTTTTACGACTATAATTGGCCTCTACCTTTTTGAAATTTTCCTCCAATTTTTGGAGGATTTTTTGATGGGTTGTTAGGCACCCCCTGATTGACAAACTGCATGACCTGGGAGATCTTATATGGATGTCTCCATGTGACCACTGATTGTCCTAGGTGCCTTCACAAGAGTAGAAGGACTTGTCAAAGAGACTCTTTGGGGCCTTCCGCAGGATATGTGCTACTCATGGATCCTTTGTGTGATCTTATGATGTTCATGTGATCACATGTATCTTATAGTATTTCACGATCTCTGAGTCTTTGGACACATTTTTCTTCCTTTGATTTGTAGAGAAAATAATACTCATATCCATATATTTCTTCCTTTATGGATCATTTAGATGCTCATTTGTAGTGCATCAACAAATTATCCCCATTTTAAAAAGCATCACATGTATATTAAACCCATTTCATCTTATAAAATAATTAAATTATCATTTTTTTTATTCCTTTATATATGCATACTTATAATGATTTAGTTTTTGAATCTCTATTCCATCCATTAAATTAATTTATTCACACAAAATTAATGTTCTTTACACAACCCACAACTCTGTGTTACTCACCCAAAATTAAAATCCAAATAGATTCATATATATCTAAATAAATCTCTTATATATGGTATATGAACTCTTCATGTAAAGGATTAAATTTATATGAGATTGAAAATATCCACATGAGTAATCCTAGAGTGATAGATAGATATACCTTCACCTTAATAGAACAAGTCATAAACCTCTTGCATGATGGATAGTCTGGCCCCATATCCCACTCCCTAGGGAGACTTTAATCAAGAGATGATTCAATTTATGATACCTCTAAAACCTAGTATGTACAAACTATATTAAAAAAAATTAATCTTATAACTCTAATAAAAAATAAAGGATAAGGTAGATGAGAGATAAATCTTATGATATCACACTTAGTATGTAATTCAGGGTTCTATATCCTAGAAGTAATTTATCTCATAAATAAATCATTAATAATATTCATAATTCATAAAAAATTATAATCATGAACATTCTAAATGAATAAACTATTAAATAAACACTTTATTTAGTTTCAAAACATGAGATACTGATATTAATTTTTATAATTTATTTAGGCATTAAAAATATCATTTTATAATTCCCAAAACTTATAATGTATAAAAAATATATAAATCATAATCAAATTTATGAAAACATAAATTTGAAAAAAAAAATTGGCATGTCATATTTTATAACTAATAGTCATATTATCAGTTGTAACATATGAATAATAAAAGATAGAAACAACTTTAAAACTAATAATATTATACGATATAGATTTCAATCATAAGCTATGATTCATTTCATCGAATATAATAGGTATAGTCATAATGCTCCAGTCATATTTTCTAATATCACCCATATCATATTTATGTTATGAAACTCTATTTTCAATTTAATTGGGATCTAACAATATCACATATCATTTTATATACCATAATTCAAATCCAAAGGTATCATCTATATCATAATTTATGATATAGTATAGTCATATGTTACGTCTAACAAAACAGAATATCTTACTTGTATCATATATTATAATATCAAAATAATGCATCACGATAATGATTTCTTTGAAAAAATAGTAGATTAACATGTTGAACCATTAAAGAAAAGGTATATGATACCACTAATGGGTTTAAGGGTATCATTTAATGATCATTGGAAATGGAAAAAAATTATAAAATGATCAATCTATCTTGAAGGATCAACCTACATAAAAAAGAGCATGATAATAATTGTAGTTCTATGTAATACATATTTTAATCTATTTTTTATAATTGATTTAAATCACTACAGAAGAAAATTTATGTTTCTTAACTCTTAGAGGATTACACCAGTTTTTGGATCTTTAATTGTATCATGAGGACTCCCAATCACTAGAAGGGTATTAGAACCTTCATTAGATGATAAAAATTGATCTGGAAAGAAGTGAGATTCCTAAATATTTCCATGCAACTAGGGTACACCAACAGGAGGGAACCCTTTAATTACATAAGCATCCCCAAAGCTATTAATTTAATGAAGGCCATTGACTATATCAAACATATAAGGTGCCATCTCATGGAACTTATACATTATATCCCATTGGAATTTTCTTTATTTAACACTTTTATGAATGTGTTCCATGCCATAAATGATCCATCTCATGGATTATAAACTGAAGAAAATTGTGTGGGAATTGAGTTATATATATGAAATACTTATATCATATGCCCAATTGTACCTTATGATTGAGGAAAATAGGCACATATAATGCCTTTTATGATACAATATAATCATAAGGTGTGACTTGTATCGCATATAAGTCATTTTATATGATATGGGGTATATAGTTAAATATGATATTCCCTTTTTATTTTATTTATAACACTCTTAATGTCTATATTTTATAAGTTGAAACCATTATAATAATCATATTCCATAAGAATCCTAATATATTCTAGTCAATCTACTGGAGTAAATTTATCACCATGGTCAATGTATTCTTCTTGATTATAGCCTTTTTCCCATAAGTATTTCCTTATTTATTACAATATATCCAACCTCATACAAATTATTGTTGAAACTACATTTTGTTTCAATAACTTTTTAATCATCTAGTGGACTTACAAGTTCCCAAATTTTATTCCTTTAAAACTAGTTTAGCTCCTCTTACATAACCTACACCCAACTTGGGTCTTTTAAGTATTATAAAACATCATTTGTAAAAATATATAAAATGAATGTATAATTTTCAAAAAGGTTCATTAAAGTATTTCTAATCCAAATCCTTGAGTCTTCATCACAAATCACCTTATATAGAGGTTGATTTCTATGAGTCTTCAATATTCTAGGTTGATAAATCTCATACTCCCTGTTAATAGGCGTGTCTTATACTTAAATTTACCTCATATTTGGTTGAGAATTATCAAGATTAACATATCAATAATCTTCTTTAAACTATTCCATAATAGTATACTTACCCAAAGGATATTTCTCATCAAATTTAACATTAACTGATTTTTCCACTACCATGGTTCTCTTGTTAAATACTCTATATGTCATACCGTGAGTAGAATTTCCCAAAAATATACCTTCATCAGATATATAATTAAACATTTCTAGATTTTAATTAGTATTACGGATGAAAAGTTTACATATAAATACTAAAAAATATCCAACTGTGGGATTCTTCCCTTTCTAAATTTCAGAAAGAGACTTCTTGATAATAAACTTAGGAAGAATCCTATTTCGGAAATAAAAATGTATTCTAACATATTCAACCAATAATTACTTAGGTAAATAATATTCATTTAACATGTTCTTAACAATGTCTTGAATTTTTTTTTCAAAAAAAACAATGTCTTGAATTTACCTATTTATTCTCTCTATTAATCTATTTTTCTACTTATTCATTAGTGCTGATAAATTATGAGAATACCCATTTTCCTCATAGAAATTTTCAAATTCGTTATTCTAAAATTCACCACTATGATCACTTTTGGATGAGATTATCATAATAATTTTCTCATTTTATACTATATTTTAGTGGGAAGGAAACTTCAAACTATTTTTGGTCTTGTGAGCTAGAAATTATACCCATGGAAAGATTATATAATCATCTACAATAATAAAAGTGTAGTTATTTCCTCCAAGTATTTATGTATTTATAGGTTCAAACTTATAAAAGTGTACCAAATATAGAGGTATATTGGTTCTTAATTCCCATTTTAGATTGAATTATTCCTTATTTTTCTTACCTTCATATAATAATCATATAACTGTTTCATGTTTAACTTTAAATTAAGTATTTTTAAAAATCTATGGTTCTTGGAATCCTTGTGTATAAATTTGAAGTTTAAATAACAAATAATTTTGTGCCATAGGATATAATAAATTTAAACACTTTACATGTTGTCTTTTTTTCATCAAGGTTAAGGGTATACACATTATCATTTTGGTTAATAATAAACAAAGGAGAGTCATGCTTCAAGAAAATGCACTTTTCATTCTTGAATTTAATAAAAAAAATACATCATTATATAATTAATATATATTAATTAAGTTATTTAGAAAACCTTTTAACATATTATAATTTAATAATAATTATAGAATCATTAAAACCAACTTCACAAAAACCTTTTACCTTTCTTTCATAATTTTCTCCAAAATTGGAAGTGTCTCTATCACATCTGTTGAAATATTTTAAATTTAATGGACCTCCAGTCATGTGCCTTAATTACTCACTATAAATGTACTATATTTTATTATTCATAAAACTAAGTATTTTCTCCTTAAATTATAAAACAATAAATATTTTTTATGACCATTCTACTTTGGGTACAAATGGATATTTCATAGTTCCTTTAGCTGCTCAAATAGATTTCAATGTATAATTGAAAGGGGTATGTAACACACCAAGGTTTTCTAAAAATAAATGGAAATTAATGAAACTTTTTTTTAAGTATATATTTATAACTGGCCTTTAGAAATAATTTTTCCACCTCTATGCTTTGAATTTTGAAAAACAGTCATCTACAATTGTGTTCAGTATGTCATTTGCATTCTAATGGAACCAACTTATTTTTTGGTGAATTGTAACATGCCCTTAAGAATAGTAATATGAATAGTAATATAACCCTAATGAATAGTAAATTGTGTTAATATTTTATTTTCTAAAGGATTTAAGATAATGACATATTGGTTAATTTTTCAATTTGATATAAAAGCAGTTATAGTTTTTAAATTATTAATTTTTGAATTAAGCGTGATTTTATTTAAAAATTAAATTAATAATATTTAGAAAATTATTTTCAATAAATGGATTTATTTTTTTAAATCTATATGTCTAAAAGTGTTTAGGATGTATTTTTGGGATTTCTATGAAACAATTGATTTTTGGGTGAATAGTAAAAATACAGTTTTGAGTTTCGGTGTGTTAATGAAATCATTAATGATGTAATGATGATGTAATACATCTGGTAGACTTTTGTAAAATAAAATAATATGTGAGGTTTCCCAAGTGGAAAATACCTTGGTAAAATACCATGGGAAAGCCCATGTTTTTTTAATACCACTAATGAGGTGTCCCTTGGAAATTATTAAAATATTCGCTCACTTTTTCTATAAATACCAACCCATTACTTTATTAAATTCATTACCAATTATTATTCAACAAATGTATGGCCTCCTTAACTCCCTATTATTCCTCCCAATGTTTCCTAAATCCCCTAAGGTCCCAACCTTCATGTTTTGGGAGTTACTCTACATGGTAAGAGAATTTTGAACTTCTTTCTTTTTCCATTCAA
Source organism: Viscum album (assembly GCA_963277665.1). NCBI lineage: Eukaryota > Viridiplantae > Streptophyta > Magnoliopsida > Santalales > Viscaceae > Viscum > Viscum album. Next base: position 716,044,052 of record OY728140.1, on the reverse strand, counting down.
GTTCTCTTTTATGTGGTATAGAATTCAAGAATCCATACCATGTTCTTATTTTCATATTATTATTACTATATTATGTATTATCATTCATTTATGGATTATTGACCCTTGTCCCCTATCATTTTAATGTTTTCTAAAACCCTGTTACATAGTAGTTAGGCTACCAAATTTTTTGTAAGGGATTTCTCAACTATTATTTTATTTTGAGTTCCTTTATTTTATTAATATTTCCTCATATCCTATTACCCAAGATGCATGAAATATCCATAAATAATGTATATTCTATATTTTTTCATGTTCATGCAAAAATTTATCATCATTATTCTTCTCTTCTCCCACTTATTCAAGGAATAAAAACATTGTTCATGATGTGTCGAATTACAGACATCGTGGACGATGTGATTTCAATTTACATTAATTATTTCAAGTATGGTAATGAAACCATTTTTATGGTTGAAACAGGTTATAATATATGTATTATTTATCATTCATGGTTCTGGAATTCTTTTGTACACATGGTTCTAATTTATAAAACAAAATGAGGTTGTTATTATCAAAGAACCACTAAAATGATCTAAACGAACATCATTAATGTTTTAAATTAATAATCATCATCATGTAAGAATTAAAAATGATAAATTGTATAATTTATGGTTCTGGAAATATGTAAATACTACTCCATTACAATTTTTAAGTTTCACTTCCAATCGACAAGAACAATCCATCATGAACCGATCATGAAAATCATGTAAAGAACTCACCCAAAACAGTGAAAGGAACAAAATACTAACAATTAAAGGATGAAATTATGTGATTAAATGATCATATAAGGTATTATAAATATGGATATTATTATTTAATATATTAATAAAACTCTTTTAACTATTATACAGGAGGTTTAAATGAGTTGGAAGTAAGAGAAACCCCAGGTAAGGGAATTCTTAACCCGATTTCCATTCTTTGGGTTAACATCCTACTTCATTATTTATGTGGTATTAGAATTATTTTTGTGATGGTTTTTTTTTATATTATGTTAAATTATTTGTAATTATAGTTTATATACATATTCCATCCAATATATTAAGTCTCTCTTCAATTATATGATTTATTTAAGGGGTTTTTCCTTTAAAATCCTTTTTTAAAATTCTGTTTAAAAAAATTCAAAAGAAATGTTTTTTATGAAATTATTCATGTTTTATGATTATGTTCTAGTTAATGGTAATTGTTTATGATGAATGTTGGGACCTATATATCCCTCCAATTCAGTGGGTATGTGTAAGTTGGGGGTTGGTTGTATGGTTACTCCAAGTGTAACTGTGATGGTTACACAAATTGTAAGGTAGTTGTGAGGGTTACAAATTATAAGGTAGCCGAGAGGGTTACAAGATTATGTAAGTAATTCCCCAATATACCTTTATGAATATATTTATGTTCTCATGTTTTTTTTATATCTTTTTTAAATCTCATGTTTCCCAAAGTAAGTATATATGGGTGGCAAGCATGTCTTAAAAATGTTTTCATACGTTACAAGTATTCATGCACTAATGTGCTCTTTCCTTATTTTACATCCCTTACTGAGTTTTTTGTGCTCATCCCAAGTTTTTTTAAATTATTTTCATAGTTCATAAGAATGTGTAAGACAAATAAGGAATCCAAGTTAAATTTTTGAATAATTTTTAAATAAATCGTGTTTTAAGATTTAATGTTTTATATTTTGAAAAAAATGGAAACTATTTTTATGGTATCTAATCTGTAATAATGTATAATGTTATGAATTTATTATGTCCCAATTCTCTAAACCTATGAACTTTAAAATATACTTAATGTAAAAGGAAGTTATTTCTTGACTAAAATCAAGATTATGTAATGTAATAAGGTTGGGTCCTAATAGTTGGCATCAAAGGATGGTTTAGATAACTTTAGGGGTTAGGATGATGTTAAAAGAATATTGTAAATAATTTTTACTCTATGATTAATTTGAAATATTATAGCATTTAAAGATTACCATGTTGCTTCATCTAATATATTTTTTTTCATAATGGTTTTCCTGAGAAGAAACAGGGAAGCTAAAGAGGATAGGCACTGACAAAACGACATCCTTCCGAATCTGCAGCTCGGAATGGTAGGGATTGGAACTGAGAAGTTTGTGATAGTAATGGATTATCTAATTCAATAAATAAAGGGTGGTGTCATCCATGAAATAGAACAACCAGAGGTACCACAATAGAACATGACAATAGCTGAACATTTTTTTATACAACACCCTCCTGCTTTCAATGGATTGTCTGACCCAGTAGCGGCTGAAGGGTGGATTAAAGCCCTTGAAAAGATATTTGATGTTATGGGATGTTCAGATAATAAAAATTTAAGTCTTAAAATTTATCATTTCTAAGGTGAAGTTGATCAGTGGTGGTCAATAGTAAATAATATCCGGGATAGATAGGATATTGATGCCTTAGAGTGGGATGAATTTAAAAGTCTTTTCCTTGAAAAAATATTTTCCTAAGGTGGTGTGACTTGGGATGGAGAAGAAATTCATTGAATTAAAGAAAAATGAGGAAGATTAAGTGGATTTTTATGAAGATAAATTCACCTGACTGGTGAGGTATTCTCCAAATCATATTCTGGACCTTGATAGAAAAATCAACCGCTTTTACTCAGGACTGAAGCCAATGTATCAAAGGGCATTGGCCTCCTATGAATTCAAAAGTTATGAGAAACTTGTCTGATGTGTTGAGAGGGTAGAGATGGAGTTTGATGATGATCACGTTCATTTTGGAAACAAGGATAAGAAGAGGTCTAGATAGAAATCAATGTGTAAGAATCAAAAAAAGAAATCTGATGGTAAGAAAATCATGTTTCCAGTTTGTGAAGATGTGGAAAGAAGCACCCTGGGGAATGTCTTAGAAAAACTGGGAAGTGTTTTAAATGTGGTAAGTTTGGACATATGGCCTAATATTTTAATAAAAATGATCCTAAGACAAATCCTAATAAGATAACTGTTAAGTGTTTTAAATGTGGTGAGATGCGTCATTATGCAAATGTCTGCCCAAAGAGAGATCCAAATGATGCAAATAAGCCAGACTATAATCAGAAAGGTGTAGTGAGATCCTTTGTGACTACGTCAGCATATGTTGGTCCATCTAACGAAGTGGTATCAGGTACTCTATTCATTTACCCAGATTTTGCTAAAGTTTTGTTCAATATGGGGTCTACATATTCCTTCATTTCTGAGAAATTTTCTGGTAAATTGGAAATATAACCTCAATAAATGAGACTATAACTTGTTGTTAAAACACCAGGGGGGAATATTATAGAAAAAGGGAATTATAATAATCTTTTCATTTTGGTCTGTAGAAAGACTTTACCTGCAAACCTTGTTGTTTTACCCTTATTTGAGTTTGATGTTATTTTGGGAATGGATTGGATTTCTGTTTATCATGCAAAGATTGATTGTAGAGATAAAGAAGTTGTGTTTCAGAAAGAGTTTCATTTTGTATACAATAAAGAACCCATACAATTGATAACATATCAAGAAGCTGAGAAACTGTTGAAATATGGAAATGAAATTTATCTTGCTCATATTGTTGAAAATAAGGAAACTGTTCAGATTAATGATGTGCCATGGGTAAATGAATACCTTTATGTTTTCTCTGATGAGTTACCTGGTGTCATACATGATTGGGAAGTCGAATTCAAAATTGATTTAGTTCCATATACTAATCCAATTTCAAAACCCCCTTATCGTATGGCTCAAATAGAACTTCTTGAATTAAAAAATCTGTTGTAGGATTTTCTTGATAAAAGCTTCATTCGTCCTATAACTTCACCATGGGATGCTCCTATTTTGTTTGTTAAAAATAAAAGATGGTTCCATGATAATTTTCATTAATTATAGAGCTTTGAATAACATCATTGTTAAAAACAAGTATCCTTTACCTCATATCGATGAATTATTTGATCAGATCTAGGGAACTTAGTAATTTTCCAAGATTTACTTGATATCTAGATACCATCAGCTGAAGGTGAAGGAAGATGACATCCTGAAAATATACTTTCGTACTAGATATGAGCATTATGAATTTGTTGTTATGCCATTTGGGTTAACTAATGCACCTATTGTATTCATGAATCTTATGAATAGATTATTTCATGAGTTCTTGGATAATTTTGTGGTTGTGTTTATTGATGACATTCATGTACGTTCTAAAAATAAAAAGGATCATGGAAAACATCTAAGGGTTGTTTTACAAACCTTAAAGGAAAAGAAACTGTATAGAAAATTTAGCAAGTGTGATTTTTGGTTGCAACAGATTTTTTTTGGGAACATTGTAAATAAGGATGGAATAACAATTGATCTTGCCAAAAAAAAAGTGGTTAATGAATGGCCAAGACCTAAAAATGTTACATAGATTCGTATTTTTCTTGGGTTAGTAGGTTATTACCGACGGTTTGTTAATAACTTTACATGGTTATCTAGCCCGATAACCAAGTTAACACAAATAGGGGTTAAATTTATTTGGACAGAAGAATGTGATGTTTTTTCAGGAACTGGAGAAGAGATTGGTGAATGCTCTAGTTCTGGCCTTGACTTCCTGAAATGGTGAGTTTTTCATCTACAGTGATGCTTCTTTGAAGGGAATTGGTTGTGTTTTGATATAGAATGATCAGTTAATTACTTATGCTTCAAGAAAACTTAAACCTCATGAGTTAAATTATCCCACACATGATTTGGAATTGGAAGTTGTGTTTTTTTCTTTGAAAATTTGGAGGCATCATTTATACAGAGCCAAATGTCAAATATATACTGACCATAAAAGTATAAAGTATATATTAACTCAGAAGAAATTAAACATGAGGAAAAGAAGATGGATTGAACTGATAAAGGATTATGATTGCATGATCAATTACCATCTAGGAAATGAAAACAAAGTGGCGGATTCCTTGAGTCGAAAATATCATGCATCATTAAACATGTTAAGTTTGGAAAATGATCCCTTGATTAATGATTTGATGAATTTTGGCTTAGAAGTTGTTGGTGCGGGGAATACATCTATTTTGTCTCAGGTTTTAGTGCATTCATCATTATCAGAAAAAATTAATCAAGTGTAGAAGGAAGAATATGAGCTATAGATAAAGGTAGAATTGGTTAAAATGAGTAAGTTTACAGAATTTAATCTTGATAAATATTGTGTTTAAAGATTTGGAAAAAGTTTGTGTGTGCCTTGTGATTACCAATTAAAGAAAGACTTATTGTGTGAAGCACATAGTTCTCAATTTTCAGTTCATCATGGCAGTACTAAGATGTAAAGAGACCTTCGAGAGTATTATTGGTGGATTGGAATGAAAAGAGATATTACTGATTTTGCTGTGAAATGATTGACATGTCAACATGTTAAAGCAGAGTGGCAGTTACTGAAGGGGATGCTTCAGCCTTTGCCAGTTCCAGAGTGGAAATGGGGCATGTATCTGTGGACTTTGTGGTGGGACTACCAAATAATTCTCAAGGTAACAATGTGATTTGGGTTATTGTTGATCGGCTGGAAAAATCTGCACATTTTCTTTCTATTCGAGATACAATGTCTTTGGATCAGCTTTCTCGATTGTACCTCAAAGAGATTTTCGGGATACATGGAGTTCCTCTTTCCATTATATATGACCCGGATCTCAGGTTAACTTATAAATTTTGGAAGGGACTTCAGAAGTCATTGGGCACAGAATTAAATTTCATTACAACTTTTCATCCTCAATTAGATGGGCAGTCAGAACAAACAATTCAGACTTTGGAGGATATGCTTCGAGCTTGTTCAATGTACCAGGGAAGTTGGGATCAGTATCTTTCTTTAGTTGAGTTTCTTATAATAACAGTTTTCATTACAATATAAAAATGAAACCTTTCGAGGTATTGTATGGGAATCAGTTTCAGACTCCAGCATTTTGGGATGAATTCGGTGAAAGAAAGTAGATGGGGATAGAATTAGTAGAAGAAGTCGCTGAGAAAGTGAATATGATCCTACAGCACATGAGGATAGCTCAAAGTAGGCAGAAACATTATGCAGATAATAGAAGGAAAGACTTCTCTTTTAAGGTAGGTGACCATGTTTTCCTTAAAATCACTCCTTGGAAAAGTGTGATGCATTTCGGTAAGAAAGGGAAGCTAAGTCTGCAGATCTTCAGTCCTTTTGAAATCCTAGAGAAAGTTGGAACAATTGCATAATGAGTATCTTTTCCTCTAAGTTTGTCTCAGGTACACAATTCTTTTCATGTTTCTATGTTGAGGAAGTATATTCCAGATTCATCACATGTATTGATCCTAGAAGCAGTTCAGCTGGAAGAGAACCATTCTTATGAAGAGAAACCAGTTTAGATCCTTGATCGAAGGGAATAGGTATTTCAGAATAAGGTAATCCACCAGGTAAAGGTTTTATGGAGAAACCACATGGTAGAAGAAGAAACATGGGAGTTTGAAAATGCTATGAGATAAAGGTACCCTCACTTGTTTAATAAGTAAATAAAATTGTGAGGATGAAATTTTCCAAATGTGGGGATAATGTAACACCCCAAGGTTTTCTAAAAGTAAATGTAAATGTATGAAACTTTGTTTTAAGTAGATATTTATAACTAGCCTTTAAAAATAATTTTTCCACCTCAATGTTTTGAATTTCGAAAAACAGTCATCTACAATTGTGTTCAGTGTGTCATTTGGAGTCTAATGGAACCAACTTGTTTTTTTGGTGAATAGTAACATAACCTTATGGAACAGTAATATGAATATTAATATGACATTAATGAATAGTAAATTGTGTTAATATTTTATTTTCTTAAGGATTTAAGATAATGACATCTTGGTTAATTTCTCAATGTGATATAAAAGCAGTTATAGTTTTTAAATTATTAATTTTTGAATTAAGTGTGATTTTTTAAAAAAAATTAAATTAATAATATTTAGAAAATTATTTTTCAAAAATGGATTTCGTTTTTAAATTCTACACATCAAAAAAAATTTAGGGTGAATTTTTGGGATTTTTCTAAAACAAATGATTTTTGGGTGAATAGTAAAAATATAGTTTTGAGTTTCGGTGTGTTAATGACATCATTAATGATATAATAATGATTTAATAAATCTGGTCTACTCTTGTAAATTAAAATAATATGTGAGGTTTTTCAAGTGGCTAATACCTTGGGAAAATACAATGGGAAATCCCACGGTTTTGTAAATACCACTAATGAGGTGTCCCTTGGAAATTATTAAAATATTCCCTCACTTTTGCTATAAATACCAACCCATTCCTCATTAAATTCAATCCCAATTCTTCCTCAATGAATTTCTGGTCTCCTTACCTACCTATTAGTCCTATCAATGTTTCCTCAAGCCCCCAGGGTCCCAACCTTCATGTTTTGGGAGTTACTCTACAAGGTAAGAGAATTCTCAACTTCTTTCTTTTCTCATTCATGTTCTCTTTTATGTGGTATAGAATTCAAGAATCCATACCATGTTCTTATTTTCATATTATTATTTCTCTATTATGTATTATTATTCATTTTTTTATGGTTTACCATTGTCTTTTTTCATTTTAATGTTTTCTAAAACACTGTTTCATAGTCGTTAGGCTGCAGAATTTCTTGTAAGGGATTTCTCAACTATTATTTTATTTTGAGTTCCTTTATTTTATTATTATTTCATCATCTCTTCTTACCCAAGAGGAATGAAATATAAAGAAATAATTTATATTTTTTATGTTCTCATTTTCATGGAAAATTCATCATCATTATTCTTCTCCTCTCCCACCTATTCAAGGATTAAAAACATTGTTCGTGATGTGTCAAATTACCGATACTGTGGATGGTGTGATTTAAATTTACATTAATTATTTAAAGGATGGTCATGAAACCATTTTTATGGTTGAAAGAGGTTATAATATATGTATTATTTATCCTTCATGGTTCTCAAATTCTTTTGTACACATGGTTTTAATTTATAAAACAAAATGAGGTCATTATTATCAAAGTACCACTAAAATGATCTAAACAAAAATCATTAATATTTTAACTTATGAATCATCATCATGTAAGAATTAAAATGATAAATGGTATAATTTATGTTTATGGAAATATTTAAATACTAATCCATTAAAATTCTGGATTTTCACTTCCAATCGACAAGAAACATCCATCATGAACCGATTATGAAAATCATGTAAAGAACTCACCCAAAACAGTGCAAGGAACAAAATACTAACAATTAAATGGTGAAATGATGTAATGAAATGATCATAAAAGGTATTATAAATATGGATATTATTCTTTAATATATTAATAACGCTATTTTAACTATTATACAGGAGGTTTAAATGAGTTTTAAGTAAGAAAAACCCAAGGTAAGGGAAACCTTAACCCGATTTCCATTCTTTGGGTTAACATCCTACTTCATTATTTTTGTGGTATTAGAATTTTTGTGTAATGGTTTTTGTTTATATTATGTTAAATTATGTGTAATTATAGTTTATATACATATTAAATCTACTCTATTATGTCTCTCTTCAATTATATTATTTATGTAAGGGGTTTTTCCTTTAAAATCCTCTTTTAAAATTCTGTTTTGCAAAATTCAAAAGAAATGATTTTATGAAATTATTCATGTTGTATGATTATGTTTTGTTTCTTGTGCATTGTTTATAATTAATTTTGGGACCTATATCTCCTTCAAATTCATTGGGTATGTGTAATTTGGAGGTCGGTTGTATGGTTACTCCAAGTGTAACTGCGATGGTTACACAAATTGTAAGGTAGCCGTGAGGGTTAAAAATTATAAGGTAGTCGAGAGGGTTACAAGATTATGTAAGTAATGCCCCAAGATGCCTTTATGATTATATTTATGTTATAATTTTTTTTTGGATCTTTTTTAAATATTATGTTTCACAAAGTAAGTATATATGGGTGACAAGCATGTCTTTTGAAAATGTTTTCATACATTACAAGTATTCATGGACTAATGTGATCTTTCCTTATTTTACATCCCTTACTGAGTTTTTTTTCCTCATACCAAGTTTTTTTAAATTATTTTTATAGGTTATAAGGATTTTTAAGACAAATAAGTAATCCAAGTTAAATTTTTGAATAATTTTCAAATAAATCATGTTTTAAGCTTTAATGTTTTATATTTTGAACAAAAATAGAAACTATTTTTATGGTATCAACTCTATAACAATGTGTAATGTTATGAATTTATTATGTACCAATTCTCTAAATCTCTAAACTTGAAAAGATCCTCAATGTAAAATGAAGTCATTTCTTGACTAAAATCAAGATTATGTAATGTAATAAGGCCAGGCCCTTATAGGGTACCAGTAGGATAAGGATTTAGAATGAAATCTTTGGTATAGACCAAATAATGAGAATATATAAGTAAGAATTTACTTTTATTGTGACCTATCATGTAAAGACCCCGACCCTAGTATCCTATATTTCATGTCTTACTTTATTAAATTGGTACTATAAATAAGATATCGCATCCCAAATTACCAAATAATTTAGTTTCTTTGGAAAAAATAGATACAACCACAATTTTTTACATTACAAATTGAAATTAAATACAACATAGAAACTAATTTTTAAACATCATTGTTATTCTAGATTATCCATACATGTCAATCATAATATATATCTTGGAATCCTGGGGAAAAATAAAACATAAGAAAGGGGTGATCTTAGATGATCAGTAAGGGTAATAATGCAACGGAAGATACCATAAATTAACATAAACAATAAGGAAATGTGAATAACTAAAAACACATACCATTAAAACATAAACTTGATCATAATATGGTGAAAATAAAAGCTAATAAAATAATACCATATAAATAATCACATGAGTATGAAATTTAACCATGAATATTATAATAGTCTGATAATCACATGGACTATTAATAATTAATCTCATAATGAGGTAATGAATAATGTTGGACATCATAAACATACCATCAAGGCCTCAGCCAAGAAGTATACATAAATGGGTAAGGCCTCATCCAAATCCAGGTCAAGTTTGTCTCATGAGACTTGTCGATGCATGAAGGGTCTATAGTGGGCTTCGCCCAACACTTACTAAGTCCAATGCATTCCTTATATGGAAGGGGTGAAACATAATCACATATTTATTTATATTGAAACTAGCACATGAAATATAAATAATTTCCCCAATCAGTAAAAATAATCATAAACTATCTAGTGTAATATAGAAAATGGTATCAAGATAGTACATCCCTAGTCAAAATGATCATAAATAATTCAATAAAATATGTCATATGGTATCATAAGAGATCAAAATCAATTAAAAATAATATCCAATAGAAGGTTTTTACATAGATGAAAATAATCTTACAAAATCATTAAAAATTTATTGAGAGAAATACCTATTTTACTTTTGGAATCATTTATTTAAAAAGTTTCACAATTATAAAAGAAAAAATTTTATTTGGAAATAATCTTGTAATCTTGTAAATTATTCCTGAAAACATTAAGGAATCATGAAATAGGAAAAATCCACTCATGTAGTGTAATTTTAAAAAAAACATTTCTTTTAAATTAAAAAAACATTTAAAAGAGTATTTTTAAAAGAAAGTGTAAGCATTATCCAAATGAATCAATTATGTGTATTAGATATAAATACACATAAAACAATTTTAAATACAACTTAATATAACCAAAATTAATTTGACACATAATCATAGAATTACATAATCATCGGAGTATATTTTTAACCCAAAGAATGGAAATTAAGTTAATAATTCACTTACCACTTTGTAATCAATTGTACCTTATGTCCCATAAAATTAATTATCATTAAATGAAAAATAAAATACCATAAATATAAATATATTCATGATATAATATAGTAAATTTAAGTATAAATACTTCACACGTAATAAATAAGTGGTGAATAAGTCATATCTCATATAAATAAAAGTGAGATGAGAAAACCCTTACCTTATGTTTGAAAGTGTTTTGTACTTGCACTTAATGCCATGGATAATGAAATTAGATTCATTAATAATTTAATTCATAACATATTAAACAATTATTTTATTTATTGTAATATTATTAATTCAATTTATGGCATTTTAATGAGTTATAATATTCAATTTCTTCATTCGAGGGTGTTCATTTTCTTGGTTTTCATGTTTGTTTCACTTGTATACATGTATGAAAGATCATGTAAAATGGGAATAGTTATCTAGAATTGAAAATATATGTTATTAATGAACTTAAATAATATTAAATGGTTTTATATATCACATTTTTCATATATGAGGATGATTCATTAGATAAAACATTAATGGTAACTGTTTAGATTATTTTGGTGTTTTTTCAATCATCGCACACTAGGTTTGTTTTATTATTTAATATTATATATATATATATACTGGTTCCAAAAAACAAAATAATTTGTAATATGAATTTTACAATATGGTTTAACCATTATAAAGGTTTTATAACCATCATTGAATGTGGTATTATAAAATGAAAAATCATAATCCACGAGGGTGGTGATTCGATACCTGACGGACATTGTTTTCATTTTGAGAACAAAATAGGAAGAGAATAGAATTGATGTAGGATATAACATTAAAATAATAAAATTTCAATATATATATATATATTATACTTTAGTAATCATTTTAATTTTTATGGGGTAGGTGAGGTATGGATAAGAAAATAAAAAAAATGAAAGAGGGAGAGAGAAGGTTTTACCTCTTGACTATCGTCTCCTTGAGAACCTTCTTAAGGGACTTAGAGATGGTCTTTTGGTGAGACCAGAAAGACCAGAATGTGGGGAAGAGTTTTGGGAGAGTAATTAGGCAGAATATTAGCAATATTCAAGTCTTGTAAGGTTTGAGGAGAAGAGTAGGTGAGGGTGGTATTTATAGTGGAGCATAGGGATGTTTTTTGATTATTTTATTCATTAGTTTATTATTTTAGCTCGATACTATCAATGGTGGTGATTCTTGTGGATAAATATAGTAAATAGATCATTATAGTTTGGGATTTTTGGTTTACATCATCCATACATTATCTATGACTCAATAATTCATGTATTTGTAAAATACCTTAAATTATCATATTTTACTATTCACCAAAAATTCAACTATTTTAGAGAAAACCCAAAAATTAACCCTAACCTTTTTTTGATAAGTAGATTTTATAAAATAATTTATAAATATGAGAAATTTAATTTTTAATTAAAATCATCATTTATTCAAAAAAATACAGATTTTAAAATTATAACTGATTTTATGACAATTTGAAAAATTAATTAAGGTCTCATCAAATTATATCATAAGCATAAGACAGTAAAATATTAATTTATGAATATATTTTATGAAAATAAATATTCTTTTAAATAATTATATTAATTATAAAATTTTAAATAAACATTTACATTTCACAAAATACCAAAAATTAAATTATCATTTTTAAAACATTTATTTACTTATTCTATGATATAAATATATCATATTTTCATTTATAAGATACCTATATTTTATTTATACTTTCATAGGTGAGGTTAATATTCTATTAGATTTATTATTATTCCTAATGGTCACATTATTATTCCAACAGTTATGTTAATATTTTATAGTATATCACAGTTCGTTTAAACTCAGTGCATAAGTTATCAAAAAAGTTAAATTTAAAAGAGTTGTGCCATAAGATCTTAGGGTGTTACATTATCCCCACCTTTAAAAAATTTAAACCTCACAATTTGAAATTTTACTTACAAAATCAAATTTCAATACTCAAAAATTACTTTGTGGGAAACCCACATAGTAAATAGAGTTAATAAAACATCCTCTTAATAAGAGGGAAAGAGTAATGTGAAGGTCACCACAAAATTATGATTTTGAATAGGATAACATTAACAAAAAGTAAAAATATGGATATGGAATAAAAATATAACTATCAAGTTCTTATGGAGAGTGATAGAGAACTTGGTCATTAGAAATTATACCATCACAAAACTATAAATTTCTGATCAGTTAAAAGACCATTCATTTATCAAAAAGAAAAGTAAATAGATAACTTTTTTGTTTTAAAATATTTTTCCTTGAGTTGAGGGTTTCTTTTACTATCCAGATAAGAACTTGAGAATATAAAATTACTTTATTCCTTTCCATGTCATAATCTTATCCTTTTTTGTGGTTAGATCTATCTCCACTTTATTTCTTAAATCTAGAGATGGATATTCAAGAAAAAAAATTATGCCTCAAGAACTTTTATGAATCATAAGATCCACAAGTTGATATTTCAGCCTTTAAATGTTTATTGAAACCAAAATGGTTAGAACAGGTTATCTAATATGTTAAATCATATTTTAATCTTAATCAATAATATCCTTAATCCATTCAATAATTAGTTAACCTTTAGACTCATCTAAAATATGTCTATCCAAATTCAAAGGCCAAAAAATCTAGAAAGAAGGTCACTAAATTACAAAAATAAACTTATCATAAGATTTCCCAAAATAATATAGCTCTTATTGTCACATACCAAATATATGAATGCATTTACCTCCTTTAAACTTTTATAAAACATGCATGCTTCAAAGAGTAAAATCTTAGGTTTCTGAATATATTCTTTAAATCCAAACATCTAATAATTCCAACATAACATAAACCATCAGATCACCAACCACCTTCATGATCACCAATATTATCCCATAAACATATATTTATTATTATCTCAATATCAAGATTATATTTAGGGTTATCTTTCCAAAATCATGTGTTTTCCAAAAGATCAACTTACAACAGAATCACTTCTCTTGGTTACAGGTGCTATTAATCACGTGATTCCTATTCCTTAAAGAAAAATTACTACAGTAAAATCCTTATATGTATCATTATTATTATAACCAGAGTATTATTGATTAAATACTCAAGTAACATAATTCATGAATACAAAAAATGTTATAATAATCAATCCTCTTTGCCTGTGGTAGTAGCATAAGCTTGGCCATGGTCCATTATCCTCTTTTGGGGTATATTACTTTGACACTTAAGACATTGATTTTTATAGTGTCACATATACATGTAGTTGAATCAGTGTACATTAAAAAACCTTTTTCTAACCCTTTAAATCACAAGCATGGTGTCCTTTCTCTCCTCACTTGCAGCAAAATCCCATTCCTTTTAAGCACGTATCAGGGTGTTTCTTTCTACAATTATCACATGTGGGAAAATTCTTCTTTCTCTTCTTTCCTTTATCCATATTTTTCCTATAAGTACTCTTATTCTCATGCTTCCCTATGAATCCATAATACATATATAATTATTTATTTATCTTTTTATAAAATTATACTATGTCCTTATATGATGAGAATGATTGGGAGACTTGTTCCCTTCGAAATATTGGAATAAGACCATAAAATATATGACTCTTATTACTCTTTGGATCATGTAGATTTATGAGGTTACCATTCCTTCTACTAGGATTAGTTTATAAATGATGGCGTACACTATATTAGGTCATGTTATTATGTATAATCTCAAAAATTGTGAAATACTTAACACAAATTAAAAATTTATTGCATAGATAATCTCATAATTATAAACATGGTTTATTTGGAATGTTCTTCTATAATTATCCTCAAATTATATCATAGTTTTAAGTTATCTAATCTATGTTTTACTAAATCTAGTTCCCAATGTTTCTACTAAACTTTCTATAATACCAATTGTAAATACCTTAACCCTAGTAGCTCGAAGCCAACTACTTACTTTATTACATTGGTACTATGAACAAGTGATCACATCCTAAAGGACCGAATAGATTAGTAGATTTGGAAAACCACACACAAACATAAATTTTTATATTACAACTTCAAATGAAATAAAAAATATACACTACTTTGGAAACATCCCTATTATTCTATATTATCCCTACATTTCAATCATAATATACATCTTGGCATCCTGGGGAAAAATACAACATAAGAAAGGGGTGAGTTCAGATGCTCTGAAAGGGTAAGAATACAGTGGAAGATATCATAAATAAACATAAAATATAATTCAAGGTTAATAACTAAAACCACATTCCATTAAAACATAAACTTTATCATCATATGGCAGGAATAAAAGATGATAAAATAATCCCATATAGATAATCACATGAGTATGAAACTTAAACATGGATATTCTATAGTTGAATAATAACATGGAATATTGATAAAAAATATCATAATGAGGGAATTCATAATTCGGGATATCATAAACATACCATCAAGTCATCAACCAAGAAGTCTATATAAATGGGTAAGGCCTGAGCCAAAACACAGTCTAGTTTGTCTCATGAGACCTACCGATGCATTGAGGAGCTATAACGGGCCCCTCCCAACACTTACTGAGTCCAATGACTTCTTAATATGGAAGGGGTGAAAATAATATAATATAAATTAATATTGAAACTAGTATATTAAATATAAATAATTTCCCCAATTAGTAAACATAATCATAAATTATCTTGTGTAATATGGTGAATGGTATCAAGATAGTACATCCCTGATCAAAATGATTATAAATCATTCAATAAAATATGGTATATGGTATCATAAGAGATCAAAATCAATTAATAATAATATTAAATATAGGGTTTTTACATAGATGAAAATGCTCTGACAAAATCATTGAATATTTCTTGAGAAAAATACACTTTTTACTTTGGAATCATTTATTTAAAAATTCATGCAATTATAAAAGAAAAAATTTTATGTGGAAATAATCATGTAAAATTGTAAAGGATTACTAAAAAATTTAAGGAATAATTAAAGAGGAAAAATCAATTGGTTTCATATAATTTTAAAATAAAGCATCTCTTTTAAAAAAAATTAAAAAACATTTAAAATAGTATTTTTAAAAGAAAGTGTGAGTGTTAACCAAAAGAATAAATTATGTGTATTGGCTATAAATACACATAAAACAATTGTAAATACAAATTAAGATAATAAAAATTCATTTGACATATAATCATAGCATTAAATAATCATTTGAGTATATTTTTAACCCAAAGAATGAAAATTGGGTTAAGAATTCTCTTGCCACTTTGTAATCAGTTGAACCTTATGTCCCATAAAATTAATTTTCATCAAATAAAACATTAAATTCTATAAAGATAAATAGATTCATGATATTATATATCAAATGGGAGTATACATACTCCACACAAAATAAATAAGTAGTGAATAATGCATATCTCATATAAATAAAAGTGAGATGAGAAAACCCTTACCATATGTCTGAAAGTGTTTTGTACTTACACTTAATGTCCTGGATAATGGAATTAGATTCATTAATAATTTAATTAATAATATATTAAACATTTATTTGATTTATTATAATTTTATTATGTTCATTTATACTATTTTTAATGAGTTTTAAGATTTGATTTTTTTCATTTGGGAGTGTTTGTTTCCTTGGTTTTCATGTTTGGTTCACTTGTATACATGTATGAAAGATCATGTAAAATGGGAATAGATGTCCAAAATTGAAATTATATGTTATTAATGAACTTATATAATATTAAATGTTATTATGTATCATTTTTTTCTAGATATTAGGATGATTCATTAGATAAAACATTAATGATAATTGTTTAGATTATTTTAGCGTTTTTTTCGATCATCACGCACTAGTTTTGTTTTATTAATTAATATTATATATATACTAGTTCTAGAACAATAAATAAGTTTTAATATATATTTTAAAATATTTTTTAACCATTATAATGGTTTAATGGCCATAATTGAAGGCAGTATTTGAAAATGAAAAATCATCATCCATGAAGATGGTGAATCAACACCTCACGGGCAATGTTTTCATTTTTAGAACAAAAGGGGAAGAGAAGAGAATTGATGGTGGATATACCATTAACATAATAAAATTATAGTATATATATGATATTGGATTTATCATGTTACTTTGTAAATGGTATGTTAGGGAATGATAAGAAAATAAAAAAATGAAAGAGAGAGAGAGAGAAGCTTTTACCTCTTGAGTGTCGTCTCATTGAGAACCACTTTAAGGGACTTGATAATGTTCTTTTTGTGAGACAAGAAATTCCAAAATGTGTGGAAGAGTTTAGGTATAGGAATTGGGAATAATATTTTCAAGATCAAAGTCTTAGAAGGTGTGAGGAGAAGAGGTTATGAGAGGTGGTATTTCTAGTGTAGGAGAGGGGTGTTTTTTATTATTTTATTCATTAGTTTATTATTTTTCTTAAGACTATAAATAGTGATGATTATTGTGAATAAATATAGTAAATATAGAATTATATTTTGATATTATGTGATTACATCATCCATGACTCAATAATTCATGTATTTGTTAAATACTGTAAATTATCATACTTCACTATTCATTAAAATTTCAACTATTTTAAAAAAATCCAAAAAATCACCCTATCTATTTTTTGAAGTGTATATTTTAAAAAATTACTCCATTTTATAAAAAATAATTTTCTAAATATGATAAATTATATTTTTAATTAAAATCATCATTTATTTAAAAATCATTAATTTTAAAATTATAAATGATTTTATGACAATTTGAAAAATTAATTAAGGTCTCATTAAATTATATTATAATTATAATACAACAAAATATTAATTTATGAATCTATTTTATGAAATAAATATTCTTTTAAATCATTATATTAATTATAAAATTATAAATAAACATTTACATTTCACAAAATACCAACATTTAATTTATCATTTTTTAAACATTTATTTACTTATTCCATGATAGAAATATATTAGCAAGGAAGGTGCAGGACTAGGCCGAATGCCCAGTCCCGTAGAAATTTATTAATAAAAAGAAATTGCAAAGGGCAGAGAGAAACCATAAAAAGACAGCAAACCACAAAACCTTACAGCCTCATACCTTAGAAAGCATCAAACACATCATCGCCACCACCTTCTGAGAACTCATCTGGATCTGCCGACTCCCATTCAGATTGTGGAGCGTATTGATTCAACATGTGGATATACTGCTCCCGCAGACGTAACTTTGCTGGGGACATTGGCTCTTTGTTCTGTCGTCCCTTCTTCTGATCCAAATCTTTCAGCTTTCCATTTTTGGTAGATGATCTGGTGGATATGGTCCTCAGCGTGTTGGAGTAGTCTTTCCTGGGTTTCCTCTTTGGTGGAGCAGTGGAAACCCCAATACTCTCATCCCTCTTCTCCCCTTTCCTAAGAATGTCACTATAAGTTTCCTTCCTAGAACTCGTTAGTCTGCCTCCTTGATTTTCTTTCCCCTCATCCATCCCTAGAGTGCTTTCATGCACCAAGGAGGGTGCCAACTTGGAAATTTGCTTATTAACGTCTACAGGTGTCAGACACGGATAAAGGTCCCTGCTATTCTGATTTTTGCAGCTTGCCGCTACAAATTCCTGTCCGTTCAAAGATCCCTCCAAGACCTTCTGCTCCTCCGAATTCTTATTCCCATTCAACACCCCCTCTAATATTTTTCCAGCATCCTCCTCCAGACTTTCCTGCACTATGTTCAACAAATCACTCCCTTGTGGCACACCACATCCCTTATCCAGCTCCAGCTGAAGCATGATGACATGAGCTCCAGCAGCCCCTCCTATTTCCCCATTCCCAATGCTATAAGATATAACAGGACCAGTATTAGCCCTATCCTGATGTGGGTAGGGTGCTTCCTGGACATTGGATTCCAGCTCATTCAAGCTTGCAAATCTGTTATCCAGGGATACATCACTGCTTTGCTTAAGAAGATTCTCACAGCCTCCCTTAACCAGCTTCCATTTGCCGCAGTCAGTATCTGAACAGCCCTTTGTACTTCCTGAATCAACACCAGCACCATAATTGAGATCATGTTTCAGCCTTTTAAAAACATCCCCAACCGAGGGATTGACACCCTCCTTGGTTTCCTCATTCGGAACAGAATCATTGGCATTGGCACTCGGGGCCCCGATGCTTGCATCCTTCGCAGTTGTGGTAACAGCAAGTTCCGCTGACCCACCTATCTCCAGTGGCATACATCGACCAGGAACCTCCTCCCTTATCGCAGCAGAATCCTGTCTATAGCAGGAATTCCGGCGGCACTGCAGGTCCGAGTGTCCAAGTCGATGACAATTCGCACAATAAGGAGTCCATGACTCAAAGAAGACAGACTGATGCCATCTGATCTCATTCTCCACTTCAACGCAGACCGATTTAACTGGTTCCTTCGAGACATCTACTTCGACACAGATGCGCGGAGCAACAGGATGGCAGGAAACACGGGTTCTCGTGTCCATACACAGGAAGCGCCCGATCAGATTTCCAATGACACGGAGGATGGCAGGATTCTGAAATGGTAAAGCAAGACCGGGGAGCGTGATCCATAACGCAGTGGTAGGAGGGTCACGGTGGAGATGGAAATCAAAGGACCAGCGAAAAAGAGAGAATCTGGAACCATTAATCACCCTCGATGCAGAAGACCAGGCATAAATTAAGTCATCCTCACAGGAGAAGCGGATTTGGAAAATAGAAATATATTATGTTTTCATTTATGAGATAAATAAGTTTTATTTATACTTTCATAGTCAAGGTTACTATTCTATTGGCTAGATTACTATTCTTAATGGTCACATTGCTATTCCAACGGTCATGTTAATATTTTATAGTATATCACGGTTCGTTTAAGCTTGGTGCATAAGTTAACGATAATGTTAAATTTAAGAGTCATACTATAAGATCTTAGGGGGATACATTTCATTACACATCTAAATTAGGTAAAATATGAGAAACTTATTTTATTCCTATTAATAAATAAATTCATGTAAATCTTGGGGAACTACCCACTATAACCAATACCATTCCTAAATTTTTTCATTATTTTCAATAAAACCATTTTGTCATAATTCTCCCTACCATTGGTGAATTTGGACAGGGCCTCGTTCAACCTTTACACTTCAATATTAATCTTATCTACCTATTCATATTCAGAATTATTTTTAGCAGGTAAAACATTACTTACTTTTTCAAATTCAAGAGTCAGATTCTTATTTTCCTTAAACATCTTCTCGTGGTTCCCCTTTAATTTCTAATATAAAGCATTAATGTCCATAATATCATATTTAATATTATCACATGTTTCATTTAACTCTTTTATTACAATATTAGAAAAATCATAATCATTGTTAGAATCAATTGATTGATCATTAATTTCCATCAATCATGTATTTACATATTCATATACAGGTTTAGGACTCGAGTTAGTTCCCTCACTACAACCCCAGTGGGCCTTCATTACTTTTTTATATTTTCTTATAAAATTCTTGTATTTAATTTCATTATTTGGCTTTTGGAAATACGGATTTATATATTATTTCTTCCTATATTAAAATCATGTAACATAGAAATATTTAAAATTATAATTATAGTTACCTTTATTATTGCCTCTCCTATCATCTCTTTGGTTTCTTCTTTTAGGACAATTATTATAACATCTTCTTGATTTGATAATTACATTAACACTTATTAAAATTTGTGATAAATCATCATTACGAGGTATCTATTTAATTACATAATATTTAGAGGATATTATATTAGTAGATTTTAAATCTACACTTTTCTTCTTAGATTCTTCATCTCTAGTTCATATTATAGCAAGGATTCAACCAGATCAACCAATGTATAGTGATTGTAATTTTTTATCTCATCAATGAATACCTTCTTAGAATGATATTTCTTAAGGAGTTCTATGTCTCTATCAATGAAATAATTTCACTCAAAATCCTTGAAAATCTATAGAACATCTAATAAACTACTTTATTATCATACTTTTTAAAATCATCGTAGTTGGGGTTTGGCTTAGTGGTAAGAACCCCATAAATCTACATGAAAAATGGGGGTTCAAAACTCATTAGGTGTAGGTTACTGTAGTAGCTACGGGCACTGTAGTGGCGGGGTACTATAGTAGCAGCAGGCACTGTGCAGTACTGTAGCAGCGCGGGTACTGTAGCAGTACTATTCACAGAATGAGCTTTGGGCCAAAAAAATGGGTCTGCAGGCCATGTAATGGGCTAAATGCCCACTGGGCCTTCGGTCTATGTAATGGGTCTCCCTCTACCCAGTTAAAGAGGTATTTTCTTTGCTTTAAGAATAAATGAGGCTTCATCCCCAACCTTTAAAAAAATACTTTTTAAAATCATAGTACTCAATCTGAAGAATCCCAAGATTGTCCCTTTATAATGTTTATATATCATAGTGAGTCACGTGTAGTATTCTATATATTTCATGGTGTGTCTTATAAGTTGATACATGGAAAAATTGATTTAGAAATATACAAAAATAAATAATATTTATAATTGTATAATTTAAAATATACTTACAATAATAGTTACTGGTAAGAGTGACGATATCAATTTTAGGGGGTTTGTAGGGTTTTACCATGCATTTCCAGTGTCGAATACTCAAATTATTCAATTATGCTTTCATCTTGGTATGTTAATATCTATAATCATTTACATCAAAATATAGTAGCTTATTTATAATCCAACCATCATTTATTCCTTAACTATACATGAAATAAAGATTATACCCTTATACTTTTTAAGTCCTATGATGTGGATAGTAATAACAGAAAATACATCTAAAAGATCAATGTACTCTGATAAAAAATATTTGACCAAATAGATTCATATCTAAAGGCTATGAGAGGGGTGAATTAACCTAATTAAAATTTTAAAGGTAGAAAAGAATAAAAGATAAAGAACATGTGGTTTTTTATAGTGGCCTAGAAAAAAATTCATAATCCACTCTTCAAATCATCTCTACTTCTTGATAGGTCTGTATTACATTAAGATAATAATTTTTATAGGGGTTTCACAACATTTTTATTCCCTTTTTTTCTAATGGATTCACAACCAAATACACACTTCTTTTTGATGAGGTAGTAAAACCGAATACAAACATGTACCTTTTTCAATAGAGGTATAACTAGTATAATAAACTTTCTTTTGTATGGAAAAGAATAAACAAATTACAAATATATAGTGTAACAACTCAAGTACTTATATAATAATTTTTTTCATTCTGGAATTAAATAGTTAAATTCATTATAAATGTATAATGGAATAAGTGGTATTTATATAAATTAAGGAATTTATACTAATGGAATAGTATCCTGACTGTTGGAATAATAATGTGAACGTTAAGAATATTAATCTAGAGAAGATAATAGTAAACTCACCTATGAAATTATAAACAAAATTTATGTATCTTATAAATGAAAATATGATATATTTATATCCTGGAATAAGTAAATAAATGTTTTAAAATGGTAAATTAAGTGTTGAAATTTTTGTAAAATGTAAAGGTTTATTTTCAATTTTATAATTAATATAATAATTTAAAATAAATTTTATTTTCCTAAAATATATTCATAAATTAATATTTTGTTTTATTTAAATTATAATATAATTTTATGGGACCGTAATTAATTTTTCAAAGTGTCATAAAATCGGTTATAATATTAAATTCGGTATTTTTTTAATAAATGATTATTTTAATTAAAAATTAAATTTCATATATTTAAAAAATTATTTTCAAAAAATAGATTCCATTTTTTAATTATAAATGTCAAAAAATGGTCATCGTGAATTTTTGATATTTTTCTGAAATAGTTGAATTTTTGTGAATAGTGTAATATGGTAATTTATGGTATTTAACATTATAAGTTAAATACATGAATTTTTGAGTCATTAATTATATAATAATCCATTATTTTTAACTCAAATTAACTATTTATTTTACATAGTCACAATAATCAACACTATTGATAATCTTGAGCCAAAGTAATAAACGTATAAATAAAATAATCAAAAACACCACTCTCCTCTCCATATAAAAACCACCCCTCACCACCCATTCTACTCACACCTCCAAAGCCTTTTATATTTTCTAAATTATTCCCAATCCTATTCCACAATTTAAATACCCTCTAGTCTCACCAAAATACCAAAACCAAGTGTCTTAAGGGGGTTCTCAAGGAGACAATATTGAAGTGGTAAAATCCTCCTTCTTTCTCTTTTAAATCCTTTATATATTTATTTATACCTTATCCTCACCTCCCCTATCCAAACTGGAATAATAAATCCAATATCATATATATACTGTAATTTTATTGTGTTAATGTAATATCCATCCTCAAACCTATTCTCTTCTCCTCTTATGCTAAAAAATAAAAACATCATCTGTGACGTGTCGATTCATTGCCTTCATGGATAACAATTTTTCATTTTCCTTTACCACCTTCAATTATTGTGATAAAAACATTATCTTGGTTAATACCAAATATAATATGTATATTATAACTTATTTAATGTTTTTTAACTAATTTATATACATAATAATTAAAAAACGAAACTATTTTGTGATGATCAAAAAAACCACCAAAAACAAACCAAACATTTATCATTAATGTTTTATTTAGTGAATAATACTAAAATAAAAAAAATAATGATATATGGGATCATTTAAAATTATTAAAACATATTAATACCATTTCTTTCTTATTCTGTATTTTTACTTCCATTTGAAAAGAAATATCATAATTATACTCAAGGGAACCGACCATAAAAGCATGAAATGAACACTCTTGTAATGACGAAATTGAACTTTATAAATAATCAGGATATACATGAATAAACTCAATAAAATTTTAATAAATAAAATATATGTGAAAAATTTTATAAATTAAGTAATTAATTAATCTAATTTGAATTTCCATGACATTAATATAAGTTCAGAATGCTTTCAAACTTGATGTATGGGACTTTATTTTCAAAAATAATCATTTCAAGTTACAACTCTTTTTATTAAGAAATTTTTTTTACTTATAAAAAATAAGTGGATTTTCCCAATTTCAGGATGCCTTATTGATTTTATGTTTCCTTTAAAATTTTATTTTCAAATAAAATATTTTTATTTATAAGTAAGAAGCTTCATAAAAATGAAAAGTTATTTCAAAATGGAAAATTTATTTTCCTCAACAATGTTTCTATTATGCAAGATTTTTTTTTATGGTCATGTTATAGTTCGTAGTAATTGTTATGATGATGTTTGGTTTCTTGATAAACATAGGAAATTTTATACTATTATAGCCCTCCAATTCATGGGGTAAAGGGACATAGTTAACTAATTAGGTTTCTCCTAAGAGATTGTGGGAATATATTGTTATGGTTTTTCCAATCATAACCATGATGGTAACTCATTGTATAGATGGGGTAGATACTTTATTTATAATAGTGATATAAAAATCATGCCACAAGTTAGATATATGATTTATTTATTCTTTCTATGGTTTTAAAGGAAAATTATGATATCATAAGGTAAGCTAAAGAGATTATGTTTTATCTGTAAAAGTTACATCATTGTAAAAATGTTTTTATTCATGACTAACGGTTTCTTTCTTTCTTTTTATTTACCTTACTAAGAATTTTGTGTTCATATAAAGTTTTAAAATTTTTTAAAGGTTTTATGGATTTTTAAAGGAGAGTAATAATTCAAGTTTAAATTCATGAAGTTTTGTTACAAAGAAAAATCATATTTTATTGTAAAAGTTTCATCTTGTGAAAAAATGGATATTGAGTATAA
This sequence comes from Viscum album, assembly GCA_963277665.1. Classification (NCBI taxonomy): domain Eukaryota; kingdom Viridiplantae; phylum Streptophyta; class Magnoliopsida; order Santalales; family Viscaceae; genus Viscum; species Viscum album. The sequence continues at coordinate 716,019,397 of OY728140.1, read as the reverse complement.
GTGTCTACTTTGTAATATATATATTTCTATGTATGAGGTTATGTACTAGTTCTCTAAAAATATAAACCTAAAATATATTTGGGAATATATAAAAGTGAATTATAGTTTAATTAACTAGATTATGTAATGTTTAAGTCTGGGTCCTTATAGTTGGTATCAAATCATAGTCTAGACAAATTTTGGGGTTAGGATAATGTTAATATAATGATTTTTACATTATGTTTAATTATAAATGATGTATCATTTAAATATTAACATGTTTCTTAGTCTAATATATGTTTGTTCAGAATGGTTTTTTCCACATAAGAAATAGGGAAGCTGAAGTAGGAAGGCACCGAGAAGAAGATATCCTCCTGAATCCATAACCTGGAATGGTGAGAATTGGAACCGAGTATTTTGTGATAGTAATGGATTAGTTTAAATTGGATATAAATGGAGGGAACATCAATTCATGAGATTATCTATATCAACCTCAAAGGAATATGTTAGTGGTGGAACATTTTATGAGGTAACACCTACTAGAATTTAATGGACCATTTGACCCATTGGTCACTGAAGGGTTGATTAAAGCCCTAGAAAATATTTTTGTTGTCATGGAGTGTTCAAACCATAAAAAGGTTAGTCTTTATATTTTTCATTTTGAAGTTGAGGTCAACCAGTGGTGTTCAATTGTCAATAATATCATAGATGGTGGGGAGATTAATTCATTGGAATGGTATGAATTCCAAAATTTTTTCCTTGATAAATATTTTCCGAATACGATTCAACTTAGGATGTAAAAACAATTCTTATAATTGATAAAATAGAAGAATTTTTTTGCTAGTTATGAAGAAAAATTCACTCGATTGGAAAGTTACGATCCAAATTTTATTTAAGATATTGATATTAAAATCAATCATTTTTACTCAGGATTAAATCCAAAATATCGAAGGGAATTGGATTCTCATGAATTAAAAAGTTATGAAAAAAATTGATATGAAGAGAAGGTAGAAATGTAGTTTTATTATGATAATGTGTTATTTGAAAATTATCAAAAAAATAGGTTTAGGTGGAAGGAAAAAGGAAATAATTCATCAAATAAGTTTTATGGAAATAAATTTAAGTTTTCATTTTGTGAAAATTGTGGTAAAAAACACACTAGGGAGTTCCTTTTAAAGTCTAGTAAGTGTTTTTTATATGGTAATTTGGGGTATATGGTTCATAATTTCAATGAAAAAGATCATGGTCGTGGTAAAAAAATTGTGATATATAGAGAGTAAAATGTTTTAAATGTAATGATATGGTTCATTATGAAAACGAGTGTCCGAAGAGGAACCTGAATGATAGGAAACAACCAAGATATATGTAGAAAAGTGTGGTGAAATCATTTGAAAATAATTTATCTTATTTTAATCCATATAATGAAGTGGTATTAGTCACATTATTTTTTTACTCATAATTTTCTAATTTCTTTTTTGATTCAGGGTCTACACATTATTTCATATCTAAGAAATTTTATGGTAAATTGGAAATTACACCTCAAGAAATGAATCTAAAACTTATGGTAAAAACATATGGGGGAAATATTAAAGAAAATATAAATTATAATAATCTTCATGTCGATGTCTATGGAAAGAATTTACTAGCAAACCTTGTTGTATTTTCCCTGATAGAATTTGATGTTATTCTATGTATGGATTGGATTTTTGTTTACCATTATAAGATTGATTATAGAGCTAAAGAATTTTTTAAGAAAGAGTCTCAGTTAATATACAAGAATGAACCCATACCATTGATAACATATTATGAATTTAAGAAACTATTAAAATATGGAAATGAATGTTATGTTGAATGTATTATTGAAAACAAGGTAACTATCCAGATTAATGATTTTATGGTGGTAAATGAGTATCTGGATGTTTTACCTGCTGAGCTTCTTGATATTATACTTGATTAGTAGGTTGAGTTTACTATTGATTTAGTTCCTGATGCTAAACCTATTTCAAAAACCCCTTACTTAATGTGTCCAGTAAAACTTCTATAATTTAAAAATCAATTGCGAGAGTTTTTAGATAAAGGTTTTATTCAACCCAGTACTTCACCTTGGGGTGATCCTGTTTTATTTTTTTAAAATAAAGATGGTTCCATGAGGCTTTTCATTGATTATAGAGCAATAAAAAACATTACTATTAAGAATAAGTATCTATTTCCTTATATCGATTACTTGTTTGATTAGCTTCAAGGAGCATAGTATCTTTTTAGGATTGACTTGAGATCTAGGTACCATCAGCTAAAGGTGAAGGATGATAACATTCTAAAAATAGCATTTCATACTAGATATGAGAATTATGAGTTTTTTGTTATTCCCTTTGGTTTTAAAAATTCCCATACTGTATTTATAGATCTTGTGAATAGAATCTTACATGAATATTTATATAAGTTTGTTGTTTTTTTATTTATGATGTTTTGGTTTATTCAAAAAGTAATGAGGATCGTGAATAACACATAAGTATAGTTCTTCAAACCCTAAAAGAAAAGAATTTATACGTGAAATTTAGAAAATGTTATTTTTGGTTACATAAGATTTATTTTCTTGGTAACATTATAAATAAGTATGGCATAAAAATTGATCCTACCAAAACAAAGGTGGTTGATGAATGGAAAAGACCTACAAATGTTACTAAGATTCATAGTTTTCTTAGATTATCAAGATATTATTAATTTTTTGTTAAAAACTTTTCATGGTTATCTAGACCAATAACTAAGTTAATAATTAAATGGGTTAAATTTATTTGGATAGAAGAATGTGATTTTTATTTTTAGGAACTGAAAATAAGATTGGTGAATGCTCCAATTTTGGCCCTGCCTCCCATAAATGGAGAGGTTGATGTCTATAGTGATACTTATTTAAGGGGACTTGGTTGAGTTCTAATTCATAATGATTAGGTAATTTCTTACACTTTATGGTAATTAAGACCTCGTGAGTTAAAGTATCCCACACATGATTTAGAATTAGAAGTTGTGATTTTTGCTTTAAAAAATTGGAAACAACATCTATATGTGGAAACATTTGAAATATACACTAATCATAAAAGTTTTAATTATATATTCACTCAAAAGTAATTGAATATAAGGTAGGTAAGACAGCTAGAATTGATATAGGATTTTGATTTTATGATCAATTGATATCCTGGAAAATAAAACAAAGTGGAAGATGCATTGAGGTGAAAACATCATGTTATATTAACCATATTTTGTATAGAACATGACCCCCAGGTTAATGATTTGATGATTTTTTTTATTGTAATTTTTTGGTGTAGGAAATTCCTCTATTTTATTTTAGGTGTTAGTTTAATCATCTCTATCAGACAGAATTAAGAAATCATAAAAGGAAGACTGTGAGTTATAGAAAAATGTATAATTGGTTGAAAAGGTTAGGTTTCTAGAATTTAACATTGATAAAGATTGTGATTTTATATTTGGGAAGATATTATGTGTGCCTTTTGATTCATTGTTGAATAAAGAGTTATTAATTTAATCTCATAGTTCTCTATTTGAAATTAATTCAATAAGCACTAAAATGTATAGAGACCTTTAGGAGTATTACTGGTGGGATAGAATGAAAAGAGATATTTATGAATTTACTATGAGATTTTTGAATTGTCAATAGGTAAAAGAAGAATGAAAATTATCAATGAGGATGCTTCATCCATTTCTAATTCTAGAGTGGAAATGGTAAAATATATCCATGGATTTCATAGTGGGATTACAAAAAAAATCATGAGGTAATAATGTGATTTTGGTTATTGTTGATCAACTGATTAAATATACACATTTTCTTCCTATTCGAGATGTTATGTATTAATATTATCTTTATCGATTGTACCTCAAAGATATAGTTAGGTTACGTGGATTTCCTCTCCCCATTGTATTTGATTGTGAACCTAGGTTCACTTTAAACTTTTTTAAAGGCCTTCATAAGACATTGGGTTCCAAATTAACTCAATCTCAAGGATAGTCAGAGTGAGCAATTTAGACATTGGAGGATATGAATTGAACTTATTCAATAGATTACCAGAGAATTTGGGATCAACATATTTCTTTGGTTGAGTTTTCTTATTGTAATATTTTTCATTCTAGTATAAATATGGCACATTTTGAATCATTATATGGAAATTGGTGTTGAACTCCAGCATTTTGGGATGAATTAGGTAAAATAAAGTTGATGGGACCAGAATTGGTAGAGGAAATGAAAGAGAAATTTTAGTTGATTCAGTGATACATGAGGACAACTTAGAGCATGTAGAAAAATTATGTGGATAACCAAAGTAAGGATATTTCTTTCAAGGTAGATGGTCATGTCTTTCTAAAGGTTTCTCCATGTAAAAGTGTGATGAATTTTGGTAAGAAGGGGAAGTTGAGTCCATGGTTCATTGGACCCTATGAAATCATGGATAAAGTTAGATTAGTTTTCTACTAAGTATATTTGACTCTGACATTGTCCTAGGTACATAATGTTTTTCATTCTTCGATGTTAATAAAGTATGTGCTGGAATCATCTCATGTTTTGATCCCTAGAGTAGTTCAGCTGGAAGAGAGCCTTTCTTATGAGGAGAAACTTGTTCATATTCTTGACCATAGAGATAAAGTATTTCAAAATAAGTTAATTCACCAAGTTAAGGTTTTTTGGAAAAACCACATGGTTGAAGAAGTAACATGGGAATCTACAAATTATATGAGGTAAAGGTATCCTCACTTTTTAAAATGTAAATAAAATTATAAGGATGTAATTTCTAAAAGGGGGAGAATGTAACAACACATATACTTATAGAATAATGTGTTTTCATTCCGGAATTAAATAGTTAAATTTGTTATAAATGTATAATGAAATAAGTGATATTTAAATAAATTAAGGAATTTATATTAATGGAATAGTAAAATGACTGTTGGAATAGTAATGTGACCATTAGTAATAGTAATCTGTCCAATAGAATAGTAACCTCACCTATCAAAGTATAAATAAAATTTATGTTTCTTATAAAAGAAAATATGATATATTTATATCATGGTATAAGTAAATAAATTTTTAAAAATGATAAATTAAGTGTTGGTATTTTTATAAAATGTAAATTTTTATTTATAATTTCATAATTAATATAATGTTTTAAAAGAAAAATAATTTTCATAAAATAGATTCATAAATTAATATTATATTTTATTATAATTATAATATAACTTTATGATATTGTAATTAATTTTTCATAGTATCATAAAATTGGTTATAATATTAAAATTGGTAGTTTTCGAATAAATCATGATTTTAATTAAAAATTAAATTTATCATATGTAGAAAATTATTTTCAAAAAATGGAGTCCATTTTTTTAATTCTCTATTTCAAAAAATATTTAGGGTGAATGTTTGGAATTTATCTGAAATAGTTGAATCTTTATAAATAGTGAAATAAGGTAATTTACGATATTTAACATTATAAGTTAAATACAAGAATTTTTTAGTCATTAATAATTTAAGAAAACATTATTTAGAACTTAAATGCACTACTTACTATATTTTTTCAAAATAATCAACACTATTTATAGTTTTGATCCAAAATAATAAACAAATGAATAAAATAATCAAAAACACCCTTATCCTCTTCCTATAAATACCACCCCTCAATGCCCCTTCTTCACACCTACAAAGCCTTATTTCTTGCCTAAATTATGCCTAATTACCTTCCAAATTCTCTTACCCCCATCCAATACCTTATGGTATCACCAAAAAAACAAAACCAAGTGCCTTAAGAAGGTTCTTAAGGAATTGATATTCAAGAGGTAAAATCCTTTTTCTTTCTCTTTTAAATTATTTGTTTATTTATTTCTACCTTATATTCAACTCCCCTATAAAAACAACAATAATAAATCCAATATCATATATATATTATAATTTTATTGTGTTAATGTAATATCCATCATCAAACCTCTTCTCTTCTCCTCTTATGCTATAAAAATGAAAACATCATCTGTAATGTGTCGATTCACCGCATTCATGGATGATGATTTTTTATTTTCTTTTAACACCTTAAAATATAGTAATAAAACCATTATCATGATTAATTAATAATATAATACATATATTATTATTTTTTTAATGTTCTATAACTAATTTATAGACATAATATTAAATAAAACGAAACTAGTTTGTGATGTTCGGAAAAACTGCCAAAAAAAACCAAACATTTATCATTAATGTTTTATTTAATGAATCTTACTCAAATTGGAAGAAAATGATATATGGGTCATTTATAATTATGGAAAAATATTAATTCAATTTCTTTCTACTTCTATATTTTTTATTCCATTTGAAAATAACTTCCATGATTATACTCAAGGGAACCGACCATAAAAGCATGAAACGAAAACTCTTGAAATGAAGAAATTGAACTTTATAACTCAACGAAATGGCCATAAATGAACTTAATAAAATGGTAAAAAATAAAATATATATGTAAAAGGTTTTTAATTAATTAATTAATTAATATAATTTAATTATCCATGGCATTAAGTATAAGTATACAATTCTTTTAAGCATAAGGTATGGGACTTTCTTTTCAAAAATACACTTTTCATGTTACAACACTTTTTATTAAAAAAATTTCTTATACTTAATAATAGTATTTTACCAATTTCATGATGCCTTATTGATTTTATGTTTCCCTTACAGGTTTAAAAGTTTATTTTCAAATAAAATGTTTTTATTTATAAGTGTACGACTTCTTAAAAATGAAAAGTGATTTCAAAATAGAAATTTTATTTTCCTCAAGAATGTTTATTTTATGAAAGATTTTTGTTTTATAATCATGTTATTATTATAGGTAATTTTTATAATGATGGATGGTTCTATGAAAAATTGAGAGTGTGTGATCCCATTATATCTCTCTAATGCATTGGGTAAAGGGAAAAAGTTAACTAGTTAGGTTTCTCTTAAGAGATTATGGGAATATGTTGTGATGGTTATTCCAAGTGTAACATGATGGTTACTCCCTATGTAGTTGAGAGGGATACTTTATTTTTAATAGTGATATGAAAATGATTCCATAAGTTACCTTTATGATTTATATATTCATTCTATGGTTTTACAAGAAACTTATGATCTCATAATGTAAGATAAAGATCTTATGTTTTATGTGTGCAAATTCTAACATTATAAAAATGTGTTCATTCATGAATAATGGTTTCTTTATTCCTTTTTATGTCCCTTATTAATATTTTTGTGGTCATCCCATATTTTCATTTTTTTTATATGGTTTATGGATGGGTAAATAAAATTAATAATTTAATTTTAAATTCATGAACTTTTGTTATAGAGAGAAATCATGTTTTATTCTGAAAGTTTCATATTGTGAAAAAATGGATATTGAGTAGAAGTGTATACTTTGTAATATATATGTTTCTATATATGAGGTTATGACATAATTCTCTAAAAATATATACTTAAAATATCTTTGAGAATGTATAAAAGTGAATTATAGTTGAATTAACTATATTATGTAATTTTTAAGTTTGAGTCCTTATATATAGCATAGTGTACTGAATAAAAGAAAAAAATACAAAAAAATACAATATTTAAAAATAATTAATTATAGTATAATAATGTAGTGTGATCACACCAATATATTATTGTTATATCAAATTTAAATTTTCAACATAACAGTAGTTATATGATCTTAGTAACCAATAATTATCTAGCTACCTTCCTTATGTTTTTATAAACACAAGAAAAATAATGGTATCATTCAAAATCCTTGAGGTTTCCATGTTTAAGATCAATAGTAAGGTCCCATGATTTCCATAATTTTATTTTCCCATTGGTTTTTTAAATGATGTTTTCTTATTGCATCCATAAATGGAAATGTGTTGAGGTGTTTATTTTGTTTCATTTTAGATAAATTTTTTAAGGGACCTAGGTTATTTAATATATTAGGTGGTATTATTTATTTAAGGTACATATATATTTTTATCCAAATATAATAGGATAAGAAGGGAAAATGGGATTTGATACTTGATCTAACAAAAAGAGTCCCAAGGAAAATTAAATGGGGGAAAATAAAATGTTGTACACTAGATTGAAACTAAAGATAAAAAAGGAAAGATAGGATGAAGTGAGGTGGGCATATAAAGACCCAAAGAAGAAAATAGCACATAACACATAAGGAAATAAGATTCACCCATGTATTATAAGAGGATAATCTATGACGTGAGCTAAAGAACAGATGTGAGGATGAAAATCATCCAAATTTCCTGTGGATTGAGGTTCATAGCCTCAAAAGGTCATTTCATAGTGCATGGGGGAATAGACACTTTTTTTACCCTATTGATGTGTTTAGGTGTTGATTTTTTCTTAGGAAAAAACATAAGACATCACTATTTGAGTCCTCTATAAGTTTTATTACCAGATAGTGCATTTGTATATAAATGGTGTATATGTATGGTCTTGATGTGGTGTTATGTATGTGCTGATTTTTTATAGCAATTAATGTAAATTCATTGGAGTTCTAATTTTGATCATGTTATTGAAATTGATACATAATTCACTCAAATTTTTTGTCTCACATTTTCCCTCAAGAATAAATTATCATGATGATGTTGTTTCAAAAAACCCCTTAGTAAATCCATAGTTCTTGAATATATCATGAAAAAAATTACTTGTAAATTTTTCTTTAATTCTCTCTCTATATTGATTCATGATACTTTATTCTACATGAAAAATTATCTTAACCTAATGAAAATTATATTAATGATAAATGTGTGGGGTTGATGATGTGTTGGGATAATAATTAATATTGTGTTAGCCTTCAATATAGTTTCTTTTCCCAACTCTTTATCTTATTTGGAAGAAATCAGATTGACTAAATCATGGTAGTATTTTGGTCTTTCTTTAAAATTTAAATACAAAAACTCAAATGATAAATCTAGTATGAAATTTTTAAAGTTCAAATCAATATTAAAGCTATAAAATATTAATCAAAATATGGAATATGAAAAATAGGGGACTGCAATGATCAATATGATGCTATACTTTTATTATAATCTGACGCATAATGTGTTGATGTTGGTGTTGTGTGGGGTTTCATTACAGAATTTGTTCTATTTTTCATTTTATTAATATCCAATTCATAGAATTATTTTACCTTAGCATGGTATAATTCTCTAAATATAGAAAAAACAAAAATAACTCTTGGTATGAAAAAATAAACAAATATTATCATACTTATCAAAAAAATATATATTATTGGATCATTGATCCAATGGGTATATGTATTTATTAGTATGGGGAGGAAATCTACTATGGGTGTCACAGGGAGGACCTTTTATCATTATCATTAGATTTATCATATAGAGGACCTCCATAGTGATTAGTTCCCCTATAAAGAGAAGATTCAGTGGGTAGGGTTTTTAAATAATATCTAGAAGGAAACACCCTATGATTTTAATATATTATTATCTTTAAATAAGTTAATGTGTTCAATATTCTGCTCCACATGAACACTGAACTTAAATGAAACTGTAATATATTTATATAAAATATTAATATATAATTATAACTTTTAAAAATAATTGAATTGGTATGAAGGAATAGGAACTTTATTTATGAATGAAATTTAATTGATATATCTAAAATGACTAATATGATCATTTTAATATTATAATTGTATTTTTCTAAAAAAATCCTTTTATGTGATATTAATTCTTTATAATAATAAACTTATGATTATTTTATTTTAATATATATTGATATGAATAATTTTTTAACACTAATTATTAAATGATACAAAATAATAATAAGAATATATTGTGCTCTAAAGAGTCATTTTCCTTATTTTTATAATATTTTACATATTTATTTTAAAGTTAAATTTCTAAATTTAGAATTTGAATTTGAAAAAATTAAAATTATTTTTAGATTCATCATAGTAATATTTTCTTAAGATTAATTTTTTGTATTTTTCCAAAAATATTGATTTTAAGGTGAATATTCTAATATACCGTTTTTAAAAATACCATGATTTAATGAAATAATAATATGTAAGCATGTCATCAAAATTTTTGAACCCTTTTTATATAAAAAAATGTATTTTATAAGGGAAATTATAAATATAAAAATATTTATTCGATTTTGAAAACCAATATCTGATATTTTAGAACTTAAATAATATTTTTCTAAAGAATTTGTTTTTAATAAATTATACTTTTATTATTTTAAATTTAATTTTTATAATATTTATAAATTGAATCAAATAAAATTTACATAAAATTTTTAATTATTAATTCTAATTTATTTAAGAATTACCTTTTAGTTTCACACACAAAGGATAAATTACTTAGATAAAAACTAGTTATCGTTGTATGAGTAAATTAGGGTTAAAAGGGTTTATCCTAGTGAAAAAAGGATAAAACATGTGTGATAGTTTTTTTAGGAATTTATTGACCTTATATCTTTATCACTTGATTATTTCTAAATTTTTGAGCTACTTTCCTTAAGAGTGACTTCTCATTATTAAAAATTATGGGTATTTACAAAAACGGTATCCCTTATCACTTATAAAAGGGGTATCTACCACACCTAAAATTAAGTTTCCTCATTAAAACCTTCCATTTTTTAATCCCCTAGAATCATATTTCTCTTAATTTATCTTATGGTCATAATAGATTATCCTAATACCTCATTTTATAAGGAATTATCCAAGGAAAACTCAAAGTTCTCAATGTGAGTAGTTACTTTTCATTAATTTATTTCTTTTATGTCTTACATTTACAATTATAATTTTTAAATACTTATGTAATGAAATAATTATTTGATATATAATAAATTTTATTGTGATAAGGTAATAACCATTAACCACCTTTCCATTTTTCCTTTAAGGAAAACAAAAATGACATTTGTGCATGTGCATGGATTACCACCTCCACCTAACATCATGTTTCCGATTCCTTAACCACCTTACATAGCAAGTCCAAATGATGAATTTAATAAATAATAGTTATTTTTATAAAATATTTTGTATTCTTAAATAATAAAACATATTATAAATTTCTCTTATTTTATGTAAAATGAAACCATAAACCATGTATATGTGCGGACTATCGCCTCCATAAAATGATTGATTTACATTTTTATTTTCATCATCGCCCTACATGGATGGTCATAATTATGGGTTTAATAGATAAATATTATGTTTATTATATCATTAAGACTGTAGTATGATATATTTTTAGAATCTATTAATGATATGATCATCAAATTAGCATCATTAATTTAATCATGCAAAACAACCATACTAAGAAGAATTTTTTTTATTAATGTTATATAATATTTTCATATCCATTGATTATTATTATAATTTCTTAAAATTATGATATATAACACTAATAAACAGTAATTAATATCATTATTCTTCTTGTATAATGATATCACAACTAAACTACCACATAATCATCTATTAATCATGGTATGTTCATATTTGGGTCAATTTAACCACTTATTTGAATAGGGATATGAATTTATATCATGGATTAATATGGGAAAATAATCAATGGTATAATATTAAATAATTATTTAAATAATTATTATTATTTTGTAATGATAATTTTTTTAATAAACTCATTAATTAAGTAACCATATTTAATTTGTTAAGAATCACTGAAATATGAATATCAATGATTTCATCTTCATATATTATAACAAAAAATACCATGGAATGAAATTATAACTTTATAAATATCATAAAACATCTATTATAGTACCTTTAATTAACTCGAGATGATAAAAATTGTAACAAGAATGAATACCAACACCTTTTTTACGAAATTAGTTTAAAATGATCAAGACTACTTACACCCAATATTGAAAATAGGTAGTAACTATAATTCATATAAATAATGATTATAAATGAAGTGTGTAAATGGAAAATTTATGATTAAGGTTTTTAAATAATTTATTAATATATCTAGTTTTTTTATAAATGAGGTTAGAGTAAATATTGACTAAGCATGAATTAAGGTAAGGGTTTCTTGTATCAAATTTTAACTCCTTGAGACACGTTTCTTATTATACACCATGTTTTCTTTGGAATGGTGTATTTACTACCCCACTAATATTTTGTATCCTGGTCTACTTATTTTCTATGATATTTAATGTTTCATTTTAAATCGTATCCTTCAATGGGTTTTTTACATGAATGTTTATAAAGTCATAATGGTTTTTTATCTCAAATTCATTTCTTTAAGACATATTTTGAAATATGAACCTAATTTCATTAATAAGGTGTATATAATGTATTTTTGATATATTATATAATGAATTATCCTTTACTCATTTTATTTTGAGTTCAATTATAATCCCTCACTTTTTAGGGGTTTGATTAAAATGTTATTTAAGTCATAAGGGTTGTCTTGGTCTCAATTATGATTCTTTGAGACATAATACATTTTGTGTAAAACAATTTCCTTGTATGGTGAATTTAATACCCATGGATTTATTTTATTATAATTTTTTATTTTATGGGATTTAATATCTAAATCATGTTCCCTTATTCAAGTGTTAATTTATTTAGTTGTTTTCTCAGCGATAATTACTTTTGGTAACACAAATTTTATTCATTAATTTATGATTATTCTCTTGAACTTATTGCATATAAGTTTTGTAAATTCTAAAAATTTATTGTATTATGTGGTATTATATCATTTATTTCTGGGATATATGTTCCTCTAACTTAAACCCTTTGAAAAATATTTTCTCACTTCTTGGTATATTTTTTCCATAAGGAATATTGGTAACTCAAATATTCTTCTAAGTTATAAAATTTTATCTTAAACTTCATTCTTTCATTCTTGGGTAATACCACACTTATATTTTATTATATAGTATTCTATAATCCTCTTTGGGAAAAATAATTTTTAATAAAAATAAGGTTTTATTACTCTTTTTACGATTTTGGTTTTCAACGAATGGTAATTTTAAAATATTAAATAGTTTTATTTTATAATAAAATGTTTTATCTTGGGATCCACATTTATTATAGAAAACTTTATGTTATTTTTAAGGATTTATTATTGAATATTAATTTTAAAATAATTTTTTTTCAAAATCATTCACTTCACCTTTTCAAAAATTACTTTTAAAAGTGATATGTAAGTTTTTATTTTACGTCAATTTTAAAAATGTTTTCTAAAAGATCTTTTAAGTTTTAACCTCCATTTTCCTTTTCATATTTAAAAGGATTTAAACTCATGGGATTTATATTACATGATTTATCCTTTAATAAATATATATTAATATTTTTGGGGTTTGAACTCACAGTATCAAACAATTCTATTCTTGATCCCATCTTGTGTGATATCCTTTGAAGTATTCTTTTGCAATGATTTTTCTCATCTATGTAAACATCCTTATGAGATTCATTTGTTTCTATGGGGATATATTCTTTTGAAACCATTCAACTTCTTTCTATGGATAGATTATGAAATATTCATTTCTATAAAAATAATGATTCATCACTACCTTTTTCTTTCTTATCCATCCATTGTGAATAGGGATAAATTTTCTCTCAATGTATTTTCTTTATGAATACCCTATTTTCTATTACTTTGATTAGATGGTGTTCACCTATATGTCATACATTGATTTATTAGGTAAGTTATTGACTTAACTATATACCATTACTCCATATGGATTTATCTTAAGGGATGCTAACATAGAAAGCTATTCCATTTATTGATTGGTGTACTATTGAAAACCCATATATTTTTTATTCTGATACATATATTTATTGATTACTTTGGAAAGTTTACTATGTATTATTTAACAATCCACCTTATTTATTCAAATGAGTTATGATCAAATTATCACTTTTATTAGAATCGGGAAAATTATTGGTATTATATATGTTTTTATTATAATATGGATGATTATTGTCCAAGATGGTTATGTATTTTTTATCCATTTTCTCGTATAATGATTTCATTGGACTTAAACAAGTGAATGGTGGGGCTTGACATTATATCTCCCCTTGATGCATCAGTGGGTCTCATGAGACAAATATTTTTGGGTATTTTGGTATATGTATACCCAAAATAAGATACCTCCTTGGTGATAAGATCATGATGTCATGGATTATAGTGTAGAATAAGTTATCCAGCATTATGCATTTCATCGCTAAAGAACCTATTATTTTTGACCATGTGATCTTTTCATTTTTATTTTTATCCATAAATATATTATTTTTTTAATTTATTTCTATGATGTCACTATTTTTTATTAATTATTCCTTACATAATATTTATGATCATCTTATACTCACTTATGATCTTTGATTTTAATCAATTATGTTTGCTATTATTGAAAGTTTGAGCTCACCCCTTATTGTATTTCTATTTCCCCATGTTATAAAGAAAAGTATTACACATGATATGTATAATAAAATTTATTGTGTAGAGAATTTTTGGGAGATATTGAAGACTTATTATGGATTAAGTAGTTTCTTATATAGTTGGAAAAAAATTATATTATTTAAAAAATACATAATATTTATTATTTTATGATTTTTTATAATTATATAAAGCTCTAAACCTAAAAGGTCATAGGAATTTATATAATGAAATATTTGACTTAATTCATTTATTTATGGGATATTTGTGTTTGGGACTTTGTATTTGTTGTCAAATCTAGTATGTAGTGTATTTGTTTTAGGAATCAGATCTAGAGCACCATAGTTGGTATCAGAGCAGGGTTTAGAGAACTTTTAAGATTAGGATATTTTGTAAGGATAATTTAATGGTTAATAAGTTAAGTATGAACATAATTTAAAAGGTATAGATAACCCTTTTGGGATAGTATATGATTTAATTTTAAGGTAATAATGCATATTTTATTTGGGAATCAGGATAATAAAACTTTAGTGAAAATCCTAGGAATAAGTATAAGTAAAGGATGACAGGAAGAAGGTTTGGTAAAGTGTTGATTATATGATTTTTTAAACAATTATATCCTTTTTTGGATACTGGAAAGTAGATGTGGCTATGTAATAAATACATCTAAGGGTAATCACCCAGAAAAAGGTCAATTGAGTGTTGACTCAATTTTTACTCTCAAACACAGTAAATGGGCATAAGATTGTGCACCTGTATAGAAACTCTTAAGAAATATTCTTTGGTCAATAACATTCTATTTATGAACCATTATGAAGGATTCATTTCCAAAATATTCATAGGATGAAAAAAGTTTTTCATGATTGAAACGAAAGTATCATTGGTTGAAATGAATGTTTCATTAGAGAAGACATCTTGGTATTGATCTTTTATATTCATATGTTATTTTACTCTTATTTTATTAAATATTATAATAATAATTTTGGATTTAGTATATGGATGAAATGGTATCACAAAAATGAAGCTAAGAAATGTATGTGTCCATAAACCACTATTTATTATAACCAATTAAGGAAGAATACTTAAATGGTTGATAATTTTAGTATATTCTTGTTATGATAAAAAATGTGAGTATCCTAGTATTACCTAAGGTAGTGAAGATGATATCAAAATAGAAATTAATTATTGATACTTTTATCTATTTTCATTAGTGATTGATATTTATCAATGATATTTTGGAATATTCTATAAGTTATGTGGATTGTGTAAGAAATATAAGGATTTTTCTTCAATACTTTTGCTTTAAAGGTTTGGAAACATATATCAAATGGTATCAATAACCATGAAAAGTTATTTTATAACAATATTATATTTTTGGGTATGACTATTGAATAACACATAATTGAGGGATGGATAACTCTTAGGCTTGATAAATGATTGATTTTAAGATAATAAATGGTTGACTGATTTTGAAAAAAGTAAGTTAGATAGTATTGGTAACCTTGGGGTTGATAATTAATTCATTATATTTTCTATTAAGTTCATCGCATTTTTGTGATTATGGAATATATTTGCTGGTGTATGATTTTATACCATTTTAGTTTTAAATATTGCGCTAATTTTTGAAAGTATGCATGGTTTCTTTATGGTTTAATATCTTGGAGATTCAAATAGTTTGGGTAAAAGTATGTTATGGAGAATATATGATTATGATATATAAATAAATGGGTAAATTATTATATAAATGATTAATATTGGTTGAATAAAGTTAATTAACTTATTATATCCAATGAGAGTAAGGTAGATGTCATATTAGAAGTTGCATCATAAATGATGGATATGTTAAGATTAGCCTCACCTAATTTCATTAATGAATAGTAATTAAAATTGTGATGATAAAATTTATTTAAGTGGGTAGAAATTAACACACTAATATATTAATATATTATTACTTTTAAATAAGTCATTATGTTTGATAGATCTCTCTACACACAACACTGAACTTAAACTAAACCACAATATACTTAGATGAAATATAAATATTTAAGTATGGCTGTTAAAACCAAGCCATTAAATTAACAGGACTAGATATAAGTAACCTCTTTATAAAATATTTATAGAAATCAAATAAATGATACTTTTAATATGAATGAAATCCAATTTTTGTAGCTAAAATTACTAATAATATCATTTAAATCTTAGAATTGCATTTTTCTAAAAAATTACCTTTTACGCATTATTATTTTTTATCAATGGAAACTTATGATTAATTTATGATAATATATATTGATATGAATAATAGTTTAACACTGATTATTAAATGATAAAAGATAATAAGTATAATATATTGTGTTCTAAAGAGTCATTTTCCCAATAAAATTAGTTTTCCATTATAGTTTATAAATTTTATTTAAACATTAAATTTATAAATTTTAGAATTAAAATTTGAGAAAATAAAAAATATTTTTGGATTAATATAGTAATATTTTCTTAAGATGAATGTATGGTATTTTTCAAAAAATATTTATTTTAAAGTGAATAGTGAAATATACCATTTTTACAAATACCGTGATTTAATGACATTATTAGTATGTAAGCATGTCATATAAATTTTTGAAACTTTTTTACATAAAAAACATTTATTTTATAAGTTAAATTATAAATATAAAAATATTTATTCTAGATTATAAACCTATATATTATATTTTAGAACTTAATTAATATTTTTCTTAAGAAATTATTTTTAATATATTATACATTAATTATTTTAAAATTAAATTTTATCATTTTTATAAATTGAATAAAATAAAATGGATTTAAAATTTTGAATTATTAAGTCTAAATCATGTAATAAATACCATTTTATTTTTATACACAAAGGATAAAATTCATAGGTAAAAAACTAGTTATCGCGGTAAGAGTAAATTTGGGTTTAAAAGGGTTTAACCAGGTTAAAAGGATAAATTTTTTAAAAAACATGTGTTATAATTTGTTTTTGAGGAATTGATCGACCTTATATGTTCTTTAATCCTTCATTTCTCAATTTTGGAGCCAATTTATTTGATATTGACTTCTCGTTATTAAAAAGTTATGGGTATTTACAAAAAATGTCATCCCTTCTCACTTATAAAAGTGGCCTCTCACCACCCCTTAAATACCACTACTAAAATTTATATTCCTCCTAAAAATGTAAAATTTTACTTACCCTATAATTATCCTCCTCACCCTTGATATTCTAGTCACATGAGATTATCATAATCCCTTTTTTTAAAGGAATTCTCTAAGGAAATCTCAAAGTTCTCACCGTGAGTAATTGTTTTACTTCAAATTATTTTTTTTATATCTTACCTTTATAATTATAATTTTAAAATTATTATAGAAATACATAATAATTGATTATATATTTGATTTTTTTATTCTAAGGTAATAACCATTAACCTCTTTTCCCATTTTTCCTTAAGGAAAATAAAAATGAAATTCATGTATGTGTGTGGATCACCACCACCACAAAGCATCATATTCTATTTTCCTTATACACATTTCATGTATGGTCCTAATGCTTAATTTAATAAATAACATAATTTATATTTTAAAATCATAAAACATATTATTAATTTCTCCCATTCTATGAAAAATGAAATCATCAACCATCTGTATGTGTGGACTGTCGCCTCCATGGAACGATTTAGTTCCATTTTTATTTTCATCACCTACTAACATGGATGTTAATGATAATGGGTTTAATGGATAAATATTATGTTTATGATATCATTAAGTTACATCTATGATATATTTTATAAACTATTAATGATATGATCTACAAAAAAACCATTGTTAATTCAATCATTTAAAATAATCGTATTAAGAGGAAAATATTTTTATTCATATTATGTGATGTTTTCATATCCTTTAATTATTTTTATAATTCCTTAAAATTATTATATATCACACTAATAAATAATAAATAATATCATTATGCTTCTATTATAATGATATTACAACAAAACCACTACATAGTCATCCATTAATCCTGGTATGTTGATGTTTGTGTTGGTTTAACCACCGACTTGAACAATGATATAAATTTATATCATGGATGACTATGGTAACTTAATTAATAGTATAATATTATATAAATAATTAAAGAATTATTACTTTTATTTCTTTAATGGTAAAATCATTATTAAACTCATTAATTATGAAAACACCTTTCGTTTGTTAAGAATCATTAAAACATGATCATCGTCGCTTTCATCATCATGGATTGTAACCAAAAGTACCATGGAATGAAATTATAAATTTATAAATATAATGGAACACATATTATGGTATATTTAAGGAACTTAGGATGATGAAATTTGTAACAATAATGAATACTAACACCATTTTTTATGAAACTAGTTCTAAACAATCAAGATTACTTTTACCCGATATTGAAAATAGTTAATAAATAACAAGAATTCATATAGATAATGATCATAAATAAAGAGTGTAAATGGAAAATATATGAGTAATGTTATGAAATAATTTATTATTAAATATATTTTTTTATAAATAATTTTAGAATGCATTTTGACTAAGCAGTAATTAAGGTAATGGTTTCTTGTTTCAAATTATCACTCTTTGAGACACATTTCTTATTATACACCATGTTTTATTTAGAATTTTTTATCTACTTACCCATTAATATTTTGTATCATGGTACTTTTATTTTTAATTATATTTAATTTTACATTTTATATCATATCCTTTAATTGGATTTTTACTCAAAATTTTCTAAAGTATTAAGGGGTCTTTATCTCAAATTTATTTCTTTGAGACATGTTATAAATTATACACTTAATTTAATTTATAACGTGTATATACTAAATATTTGATATATTATATAATGAATTATTTTTTAGTCTTGGTATTTAAATTTTAATAAAAATACTTCTCTTTTAAGGGGTTCTATTAAAATGTTACTCAAGTCATAAGGGTTTTCTGGGTCTCAATTATGATTCTTTGAGACATAATACATTTTGTGCATAATGTTTTCCTTGTATGGTGTATTTAATGTACATGGATGTATTTTATCATATTTTTTGTATTTTATAGTATTTAATATCTTAATTAAAATCACTTACACAAGTGTCTATTGATTCATTTATTTCCTCACTAGTAAGTATTTTTGGTAACTTAACTTCTATTCATTGAGTTATGATCATTCTATTGAACTTATTTCATAATATTTGGTTACATTATGAACTTTGATTGTATTATGTGGTATGTTATCATTTATTTCTAGGGATATGCATTCCTACCACACAAATCCATAAGAAAATATTTCTCACTTCTGTGGATATGTTTTTCGTAAGGGATATTGGTAACTTAAATATACTTCTTGAGTTATAAAATTTTATCTTGAACTTTGTGATTCCATGCTTGGGTTTTCCCACTCAAATATTTTATTATATGTTATTTTCTAATACTATTTGGAAAAAAGTTTTAATACAAATAAGTTTTTATTACTCTTTTTACAATTTGTGTTTTCAACAATGGAATTTTTAAAATATTAAAAAGTTTCCTTTCGTAATCAAATGTTTTATCCTTGGATCCACATTTCATATAGAAAATTTTTTGTAACGTTCATGGATCAATTATTATAGAATCTTTTAAAAATAATTTTTTTTAAATCTACCACTTCCCATTTTTAATGTTATTTTTAAAGTTACCTGTAAGTTTGTATTTTATGTCAATATTAAAAATGTTTTATAAAAGTGATTTTAATTTTACACCTCCATTTTACTTTTCATATTCAAAAGTATTTACACTCATGAGAATTATGTTATGTGATTTTTATTATAATAAATATATATTTATAATTTCTAGGATTTAACTTGTGGTATAGATCAATATGATTCGTAGTCCCTTCTTATGTGATACTGTTCGAATTATTCTTTTACAAGGATATTTTTCATCTATGTTAACATCATTTTGAGTTTCATTTTTTTATATTGGGGATATTTTCTTTTTGAAACCATCCACATTATTTATTTTTATTGATTATAAAAATTTTATTTCTATCAGAATAATGATTCATTAATACCTTTTTCTTTCTTAACCATCCATCATGAGTAAGCATAAATTTTTTTCCAAAACCTTTTCTTTGTAAATGTAATTTTTTCCATTACTTTGATTTAAGAGTGTTCACCTAGATGTCATGCATTAATTGATTAGGTAAATTATTGACTTAACCATATGTTATTACTTTATACAGTTGTATCTTGAATGATTCTTACATGGAAATTTATTTTATTTATTGATTGGGTAACTATTGAAAATAATTATATTTTTTATTCCAATACAGATGTTTATTGATTGGGAAAGTTGAATTATATTGTTTAACCATCTACCTTTTTTTATAAAAATGGTTTATGATCATGTTATCCCTTTTATTAGAATGGGTAAAATTATTTCATATGTTGTTATTCTAATAAATATGATTATTTTTCAAGCTGAGTATATATTTTTTATCCAATTTCTCATATGATGAATGCATTGGACTTAAACAAGTGATAGTTGGGGCCTGGAATTATATAGACCCTATATCCATTAATAGGTATCATGACACAAACATTTTGGGGTATTTTGATGTATGACTTCCCAAAACAAGATATTTAATTTATGGTAATATCATGATGTCCTGTCTTATGGTATGGAATTAGTTTTCCATTATTATGAATTTCTTTATTAAGAAACCAATAATTTTTATCCATGTGATCTTTTCATTTCTATTATTATACATGGATATATTATTCTTTCAATTTCATTCTATTTTGGAATTATTTTTCATTATCTATACCTACGATAATATTTATTCTCATCTTATGCTCACTTATGATCTTTTATTAACATCACTTATGTTTACCCTTACTGAGAATTTGAGATCACCCGTTCTTATGTTCCATTTCCCTAGGTTATGAATAAAAGTATTACACATGATATGTATAATAGTATATCTTGTTTTGGAGAATGATTTAGAGATGTTGAAGTCTTATTATGGATTAAGTGGTTTCTTATATATTGTAAAATGTATATTAGGTGAGAAAGACATGGGATTTATTAGTTTATGATTTTACAAAATTATTTAAAGATATAAACCTAAAAGGTCTTGGGAATTTATGTAATTCAATATTTCCTATAACTATGGTAATTATAGGATAGTTATGTCTATGAATATATAGTTATATTGAATCCATTTTGTAATGTATGTGTTTTAGGAACCGGATTTGGGAGTGAGGTTCTAGAGTTCCATAGTTGGTATCCAAATAGAGTTTAGATAACTTTGGAGATTAGGATATTTTTTTAGGATGATTTAAAGGTTGGTAAGTTAAGGTTAATAATAATTTAAAAGGTATATACAACCCTTTGGGATATTATATAATTTAATGCTAAGTTAATAACTCAACTTTTATTTAGTTATTATGATAAGAGAATGTTAGTGAATATCCAAGTAATAATTATAAGTATAGGATGACGTATTGAAGTTTTGGTAAAGTCTTGAGTATATGGGTTTCCTAGAAATTGCATCCTTTTATGGATACTAGAAAGTAGATTAATCTATGGAATAGATTAATTTAATGGTAATCACCCTGAAAAAGGTTGATTGAGCTTTGTCTCGATCTTCACTTTGGTGCATGGTGATTGGGCCTAAGACTATACACATAGCTAAACACTCCTGGGGGATATGATTTAGTTAATCACATTATTTTTTTGAACTATTATGAATGATTTATTTCCTAATTAATTAAAGTTATTAGGTTAATAAGTATGAGAGAACAAAACTTAAAGTAACCTAGGTAAAATCAATAGATTTTTAGGATGAACTAAGTGTGACATGGTTAAAATGAAAGTATCATAGGTTAAAATGAATGTTTCATTTAAGAAGACATCTTAGGATTGATCTTTTATATTTATATGATATTTTACTCTAATTTTATTATATATTATCATAATAATTTTGGTTTTAGTATTTGGTTGAACAAGATAAAAAAACAAAGCTAAGAAATGTATGTTTCTAAAAACCATTACGTCTTATAACCAAATAAGGTAAAATACTTAAATGGTTGATAATTTTATTAAATGTTTGTTATGATAGAAAAGGTGAGTATTTTAGTATTACATAAGGTAGTGTGGATGATATCTTAATAAAAATTATTTATTTATTCTTGAGGTTATTTTCATTAGTGAATAATATTTACCAATGTTATTTTAGTATATTTTAAAAATTATGAAGATCAAGTGAGACATTAAAGGATTTTTCTTCAGTAGTTATAATTTAAAGTTTTAGAAACATATATTAAATGATAATAATAAACATAAAAATTTATTTTATGAAAATTTTATATTTTTTGGGATAACTACTAAAGAACACATGATTGAGGGATAGATAACTATTAGGTTTAATATACACCTGAATTTTAGATAATAAAGGGTTGATTGAAATTTTAAAAAAAAATTAAGTTTGAAAGTATTGGTAACATTGGGATTGATAATTGATTCATGATATTTTTGGTAAATTTCATCACATTTTTGGGATTGTGGTATATATTGTATAGTGTGTAATTTTATATTGTTTGAGGTTCAAATATAATGTTAATTTCTGGAAGGATATACGGTTTCATTATGTTTTAATGTCTTGGAGATTCAAATAGATTTGGTAAACTAATTTTATAGAGAATATATGATTATGATATATAAATACTTGGGTACATGGTTATATGAATTATTAATATTTTTTTAAAAATATAAGTAACTTGGTATGGCCTAAGATATTAAGGTATATGTCATGATAGAATTTATAGATCTATATGTTAAGATTACCCTCACCTACTTTCAATAGCAAGTAATAATTATAATTATGAAGATAAAATTTATTCAAGTGGGTAGAATGTAACACCCTAATATTTTAATATATGATTAATTTTAAATAATTAAATGTGTTTGATATCTTGCTTCACATGTACCACTAAACTTGAAAAAAACCACGGTATATTTAAATGAAATTTAAATATTTAAGTATGAATGTTAAAAAAAAGCTATTGAATTAGTGGGAATGAATAATATTAGCCTCTTTATGAAATAATTATATAAATAAATTAAAGGCTACTGTTAATATGAATGAAAATCAATTGGTATAGCAAAAATGACTAATAAGATCGTTTAAATCTTAGAATTTAATTTTTCTAAAAAAAATACCCCTTATGTGCTATGATTTTTTATTACAATAATTTTATGATTAATATATTGCAGTATATATTAATATTAATAATTTTTTAACACTAATTAGTAAATGATACGAAATAATAAGTATATTATATTGTGTTCTAAAGAGTCGTTTTCCCTATAAAAATAATTTTTCATTATATTTTATAAATTTTATTTTAAATTTATAAATTTTAAAAATTGAATTTGGAATAATGAAAATTATTTTTTGATTTATCATAGTACTATTTTATTAAGATTAATTTTTGTTATTTTTTCAGAAATGTTAATTTTTAGGTGAATAATAAAATATATCGTTTTTACAAATACCATGATTTAATGACATTATTTGTATGCAAGTATATCATTGAAATTTTTGAAACTTTTTTATAAAAAAATATTTATTTTACAAGTGATATTATAAATATAAAAAATATATTTTATAAACCCATATCCAATATTTTTGAAATTAAGTGATATTTTTCTCAAGAAATTATTTTTAATATATTATACATTTATTATTTTAAAATTAATTTTTAACATTTTTATAAATTGAATTGAATAAAATGGATTTCAAATTTTTATTTAGTAGGTCTAAATTATTTAATAAGTACCACTTTATTTTTATTCACAAAAGATAAATTACTTAGGTAAAAACTAGTTACCACAGTAAAAGTAAACTAGGGTAAAAATGGTTTAACCAAGTGTAAAAGGATAAAACTTGTTAAAAACATGTGTTATAATATGTGTTTGAGGATTTTATTTATATTTATCTATCCCACAATCCATTATTTTCAATTTTGGATCCATTTTTCTTGAGAGTGACTTCCCATTATTAAATTGTTTTGGGTATTTACAAAAATATCATCTCTTCTCACTTATAAAAGGGGCCTATCATCATCCCTTCAATGCCACTAACAAAATTAGTTTCCTCCTAAAACCCTACCATTTTTTATTTATATATAATCATCTTCCTCCTCATTGATCTTCTAATCATAAGATATTATCCCAAGCCCTCTTTTTCCAAGAAAAACTCAAATTTCTCAACACGAGTAATTATTTTTCCTTAAATTTTTTCCAATATATTTTACCTTTAAAATTATGATTTTAAAATAAACATGTGATTATATAAGTATTAGTTGTATAATGAATTTTATATTTGATAATTTAATATCCATTAACCACTTTTTTCACTTTTCCCATTAGGAAAATAAAAATGACATTCGTACATGTGCATAGATTACCATATCCACAAAGAATCATGTTTGGTTTTCCTTATCCACCATACAAGGGTGGTCATAATGTTGAATTTAATAATTAAGTATTATATTTATAACATATTTTAGATTTTTAAATGATAAATTATATTATATTTATCCATTTATATGTAAAATTAAGTCATAAACCATGCATATATGTGGACTACCGCCTCCATGGAATGATTGATTTCCATTTTTATTTTCATCATAAAATAGTCATGAGAATAGTTTTAATGGTTAAATACGATGTTTGTGATATAAATAAGGATCTATAATTATATATTAAAGAACCCATTAATGTTATGATCAACAAACGATCATTATTATTTCAATCGTTTAAAACAAACATACTACGAGGAAAATATTTTTACTCATATTATGTAATATTTTTATATCCATTAATAATTCTTATAATTCCTTAAAATTTTATTATATCACTATAATAAACTCTAAATAATATCATTATGATTATATTATAATTATATTACAAATAAACTAGCACATAATCATCCATTAATCATGGAGTGTTCATGTTTTCATCAGTTTGACCACCAACTTGAACAATATTGTGGATTTATATCATGGATGACTATGCTAACTTAATTAATATTATAATATTATATAAATATGTAAATAATTATTATTTTTATTCTTGAGTGGTAACATTATTATTAAACCAATTATTTAAAGAAAAATATTTTAAAAATTACTGAAACACGATCATCATTGATTTAATTTTCATGAATTATAACCAAAAATACCATGGAATGAAATTATACCATTATAAATATAATTTAACATATATTATAGTACCTTTAATGAAATTTTGATGATTAAATTTATAATAATAATGGATACCGACACTATTTTTATAAAACTAGTTCGAAATGTTTAAGATTACTTACACCCGAAACATGTTCATATCTAATTTCAGCTTCACGGATTATAACCAAAAATACCATGGAATGAAATTATACCTTTAAAAATCATGTCACATCTATTTTAGTAACTTTAATGAACTTGAGAAATATTTCTTATTATACACAATTTTTTCTTTATAATGGTGTATCTACTACTCCATTAATATTTTCTATCATGACCCTATCATTTTTCATTCTATTTAATGTTTCATTTGAAATATCATCCTTTAATGGGTTTCTGACGTGAGAGTTTCTTAATTTGTAAGGGTTTTTCATCTCAAATTCCTTTATTTGATACATATTTTTAATTATTCACCTAATTTTATTTTTAAGGTGTATATACAATATATTTGATATATTATATCATGGGTTATATTTTAATCATGGTATTTAAAGTTAAAATACAATCCATCAATTTAAAAGGGTTTTATGAAAATCTTACTCAAGTTGTAAGGGTTTTCTTGGTCTCAATTCTAATTCTTTGAGTCATAATAAATTTTTTTCATCTAGTTTTCCTTGTATGGTTTATCTACATCACATGGATTTATTTTACCATACTTTTTTATTTCATGGGATTTACTAGCCAAAACATTTTCTCTTATTCAAGTGGCTATTGATTAATTTTTTTCAGTAGTGACTATTTTTGGTAACTCAACTTTCATATATTGAGTTATGATTGTTCTCTTGAAATTATTTCATATAAATTGGTTACTTTATTCCATTTAATTATATTATGTAGTATTTTCTCATTATTTTCTAAGGATATACTTTCCTTTCACACAAGTACTTTTATAATTATTTATCACTTATTGGGATATGTTTCACATAAGGGATATTGGTAACTCAAATATCCATCATTGTTTATAAAGTTTTATCATGAACTTTGTTCTTACATTTTTGGTTTCTCCCTCCCAGATATTTTATTTTATGGTATTTTATAATCCACTTTGTGAAAATGAATTTTTAATATAAATAATGTTTTATCACTCTTTTTACAATGTGGGTTTTCAAAAATTGTAATTTTAAAATATCAAAACGTTTACTTTCATAATAAAATGTTTTATCTTTGGATTTATATTTCCTATATAAAAATTTATTTCATTTTCAAGGATCCATTATTAGAGATTATTTTTCAAAAGTAAAAATTTTAAAAAAAAAATCACTTCACATTTCCAAAAATTATTTTTGAAATTGATATATAAGTTTTTATTTTATATAAATGTTAGAAATGTTTTCTAAAATCTCTTTTAGTTATCACCTCCATTTTATTTTTCATATTCAAAAGGATTTTCAATTATAGGATTTATGTTACATGATTTATCATCTGATAAATATATATATTTATAATTTGGGGGATGGAACTTGTGGTATCAAACAATTCAATTCTTGATCCCTTCTTATGTGATATCGTTTGAAGCATTATTTTTCAAGGATTTTTTTCACCTATGTCAAAATCCTTATGATGTTACCTTGTCACACTTGGGATATGCTCTTTTATGACCATTCACCTTATTTATATGGGTTTATTATGAAATTTTCATTTCTATTAGAAAAATTATCGGTAATTATATTTGTCTTGTCTAACCATCCACCATGAATATACATGAATTTTCTTTAATGTATTTCCTTTTTTGAATACCCTATTTTATAATCCTTTGATTGAACGTTGTTCAACTAGATTTCATATGTCAATTGATTAGGGAAATTATTGAATTAACTATATATAATTATTACATATGGTTTTATATTTAGGGATACTTACATATAAATATATTCTATTTATTAATTGGGAAACTATTTAAAATCCATATATTTTTATTCTAATATTGATTTTTATTGATTACTTTAGAAAGTTGACTATGTATTGTTTAACCATCCACCTACCTTATCCAGATGTTTTATTATCATGTTATCTCTTTTATTGATGTGGGAAAAAGTATTGGTATTTTTTATGTTTTTATTCCAATACAGATGATTATTTTCCAAGATAATTATGTATTTTTTATCCATTTTCTCATATGATGAATACATTAGAATTAAACTAGTGATGGGTGGGGCCCATAATTATATATCCCTTCGATGAATCAGTGGGTCTCATGAGAGAAACATGTTTTGGTATTTTTGTGTATGCCTGCCCAGAACAACATATTACCTTAACAGTAAGATCATGATGTCTAAGATTATGATGTCTTGGATTATATCTTGAAATTAGTTGTTCAGCGTTATACATTTCATTACTAAGGAACTAGTTATTATTATCTATATGATCTATTCATTTCCATTGTTATCCAGGGATATATTATTCTTTTAGTTTCATTTTATTATGGACTTATTTTTTACTATCTATTCCTACCATAATATTTATTCTATTATTGTGCTCACTTATGATATTTGATTTCCATTGCTTATGTTTACCCTTATTGAGCATTTGATATCACCCCTTATTTTATATTTTATTTCCATAGGTTATGAAGAAAATTATTACAGATAATATGTCTAATAATATGTTTTTAGATCTTTTAAGAGATGTTTAAGACTTATTATGGATTAAGAAGTTTCTTATATAGTGGAAAAAGTGTTGATTAGTTGAGAACAACATGGGATTTATTAGTTTATTATTTATCATAATTATTTAAATATATAAAACTAAAAGTTATTTGGAATATATGTAATCTGACATTTTATTTAATTTATATAATTATGGAAGAGTTATGTTTGGTAATCTACTATTGGTGTTGAATCCAGTATGTAATGTTTTTGTTTTAGGCACTAGATTCAAGAGTGCGGGTCTGGGGTGCCTTATAAAAGATTTTTGAGGCCTTTTATTTATAATTTACATATAATATAGTTGGATTTGATAATAAATATTGGGGGTTTCAGTAATGGTATTAATGTCAACCTACTCCTGAATTTTGGCGTTGTATTCCCCGAGTAGGATCCCCTTTTTTTGTGTCCGGGATTGGATGATTGAGCTAAAATATTTTTTAGTAGTTTATGAGGATATTGGGGTCATGAAATGGTGTAAATGGAAATTATTAACTATATTCATCATAGTATACTTCTGGTAAACAACAGGGACTTATGGGAAGTTCTCATCAATTACCAATAGATAAGGTAGAAAAAATTGTCTAAGGAGATAGACTTACATAATGGTTTCAAGTAGTGATAGGGGACACTTATCCCATGTCCACCTATATATTTGGTATAGTCCTTAGTTTATTAAACTCAACCAATATTCCCAATTCATCAATCATGTTGGTATTACACCCTCATGAATATAATCCTAGATGAGTGCATTCACTATCTTACAGTGCATTCAATGCATTGAGGAAAGTGGAATTTGTCACCTCAAAGTCAAGGTAGTTTCATATATAGAAGTGATATAAGTATGTGGTAACATTAGTCATTAATTAACAATGACTATGGTCACCATCATGTCACCCCAAAGTTGGTCGGGGATCCCAATGCCTTTTTATCTTTTAATCATGGGTATTATCTGGATTATGTGTGAATCAAAAACAAGAAACCCATTAGAAAAATATCATAAATAAAAATTCATGGTCAAATGATCTCTTTCAAAGGTAAGGAATTCATGTCAGTTTTCCATTTTTTTAGATGTTTCCCTAACCCGCCACTCTTTTATGGGAGTCATGGGTATAAATTTTTCAAAATTGGGAGAATGGAAGGTCTACTCGTCCCATAAAGAAGTTTATTATTTAATATGGGACTCTTTTATATATTTAATTAAAGTTTGTGAAATCCTTTCAATAACAATATTTATTACCTTTAATGAAAGATATTTTCTAACACTAATTCATTTAAAATAAAATCACACAAAAATTAAACAATATCATGCTCAATGTACATGGTCATGGTGAACTGTGGTTATGTTATAGTTAAAAGTTGTGTGGAAAGGCACTCTAGTGTTTAGTATCATCTAGAAAGGTACAAGGAGATGTATGTTTCAATTATGTTGGGATTTAAATCACAAATTACTTCTTATGTATCCCTATTTAGAGAATTAAAATCTCCATAGTTCATCGTCACTGTTTAAATTCATGTGATATGGTGTATCACTCATCCTTGATAAATGAGGCTTGTAATTTTTGGTTAAGCAAGAATTCACAACATGTAATTTAATGTCATGTGACCAGGGCATGAAACTCATTCTTAATAATGAGTCTTATAGTTTAAATCCATTTAAGTGATCATATTATGAAATTTAACATCATGTTAGTGGTCCATTATACCATACAGTTTAAATTCATGCGATAAGGACCATTATATCATGCCTTTTAGGTTATGTGATAAAAACCATTATTTATTATAGTTTAAGGTCATATTACTAAGACCATTAGGTGAAAGGTTTCTAGGTATGGAATTATTATGGGACTAATGTGTGAGAATCCCTGAATAAGAAATATTGTGATGACTTTAGAGGTAATGTTGGGAGTTCCACTATGAAAGGGGCCTCTAAATCATGAGAGTGGGTTTTATGCATGAGAAACCTTCAACAGATCTTACATAAGAGTTTGGTGAAAGTGTAAGGATTATTATAATAAGGTTACCTAGAATTTTAAAAGTTTGTGAAAACAATCATGCTTGGATAATAATTCAAAGGGTCTTTATTATCAAGGAGGTACATGATTGATTATGCCTTGAGGACCCATGAAAATAAAAAAAATAACACCATTGGGAGATCTTTTATAGAATGATAGATATATATTTTCAAAGTAATTTCACTATCATATAATCCATACACATTCATAAAATGGAAAAACTATGGGGGTGGAGCTATAGGTGAAGGGGGCTTGGTGAAACTACCCTCTTGGGGTCAGAACAATAGAGAAAATAGGTTATTTAGGTTAACAAGACTAGTTAGGTGAAATGGAAGGACTTAACCAAGATAGGTAACCTTGGTGAAGGATAAGGAATTAGAGAAATATGAGGGATTAAAAAAATCTTCTTAAATTGAGTAATGAATAGTTTCAATACCCTTCTCCCAACTTGATTCAAAATATTTCTTAAAAGGTAACCTTTTCCTAGATCAAAATTTAGGACCTTAGGTAAGTGGTCTTTCATGGATTTGTTATGAATAAAACCTTTTGGTAACTCAAAATCACCCATATCCCCCCACTTGCCTTATATTTTGATTTAGAAATAACTTTTGGGAATTCATGAAGCTTGATTAAATGTAATTATCTTATCTTGGGATCTTTCCCTCTCCTTTGTGTCCTAAAATATGTGTATGATTTAATTTCCTTCAAATGAGGGAGCTAAAAAATTTATTTATAGGAAAATAAACTTTGGTCACTCAATCTTGAACTTAGAGAATATTTATCCTCATGTATGGTAAATACTTAGTCTTGATCTATGTGTTCTCTAAGATTTGATCTTGACTCACACTAATCCTTTTGCATGGCACATGATTCTTCTCACACCAGAAAGTATCAAAAAAAATTCATGAGGATTTTTATAATTTTGTTGAAAAAAATTGATCAACTATAATGGAGTAAGATAGAAAAAAATTAAAATAAATAAAACAATTAAACTAAAATAGAACTTAAAAACTCATTTATTTTATGGATGGATGAAAAAAAATTATGAACATAGCTAGGAAAAGTTTTTTTTTCTGGAAATAGGGATTCGGAAAAACCCAAACTCTAAACTCTTCAAATGTAGAATAATAAAATATAGAAGTTTTGAATACACAATGCCACTAATAAATTTATTTGGAATTGAGAATCCCATGAACCTTTTGAAACCTTAAAGTCACTCATATCACACAACCCAAATGGAACAAAAAATAAAATGATGTAAAGTACTCAATGAAGGAACATAGGAATTTATATGGTTCATAACATGTATTAATCCATTGAAAACAAAAAAATTAATAGAATATGAATTAATATATTACAACAGAACACTTTTAAGCACAATATAACATAAGCTTAAGTGTGACTAAAATAAGTACAGTTAAAATGACCCAACTCCATCTATTTATATACAAACATCACAACTAACTTATAATTAAAATGGCCCCAATTATATATGATCTTTGAGGATAACCCTCCACTTGATCATGACCACCACTTGAGAACCACCACCTCATCTGATTCATCTAGTGAATAGTGCACTACTTTGGATTTATCATCGCACTTTTCCTACATCAATTTCAGCTTCTGGAACATGTACACTAGCTTCCGCACTTGTGTTAGCATCCAGAATCATCCTAATTTTTTCACTTATCGTCATCAAAAATCAATCAATTTCTTGTTTATTTCTAGACTCTTAGTTCCAATACACCATATTTCATCTGGTTTCAAACATATTTTCAAAAGTTTCTCCTTTCTTGAAACCACAAGACTTAGTTGGAAAACAACTTCTCATATACCCAAGACTAAAAATATATTACTTAAGAATCATTTTTAAGCTTCATCGCTAAGTCTTTCAGGTCATAAGTACCATGTTCAAAAAATATCCCTTCTTTAGTTTCTATCGTTCATTTTTTGGAGATTCCAAGAACTTATGACCTCTAACTTATCAAAGATATTCTGAATTACAATAAAAATCTAGACCTTTCTGAGCTATAACTTTAGTTATAATATCAACCAAATTATGATTCCCTTCAACCTTCTGTAGTTACAAGACCCCATCTTCATAGATATTTTGGGTGGAATGGTACTTTAGTTGAATGTACTTCATCTAGGAGATAAATTTTGGTTTCTTTGACAAGTGAATAACACTTTGGATATCATAGTACATCATTATGATTTATTACTTCCTTCTAACTTCCTATGGTAAAATCTTAAACTACACCAAATCCTTCCCTACTTCTATAATTTTAATTTACTCAGCTACTATGTTTGATAGTGAAACTGCTAGTTGTAACTTGGACATCCAACTCATGGTAGTGCCTATAAAAGTAAACACAAAGCTATCGATTCTATTTTATTAGCGTGTATCTCCACCAAAGTCATCATTTTCATATCCTTGTGTGGGATTGTCTATTTCAAAATAGATTACAAGATCTAATATACATTTGATGTATCATAAGATCTACTTAATAGCCTCCTATTTATCCTTTCCTGTATTTTCCATAAATCTACAAACCACACATACCTGTTGATAGATATTCTGACTAATAAAAATCATGATGCACATCATACTTCCCACAACTGATGAAAATGAAACCTTCGCCATGTATTTAACCTTATCATCTATTTTAGGCACCCTATTCTTTGAAATTTTGATGTATCTGGATATAGGAGTGAAAAAGTATTTGAATCGCTCATTATAAATCCTATCAACACCTTTTAAATTTACTCTAACTAATAAATGAATAAAATTTCATATTCTATGACTATTTAGATTTGCATCCCTAACATATTCTTTTTTAAACCAAGATATTTAATCTAAAAACTTCCAGAGAACTCACAATTTAACTCTTATAAACTTGAAATCACAAATCCAAATAATATTAAATCATCAATGTAGAGAAGAACTATGATGAAACACCCATCACTTTACACCTTCTAATAACAAAAAAGGTATTAATTTCTTTAGAAAAAAGTTGTATTCCACTATGAAGTTACCAAACTTATTATTCCACTACCTTGGTGCTTGATTAAGACTATAAAAACTTTGATTGAGATTTCATACTAGGTTCTTGTTCCTTTCAAGTGTGAAATATTATAGTTTATTTATGTATATTTCTTCTTCTAAGTCTCTATGAAGGAATTTTTCCTTAACATAAAGTTGTTCAATAAGAAAACCTTCCATGGAAACTAAGCTAAGAACCATCCAAATATTTATGTTATTAACAACTAGTGAGAAAATTTCTCAAAATTACATACTTTTCTATTGTTTAAATCCATTCACAACTAGTCACACCTTGTATCATACTTTTTCATATGACTCCGCCTTAAAATGATAAATTCAGTTTTTCTGGATTTCCCTCTTGTATTTTGGTAATTCAATTAGCCTCTATATATTAAAAACATAGAAGGAATCCAACATTTCCTTAATTTTTAACTCCAACTACAATGATTCACCTAGAATTCTCCCCTCACTAAGGATTTTTAGTTTCCCACCATCTATGATAAGTATAAAGTGAAATATAAAATCAAAACTTTTCACTAGTCTTCTAATCCTGGTATACCACCTTGATCCCTATAGTTCATCTCCTTCCAAATCACATTCTTCTGAAACTCTACCTCAATATTCTGTTGTCCTCGAGCATTCCAATACATAGGGAAATGGTACTTATGGGACTTAATCAGTATCTTTTATTATATAACTTGGTTATACCTCTTAGAATTCATCTCTTATGCTATTTAAAAATCTTGACACCACTTGGTCTCTTCTCAGCTCAACCTTAACTTTCTTTATTGGTCCTCTCCTCCCAATAGCACCTAGTTTTAATCTTTTTGTAAGATCTCCCCAATGAAGAGGATTTTATAGACTATAATAAAATTCTTATTATTATTTACCTAGAGTATAAAATTAATTTTTTCATCACCATAGGAAAAAAGGAAATATGTATGGGACTTATATTCCAACTTATATTTATCCTTGGCATTAATATGGGAATATGCGATGCATCTAAAAACTTTCAAGTGAGTAAATCTCACCTTACTTTTAGACCAAGGTTCTACTATAACTTAATATCCCATTTGTTTTAAATTACTATAATTCAAGATATATGTCACATAATTAACTATTTATACCCAAAACTCATTTAGGAATCTAGAACTTAGCCTCATTCTTTTGGCTCTCATTCAGTATCTAATTCATCTATTCTTTTACACTATTTTTATTAGGTGTTCCAAGAATAGTATTCCCTATCTATATTATTTTCATATAATAGAACATCTATAACTCTCTTCCTCCATACTAACCTCCATTATCAAAACAAAGTCATTTCATCTTCATTTTGGTCTCAGCTTCCACCATAGATCTCCATTTGATGAAATTTCCAAAAACTTTGGACATGTATTTGGGGGAAAACACACAAACTTTCTTCATGGAATCACTGATGAAGGTAACGTAGTACTGTGTTCCACTGTGAGATCAAACTATTATTGTTCATCATACATCCATATGAACTAAATCAATTTTATGATTCTTTGGTTCCTTTCCATTCATATTAAATGAGACCATTTTTTTAGCTTGTATAAAACCCTTACATGTTTCAGATGGGTTTAATAAGATCATATAATGATCTTTAACTATGGAATAAACCAACTATATGCCTTATCTATCTTCAAAAAATACAATGTGAAATGTAAAATAAAGAACAAAACTAGGCATGCTGGAAATGTGACTGCCTCTATCTTATATATTATGTCACATGATGATCATCTTAGAAACATATTAATTCTATCTGCCTTTATATGTAGTATGCTATCTAAAAGATACACTATTGTATTTTGAGGGCCTTTCATTCAATAAATTGGTATTATCCCATTCAGTTAAGGTAAATTAATAATGAATATGAATAGATATTTGGCTTATAGAATGCAATGAGGGTGTTCCAACATGAGGGACCACATCCCCTTTTATATCCACTCTTCATTTAATGAATATTTCTTCGATCATCATCTTCCATCTCATAGAAGTCAAGTGTTACTTCATGTTGGTGGTTCCTTTAATTAAACACTTCAATGAATGTGTTTAGTATGTAAAACCATAAATGAACAAATATTATTGATCCATAATTGAATAATCAATTTAGGAAGATGTGGCCAAATTCATGTACATGATATTATATATCATGTTCCCCATCATACTATATGATGGGAATAGTGGTAGGTTATGATATATGTATCCACATACATATATCACCACCATAAAATTCAATGATATCATAAAATAATATATCCATGGTTTTTTGTATTTTTAATAATCTCCCACTTTCAAAAAAATCTTATAATGACTTAATGGAGAACTTGAAAAAACTTTCTTAATCCATCCAAAACTCTTCTGGATACAGTTTATCAAATACTCTTTATTTTGGAACAAACTCTTTGTCCAAAAATTAATCCTTATCCAAAGGCTCAATTTTGTGACCCTACAGGTCTAAATAGTGTTGAAAAAAATATAAAATCTTAATTTCATAGTTATAGGTAAAGAGAATCTTCTAGAAAAGAATCAATACTACTTGATCTATTAAATGGTCTAGTGTTATCCTAATAAAACATAACCATATATTCATATGAACATTTTCATTTCAAGATATATCATATACATCATATGTATACCTATATAATTTATTTATCCATGACATCGAGTGTCCAATAGAAAGATAAAAATTTCAATCTATTATAGTTCATATCATAATTTCTTGATTCACTAAAAAACATTGACTTGTTTGATGATTGATAACATTTCATTCATATAGAATATTATCACATCACATGTCCTGTATATATATAACTGAACACATCATATGCGGTTTAACTAATCATATCCATTAATTTTCTAAATCTAATTCAATCAAGGTCCATATGTCTTTTCTCATCATATGGGTGGAAAAAATATTATCTTGGTTGTGATTCAACTAATGACATGATCAGTGACATACCCAACTACACCTGATTATCTAATCCTTGAGGATTTTTTAAGAAGGGTATCCAAGTATGATGGTTTTCATGATAGGTATCTCACCAACATCAAGTAAAAAATGATTGATAATGATCATATAACCCTAAGTTTATTGATGACTATATGAAATTCCATGAGATATACTTTTTCAGTTCATTCAAAATAATAAGTCTCCGCATAATATCTCATGAGTCCACTAGTCATATTAATCTTAATATATCATAACAACCAATAATAATTTATGATTATCATTGATTAGGGACAATAGTCATACTTTGATGGAATATTATCATTACACTACTCATGAAAAATAAATTACAGTACTAATGAATTAATGATAAATGGATATTGTCAATATTTGAAGTTCCAAAGTGTTGGTTTATATTTGTTGTCAATATATCAATATATATTTGGTAATGTAAACTGTTTATGCTTGGAGGGTTGTTATGGATTCTTATTGTAGTAATTAGAGGGGTGAGTTGGAATTGGATGTCATAATTGATAAAGAAACCAAGATCACAAGTTTAAATAGTGTTTGAGGCTCCATCTTGGATGTTATTTTGAGGGAATATTCAAGATAAAGCAGCAAGTGAATGTGACTATTTTGTGTGATAATATTCATAGAGATATGAAAAGTGATTATGGAGCCAAGATAACTGTATAAAAAAGTATATAGAACTATTAATTATTATATACAACTTATATAAGATGTTATTGAGGAAGTTTCAATATGGATAAATGAAATACGGAAGATCTGAAGTAATGTAAAACCCATCCTGGATAAATTGAGGTTATTAAAATTAGTTTCAAAATAACATGGATGAAATTTTAAAAAGTTTGATAAGGCTTGGAGTAAGTTTAAATAATCGTTAGAGTTATCTAAATAAGTCTGATATTCTTGACAAGAAAGTGGAAAATGGAAAAGTCTAAGAATGTATAATTTTGAAAACTAACTATAATACCCTTTTATATGAATTTAGCATATGAATTTTTTATATCATATGACTTTACTATAAGACTTTGATATAACTGTATGACTTTGAGTTCTAGCATCAGAATTCATCATATGAATTTTAGATGGATCATAAGTATTATGTATATAACTTTTTGGATCATAAGTATTCAACATTAGACTTAAACGATGACTTTAAGAGTAAGGAATGAGTATATTAATTTGGATCATATGACTCATCCATATGAATTTACCCTATTTTTTACTTTGAAGTAGATCATATGACTTCAAAGTCATATGAAAAACTAAAAATTGAGAGAATTTATAAAATTTGGAGACTTAAGAGGACAGTGATTGGTATGATGCTCGTGAACTATTCTTCGAGGAGTTAGATATTATAATCAATTAAATGATCATAATCCAATGTATAAATGGAGTAATACAATCTAAATGAGAATATATATACTGAGATAAGTTTTCCACTATAAACTAATGTTCCATGTCTCAAATATTTTTCATGTGAACTTGAATGATGAAATGGATATATATTTTAAATGATCCAAAGGTGTGTATTTTTTTAGAATAAAAATTAAGAAACAATCCCAAGTCTTGAAGGAATTTAAAAGGAATATATTTTTCAAGATTTAAATAAGAATGTTTGAATGAGAATTAAAACTGAGAAATATATTCCATTTTGAAGAATGATGATTGTCTACAACTATGATTTATGGAGTTTCCACAAATCAAATACTGGGAGAAATATTAAAGATTATATGAATATAAAATAATATGGGAAGAATAAGAAAGTTTGAAATGCATCAACTCTTCTATTCCATGAAAAATTACATTCATTTAAAGCTGTGAGATAATATGATGCCTCAAGGAGAATTTTGTTATTCAAATAAGGATAATTAGAATGATAATACATGTAGTAAAATATTTTTTTGGAATTCAATCAATTGAGAATAAGTATAAAGGATTACATTCATAGTAAGTTACTAATCATAGTCATTGTAGTTAAAGACCTTTTTGTGAGGACATACCAAAGAAGATTGAGTTGAAGAGAAAGGTAGACCCACCACTATATTAGAAGAAGGTTGCCAAATTCATACTCAAAGGATATGGAGGATCCTTGAATGATTCCAATATAGTTGTAAGGAACAAGATGTATGAGATAATAATAGATTCAGTGGGAAGGTGGGGGAGAGAAGACCAATAGGATACTAATGGTAGTGTGTGATACAATGTAAAGATCCTTTTGTGGGACTCTGAATTGCATGATGGAACTTTATGTAAGCATTGTGTGAGACCATTTCTTATAACTACTTCATGTGAAATAGTGTAAGAATCTATAATCGAGACACATAATCAATTACAATAAGGAGTCGGAATTTTAAGACCATACCTTATAAATCATTGTGTTTGTGCCATTATTTACTATTTTTATTCAGGTGTGGATGAGAGACACAAAGAAGTAGGGATGATGAATTTTACCCTTGATAATAAAAAGATATCATCAATTCACCCTCCCCTAAATGTTCTAACTGACCTGGGAAATTAAATTGGTATTATAGAAAATCATGGTTGCTCAAAAAAGATCATATACTTCAAAATAAAGTACCTCAAGAGGAGAAAAATGAAATCTATTATTTTAGGGTCAACTTGAAGTTTCCATCCAAAAATAATGAATAATGAGAATAAAATAAAGGAAAATAAGATGAATAAATTCCTAAAATAATATAAGAGTTCATCACTATTTGAAGATTAACAAGCAAGTGAGTGTTCATCCAAGTCGGGTAATTATAATTATTCTGGTAAGTTGAGTTCTAATTGTGATGATTTATAAGTTATTTAATATCTTAAAAAATTGTTCTTTGTGGTTAAATATTATTTTAATATGATTCCTATATAGGTTTATGTGTATATTTTTTATTTTATCAAAATGTTATATGATGAAAATTCACCATTAGAATAGGAGGCTGAAATAATGGAAAATTCATGTTAGAAAAGATTTAATAGTGAAAAAATATCATTAGGGATATGGATGCCAAGGAACAACTCATTCTAACATATGAATAAAATTGATTACTAGAAAAATATAAATTGAAAAGGGTTGTTTATGATAAATAAAAAAGCAATTGACACTTTTGAATAAAGATTCCATGCCATGGAAAAGAGTCATAAAGATACCCTTGGTGTCAATAATGCCCAATTTGAAATCAAGGCAAAGAGGATTAAGGACATTGGCATTGATCTATAGGAAAGAAACAAATTTCATGAGGATTATAATGAAATAAAAAAGATAAAATAGTAATAATGTCTTAAGTATTTTTAAGATTATGAGAACTCCCTCAACATGAAGTGTCTTGAAGTTGAATCCAAATTAAGAAATCTGGAATTGGAACAAAATGGGGAATCTTAATATGTATAGAATAATGATGATTAAACACAAGTTTTTATTGAAAATAATGGATCTAAAAAGACTCAAATTTTTTTAAAAAAATAGTTTTAATTCATTCCTTGATCAACCATTGACATGCTCTTTTAAAAAAAGTACCATCCATGTCAAAACCTATTGATTGTACTAAATCTATTCTCTTGGACAGTGCATGATTTAATTAAAAAACTATACAAATATGAGTGAGAAAAAATTATGATAATCCTACCACTAATTAAATGGTGTGTGTGTGTATATATATATATATATATATATATTACATATGAAATTTGGTTCCCCAAAAGGTTCCCAAAATAAGGAGGATTCCACCCAAAAACAACAAGGTATCAAATCTATCCAAATTGCATCCACAAGTAAAAATAGGATAATTTTGGTACACTATTGATGTTGTGGGATATTTTATCATAGGGACATATATTTTAGGAATAATTTTTCAGCCTTTATAGAAAATATATTTCCTGGGATGAGGGGAAGTAGAGTAGGAGAAAAGAGAGAACCTACTGAACAAAAGCATATTTCATAAAAAAAATAAGGGTGTGATCACTATAAATAGATTTGGTTTACTAGAATAATTATTTTATTACTATAATGAAAGTGTTCATTGTACATGTTTTGGTAAGATTAATGAAAATATAAATTTTTTTCTACACTGGAGAAAATACCTCAGCAGAATAAAATATAGGTTATAAAAGAAGACAATCCAAACTTGAGGAGTGGGTTGGAGAGAAGTGATCCCAAGGATTAAAAGATAGAATAAAGGATACCAATCAATATAAATTTTAAGTTAGATGAATTCTTGTGTTAATGGTTTAAATAATCTAGTCATACTCCAAAAAATTACATGGAAATTATACCTGAACAGTGGGTGGTTCTTAAAACCAAGAAGAAAACACCCAAATATTCCTATGCTCAAATAGATAAAGTGAAAATGGGGTTTTTGAAAAAAAGAAAACATGAGGTTGAAATGAAGTATATTTTGAGACTCAATTCTTGGTTTTTATTATCTCATTAAAGGATCAAGGCATCCCTATTTATTCCTTATAACTCTTATTAATTTGAGTTAACATGAAAGGATTTGAAAGAGAAGAATGAGGTTATCAGTACAGGATAGAAAAAGAATATGTTCTTCATGGAGTGTTATAACTTATATGAAAATAAGTATTTTTATGAATCCAATGAGGTAGGAAACTTGAGGTGTAGTTATCACACCATCACAAGGTGTGTGAATCTTGAAAATCTGAAATTTATAGATATCCATATGAAAACTGGAGAATAAGGTATCATAATCACACTTACAACCTTTATTTTTTATCATATCAAATATTTATATAGAGGGGTTTTTGGTTGATGATATATGAAAAAGGGGTAATTTTATCCTTTTTAATTGAATATTCTAATTTTCTTGTTGATATGTGTATAGCCTACAAATTATTTATGGAAAAATTCATTTTGAACAGCCTCAAAATGAGAATATAAGAATGGAATCACATATATGGTTGTTTATGGACAACATTGACAACCTTAGTTATGAACTCTTGTTTACTACAATGGTTTATCCCATGTAAACTTATATTTTCTTAATTAGAGGCTTGCTTATAAGAAATTCATGTGGTATCATACTTCTCTCAAGTGGAAAATATGTAATTAAAACTTGGAAAAGGGATAATATATTTAAAATTTGAGAATAAATCTTGAGGATTTATTTGTATTCCTTTTTATTTATAATCAATAGGGGGATAAAAAAGTTCACATATTTATAAGATGAGTACTTGGAGGTATTAACAACAAACACGAATGGGGATATTGAAGTTCCCAAGTGTTGGATTATATTTATTTTCCATATATCAATATGTGTTTGGTAAAGGAAATATATGATGATTATAGTATTGTTATGGATTCATTGTTATAGCATTTATAAGGTTGATTTGGAATTATATTTCATGCTTGATGAGGAAACCAATATCACATATTGAGATGGTGTTTGAGGCTATGTCTTGGAAGTTCCTATGAGTTAATATTCAAGAAAAAGTATCAAGTATGTGTGTTGATTTTTTGTGTTGATCTTCATAGAGATATAAAAAAGAATTGATGGATTTTAGTTCATTCTGGTGAGGCCGAGAGACATAAATAAAGAGTGGTGATAACTTTCACCAATCACAAAGGTTGAACTAAAAAAGGATTAATTCATAAAAGGAGACCATTGATTCAGCCCCCCCCCCCCCCTCAATGGTTCAACCAACTTGAGAACTTGATTATTATAAATTATTAAACCATTATATTAATATATTATATATAATATAACAAGATACTCAAAATTAACATCATGTTTCTGCTATAATAATGGTTTTTCCAATATATCTTCTGCATTTTCATATGTAGCCACCCAATATATCCAAACATCACCCCTCTCAATGATATCTCATATAAGATGGTATTTTTGAAAGATTTTTTTGGTCTATTGGTGAAACCAGAGTTCTTTTAACTAAGAAATAATCTATTTTTTGTCATAGTAAATCACAATTTCTCACTAAATTCTAGGAACCACCTCTAGTTTAGAAATGAACTCCCTAATCTAAAAAACTTCCTTCACAGAATCTATTGCAAAAATATACTCTACCTTTATTATCAAATCTTCCATAGTAGCTTGTTTAGAACTCTTCCAACTGAAAGATACACTATTCAAAAAAAATAAAAAAATAAATTGAGATCTCATGTCATATTAATTGGATTGGAAACTATCATCAATGTAAACCCTTACACAAATCATATCCTCACCTATAGAGATAAATAATATATCCTTAGTCCTTATCAAGTACATAAGGATATTCTCAACTATAATACTATGAATCTCACCAGGATTAGATTTGTATCTACTAGTAATGATAAGATCATAGGTGACATTAGATCGAGTACATATTATGGCATACATAATAGATATTATAGCAGACACATAGGGAATTATATCCATCCTTTCTAACTCTTCATAGGAACCTGAATCTTCCTAATATTCATGCCATGTAACATTAGTAAAGACCACTTTTTGGATTTCTTCATGTTAAACCACTTCAGAACTTTACCAATTTATGTATCTTAACTTAGTCCAAGAAGCCTCTTAGATCTATCTCTATAGATATTCAAACCAAATATGTAGGTTTATTCACTCATGTATTTCATAGAGAATAATTTTCTTAAAAACATATTTACATAATGTAAAGTTTGGATATAATTTATAATAATAAGTATGGAATATATATACAAAATAATAAATACTATAACACCCCCACTTATTTTCTTATATATATAAGAATAATCATAATTTTTGATGAAATAAAACTATTTTATTGCATTATCAAACTGAATATTCAAACTATGAAAAGCTTACTTCAATCTATAAATGGACCATTGAAACTTTAATGTCTTAATAAATTAATTTGTAACTTCAAAACTTTCAGTTTTTATCATATACACATCCTCAACTAAATTTTCATGAAGGAAATAGTTTTTGATATCCATTTGATATATCTCATAATAAAAATAAGTTATTGTGGTGAGAAGTATCAAAATGGATTTTATCATCACAATAGGTGAAAAGACTTCTTTATAGTCAACACCATGAATTTTCTTCTAACATTTTTCCTCTGAACATGATTTATAGGTATATACTCTACCATCCATATTAGTTTTCTTATAGAAAACCACTTTCACCCTATGGGTCTCACCCCTTTAGGTCCATCCATGGAGTTCTAAAATTAGTTAGTGTGTATGGATCCCATTTTATATTTCATGGATTTTAACCATTTATTAAAATTAGAAATCAAAATGTACTCCTGGTAGATAGTAAGTTCATATCCTATGAAAATTACTTCATCATCATTTTCCATGAGAAATATGTATCTATTGAGCAATTGATGAATCCTACTAGAACTTTGCGATTCTTATGTAACTTAAGTGGGTTCTTCTTCAATAACTCTTTATGTAATCAGTTCAACTTCCATCTCAGGAATGTTTTCTATTTGTTGATCTTGGAATAATCTAAGTTTAGATTTCATCTCCCTAAATCCTCGATGAATATATTACTTTTAAAGGAATATAAAAAATTAAGGCACAAAAACTTTTTATTCAATAGTATTATAGAAGTAATATACCATAGTTTCCATGGGATAATTAATAAGTAAGAACTTGTCAAATTTAAGGTTAATGTTATCAATATACCGTTATCATATGAATTCTTTGTGACCCCTAATTTTTATAAAATACATAATGGGATGTTTCCCAATCTATATATTATATGGTGACTCTATGATTACTTTATATGGAACATGGTTTGGTAGAAATGGATTAGTTTCCAGAGAATAATCCTAGAATGAAATAGGAAGGTCACATTGACTCGTCATCAATTGAACCATGTCTAATGGGGTAAGATTTCTCTAATAAGATGAAGGTGTCAGGGTGCACATCAGAAGCTGCCGGTCTAGGTATTTTAAAAAAATTCATCATTGGGATGAAAATACTTGTCATCTCTAATGATCTGAGCCCCAGTACAGTTTTAGGATCGTGCATAAATTAAACAAATCATAAAAACATAAATTGAAAACATACATTTTCGATCAGAATTTGTGCTTAACATTTTCTTGTTGCAGGTAATAGATGCATGATGATCCATCTAGATCATTCACACATGCCTCAAAATCCACAAGAGCATTAATCATTAGATTTATGGTGCTAATGTGGTAATCTAACGATGTATTCAATGTCCTGATGATTGACTCATTGAAATACCTTCAATGCATGGAGATAATCTCG
This sequence comes from Viscum album, assembly GCA_963277665.1. NCBI lineage: Eukaryota > Viridiplantae > Streptophyta > Magnoliopsida > Santalales > Viscaceae > Viscum > Viscum album. The sequence goes on along the minus strand of OY728140.1, from coordinate 715,974,751 downwards.
ATCTTTTTTCCTAGATCAAGAGATTCTCTCTATATAAAGTGATAGAGTAGAAAGAGTCTCTATAAATATTTTAGTGAATATTCATTGTGAAAGATCCTCTATCACCTATTTATATCAGATGCTCAAATACCTAGATTGGGTTCCCCGGTCCCCATATATTTAATGTCCACTAAATAAATAATTATGAAAAAATAAACTATATAATAAATACTATTTATATTTTATCACATACATTTAATATATATTAAATATATTAAGTGATAAAAATAAGTCATTAACTCGACTCTCAATTCCCACTTAATATTAAACGAACCTGTAATATTAAAATAATATTCATTTGAATAATATTTTCTTATATGTATAACTTGTAAATACTTTTAATAAATAAATTCAACTTAATTATTCATTATTTGAATAATAATGAATTTATTTATTTATCGATGATCATTGAATTAGACAACACTCAGACCATGTGGTGGGTCCCACCATATATGATATACCTATTCAACTGAATGTAGAAGATTATTGAGTGTGCTATTATGTGTGACCCTCTAGGTCCTTATCTCTATAGTAGTGAATAGTATTCATAGACCAAGAGCAGAGTCTAGAAACTCATAAAGTCCCCTAAAGAGATAAGGATAGTCATAGAAATGAAAACCAACCTATGGATATGAATTGTGTACTACAATATCTTTGTCTTTAAATATATCATAAATTAGGACATTCACTTGTGTCATATCCCTTTTATTGTTTTATTATTTTTTTATCTAACTGGGAAAATTTACCCTCGACTGTCTTGGACAAGGACCTATGAAGGTACTACCATCCTAATCAACAAGGCCTGAGATATATAACTTCCTCAACCCAAAAGTAAAAAATACTTTCTTGAACATTCAACCAATGACATACCACAAATGGCGCGCCCAAAACAAGCTACCTCCCCATGGTTTTATTGTCATGGATTTTTCCTTACATTGAAGTATGTGATCAAATGACATGCACTGTTAATGATCTCATGTCAGGAGACCAATACACATGTTCATAGATAGGAACAACCAATAACACCTAAAACATGTGGTGTTCCTATTGGTAGATCTGTCCTTGTGATCTCACTACTAGAGATCACCAAGTAAAAACTTTATTAGAAGAAGTCTCAATGCTTATGAGACCCCAACACCTCATAGTCAAACACCAATTGTTTATAGTCAGTATGATGTATCTAGACCATAGGACCTTTGTTTAATATTAATTTTATAATATTTATAGGTTCTCGTTATAGACTAGGATCTAATTTAACCTTTTTATATGACAATTAATCAATGTACATTACCATTAAATAGTGTAAATATAAATATCTACACTATAATGGGAATAATACCGCATGTATATCTTAACTATATACAAGATATGGTAATCAAAAGTATTGTTCAAGTTGGGTCTAGGGAACCCACTATTACAATACTCCCACTTCCACTATATCCAACTTAATAACATACCTTGTTATCTCTCACATGATAAAGATCACATTTCTATTGAGTAATGGCTTTAGTTGATGGGTCTTCCACATTTATGCCGAATGGTTATTCTTTTATATGTGACCTCATCTCCTTGAGTAAAACTTCTCAAGAGATGGTATCCTATAGTATATCCCTTTTGTTTACTATCATAACATAACATCTTGGCTAGTACCAATAAAAGAATCATCATAATGATAAAATGTTACATACTAGGTGTGATTCCAAGGACTGGAATAAATCATTTCATTTAATAACTGCTTCTTAAATGCCTTAGAAGCTGAAACATACTCGGTATTTTTATGTATGTCTACCACTGTCTTGTATGATCTTGTATCACTCAACACCTTATACTAACTGTGATATTATGTCACATTGATCTAAGTAAAACAAGTTTGTATCCCCAAAAAACTAGTATCCTTTCAAATACACTTATCAGTTACATATCCTTTGTACTTTCCCAAGTATAATTAGATAATTATGACTGCTTCACTTGTAGTTCTCCTTAATATAAATGATATTTTCCTACTATAAACTATATGTTGTTGATATCATGTATTGTACATATCATGGCATACATGATTGATCCATTGCTGAAGAGTATGGAATTTGAACTCACCACATTAATCTCCTCCCATTTCCATTCATGTATTCTTGGAGGGATTTATTCCATTGATATTGGTAAAAATTCTATCTTGAATTGTTTAAGATTGTATTTTCAATATCATGTCAGTATATGTACGATTGGATATGTCAAATAAACTTTTAGATCAACCTTAGTATATCATTTTTACTAGAACTTAGGTTACTAATTTAAGTTAATCATTGGAGAATTAATTTCATATAGGTATTAACTGACTGTAATACTAATAGCAATTTTTAATATGTTACTAAACATATTATACTTGGAAAACAATGGTGCTCCCACTAACCTCTGGTAGATACATGGAAAAGATTCATTCCAAATTAATATTCTATGATCTTTTTTTTAATTTAATCCTAAACTAGATTTCAGTAACTTGAAACCTTATTGGCATTCTATGATGTCACCATACCATTTTGGTTTCATCAAATAGATACCTTCCATAATTGGTGTTTGTGACATAAAATTCACAATAAAATGATTATAGTTATTAGCTATGACAAGTAAAATTCGAATGGATTTAGGCATAAAAACTTAGTATAACCAATCAAGCCTTATTGGTACCATGATTATACCACCCACGTATCATATCACTTGAATACCCACCATAATATTCAATATAATAAGCCCCTTTCCACTTTGATACATGGAATCCATTATTTAATTTCAATTGATCTTGTCAATCTTAACTAATTTACATATACTTCTTACTTATAGGAATTATTATTCATAATGAATCATTTATCACCAGCTATGGTGAATATAAAACCATCACTATGGTTTTAACCTTCATATGTAGTATGTGTCTATAGAACATTCATGGTCCACATGTACTTGTAAAACTAGTCCCCCCACCAACTACATATGCATATCTGACATTGACTAAACCCAAGTCAATTTTTCTCCCACTATCTCTAATAGATATGTGCACCCATTTATAGAAATTTAATCTATCACTTGACTAAAAATTTTCTATCATAGTTATTTATATAATATCCTAAAAAACTTTTAGGATTATTAATTTATATTTACATTGGGTTTTTCTTGATGAAAGTTTGTTTATATCCTAACAAACTTTTTTATATAAACACATTTACTTATGACATAATGGATTTCCATCATACTATGATTCATATGATATCCATTTGTCATTATATTTGGTATATGGTTATGGGATATCATTGTTATTTTCAAAACATGTCTTGAAATATTATGGAAGTTTTTACAAGTAGCAACATTGATACGACTTGCATTATAACTCTGTGAATTTATCCATGCTACATTTTGTTAATAAATGTTAACATGTAAGACTTATCATTGATCCTCTTAATTAACATAAATTTCAAGATGTAGATAAGGTAATTTGAGTTTAATAATTACTCCACGCTACATTATATTGATCAATAAATGCTTGGTCAAGATATTTGTCAGCATGTCGGACCGAAGCATCTTATATCTTCTAACCATGAATATACTTCACTATCAAAATCCTTAATTAATTAAAGGAATCTTATGATGTATATTTACCACTAGCTTACCATTGGAATATTTCACACTTCTTTACTGAACTAATTCCAAAAATATTTGTGGCATACCTTTATTTCTAAAGTTTAATTTTTTCAAACTAAATAAGTATATATATCGATAATACCTAAGGTGTTTTTTTAGGGGTAATGATTTGGTCAAAGACCAGAACACAATTTATTGATAAACAAAAAAGGATTACAAGAGGCGAAAAGATGGGATTTTTTTACAATCTCTATCAAAAAGGTATAGTAATTCAAAAGGAATAGAGTCCATCCAAGTCATGCTCTGATGAACTCCTTTGTTGGCAAGAGCATCAGCAACAGCATTCGCTTCCCGGTAGGCATGAGTAGCTATATAGTCCATCCCATGGAGCAAATTCAGACAATTCATCCAATGTGTGGTAAGTGTCCAGGCCAAATGGATGTTGCCATTCCAGATGTCATGAATGATAGTGGTTGAATCACTTTCTATCCAGAGATTTCTCCAACCTATTTGAAGCGCAAAATCAATAGCATGAATGACCCCCAGCATTTCCACCTCCAGAGAAGAAGAGTGACCACATCCAACATAGAAGCATCCCTGACACTGCCTAGCTGAGTCTCTGAAGATGGCACCACAACTGGCAGGTCCTGGGTTGCCTTTGGAGGTGCCATCGACGTTCACTTTAGTCCATCCTGGCATTGGATATTTCCAGAACACTTCAAATGAGTGTTTGGGATTTGGGTAGATGCCGGGAACATGGAGCTATCGAAGAATCACAAAGTCACCAACTGAGTTGTTACAACAGTCTTTTTGTATTGAGGCAGCTTCATGAACCGCAAGAAGAATCCGAGATTTCCCTTCATTTAGATTGAGAGGGTGATTATTGTGAATGAGATCATTTCTAACGTACCAAATCTCATGTAGAATCTCTGCCACTGCCGCCAGGAAAAGATTTTTTATCTACAGAGAAATATCATATCTAGTACAATTTTTTAATAACAAGGAAATTGAGTCAGTAAAGAACCATCTATAATTAAATAAATCAGAAATATAATTCCATAGATCAGAAGCCATCGCGCAAGATAGAAAAAGATGATTGGCATCCTCCCTATGCTGATTACACAAGAGACACTTAGAACAGAGTTGAAAACCAAAAGTTTGAAGACAAGTTTCTGTTGGTAATCTATTATGGGCAATGCGCCAAATAAGGGTGATCCTAGAAGGTTTAATCTAGGGTTTGTTAAAATGATTCACCCATAGAAAACTAGAGTCATTATCAGAGAAATTATGCTTATAATAATTTTTTGAATCTAGGATGCCATTGGTAGAAGGCTCCCAAACAAGGAAATCACCATCAGGAGAAAAAATATGATTGTCAATAATTTGCGCAATATTTTCAGGGAGATCATGATGGTGAGATTGTAAGACCTCCTTTATAGTCTGATTAGTATCTTCAGGAGGATTATTATAGGGTAGCAAGGATATCAAAGAGGTACCACACCAATTGTCACACCAAAAATTTATGGAAGAATAAGCACTGACTATCCATCTAGAATTTTGCATGATCCTATAATAAGAGTCCCGGATAGAGGGCCAGATGGATGAGCTGATGCAATTAAAATTACCTTTTAAAAGCTTAAAGAGGAATCTATGGTTCAGGAATTCAGTAGCCTTAGAAGTGGAATTAATAATGTGCCAAGTGAGGTGGGACTGAAGAGCATCATTGAACAATTTTAAATTTTTTATGCCAATACCACCATTAGCAATGGGTTTACAGCAAGATTTCCATGGTATTGTAACAAGCTTCTTTTCAAAAATGCTTCCAGACCAAATGAAGTTTTTAATATAAGTATTAATTTTTTTAAGATGCTGACGGGCCATTTATAAACCATAAAGGAATAGACCATTTTAGAAACAATGGTCGATTTAACCAAACAAATTCTCCCAGCCATGGAGAGGGTTTTCCCTTTCCAGCTAGCGAGTTGATTTGTGATTTGATCAATGATGTTAGCAAAATAGGTTGCTTTGGGCCGACCCCAAAATACTGGAACACCCAAATAATTGAAAGGTAAAAAACCCTATTTAATACCCAGATAAGTGGTGATATTATATTTCCTTCTTATAAGAAATTTTTTTCAAAAAAAGATATACGATTTGTTCCAAGAAATTGCTTGCCCAGAGATTTGTTCATAGTGAGAAATCGCTTGCTTGAGAACATGAATATTTTTTTGATCCCCTTTTATGAATAAAATAATATCATCAGCATATAAAAGGTGGGTAGGGGCATTTAAATTCCTGGAAACTTGAATAGGTTTAAGCATATTTTGATCAACCAGCTTGTTAATAAGTCTACTTAGGTAATCCTCAGCAATAACGAAAATGATAGCAGAAAGTGGGTCACCCAGCCTGACACCCTTTGAGCAATTGAAGAAACCTCTAGGGGTACCATTAATCAGGATAGAGATATAGGCTGAGCGAAAGAGAGTCTTAATTATACCAATGAAATAATCATTAAAGCCAAAGTTTTTTAGAACTTTGAAGATAAAATTCCAGTCTATGGTGTCAAAAGCCTTTCTGATATCTAGTTTGATGGCCACATAGCCCCCTCTTGTGCTTCTATTTAAACTGTTGGTACATTCTGAAGCAAGACAGATACAGTCTTGGATAGACCTTCCTTTAATAAAACCAAATTGGTTCCAAGAGACGATTCTATTGCAGATAGGAGAAAGTCTATTAGAAATAATTTTGGAAATTATTTTATAGATAGTGTTAATCAAAGAAATTGGTCTGAATTGATGGATCTCAGAAGCATTCTCAACCTTAGGAATTAAGGTTAGAAATTGAGCATTGATTCCATGAGGTAGAGATCCATGGGTGAAGAAGGTCTTAACAAGGTTACAAACATCATTGTGTATTATATCCCAATGTTTTTGGAAAAAACCATTATTGAATCCGTCCGGACCGGGAGCACTGTCAGGATTAAGACCAAAGATTGTGTCTTTGATTTCATGATCAAGAGGGGTGCTTAAAAGAGTCTCATTGTCTTGTTCATCCACCATTAAAGGAATAATATCTGGTTTGAGATCAATATTTATATCAGGACCATTAAAAATTCTATAAAAGTACGAGGTGACATGGTTCGTAATGGATTCTTCAGAATCAATGATCAAGTCATTTTTAATGAGCATAGTAAGAGGACGATTGACCTTTCTAATTCTTTGAAGACAGTTATAGAATTTGGTATTTCGATCACCATCTATCAGCCATTTAGTCCTGAACATTTGTTTACGAATATTGTCCTTAAAAGTAAGAAGGGAATTAAGTTTAGAAGAGATATTAGCTTCCAATTGAGGATCCATATTTAAATCTGAATTTATGTTCTGAGTTTGGATACGATTGAGTTCATCTTCAAGATAGGAGATATCAAGATCTATTTGAGTATTTGTATTTTTACACCAACCTTTAAGGGACTGCTTGAGAATTTTTAATTTGCGTAAACAGGCAAAAGAATCATTATGGTGTTTCATGGAGTTCCAGGTGTCATAGATAAAGGTGACACATTCAGGATTTGAGGATCAAGCATTATTAAATTTTAAGGGAATGATAGGCTTGCGATCATTCGTAAGAATGATAACAAGGATAGGATGATGATCAGAGTTGAGTCTCGGAAGGGTTACACTGGATATTTTGTCCCAGTTGTCAAGAGTCTTCATGTTGACAAAAGCTCTGTCAAGTTTACTAGCAACATTTTTGTTGTGATGCATCCTATACCAAGTGTATTTTGCACCAATGAGAGTGATTTAAAAAAGGTTAGAGTCATCAATAGTAGAATTAAATTCCTTGGAGGATATATAAAGGTGCGAGGGACTAATTTTTTCAGAGGGGGAAAGGATGGCATTAAAGTCACCCAAAACAACCCAGGATTCTTGAATGTGTTTCTCCATATCAAGGAGTTCATGCCATAAAGGTCTCCTATCCTGGTATCTATTCTTGGAATAAACCATAGTGAAAAAGATATGCCGACCATTCCACAAGAATTCACAGGTAAGATGTTGTTCAGAAATTCTAAAACTGTTGACATTTTTTAAAGAGTTGTGGAAAAAGATCCACAAAGAGTCAACATGAGGACCACTTTTGCAAGCTCCTAAAAAATTGTAATTGAGAGAGCCAAATCTCATATAGTTCATTTTAAAGTTGACTTTAGGTTCAGAAATGGCAATGATTTGGGGTTTATGAGTGTTTAAAATCCTCCTAAGTGTTGTAGAGGTGTCATTGTTCGCAATACCTTGACAGTTCCAATAAAGGATATTCATTAATATTTGCAGATTGGGTTAGAACCCTTATTTTTTTAGATTTACCAGATCCCTTCTTCTTTTGGGATCTCGTAACCATTGAGGAAGAGGTATACTCCCGTTGACTCTCATGAGCTTTATATCTTTGAGAGGAATCAGATTTCAGGTCTGATTTTGGATTAGGGGCAGCAACTGGAGTACTCATAAGATCAGTACAGTTCAGAGTGTGATTTTTGTCTGGTCCATGAATAGTGTCCTGCTCAGATGAGAGCTGTTTCTCATCCCTAACTAGAATAATCTCACTATCTGGGGCGAAATGAGGTGGGGTAGTCGGTACAGGAGGGGGAATTTCTGAGGAAGCAGGAGGCAAAGTAGGTCTTGTCTGGACAATCTCTAGAACAGCAACCTGAGTAGAAGGTTTCACAGGATGAGAAAATGTACCAGACTCAGGCTGGACAGTTTCAGGTGCATCAGGTATCAAAGAATCCAAAACAGAATTAGGAATAGCAACATAGTCCTTCTTGACAGCAGGAGGACTGGTTACCATGTTGAACATCGAACAGGAGGTAGGATTATGGATTGAGTCAGGGTCTGAAACAGGGACAGGTAGTGTGGTGTGTGATATGCTGGGAGCCAAATGAATGACAGGATCAATCCTAGTCACTTGTAAGACAGATTCATTAATAGGACTAGAAGTTTTTTCAACAGAATCCGAAGAAGAGTTGTCAGACTGGTGTTGCAACAAAGCAGAAGTCTACATGTCAAAAGGAGTATTGGCCACCACCTTGTTGACTAAAACAGGTTCTATAAACAATATGGAAGCATAATCAAGTGTGTGTGATGAAATGTGAGCAGAAGTAATTCTAGGAGAGGCAGGATTAGTAGTTTGAGTCTCTATAACAGGAGCATTAGAAACAGAAGGAACAGGATTATCATTTGAAGTGAAAAGCACAGAGTTACCTGGATCTGTAGTGTTCACAAACTTACCCTGTGTCTTGCTAGGAGTAGCAGAATTCTCTATGATAACTGAAGGCAAAGTGTCCTCCAAGTCTTTACAAATATTCTCATTTAAACATGAAGTACCAGAGGTAGGGGCATTATTGGGAGGATTGGAAAGAGTTAAATGGTAGCTCTTAACTGAACTACCTATGATTCCCTCGACCACTAGTTTTTCTAGACCATTTGGATTGTCTTTGTATTGTAGGGCCTCTTCTTCCGTAACCAAATCCCCCCAGGATTTTCCTTCTGGGGATAGAAGGTCACCGGATTTTTTAACCCAAATATTTTGCTTTTTTTGTGGGGGTTCAGTATTAACTATGAAATTCTTCCCTTTTTTAGCATTCTTGACCTCGTGCAAATCATTATTAATAGGAGGGTCCATTTGTTTCCTAAAAACCCTACAGTTTGCAAGGTTATGCCCAATCAGTTTGCATACTCCACAGAAGGGTGGCTTCTTTTCATACTCAATGCTGAGCTCTAATCTAAGATCAGGGTCATTAAAACCTATGTTAGAAGGAAGTTCATTGGCTAAGTTTACTTCAACCATAATTCTAGCATAAAGGCCTAGATCCCCATTCAAAGTTCTATGATCAATTTTAATAGGGGATCCAATGCAAGATGCAATGTCATTTAAAATCTTCGGGTGCCAATAAAACCAATTAAGCCCATGAATTCTAACCCATACTTGTGCCATATAATTTTTGTGTGTGTATGGGTTAAATGTAGGGTTCCAATCCAAAATTCTAAGAAATCCAGGCTGCATCCGCAGATTACCGATCTTCCATACCTGATCGAGTTCATCTTGAGAACTGAAGAGGATGTGATAGTAGCATTTCCCAAGGGGGGCCATCTTCCATTTTAAAGAATTCCAGCAGTGTGCAATCCTGCTCTTTAGCTCGAAAAGAGTCCAGGGTCTATCCCTTGTGTTGTATGAGACTCGGCCAAGGACCGAGTACTTGCACAGTTGTTCTCTTTGCTTCAGGGCTTCCGGATCAGCATCAACCTAGAAGCCACCGTATTCCAGTTTTCTATAGAGCGGTTTCATACAATCCTTCACGCTACTAAGATCAGTACCTTTTAGCACATCGCGGAAGGAGACAGGAAGAGATCGAAGAGGAATTTGAAATTTTCCTACTTCGATTTTTGAGGCATCAGAATCTGTCGAAGAGAGAACAGGAGGGGAAACCATTTCCCACTCCGGATCGAAGCCGGCCATCCGAAAGCTCAGGTAGAAACAGCAGAAACAACATTGATTCCAAACTATAATAATGTATCTTTAGGTCCAAATAAAACATGAGATAAATGTTTTAGTTATACTCAATTAAATTTCTACTAGAATTAATCACTTGGTAATCAGAAGTTATGTGCTTCTCATCACTAACTTAGGAATCACCCTTTCTCAATCACTTGGAGAATATACCTTACTTCTTGTAATGTTTCTATTACATACTTCTTTACTGTATTTCGATACACATATTTAATAAGCATATTGTATTTAAATTCCCAAGTAGTATTTCAGAAACATTAGTTTCAATTGATGAATATACATTGAAAAATAAGTGACTACTATCTTCTTTAATTTATTTCATTTTGATTAAACTTCCATATATTTATTTCATGATATGAGAATAAAATAACCTCTTGTTTATTAACTCTATCTTTGAAGGAAATTTCTAAGGTTCCTTTTTCATTGGTCCTGCCATTGGACTTATCACCATACATTTCAACTTGTTCACCATAAGAGTTAAATTATGTACTTTATTTAATTTAGTATTCACTTGGCGGACATTACCTAAAAGGTAATGATGATTTTAATCTATCCTATTCATTTTGTGACCTTAAATGAAATTGGATTATATGGGTGAAAAATATGTAAGAATGGTATGTCTTGAAAGATCATGGTCAACCTTTCATATTTACACATAACCAGTGTAATATCATCTATTTAGATCTTGATTCACTTTCTCCTCATAATATTCTCAAAGATGAGACATTATATGTAATCATCCATGTCCTGGTGTTGTATTTTTAACTAACATCATGTGTTTGATGGTATCATTATTGCATAACCATAATATGAATCAGGAATGTGTCTCCTATAATAAATTTCACAATGTAATCCCACATTTTTATTACATAACTTTTCATTACACAATACACATTTATCAATTCAGAAGATATTTTAGGTTTAGTGTCTTAAAAATTAGGTATATATTACATGAATTACATAAGGATAACATAAAAATAAACATTAATCAATTAATTTGGAAGAATAATTTGTTATTCCATCCTAATTCATCTCACTACATCTCATATCCTAGGGAAATATGTCAAATAAATGAGTGGGTATAAATCCTATTAAGGGAATAAACAAAAGAAACACTTATCGTGTGAGAAAGAAACATATAACCAGGAATAATCATATGAAAATGAGGCATAAAATAAAATAAATAATATGAATAATAAAATGTAAATGTGGATAAAACATTTAATTTATACATTCATAAACATATCACCAAGGTTATTCACCAAGGTTTCTTAAATGAAAATTACCAAGGTTATTCACCAAGGTATCGTAAAACATGTCATCTCTAGAGATTAAATTCTTTAACCAATGCATTAGAGTGATATCATGTTGCACCCTTAATATGTGTTAATTAATGTGATCCACATAGATCATAATCAAATATTTAATAAATAACTTATGTAGAATTAAAAAAATGGGTTACATATCAAAATCATAGCTTTTCAAAAGTGCTTAAAACATGATCATTATGTCATTTCATCCCACAAAAAAAGGAATTTTGTTTCCATGTATGTTAATACCAGAATAAAATAAATAATTTTGACATATATTTGAATACCCTTTTAAAATAAATAGTCTTTGTAATTGAAAAAAAATAAAAGAGAATTTCTTGAGGAGAAGAGAGAGACTTTGAGAAGTAAATTCAGCAGCATAACAGGTATAAAACGTGGTTTTGAAAGAGGGTAAAATGAGAGGGGAAAAGGGTATAACATTTATAAAACATAATTTTCAAGTAATGGTATGATAAAAAGGTTAATATAAGTGATTAATTAAAACATTTATAAGACATAAATAAATAGAGGTTCTTTAATCGAAAAGAAAAGAAGGATAATTCTCTTACCTTGAAGAGTTACTCCTAAAACTTGGGGATTGGGACCTTGGGGGCTTGAGGAAACCTTAGGTATAGCATCCTGTCTTTTTATAACATAACTTTCATTTCATTACATGGAACTGAGGATCATTAAGGTTTAGTGTCTTGGAAACAAGGAACATAATACAAGAAAAAAAAACATAAAACATTCTTCTTAAACACTTGAAAGGCTTATCCTTTAGTTCATCCTAGGTTCATTACTGCATATCATAACCTGGGGACATACATCAAAAGAAAGGGTGAGCAGAAGGGCCAGTAAGGGAAACAAGAGAAACATTTTTCATGTGAAATTGAGATACTTCAATAAGGACATGAAAAGAACTTTAAGGAATGAGAAAGGAATCATGAGATACATCATAATAAAAATAACATTTTTCATAACTTGAAGATGTGGCTGCAACATTTAATATTGACAATCGTTTCGTTTCACCAAGGTCCATCCCCAAGGTGTCGTTAAAAATTACCAAGGTTATTCACCAAGGCGTCGTTAATATGGTCATCTCTAGAGATTAAGTCTTTACCCAATGCATTGGAGCGCTATCAGGACGTACCCTTAAATTTGCCTTTATTATCATGTGAGCCACATATATCATCATCAAACATTTCATAAATAACCCATATAGCATAAAATAAATGGGTTTCATTTCATAATCATAACGTTTTAAAAACTGCTTTAAAGACATGATCTTTACGTTACTTTAAACCCACGGAAAGGGAAAGCGGGTATCATGTATGTAAATCCCAGAATTTAAAATGGAACATTTTTATATATGTGTGAATACCCCTGTATAAATAGGAGCTTTGAGTATTCACTCTATAACATAAAATAGTTTTGAGAAAAGAGAGGCATTTTGAGACGAAAATTCTGCAGCATAACGGCTATGTTACAAGGTTTTAGAAAACTTTGAAAAGGGAGGGAACATGGGTCGAATAATCATAATTGACCCATAAAATAGTAGAGGGACAGAATAAGAAGTATATATGGACATGGTGATTCAATTTCAAGGACATACCATTTGAAATGAAAAACATGGAAGGAAGACAAAAATTTGATTTCCCTTATGAAAATTCGGCAGCCTAACGGCGTCACTTAAACTTCAACAAAAATGAATTGAACAGATCAAATAGGGTCTCTCATCATATGATCATAAGAGATCATTATGATAGATATAGAGATCATACCCCAACATAATAAAAAGGAACTTGAAAGATTTGACATGAAAATCGAACTTGAAAAATGAGAAGGGTGAAAGAATCGCTTAAAAATTCGACAGCCTAACAGCGTCACTTAAACTTTCATAAAACGAAATGATGAGAGTAAGAGGGGATCTCTCATCATATAAACATGAAAGGGGAAGTAAGAGGAATATAAAAGAACACCCTCTCAAGTAATAACATGGAGCATAAAAGGAATGACATAAAAGAGATTACATGAAAAGAAAGAGAGGGGTCGGATCCCTTACCTTAAAACGTGACTCTTAAAACTCAAAGTTTTGGACCTTGAGGGCTTGGGGGAACCTTGGGAGGACTCCTTGGGAGGTAAGGAGACCAGAACTTAGTTGGGGGAGAGTTGGGAGTGAAAACCAAAGGAGGAATGGGTGGGTATTTATAGGGAAAGTGAGGGGACAAGGCATTAATGGCCAAGGGACACCTCATTAGTGGTTTTGGCAAAACCATGGGCTTGCCCATGGTATTTGCCCATGGTATTGGCCACTTGGGACACCTAATACCTTATATTACTATTCACAATTCGACCATATTAAATATATACTTAATACATCATTTAATGATGTCATTAAACACCCGTAACTTAAAAACTATATTTTCACTATTCATCAAAAATTCAACTTTCTCAGAATAATCCCAAAATTTCACCTTAACCAAATATCAATGCTTTGATTTCAAAAATGAAATCCATTTTATAAAAATAATTTTCTAAATATTTTTAATTAAATTTTTAATTAAAAACACTATTCACCGAAAATTCATTTTTTTCAGAAAAAACCCCAAAAATTATCTTAACATAATATCGATGCTCTGAGTTCAAAAATAAATTCCTTTTTATAAAAATAATTTTCTAATTATTTTTAATTAAATTTTTAATTAAAAACACTATTCATCCGAAAAAACTAATGCTTGACTAATAATTTATGAAACCGTTATTTACCCATTTTATTGAATCACATTACTTAATCTAGGTGTCTAAATTATATTAAAACTTTCTTTGAGTGAAATTACTAATCCATTTGGTCCCATTACTAATCCTAAGCGTAAAATCACTATTCATAATTTACTATTCATCAAAAATTAAGTTGATCTTATTAGACTCCAAATTCCTTACTGAACACTTTTGTAGAAGACCATTTTTTGAAAATCATTACACATCATTAGTTATTTAGGGTTTACATAAATATTTTAAAATATCCCTTTTTCAAAATTCATCAATAAAATACATTCTAAAATTATCTAGACATTTGACATTTCACAAACATCACTAAAGGAAGAAATCTCAATTCATTCACCCGAAAGGATTACACAAGGAAGTTAGGGTCTCGTCACATAGCCTCTTATAACACCGGCATAAGACCTAAGTGTAAGGTGTGCTATGGTGAGAGAATCTGAGGGAGGCTCAGATAACATTTCCCTAGTAGTAATCTCTACTAACTTGAACTTCTCCCGCAAGCATTTCCGTTCAAGCTTGACATGCTGGAGTTCGGCTTGGGCTTGGTCCAAAGCGAAGCCCACAGATGCTACCTCCTTCCCAAGCTCTGATAAGTGGGCTTCATAAGGGTCGATTCTACTAGATGAAGCCATCGACTCCTCTTTCTGCATTAACCATTAACATCTTATTAAATCATTAAGAATAAGTTAATATACTACTCAAAAAGATTGGGTCGTTACATTAGGAGGACTCCAAAGGGGGTAAAAATAGAATATATTCATGAATTATGGATTTTTATTGAAATTAAATGGAGAAATTGGTGGGTATTTATATCAAAAGTGGAGGACTTGTTTAATAATTTCCAAATATAGGCCTTGGAAATCTAGGTTGTGAAAAATGAAATACCATGGGATTTCCCATAGTTTTTTCCCATGGTTTTTAAAATGTGGGAAATATATTAGGTTATTTTAATCTAAAATAGTAGATCATCATTTTATATTAATTTCTTTTTCATTGAAAATTTAATTTTCTACAAAAATAATGTTTTTAATGTTAAAGTTTCTATTTTAGACTTTGGAAAGTAAATTATAGGTTTGAAATTTGATTAGGATCTGTTAAAATACTTTAT
Organism: Viscum album; assembly: GCA_963277665.1. NCBI lineage: Eukaryota > Viridiplantae > Streptophyta > Magnoliopsida > Santalales > Viscaceae > Viscum > Viscum album. The sequence goes on along the minus strand of OY728140.1, from coordinate 715,959,328 downwards.
ATTAAAAATATATATAATATTTTATTACTTTTATTGTGTTTAATTAATTATTACATCATTATAATATAATTATGAAGTTATTAAACATACTGAAAACCCAAAACTGTATTTTTACTATTCATAAAACAAATATCTTAGAAAATTCTCATAAATTCACCCTAACCTAATTTCGACATGATGATTTCAAAAATTATGTCTATTTTATCATAAAAATTCTATAAATATTATAATATTAACTTTTAAATATAAAAATCCTTATTTATTAAAAATAATTGTGGGTTGAAAATGTATAGTAAAATTTCTAACACTTAAAATTTTTAAAATTATTTTATCTTTTATATTTTTATAAGATTATTTTTATCATGATATTTAATTAAAATAAATATCATTCATAATAACTTGGTTTATAATAAAAATTTATATCTTTTAAATAAATCATTATTTTAATGAAAATTAATAATTTAATAGGATAATCAACATTCAGACTATTATAAATATTATATTGGGATTCATTAAAATATAATATTAATCATAAATAATTTATTATGATTAATAGATGATATCACATTTTATTTAATACTTACACATTAAATTACAATTTGTGTTTAAAAATCAATTTATCAAATTTCATCTCAATTAAACATATATTTTATTAAGCAAAACTATTCTTTAATGTCTATATCCCATTGTTGTTCATAGTTGTACTAGCCCAAATTTATGCATGATATATGATTTTATCATGAAATGAAATATTGTTTTATGTGATTATATTATAAAACATGATAAAAATTTATTGGGATGAAATAGATCCATAAATAAAAGATGTACATTTTTTCAGGTCGTTACACTATTCCTATCTTAAAGAAATTGTGTCCTCACGATTTTATCTTATTAATCAATACCATTAATTATAAAGGAAATAATAATCATAAAATTTTATAATATCAATATTCTAGTATGATATACTTCAATATTAATAAAAAATTTACATTATCTCTATATCATTCATAATGGTTTATAAAAATCTTGTGACTAACCAAATATATCCCCAAAGAGCATAAAACTGAGAATGTAGAAAAGCTTATTATCGTGCACCAGTTCCCGTTCGAGTCTAGCTAAAATAGATTTTTCAAGGTGTTGCCCCTAGATATATTTATTCCAGAGCCACATCGTCTTGTTCGTATCCAGACAAGGATTTATTTTTTCAGAAACCACTTACTTAATACTTCACCAAAATATCAAGTTTTTTTCCTATATTTAAACTTCTTCCTAGGGTTATTCATAAAGTTTTCAAAACCTAATTTCCACAAATAACTAAACCATAATTTGATACCAACTATTGAATCCTACATTTTTATTACATAATACTCATTTAGCAATTCGGAATATCTTTTGGGTTTAGTGTCTTAGAAATTAGGTGCATATTACATGAATTACATAAGGATAACATAAAAATAAACATTAATAAATTAATTTGTAATAATAATTTGTTTTTGATACTAATTAATCTCACTTAATCTCATATCCCAAGTAAGTACATTAAATAAAGGGGTGAGCATAAATTTCATCAAGGGAATAAACAAAAGAAATACTTAGCATGTGAGAAAGAAGCATATAAATAAGAATCATCATTTGAAAATGAGGTATAGAATAAAATAAATAACATTAATAACAACATTTAAATGTGGATAAAACATTTAATTTGTAAATTAATATTCATATCACTAAGATTATTCACCAATCTTTCCTAAATAAAAATTACCAAGGTTATCCACCAAGGTATCGTAAAACATGTCATCTCTAGAGATTAAATTTTTTACCCAATACATTGGAGTGCTATCAAGGAATACCCTTAATATATCTTAATTAATTTGATCCATGTATATCATAATAAAAAAATTCATAAATAACCCGTGGAGAATTTAAAGAAAATGGGTTTCATATCAAAATCAAGACTTTTAAAAAGTTTTTAAAAACATGATCATTATGTCATTTTTAGACCATGGAAAAAGAAAGTGGGTTTCATGTATGTTAATCCCAGAATAAAATAAATAATTTTTAAATCTAGGTGAATAAACTTGTAAAATAAAGAGTCTCAAGTATTCAAAAATAGAAAATAAAAGAGAATTTATTGAGGAGAAGAGGGGAATTTTGAGAAGTAAATTTGGCAGCATAATGGGTATAAAATGTGGTTTTGAAAAAGGGTAAAATGAGAGCGTACAAGGGTATACCATTGATAAAATATATTTTTTATGTAATTTTATGATAAAATGGGTAATATAAGGGAGTAAACATAAAATTTAAAAGACGTAAATGAATATAGGTTCTTGAATCGAAAAGAAAAGAATGATAATTCCCTTACCTTGAAAACTTACTCCTAAAACTTGAGGATTGGGACCTTGTGGGATTGAGGACACCTTGGGGGGATTGCTTGGGAGGACTCTTTGGGAGGTAAAAATACCATATATTCATGGAATATAGATTTTGAGTGAACAAAAATGGATAAATGGGTGGGTATTTATAGCAAAAATGGATGATTTGTTTAATAATTTCCAAATATAGACCTTTGAAATCTAGGTTGTGGAAAATGAAATACCATGGGATTAACCATGATTTTTTCCCATGGTTTTTGAAATTTGGGACATATTTTATGTTATTTTAATCCAAAATAGTATATAATCATTTTATATTACTTATTTTGTCATGGAAAAGTAAATTTTCCACAAAATAATATTTTTAATGTTAAAGTTTCCATTTTAGACTTTGGAAAGTAAATTATAGGTTTGGAAATTGGTTAAAATATATTAAAATAATTGATATTTTAAAAAATAAAATATTTTAGGCTATTTATTATTTTTAATTAATTATTAAATAATTGTGACATAATTATGAAGTCATTAAACATACAAAAAACCCAAAACTGTGTTTTATTATTCATGGAAAAACAAAATATTTTAGAAAATTATCATAAATTCACCATAAACTAATTTCAACATTATTATTTCAAAAATTAAGTTTATTTTATCATAATAATTCTATAAATATGATATTATTAACTTTTAAATATAAAAATCCTTATTTATTAAAAATAATAATGGGTTGAAAATGCATAGTAAAATTTCTAACACTTAAAAATTTTAAAATTATTTTATCATTTATATTTATATAAGATTATTATTATCATACTATTTAATTAAAATAAATATCATTCATAATACCTTATTTTATTATAAAAATTTATTTATTTTAAATAAATCATTATTTTAATGAAAATTAACAATTTAATAGGATAATCTACATTTGAACTATTATAAAAATTTCATTGGAATTCATTAAAATATAATATCATTAAAAAAAATTATTATTATTATTATATGATATCAAATTTTATTTAATGAGTCCACATAAAATTACAATTTGTGTTTTAAAAATCAATTTATTTAATTTCATCTTGATTAAACATATATTTTATTAAGCAAAATTATTCTTTAATGTGTATATCCCATTTTTGTTCAGAGATTTACTAGTGAAAATTTATGCTTGATGTATGATATTCTCATGAAATAAAAATTCATTCTATGTTCTTCTATTATAAGACATAATAAAAATTTATTAGGAGGAAAGATATCTATAAATAAAATATGTATATTTTTTCAGGTCATTATATTTACACCCTTGCTTCTTGAGGTGGATTAATTGGTATTGAGGAATCTAACACCTTGAATTTTTGATATCATAGCATCGTGTTCAAGCGTCGGTTCTACACTTGTAAATTTGTTCTGGTTTTCACATTTACATTGTCCAATATTTATCATGGTGTATTTTTTGTGGTATTACTTTCCATTTTCTACAAAAATATAATCCAAAAGATTATGATTTTGTATTGATTATCATATTAGACATTATTGATTAATTATATCATTAAAGGTCTCCCACTATTTTATCAAATTCTAGAGACCCTATGTACTAGAATTAGAAAACTTATTTTCTTGAGTATTCTAGTGGAAAGGTTCCTTGAACTTCCCCACATAGTCTCCAAGATTTGGCTGTGCCACCACTCAGAGGGTTCAAGGTTGGAATTTGAATAGAAAACCACATTAACTCATGGATCCTTGATCCATTGAGTGAAGTACCAGCTTCTAAAATCATAAACTTGATTTTCTCAAAACTTGCCTCTAAAATTACAGCAAGATTTCTTTGGATGCTTCTTTGCTGCAACTTTAGTTAAGTCAACCCATAACTCTCATAAGAAATACCCATTAGTAAGAGGCACCCTCATATTTGTCTAACTAGAACCCCAAACACTCGATTTTGTTCAAATTTTAATGACAAAAGTCATTAAATGAATTAATATTTCTTTGAGAGTTTTTTTCTCGATGATGTAACCTATTTCTATTAATCTTGTTCATTCTATGTTGGCATACTAACAATTGAACATTAAAAGAAAAAAACAATCACCACTTATTTATAAATTTTATTGTTTATTATTTTATGTATTTTCCCACTTTTATAAAATGCATAAAATAAAAAATAAATCCATAAAGGAAATAAACTACTACCTGACTAGTCTTGAGTATCTATAACTGGTTGTTTTATTTAAAATCAATGGACCAACCATGACCTAGGAGTAACATACCTGAGTCATAGCTTGTATCATGATACAGATCATCATCATCTAGTATGTCGTATGCTCATCTGGATAACCGTATTATCTTTTTGGGGTCCACATCTTCTCTGTTGTATTACCTCATCTTGGGGAGATCCACGTCATTCATCGTCTTCATCAAAATACATATGTACTCACATGAAATCGATGAGAATTATGGGTGTAATGTATATAAAGATAATTATAGACACGCAGGCCCTTATACATTTTGAAATGAAAAATTGATGATGCACAAACTGTCTTAATTATTTACAAGCATCACACGTAGATAATTAATTAATTAAATTAAAACATCCAGACATACATTGGTTGGGTCAATTTCTCAATACCAATTTCTGGGTAAAAAAAGCACGATAAAAATTAAATCATAATAAATTAAAATATGAGGGATTTTAATAAATTAAATGAATTACATAAATTCAAATAATTTATTTTATTTGGTGCTAGTATTGATTTAATTTTAATGCCAAAAATTAAATTAATTAATTAAATTAATTTTATACACAAAATTAAATTAATTACTATGGTATTAAAATATTTTTAATTATTTACCAAATTTTAATTTTAATTAATTCAATTTAATTCTAAAAATCAATTGATTAAACTAATTGATTTTTTACTATATTAATTTAACTTGGGCCCCGAAACCCTATGCAAGAACAATGTGGGTCATGCTGAACCTACGCAGACCTGTATCAGGCTGTGCAAAGCCTGTGCAGGGCATAATGGGGCAAGTTGGTCTGCCTAGACCCGTACAGGGTGGGCCGACCTTCCCAGGCCCGATTCAGGGCGGATTATGTCTAGCCAGATCTAGGGAGTGCAAGGTAAGGGATATCTCACATTGCAGGGTACCATACGCCACTTTTCAGGGCTTCCAAAGAGCGATTTAGGGTTAGAAACGACCTCATAGGGGTGCCATGAGGCGGGTATGCAGTGGTCACTGGCACGAGCGGGAGCTATGGACTGAGGAGTGGCGTAGGTAAAAGCTACCGGTTTTGGGCTCATGATTGGTTTGTCATCTGGGAGATGGTAAGTAGGAGTCCATGCTCAATTAGATGGTCGGAAGGGTGTGATAGAGATATCCTGGAACAGGATGGTGGTTGGTGTCACTTTAGGTCACCAAATATGGGCTAGTAGTGGTTGGCACCACCAAATCTAGGTGGAGAGAGCCAAGATGGAGGGAGGTCGGTGGGTCCTCGGTCGAGGGATCATTGCTCGCCTACAGAGGAGGCTTCCTGGTCAATGATCGCGGTGGAGGGAGGCCACCTCAGAATCTTGTAAAGAGACATCATACTAGATATAGTGGTAGTAGGGTGTGGGATGGCGGAGTGGGAGCTTCTGCGATCGATTCAGCTCAGGTCCAGCGGATCTCCTAGATGGATCGGCTGTGAAGGAAAATCCATGTGTACCGTACAAGGGGTGGTACCATAGGAGAGGGAGGTGACACCAGTCTGGGCTATGGTAATCATCCTTGGCTGAGACATCTGAGGCGCGAGAGCTGGTGAGCGCAGCTACTGGGATGGGGGAACCTGGGTGCAAGAGGTAGAAGACCCACTTTCATGTCTTTCCACCTTTTTTAAATCAAAAATTTGTTTGATTACAAATTTTCTAATGGATATGTAATTATACTTTTAATATAATTATTATTATTATTATATTAAAATTATCATTAGTATTATTATTATTATTATTATTTATAATACCATCAACTGGTATTATTTCTAGTGATCAAAAACCAGTCAGATTTATAGGATTCTCCAAGAAAATCGTAAAACAGCTGAATTGAATCCATAAAAAAATTGGATGGTGGTAACTTAGACATCCGACCTAATATAGAATCACTATTGGATCCATTGGGACCAATCTAATACGCTCTACTTAATTTTATGAAAATTAATTTTTTTAAAGCTCATATAATTTACATGATTTCTCTGATACCAATTGAAGGTACTAGGGTGCACAATGGAATCTAGTGGGCTGGGGATTTTAAATTTTTTTATCATAGGGATGAAAAGACTTGTCCTCTCTAATGATCGGAGTCCCTATATGGTCCAAGGATCTCAAATAAATTAAACAGTTCTCAAAAATGTAAATCGAAAACATACATTTTTTATTTGAAGCCTCACTCGACATCTTCTTGTCACTGGAAATCACTACTTGAAAAATCCAAATTATAATCCCTCTAAATCGTTCACACACACTTCAAAAATCCATAGGAGCATCAATCTTCGGATTCTGGGTGCTAGCACAATGATATGATGATGTTGTTCGATTTCCATATGATCACTGCATTGGCATACCTTCAATGCATAGAGATTAACTTGATCTGTTCTCTTAGATCGAGAGATGATCTCTCTAGAAAGTAGGATAGGAGAAATATTATCTATAAATATCATAGTGAATAGTCATTTTGTAAGAGCCTCTCTCACCTGTTTATAGTGGATGCTCAAATACATGGATTGGGTTCCCTGACCCCCATATATTTAACGTCCACTAAATAAATAATTATAATAAACTAAAATACATCATAAATATTATTTATATTTTATTACATACCTGTAATATATATTAAATATATTACGTTATAAAACTAAGTCATTAAATTGACTCACAATTCTTACTTAATAATAAATGAACCTGGAATATTAAAATAACATTCATTTGAATAATATTTTCTTGTATTTACCTTACTTGTAAATAATTTTAATAACTAAATTCAACTAAATTATTATTTACTTTAATAATAATGAATTTATTTATTTATTAGTGATCGATAACTCGGAAAGCACTCAGAACCCATGGTGGGGCCCACTATGTCTGATATACCTATTCAACTAAATATGGAAGATTATTAAATACGCTATTGTGTGTGACTCTCTAGGCCCTTATCCCAATAGTAGTTAATAGTATTCACAGACCAAGAGTGGAGTCTATCAACCCATCAAGGCCCCTAAAGAGATAAGTATAGTCATAGAAATGATTACCAACCTATGAACATGCACTATGTACTATAATCTCTTTGTCTTTAAATATCTCATAAAGTAAGACACACACTTGTGTCATCACCCTTTTCTTTATTTATTTATTTATTTATTTTTGATCTAACTGGATGGATTTACCCTCGATTTCCTTGGCCAAGGACTTATGAAGGTACTACCATACTTATCAATAACGCCTGAGATATATAACTTCCTCAACCAGGAAGCAACAAATCCTTTCATGAACATTAAACCAATTCTATATCACCAACGGCGCACCAAACACAAGCTAATTTTCCATGATTTTATTATCATGGTTTTTTTCTTGCATCAAAGTACATGATCAAATGGAACACAGTGGTAATGATATCAAGTCCAGAGACCAATACACATTTCTTTAGATAGGAACAACCAATGACACCAAAAACATGTGGTGTTCATATTGTAAATTATTTCCTCATGATCTCACTACTAGAGATCACCAAGTAATAACTTTATGAGAAGAATTTTCAATTCTTATGAGACCTCAACACCTAATAGTCAAACATCAACTGTGTCTAGTCAGTGTGATGTATCTAGACCATAATACCTTTGTTTAATATCAATGTCATAGTATCTCGTGGTTCTCATTATAGCTTGTGATCTACTATAACTTTTTATATGTCAATTAATCTATGGACATTACCATTAAATAGTGGATATAGAAATATATACACTATAATGGTAAGAATACATCATGTGTATCTAATTGTATACATGATATGGTAATCAAAATTGTTGTTCAAGTTTGGTCTAGGGTGATAACTATTACAACATTAGAAACATCATTCCACTATGGTGTTCCATGATGAGTGAGTTGTGGAATAATTCCACAATTTCTCGGATGATCAGTAAATTCCTAGCTCAAGTATTCACCACCCTGATCTGATTAAATAATTTTAATATTTTTTCCCAGTTGATTCTATACTTCATCCTAAAACTCTTTGAACTTTTAAAAAATTTCATAGTTGTTTCTCATTAGAAACATATATACATACTAACTAAAGTCATCAATAAAAGTAATAAAGTACCTAAAACCACTACTTGATTGAGTACTCATTGGTCTATATACTTCACTATATATGATATCCAACATTCCATTAGCCCTTTCACCTTTTCCACTAAAATTTACATTGGTCATTTTTTCTAATAAACAATATTTTCATGTATCAAATGGTTCATAATCAAATGGTTCCACCAATCCATCTCTATAGAATTTTTTGATGTGTTTCTCATTTATATATACAAGGTGGCAATGCCAAAGGTAGGTGTGATTAAAATCTACCCTAAACTTATTGTTTTGAATGTTATAGATAATATTATACATATCTATAAGGTATAAACCATTTACCATATTTTCAATTCCATAAAACATTTCATTCTAATATATAGAATAGATATTGTTGTTAATAATGAATGATAATTCAATCTTGTCCAAACAAGATATAAAAATCAAATTTTTATTTATGTCAGGGACATAATAATAGTTCTCTAATTCCAAAACTAATCTTCTTGGTAAGGTAAGATAATAAGTGTCAACTTTTAATGCATAAAATCTTACTCCATTATTAACATGAAGATCTATTTCACCCTTTTTCAATTTCCACCTATCTATGAGTCTATGTATATCAATAAAAATGTGTGATTCACACCTAGTATCCAATATTCATGAGGTATAGTTAGTGAATTTTTCTGATATAACACTCACATTTATATTCTCAGAATGTTTGTATTTGAGAAAACTTCTCAACCTTATATATCAATCTAGAACTATTTTATAGGTCGTGTATATAAGGGATCTTCAAATGATTATCATGATGTAATAAATAATCTAAAAAAAATACATGTCTATGGGTGAGAATATTATTTTATATATTTTCATTAAGGACTTTTAATGAAGTACTCTCACTAAAAATTATGACCCCATACATAATATTCATTTAGTGATCCAAGATCCATATTTCACTAAGTAATGAGTATAGTTTTTTGTTCCTCTCACTACTTAATTATTTAGATAGGTTATCATCCCAATCATAATAGTTATGATTCTTGGATAGTTGAGTGGGAAATATTTATCCAAATCCTTCATATGGATATACTCAACTCTATTTCTTTGGTATCATAACTCTTAGGGTTTCCCAGCTAAGCATCACCCAAATATCATAGTAGGATTTGGCTACCTTTTAGGGTTATCCATTTCTACTATTCCTTACAAAAGATAATATAAGGGAAATATACTTTGGAATAACCTACCTGGTTGAATGATCGAGCTCTTAACATGATCTTTCTTTGGAAGGAATCTCACACTTAGGTATTAGAGGGGTTTTCTTTTAAAGGTCTCACCAACTTGATATACATTATATGCATAGTAAATTCATAACTATTACATCTCGTACAACTTTTATCTTATCATGTTTCAATTTTTGGTAATCCCTCATCTCCCCTATTTATAAAAGCATTGATAGATACCTACTTCAACCAATGTAAGTACCCCATTGGAAGAAGACCCCCAGATGATGTATAGAAGAACCAAGTCTTCTAAAAGGACTCCCTCAACTGAGTGTACCTAAAGTAGGAAAAACATACACCCTAATCACCCTAAAAATTTTACGCTTGTAAACATTAAGGAAAACTCATAATTATAAATTTAAAATAAAATAAATACAATCAATATAATAATGTAAAATAAGGAAAGGAAATTAGATATTATTGTGATTTGGACAATAATTCCTATGTGCATCAAAAAAACACTACTATTTCCTTTCTATTATAATTGAAAGTAAAATAATTAAAAACTATATTACTAAGTAAAAGTAATATTTACATGATTTAAACTTATTACAATTAATGCACCTCTTTAAATCTCTTAAATACACTAAGGTACCACTCACTTATATAGTAAGTTTCATATAGTAAACCAATTAAACTTGCTCCCCTAAAATCATGATCAACCCAACACAACCTCCTAGGCTTGGATACCAAACCAATGACCCACTCACTGAGGTTTCAAACCTCTGTAGGTTAAATCACAAGATATGAACTATTAGTTGATCCATTTCCCCTAAAGAGATTATGTTGTCACTATCTACACACTGCATCTCTCCGTCTTCTAACAACCTACTTATAGTGAACTAAATCTACCGAATGAAATTATAGTGAACTAAAACCAGACATTAAATCCAAACAATCTCCCTCTTGAATAATTGTTTCAAGGAACCTTCAGTAACTTCCATCACTTTAGAAAAACAAATGAACTTCCTATTATATAGTAAGCAGTGTTCCTATAACTCCTTCCATTCACCCAGGTCTTACTAAGGCACAAGTTTTCTTTATAATTTATTAAACTATCGACTTAGTGGACAAATATGTTGTATCTTGGCTTCCATATATCTTATGTAGCTCCATATTCTTATCCTCTAAAAATTTATTGATGAAGTGGTACTTTTGATCGATATTCTTCTTCCTTGAGTGGAAAAATGGATTTCAAGCCAAGTGGATTTCACTCTGATTATCATATAATAAGGCTCCTCCTTCTTGACCTCCTCTAAGTTTCTTTAGAAATCACTTCAACCAAACTAAATCCTTCTCTGCTACCATTACAGCTATAAAATATGACTATGTTTTGCATAGAGTAACAATTTGTTATAGTTGTGACATACAACCAACCATTGTTCCTCCATAGGTAAACATAAATCCTATTATGATCTTCTAAATGTTTGAATCACTATTGAATTTGGTATCATCATATCCACACAAAGTGTCATTTTTTCCAAAGTACAAGGTTATATATTTCATTACTTTCAAGTAGCACATGATCCATTTCATAGCCTTATAGTGTTCATTTTTCATATGCAACATGAATCGACTTACAAATCCCATTGTAAATGAAATAGTTGGATGAGTAAAAATCATTATGTACATAAAAATTATAAAATAAGATGAAAATTTAACTTTATCTATATACCAGCTCTCTTATTCTATTATCCATGTATATACCTACAAAAACCTAAAGTGTCTGACAATATGGTTAGAGACGAGATTGCATCCAGTCATTTCAAACCTTTCAATGATCTTACATATGTAGTCTCTTGAGGATAACACCAAAGTTATATCTTTCCTATACATTTTTATTCTCATGCCCAAAATCATTTTGGAATGTATGAGATCCTTTATTTTTAATCTTCCAAACATCTTACACTTTAACTTTTGAATCCATGAAACCTCCAAAACCTCCAACAATATATCATCCACATATAAGAGTGATATGATGAATGTATCATAATTACACTACTTTTAGTAAAAAAATGATCTATGTTATACATCTTGAATCCTTCTTATAACATAAATATGTCAAACTTATGATTCCATTGTCCGAGTACTTTATTTAGCTCATTGATAATTTTCTTCAACTTTCAAATCAAATTATGGTTCTCGTATTCCATGAAACCTACTTGTTTCCTCATGTAAATTTATTCCTCTAAATTTCCATGAAATAAATCCATATTTAAATCTATTTTTTCTAAGTAAATATATTTAAATTAAATCATGATTAGAAATATCCATATAATTTTATGTTTAAATACTGGTGATAATATTTATGAGAAATAAATTCTTCTTTTTGTTGAAATACATTTACCACCATTTGTGCTTTGAAGATATTATTTACATAATCCTATTACTTAAAATGAAAAAGCCACTTATTTTCAAGTTCCTTGTTCCCTTTCGGTAAGTCATTCAATTCCCAAGTTTTACTAGATTTCAATGAAGGTGCCTCTCCATCTATTGTTGACTTCAATTTTTCTGAGTCACTGAGTAATGTTGCTTCTTCCAAGAATTTGGGTTCCCTTTTGTCAATTAAAATTAGAAAGTTCATATTTTCCACAAACCTATAAAACTGTATTCTAAATATAGTTGATCTCCTTCATTGAATTGGATGCTCTGTACTACTCATCTCTTCTCTATATTTTTAATCCCAAGCTTTCAGTTCTGTCACTTGAGCTTCATCCATCCTTGAACTTTATATAATTTCTACCAGTGTTCTCACCACTAGACTTTTAGTTATTCCATCTGAATTATATGGATTTTTCCTCCTTCCGATATTCTTACTTAGATAAACTTAGACTAAAATAATTTATTCTTTTCCCTTGAATTCTTTCTCTACCAGATTCTGGTCCTTCTACAAAACCCCTTCATTGAAGAGAACATCTCAACTCTTAATGACTTGCTTCTTATCATTATTCCACAACTAAAAACCAAATTTATCATCACTATACCCAATGAAAAAAAACATGCTTTGGATTTTTCCTAGAGCTTTTCTTGAACCATAACATCAAAATGCACATATACCAAGGTACTGAAGACTTTAAGATGACTAGATTATAGTAATTTATCATACCATAGCTCCTCTAGAATTTCTTTCTCAACTGCTGATGTTGGAATCCTATTAATGAGGTGTGCTTATAGTAACCCAGTATTTTCATACATGGATATTACATCATTTTTTATGAATATTCATTACATTAAAAAAACACACACCTAAGGACCATAATAGCTTAGTGCCTTTAGAAACTTAGAATCATAAACATTGGTCCATAAGTGAGCTACATAATCTCCCACTATGTTCTTCACAACTATAACCCTTATTAGACATATCATACATAATACATATCTTCATAACCTATGAAAAGGAAACATAAAAAATGGTGAGCTCATATGCTCAGTAAGGGTAAACAAGGGAGATACATAAGCATAACATGAACGTAAGGGTATGACATGATCATAACATTTGAAAACCATATCATGTATATCAAATATCATAATATTGAGTCTTGAAATAAATATTGGTAGTTTATAAGACATGAATCAAAGGGTAATCAAAGAACATGATTCATGATATTGTAACATTGGCATAAGATATAAAATTTATGGCATACACATAAGCATAGAAAATCTTTTCCTTATTAGTCAAGGCTCACTTCTAAGTCCATCAAGAAGATAAGGTCCCTTACTAAACCAAGTTCACTCCTCATTTCAGCCCTTTCTTACTAAATTGGGTTCACTCCCTATTCCAATCCTATCTCACTTATTGAGTCCAGATCAAGGTGCCCTTTTTGGAGTTATTACCCCTAGGTACCTATGTGTGAGAGACACATCCAATTTTAGTATCCAGATAGATATTTAATTGCTTGAAACCACTTTCTTTATCCTTTACCAAATTTCTAGGACATTTCCCTATACTTTGACTCAACCTTAGACTTATCCTTAGAGACATCCCTAGACATATCCTTAGAAATATCCCTATTAATATAACTAAAACTTTCTCATCCTAGTTTCCAAAGGTTAATTAAACATATCCATTGATACCAACTATAGATACCCACTCTTATCATACATAGATATTACATCATTTTTTATGAATATTCATTGCATTACACAAACATGTGTATGAGGACCGTAATAGTTTAGTGCCTTTGTAAACTTAGAAACATAAGAACTGGTCTATAAGTGAGATACATCATCCCCCACTACGTTCTTCACAACTAGAACCCTTCTTAGACATATCATACATAATACATATCTTTATAACTTGAAGAAAGTAAGCATAATAAAGGGTGATCTCATATACTCATTTAGGGTAAAGAAGGGAGATACGTAAGAATAACATGAACGTAAGGGGTATGAGAACACGAGCATAACATTTGAAAACCATACCCTGTATATCAAAGATCATAATCTAGAGTCATGTCATAAATATTGGAAATTTATAACACATGAATCATAAGATAATAAAAGAACATGAGCCATGCGATTATAACATTGGTATAAGGCATGGAATTTTTATAATACACATAAGCATAGAAAATCATTTCCTTATTAGTAAAGGCTCACTTACAAGGCCATTATAGTAGACAAATTCCCTTACTGAATCGGATTTACTCCCCATTCCAGCCCTATCTTACTAAACTGGGTTCACTCTTCTTTCCAGCTCTATCTTACTAAACTAGGTTCACTCCCTATTCTAGTACTATCTTACTAAACCAGATTCACTCCCAATTCCAATCATGTCCTTCTGAATTGGGTTCACTCCTCATTCTAGTATTTTCTATCTCATGAGATATAAATATTTACCCAATTCATTAGAGGGAGATATAGGTCCCAACCCATATTTGGTTATAATTTAACCTCCATCCTTGGTTATAATGTAGCCACCATCATATAATGAAATTCATATATATGGGTGCCATAATATCATAAAAAATTTATTATATCATAACCTATAAAATGAAATGGGTTTCATAAACATTTCATCATATCATAACCTATATAAAAGATATAGGTTCAATAATCATTTCATCATAGAATAACCCATGAATAAAAGTGGGTTTTATAAGAATTATATCATGGTATAACTCGTGGATTAGAAATAGGTTTCATAAACATATTATCATAATGAACCATTCATAAAAATAATAAGAATGACATCCTTGGTTCATATCCCTAGTAAATCATGGGTAACATCAATGGATGTCATCATATATGGAAAATAATTTTGAATGATCATTTAAAACATTTCTTAGGAAAATATTATTTTCTCTTTGAAAAACTATTTTTAAAACATTAAACATTTTTGAAAATATTTTTCATTGAAAATAACCTTGAAAACTTATAAATGAATCTTTAAATAAAGGATTGGTTATGACGTCGAAAAAAAAAATTCATGTCGTACCCATTAAAACAAAGATTCCTTTCACATTTTCGATAAAATATAAAAAGGAATTGTTTGGAAAACGGCATAAAGATTCCTTTCAAAAAATTTAAAAAGGAAAACATGGGTATAAAGGACTTTTAAAAATCATAAGAGAGTAATAAAACATTTTTGAAAACATTTTTAGAAACATGGTTTAGAAGAAAATAGATTTCCAAACGAAGATAAAAATAAATTCATATTTTCATAAAAACATTTTCTTAATTATTTTTAGTACTAAAGAGTGGGAAAATGATACAATTACTTGAAGATATCATGAATAACTAGAGGAGAATAAAATTCATGATATTTCTTGAGAGGTAGATCATGATATTTCAACATTGGATACTTAATCATAAATAATCCTAATAAATGATGATATGGTAATAAAAAATATTTACCACTTTGGTAACATTGAATCATAATCCTCATGAAGGTATAACATAAAATGAAGCTTAAAATATCATCTGGAAGAATAAATTCATGACATTACATGTCAAAGGGGCTGTATATACACCTCGTGAATGAATATAGGTGCATAACATAATGTACTTCTCAAAGAAGGAAAATCGAGAAAAAAATATCTTACCTCACTACTACAAAATAGGTCTTTAACAGCACTGGCCTTTATCAGTGATAGACAAAATTGATGATAAAGGGAACCTTTATCAATGCTAAAACAAGGGCTGATAAATGGTGCCTTTTATCAGCATTTTTTTAGCACTAATAAGGGGTGCCTTTTATTAGTGCTTTATTTTTAGCATTGATAAAGTGTACCATTTATGAGTGCTTTATTTTTTAGCATTAATAAAGTATACCATTTATCAGCGCTTTATTATCCCTGATAAAGGTCCAAATAAAATGAAATAATTAAATAAATAAAAAATAAAAATTGAGTTTATTAAAAAAAATTATTAATTAAATTATTAATTAAATAATTATTGATAAAAATGAATGAATTTGTTATATTATATATAAATTATAAATACTAATAAATAGTATATATTAAATATATATATATATAATTAAAGTTAAACAATTAAAAATTAAAAATAAGTAAGTTGAGAAAAATATTAAAAAAATTGTTAATTAAATAATTGTTGATAATGTTAATAAATATTATATATTAAATATATAGATATATATGAATGTATATAAATATGATTTACATAATAAAAAATATTGATTTATATTAAATAGTCATATATTTAGTGAATAATGGTTTATAATTAAAAATTGATATGAATTAAAAATACTGACTAATTGCATATAGTAACGGACATAACTAAATGTCATTTGATTTTTCTATTTAACATAGATCAAATGTGTATTATATTGATTTCACATATACGTAATTAATGCATTTTTATATACAACGCATACACAAAATTTATCCATTTTTTCAAAGTGTACTTATTTTAAATTTATTCAATTTCACTCATTTTTAACATCCATGCACTTAAATTAAATATTCATTAATAATGTTAAAAAAATATTTAAAAAAATATTTATAAATAAATATATTTATAAATGTACATTTATTATATTTATACATTTATATATATATAATTATAAATAAATAATTATTATTTTTTAAAAAAGTATTTATATAATTATAAATAAATAATTATATATGTTTAAATAATTATTAAATTTATAATAAATTTATTTAAATAATAAATATATTTACTATATTTATATTTATATATATTTATTAAATATACATATATAGTTATATAAATATATATATAATTATATAATTATATACAATGATATATATATTTAAATAATTATAAAAGTATAATAAATATATTTACTATATTTATATTTATATATATTTATTAAATATATATATATAATTATATATATATTTATTTATTTATTTATTAAATATATATATATATATAATTATATATATATATATTAAATATATATATAATTATATATCTATATTAAATATATATATAATTATATATATAATTTATTTATTTATAAATTATAAATCCTTTATCAACACTTAAGTAATAAGTGTTGATAAAAGGTATCTTTATCAGGGCTTTTTTGGAAGTGTTGATAAAAGTGTCCTGATCTATTTAAAAAACCCTAACTAGTTGCAAACCTGTCACGATATCCGAAGCTTTCCAAATAAGCCACCCTCTTTCGGTGCCCCTCCTTGGTGAATTGAAGCTCAAATCAAGCCTCGAACAAATCCAAGCCTCAAATCCAAGGCTTAAACTATTCAAGGGTCAAACGAATCCAAGGCTCGAATATAAGTCTTTATCTAATTTCTCTCGAATGTAATAATTTCTCTACATTCTCTTAGGGAGCTCAGGGCATAAGAATTCAATGGTTCTGGTCGTAGTGGAGGTTTTTTTACAACTATGAGTGTGGTGAGTTAGACATTTTGGAGATTTGGTTGTGGAGATCATCCATTTTGATGCTTGGATTTTTTAGAGTGTGAAACACCTATACTGTGAGCCTTCCTAACTTTGCTCCCAGGCCATATGAGTATCTTCTTCCTTATCAATTGTAACTCTAAATTAATGTAGGGGATTTGTGAGATACTCTTTTATTTATGTTAAATTGTGGATGAATCATGCTTTATTTTCATTGGATAAATAGTGGAATTAATCATATGGTAGAAGTCATATCCCATTTTACATTGTCTTTATAATTTTGTATGTATCAATTTCCAGGATGGTGGTTGGGTAGCCTATGATACTACTTCCTGGTGTATTAAATTGACTAGTTATTTTCGTATTTGTATAGTAGATACTTTAGATGGGGAGTGATGTTTTATAGATCTATTAATTTTGTGATTCTGCTTAGATTTCTTAGTGAAGTAATGGTAGTCCACTTAGAAAATGTGACCTCACAGAAGTCATTCTGTCTCAGTAGAGGCTAGTGTGTATGAGATAGATATTGCAAGGGTTGGTGTGTTTTTCTCCCTTTTTGTGATATATCTTATTGATGTGTATTATTTCTTTATGAAGACTTCTTTATGGGCCTCCCTATAATCTCAAGGATGGGTCAATGTGTATTATATGGCCTCCCTATAATCCTTTAGATGGGTAGATCTGATGTGATGACCTCCCTAGAATCCTTGGGATGGGTCGGTGTGGTGATATGACATCCCAAGAGTCTTTATATGTTTTCAAATATTTGATATACCATTAATATTAAATGAAATAATTTCTTATAACACTCATTCCAAAAAATATAATGGAGGATATCAAATTCTATATATTAAAAATTATTTTTAGGTATTCATTATTTTAGGTCTACATGTATTGGTTCCACCCCTAGGCTTCTCTTATTACCATCCATGTATATGAAACAACTATCTATTGATTAAAATGTTTTATCAATACATTTATATATCTTCTAGTAGATTGAATGAGAGTTTATTGTTCTTGTTTATCATATTTATATTTATTATTACTCCTTAATTTCCTATATTATATTTTCATTTGTTTAGGTTATTTAAGAAATACTTGATATGTGCCAAACAATAGTCATTATTGCAATTTGTTGCTTCAAAATCATCCCCCATCTCTTTTATAGATAATTTTCATTCTCATCAGTTTCATCTTCTGAATAGTTATTGCATTTTTTTTCTTGGGAATCATCCCCCATATATTTTATGTTTCATGTACTACTCTGAGTAGTATTCATCCCATGGATGACTACCGCTTAGAGTATTTCAAGAAACAAATGTGAATTTCCACAAGAGATGTAGGATGTGTTTCAAACAACAAAATACAATGATAAATGTTCAAGAAATGAGATGATGAGCATGATAGTTGTGTATAACTTTCACATTTGAATGAATTTAGAGGATAAAACCTACCATAGTGGAGTAATTATTTTCTTAAATTCAATTACCCATTTTCTTTAAAGTATACTAAAATTATTTTAAATGGTCAAATGTTGGGTTTCCCTTATTAGAATTGTCTATATATTTCACCTTTGATAATAAATATTTTATGTGTATTTATTTATTTATTGTAAAAAATTAATATTTTATTAATCCAATAGGATGGATATGAATCGAAAATGGATGCATGCTAACCATTTGAAAAAATATTATGAATATTGAGTTAAATATTTCATTAAGTTTGCAAGAGAGCATTCATATGACCCTTCTCAAATCCTTTGTCTGTGTTTACATTGTTTTTATTCAAGAAAAATCAGTCCAGAAGAGTTGTAAGAACATTTGATTTGTCACGAAATAGATTAGAGTTATAAATGTTGGACTAAACATGGAGAAAAACTGAATGTTCACATCGATTGGGATGATATTACAGTTTATGAATCATTTGATATGAATACCATTGTAAATGGTGATGGAGATCGCATGGAATAAATGACAATGGAAATTTAATATGACCTTCATGATTGTCCAAAGTTGTTTGAGAAGTTAAATTTTTGTTCCAAGAGACCATTGTATACCGTTTGTACTAAATACACAACATTTTCAGCTATATTGAAGTTATATAATTTGAAATCTGGTAGTGTATAGAGTGACACTAGCTTTACAGAACTACTTGGTCTCCTGAATGATATGATACTAGAAGAAAATGAACTACCATTTTGAACATATGATTCTAAAAGAATGTTACATTCAATGGGCATGATCTTTAAAAAATACATGTCTGTCCAAATGATTTCATATTGTTTCCCATGGAACATGAATCACTCATAAAATTTCCTAAGTATGATGCAGATCGATACAAGAAAAATGAATCAAGTCCTTCAAAATCTGTATAGTACTTTTCTATAACTCCACAGTTTAGAAGACTACATGGATTTCAGGAAACAGAGAGATAATTTACATGGAATACAGATATAAAAAATTAAATATGGGAACCCTTTTCATCTATAAAATTCTCCCCAGTAGAAGAAAATTGATTACGAGTATCCTGAATTTGGAAATGATCTGAGAAAATTTCTTCTTACGTTATCTACAGATGGAATAAATCTTTTTCGTGTACAGAGTAGTACTCATAGTACATGGCCTGTCATGTTGGTAAATTATAACTTTTCTCCATGGTTATACATGAAGGGCAAATACATTATGTTGTATCTTCTTATATCTTGACCAAAGAAACCTGGTAATGATATTGATGTCTATTTAGCTCCATAGATCAAAGATCTGAAATTGATGTGGGATAAAGGTGTTACAATGTATGATTCTTATAAAAGTGAAGAATTCACATTGAGTGCTATGTTGTACAGGATGATAAATGAATTCCCCGCTTATGTAAATTTATCATGTTATAGCATTAAAGGAATTTTGGGGTGTCCCATTTGTAAAAAATTCACATCTTCAGTTTGGTACTAATCTTGGATGATAGAATTCAATGGGAATATCAAAAAAGGTACAACACCGTATCCAATAATGGGTGATAAACTGTTCAATAAAGTAAAAGATATTGACACTATTTCTGGTAAACCATTTTTAAAAAACCTTACAAAATTGGGTTGGAAGAAGAGATCAATTTTCTTTGAATTACCATATTGGAATTGTTTGTATGTCAGACATTTTCTTGATGTCATGCATATATAAAAAATGTATTTGATAGTGTTATTGGAATATTATTAAATGTTCCTAGAAAAATGAAATATGGAATAAAGGATAGTTTGGACTTGATTGAAATTGGGATAAGGGAAGATTTGGCACTAGTGAAGGGTAAAAAGTGGACTTTTCTTCCTCCAGTATCTTACACTCTATCCAGATAGAAAAAATAACAATTTTTCATTTTTCTTAATAGTGTAAAAGTTCTACAGGGGTATTCTTTAAATATCAATAATGTCGTGTCAATGGCTAATTTGAAGTTATAAGGACTAAAATCACACAACTGTCATGTTTTGATGCAAGATTTTATGCTTGTTGCTTTCTATTTCATTCTACTTCAAAATGTATGACATACATTAACTAGACTCTGCTTCTTTTTTCAATTCCATATGCAGTAAATTTATAGATTTGGAAAAGTTTCCAATCATGAATAATGAGGTTGATGTCATATTATGTGAATTAGAGATGTTATTCACATCATCATTCTTTGATATAATGGTCCACCTGATGGTTCCCTTGGTTAGAGAGGCTCAATTATGTGGTCTCATACATTACATATTGAGGTACCCCATTGAATGGTATATGAATATTTTGAAAAGGTATGTCAAGAATTAAAGTTGGCCAGAAGGCTATATTTCAAAACAATATATTGTTAAAGAATCTATTGAATTCTATATCGATTATCTATCAGATGCTGACATCATCAGTCTTCCAGAGTCTTTTCATAACGAACGCCTTATGGGTGAAGGGATTTCCAAAAGATATTTTGTTACAATTACCTTTACAAAGTGGGAGCAGGTTCACCTTTAAGTTGTATATAATAGTGAAGATGTTGATCCATATATTAAATCCCAAAAATAAATTCTTAGATATTTAAACCCATCAAGGGATAGAGGATGGATATTAAATACACATAATCAATAGTTTATAGGATGGTTTTGAGATCAAAATTATAAGGAGTTGTGTGAAAATATGAATTTAACTATTGAAATAATTCAATGGATATCTGGGGGACTGAATACAAATGTTATATCTTACAATGGTTTTTTAATAAATAGTTATATGTTCTATAAAAAAGAACATGATGAATTCAGTACAATGAAAAATAGTGGTGTTATGTTTGTGGCTAAAGCGATGCATATATCTAATTCTAAGGATAGAAATCCAATTTATGAAAATATGTTATATTTTGGCATTATCGAATAGATATACGAGTTGGATTATACAACATTTAATGTGTCAATTTTCCGTTTCAAATGGGTTGACAATATGAATGCAGTGAAAGTTGGTGAAATGGGATTTATAAAGGTGAATTTTAGTGTGGTAAAGGAAAATATGAGTCATTTTTAATGGAATCACAAGTAGTGAAAGTATTTTTTCTCAGATCTAAAAAAATAATTGGTCAATTTTTCTGCTGGTGACTAAAACAAATGTCGGGTTAGATGAAAATTAAATCGATTATGGCCCTTTATTTGGGAGATCACAATCATTTCATGTTGGTCCCAATATAGACAATGTCTTGTATGTTAGAGGGGACCACAAAGATGGGATTTTGATTCTCGATAGGGGAACCAAATTCCTAAAACCATTAAAAAAGATATTTTGATGAGAATGTAAAAGTTTTTTTTTAATATACTATTTTTTTCTCATAATATTATATATTCTATACTACATTAACATTATCTAAATTAAATTTTTTACTATTATGTAGACAATGTATTTTAAACATGATGATGTTACCATTCCGTCGAAAGAACAAAATATAACGAAAGAACCCATTTGGGAAGATGTAAATGTAATTTTATTATATACTCTCTCTATTTTTCTAAAAAATTATATAATGTAATGGTGATTTAATTTTCATTATTCCTTGTAGAGTTCGTTTATTTTAGAATCTTTATGTCCATCGTTCATGCCTTTGCAGGAAGAGCAATGACATTGACGCTGCTCAATCTTAAAGGTAATCTTGATGTTTTCATAGTAAAATAATTTTCCATAGAATTAATTTGTTTTTTCATATTTATGTTTAATTTATTTATTTTTAGTATTACTCACAAAATAATTGTTTTTTATACTGGATAATTATTTTGTTCAATTAGGTTTGGTTTGTCCATATTTCATTCCTTTCTACACCAAAAACTCCCACAAACTTCTTCTCCATAAAAACCTTTTCACCCCTACAATGTTGGAATTTATCACTTTCCTTCAAGTTCCCTCCACTGCTCAATCAAATAGGTAATCTTGATGTATTAACAGTAAAATAATTTTCCATAAAATTAATTTATTGTTTCATATTTATGTTTGATTTATTTATTTTTAGTATTACTCACATAATAATTTTTTTCTTATACACATGAATTATTTTATTCGAGTTGGGGTGGTCTTTCCAAATTTCATGCCTTTCTGTACCAAAACTTCTACATACTTCTTCTCCCTCAAAACCTTTTCACCCCTACAGTGTTGGAATTTATCACTTTCCTTCAAGTTCCCTCCAATGCTCAATCACAAAGGTAATCTTGATGTTTTTATAGTAAAATCATTGTTCATGGAATTAATTTATTATTTCATATTTAGGTTTTATTTATTTATTTTTAGTATTACATGTATAATAATTTTTTTCTTATATAGGTGGATAATTTTGTTCGATTTGGGATGGTTTGTTTGAAGCTGCTCATGCTCATGAGAAATTGGACTTCGAGCCTACAACTGAGATAATGAAAATAAAGAACTGCATCAAGAATTCATAAAACCATCATGAAAAGTTGAATCCCTACTACTTATTTAGTTAATTTTTTCATCATTATATCAACTATTTATAGGCTAATTTCCTTATCATTTTTATTTAATACTTATTAAATTTTTTTAAATATCTTTGGGGAATTCATATTTGTTGGACCCTATATGATATAGTAGTTTTCATAATCACAAATAATATCAATATACAGATTCTAATCTTTCAGGCCAGTTTAATATCTCTCAGTAAATCAATTATGTCATACAGAAACATATACTTTAATAATTAAATTGCCTATATTCATGAATAAATATGTTTACAAATGTATTTACACATACACTTTTTCATAACACTTAGTCTGGTAAGACATACACTTTGCAATCTTTCTAGATTCCCTGGCACTGATGGTTAGTTCGACACACCGAAATTGAAGTCGACACATCGAAACCGAAGTCGACACACCGAAACCGAAGTCGACACACCGAAACCGAATTCGACACACCGAAACCGAAGTTGACACACTGAAACCGAAGTCAACACACCGAAACTGAAGTTGACACACCAAAACCGAAGTCGACACACCAAAACCAAAGTCGACACACCGAAACTGAAGTTCGACAGACCGAAGTCGACACACCGAAGATGAAACACCAAAGATGACATACCAATGTTATCAAACCGAAGACAACATATCAAAGATGACTCACCAATTTTTATAAATAACTGTTTCAAGTTTATTAATTCAAATTTATTTCTAACGGTCATATTTAGACAAATTAATGTTTTTGACATTTTTTTATGTTGTCTATAGGACTATCCGTAGACAGTACAAGGTACATGAACATGAGAATATCTTCATACCTAGAGGATCCTGGACTATAAAAGGACCTCATATTTCACTTTAAAGAAGGGGAGCACATGAAGTATTACACACTGAGACACAAACTCTGCGAATATGAAAAGAGAGGAACTAAGCGCTTGAGATTACGAGAATATTATAGCAAGAAACTTTCTCCTAAAATCTCAGTGTACATCGAGACCTTGAAGAGCTGAACCGTTTTACTCCTTGAAGCTGGATTACAGAAACTATGATACTCTGTTCTGAAGATGACTTCTAGAATAGGACCCAAATAACATTTTCTCAACAACCATTGAGTCCAGAGCATTACTTCACAACACACATAGAATTATTAACTCTATTCTCTTTCTCAAGTTTGTTGTGTTTTATCTTCACTAATTGAGCAGTGTGTATAATTGTTTATATCACACACACTGTCTCCAGAAATAACTGGAGGATATCAAACTATCCTCATATTCAATCACTTCTCACATTTTTATCCCACGTAGAACTGTGGAAGAGATCCTATGTGATCTGTTTATCTTTATTTCCCATGAATAACTATGGTAGAGGTCAAGTGTGGCCTGGATAGCCGGGTGTGCTGTTTTGAACCCCGGTCTAGGGTGTGTATCAAAATTTTATTAATATAAATAGCTTGGTGGTATGTGATCACCAAGTGGAGAGTACTAAGTCTCGGCTTGAGACTGAACCTCTTGTTTTATCCACTGTGTTGATTATCTTATATTTCTTATGTGATATGTATTTCCTGCATTAAGATAACTTGAACTTTGATAGTTATTTTAGCAAGTGTTTACATCTTTTTTGAATCAGTGGGTTTTCTTCAAAAGTTTTGTTAATCGATAGGTTAGTAAAACTGAGAATAATCAATCTTCTGAGAATCAAATTGAACCTTCAAGACCTTTATAAATTCACTACAAACTAACTTTGTGTTTTTTTATAGGGGGATTTTATTTTGTAAAGAATCCTTTTAACAGAAATTTTTATAGATACTCAATTCACCCCCTCTTGATTCATCTACTCTGACCAACATTTGGTATCAGAGGCTTTTGAAATTTACGGATAGTTTTTGAAATCGTGTCAACTATGATTATAGTTGTTTTATAAAGATCTTAAAATTTTTGTTATTTCTAAATTTTTATCTCTTTGAAATTTTCTTACAATATTTATCATGGAAAGTAGACTAGAAGGGGATGATACTAATAGAACACCTTTCTTTAATGGAACTAACTATGCTCAGTGGAAACTTAAAATGAAGATATATCTGGAAAGTATGGGCTTTGAAATCTGGACTTCTATTGAAAGTAAATATACAATACCTGAAACTTCTAGAATCACTTGGGATAAACCTACCAAATCTGCTTATAACAATAATTATAAATCAATGAATGCTCTTTACTGTGCCCTGGGGGATGAAGAATTTAACCGTATTTCTGCTTGTAAAACTGCATATGAAATTTGGGATAATTTAGCTATCTCTCATGAGGGAACAACTAATGTTAAGGAAATGGATTAAATACCTATAATATTAAATATGATAACTTTAAAATGAATCCTGATGAACCTATCTCTGAAATTTATCTCAGGTTCAATGAAATAGTGAACACCATGAGTTTTCTTGGGAAACAAGTGGACACTAAGGACAAAATAATGAGACTGCTTCGATGCCTACCTGAAAGATGGAGAGGAACTTATGTTTCTATCTGAGAATATTGTGACATAGGTAAAATTCTAGTGAAGGAACTAATCGGAAAGCTTATGATGTATAAAGAATAAATTAAAGTAAATCAAGAAGTAGATGAGTAACCAAGGAAGAAGTTAGTAGCATTGAAGACTTCAACTTCAAATAGAAAAGATAAGGAAAAGATTCAAGTTCCTGTAGACAGTTCCACTAGTGAAGAGCCAGATTTAGACAGTGATGAGAAAATGGCTCATCTTGCTAGAAGGTTCAAAAAAATTTACCAAAAGAAGAAATTCTTTAGGAAGTCAAACTACAAGGGAAAGTATGATAGTAAAGGAAAATGGAAGAAAGACAGAAAATGGAATGACAACTCATATAAAATAATCTTCTATGAGTGCAAATGAAAAGGTCATGTAAAGGAAGACTTCCCCAAGCTAAAATTCAAGAAGAAATATGAATATAAGGTCAAGGGTTATAAAAAGTCTATAAAAGCTACTTGGAGTGCTTCAGAAGATAAATCCAGTGGATCTGATGCTTCTGATAGTGAATAGACAATCATGCCAACTTATGTTTCATGACAGAAACATCCGAGGTAAAACTTAATTCTCCTGTACATAATGTTTATTATTCTGAGAATGAAAGTGAATCAAATAATGATAAAAAAATGACTAAGGATGAATTATTTGAATATTGTGGAATGCTTGAGGATACCTTTAATGAGCCTAAGGATAAATATAAATTATTAAAAATACAGCATGATCTAAATACTAATTGAAAATATGATCTATATTTTGAGAAATAAAATTGTGCCTAGCTGTTAAAAGAAAATATTGGACTCAAATTATTAAATGAGAAATTAAAGAGATATCTTGAGAATTTTACTGCTGGTAGAGATACCTTGACTCATTTTCTAGGACAAAAGATTACCCCAAAATATACTTCTAGTCTAGTATATCAACTAGTTCAAAGGAATTTATCTAAATCGCATTTTGTATCAAAATCTGGAAAATCTGATACTATTTTTAAAAAACAGAATTGTACTGCAAGTTCCAGTCCCTCAAATTCGTTTACTGTATCCAATTACATAGGACCAAATAAAGTTTATTTTTCAAATACTTTATATTCTGCATATAGAAAACCCATAAGATGGTTGTGGGTTCCTAAAGCTTTTATTACTAATGTTTGTGGACCCAGACAAATATGGGTACCAAAGTCATTTCTTGGTTAAACTGTTTTATAGGTAAACTGCCTAAAGAGTTCCTATAAAAAGATGTAGTACTTAGACAGTGGGTGTTCAAGGCATATGATAGGGTATTTTTCAATCTTTAAAAGTCTTATCAAGATTGATGGAGGACATGTCACATTTGGTGACAATGGTAAAGGAAAAATCATCGGCCTAGGCCAGATTGGTAACCCTAACTCTGTTTCAATTTCTAAAGTATTATATGTTGATGTACTGAAGTATAACTTGCTCAGAATATCTCAATTGTGTGATGATGGATTTAATATTAAGTTTAAAAATGATTCATGCCATTTTTTTTATTCCAAAAATAATTTGGTATTTACTGCTTTTAGAAATGATAATGTATATGCTATAAATTTAGACACACTAGCCTCACAGAATGTCTCTTGTCTAAATGGCTTTCACAAAGAGTCTTGGCTCTAGCATAGAAGACTAGGACATTGTAATATACACTCTCTTATGAAGTTAACTAGAAAATGCTTAGTTAGAGATTTACCCAAATTAGAGTTTCCAGACAATAA
Source organism: Viscum album (assembly GCA_963277665.1). Taxonomy (NCBI): domain Eukaryota; kingdom Viridiplantae; phylum Streptophyta; class Magnoliopsida; order Santalales; family Viscaceae; genus Viscum; species Viscum album. Next base: position 715,931,288 of record OY728140.1, on the reverse strand, counting down.
AATATGTAATCCTTGTCAAAAAGGAAAGAAACATAAAATCTCTTTCAAACCAAAGAAAGAAGTAACTACTTATCAACCTCTCGAGTTGGTTTACATGGAATTGTTTGGACCATCTAGAGTTTCGAGTCTCAATAGGAAGCACTATTTTTATGTTCTTGTAGATGATTTCTCTAGGTACACCTGGACCTTTTTCCTGGCTCATAAAAGTGAAGCATGCTCTCACTTTACCAAGTATGCTAGGAATGTATAAAATCTTAGTGGACTTAAGATTAAATCCTTAAGAAGTTATCATGGCCATGAGTTTGAGAATCAAGATTTTGAAGCCTTCTGCTCAAAAATGGCTATAATCATAACTTCTCTGCACCTAGAACACCTCAATAGAATGGTGTGGTAGAAAGAAGGAATAGAACATTACAAGAAATTTCCCGGACTATGCTCAATGAATATAGTCTACCCATTTATTTTTGGTCTGAAGCTATTAATATAGATTTCTACATAATAAACAGAGTCTTAATTAGACCCATTCTTAAGAAAAACCCTTACGAGTTGTAGAATAATAGGAAACCCAAAGTAGGTTACTTTAAAGTGTTTGGATGTAAAGTTTATATCCTAAATACTAAATATAATTTAGATAAATTTTCCTAAAAAGTGATGAAGGAATATTTCTTGGATATTCTACATCAAGAAAAGCCTATAGAGTCTTTAACAAGAAGACTAAATGTGTGGAGGAATCTGTACACATCAAGTTTGATGAAGAAGATTCACATGAGCCCAAGACCTCACCAGAAAATATTGAAGAGGATATGTCCAATATAGACATTAATGATAAAATCACAAATCATAATGAGAAGGATTCTGTGAAAACATCCAGTTCTGAAATTTCTCCTCACCTTAACCGTAGTGAACCAGATCAACCTGACCAACTTGAAATATCAAGTCCTACTTTCTCCAGACCAACTAAAACCCTTAAGAATCATACCTTAGATGTTGTTGTTGGATATTTAGATAGAGGAACACAAACCAGATCTTCCTTGAGAAACCAGGTTGAACATCAAGCCTTCTTGTCACAGCTAGAACCTAAAAATATCAATGATGTTATCAATGATGAATTTTGGGTAATGTCCATGCAAGAAGAACTTATTTAGTTTGAAAGAAATAAATTTTTGAAACTTGTAGATAGACCTAAGGATACTTTGACCATTGGAACCAAATGGGTGTTTAGAAATAAGGTGGATAAAAGTAGAAATATAGTTAGAAACAAATCTAGACTAGTTGCACAAGGATATAATCAAGAATAAGGAATTGATTATGAAGAGACTTTTTCTCTTGTAGCTAGACTTGAGGCAATTAGGATCTTACTTGCCTATGCAACACACCTAGATTTTAAACTGTATCAAATAGATGTCAAAAGTTTATTCCTAAATGGTTATATAATTGAGGATGTTTTTGTTGAACAACCCATAGGTTTTGAAAATCCACATTTTCCAAATCATGTGTTCAAATTATCAAAAGATTTATGCGGTTTGAAACAAGCTCCAAGAGCTTGGTATGAAAGATTAAGTAACTTTATTATTTCTAAAGGTTTTACAAAAGGACTTGCAGATCCCATTTTATTTATAAAAATAATTTCAAAAGAAGTTGTAATAGCTCAAATATATGTAGATGATATTATTTTTGGATCTTCTAAAAATTCTTTATGTAATGACTTTTCAAACATAATGCAAAGTGAGTTTGAAATGAGTTTAATGGGTGAACTTAAATATTTTCTTGGATTTCAAATATTTCCAAATAAATAAGGTATTATTCTAAATCAAAGTAAGTATACAAAAGATATTTTAAAAAATATGGCTTTGATAGCATTAAGAGTAGTGAAACTTCTATGAGTTCTACATGTAAGTTAGATCTTGATGAGAATGGAAAATCAGTTGATTAAACTTCTTACAGAGGAATGATTGGGAGTTTTCTATACTTAACTGCTAGTAGGACAGATATTATGTTCAGTGTGTGTATGTGTGTAATATTTCAAGCAAACCCAAAGGAGTGACACCTTAATAGTGTTAAAAGAATTTTCAAATACCTCAAGTATACAACTAATTTAGGATTGTTCTATCCTAAAGGAAAACCTTTTGATTTAGTTAGCTATTCAGATGTTGATTTTTGTGGATGTAAATTAGATAGAAAGAGTACCTCTGGAACATGTCACTTTTTGAGAAAGTCATTAATATCATGGTGTAGTAAAAAGAAAAATTCAGTTGCATTATCAATTGCGGAAGCAGAGTACATTGCTGCTGGTAGTTGTTGTGCACATATTTTGTGGATGAAACACACCTTATTAGACTATGAATTTCAATTTAGACATATCCCCATAAATTGTGACAACAAAAGTGCTATTAATATTTCTAAGAATCCAATTTCTCATTCTAGAACAAAACATATTAATGTAAGACATCACTTTTTGAGAGATCATTATCAAAAAAGTGATATAACTCTTGAGTTTATTGGAACTAAACATCAGCTTGCTGATATATTCACTAAACACTTAAATTCTAAGAGAATGAATTATATCAGACATGAACTAGGAATGATAAATCAGTACGAGATCTTTGTAAAACTGATATTTCTAAAACTGATATTTCTAAAACCGATATTTCTAAAACCGATATTTCTAAAACCGATATTTCTAAAACCGATCTTTGAAAAACTGATCTTTCTAAAACCGATCTTTGAAAAACTGATCTTTGTAAAACCGATCTTTGTGAAACCAATCTTTCTAAAACCAATCTTTGAAAAACCGATCTTTGTGAAACCGATCTTTCTAAAAATGATCTTTCTAAAACCGATCTTTGTGAAACCGGTCTTTGTGAAACCGGTATTTCTAAAACCGATCTTTGTAAAACTGATCTTTGTGAAACCGATCTTTCTAAAACTGATCTTTGAAAAACCGATCTTTCTAAAACCGATCTTTGAAAACCCGATCTTTCTAAAACCGATCTTTGTAAAACTGATCTTTGTAAAACCAATCTTTGTAAAACTGATCTTTGTAAAACCGATCTTTGTGAAACTGATCTTTGTAAAACTGATCTTTGTAAAACTGATCTTTGTAAATGTGATCTTTGTAAAATTGATCTTTGTAAAACCGATCTTTGTAAAACTGATCTTTGTGAAACTGATCTTTGTAAAACTGATATTTCTAAAACTGATATTTCTAAAACCGATATTTCTAAAACCGATCTTTCTAAAACCGATATTTCTAAAGCTGATATTTCTAAAATCGATCTCTTGTGAAACTGATCTTCTTGAAACCAATTCTCTGACTCTAATATATTTAAAGGTTGTTTTGTAAATTCTTTCTGCTTTAAATGAAACAATGTTATTTTATCTATTTTGACTTGTCGCGTTTAAATTTTGTGTTTTACAATTCATAATCCCTAAATGATGTATTTAGTACAATCTGTCCCGACCTTTCACCTTCTCCTCTATCATAAAGCCTTCTAAATTTATTCACACTCTCTCTCAACTCTCGGCCTCTCAACACAGTTAGAATCAGAAGCTTCATCATGGCTAGGACTAAGCGCGCAATGGAAGAACCTAGAAAATCTCCTCCTGCTAAGCATCAGAAAGGTGAGACCAGTGGGACTGTGAAACTGAGCTTAGAAAGATGAGTAATTAAATCTAAAAAGGAGGTGTCTGTTGAGTGGCTTCTATCAAGAAAATCTTTTCTGTTAAAGGTACTAGAATCTTAAGGGTGGATCAGTTGGTTCACCAACAATGAAATACCCTATTATCCCCAGCTTGTGCACGAATTCTATCAACATTTGAGTATATCACTAGATGAAACTGAGGCAGCAAGGATGAAATCTATAGTAAATGGAAAGGAAGTGGTTTTTTCATCTAAGGAATGGGCTGAATTCTTAGAGGTGCCTCATGAAGGTGTCTATGCTAACTATCCTGGTAATATTCCACCTTCCTCAAATTTGTTTTCCTATGAAGATGCTCTGAAGGAGCTGACTGGAAATGAAGAATCTAGAAGGAATCTTGCAAATGAATTCAAAGGAGAAGTGAGATTTCTTTTTAAGCTCATACAGCATCAAATCTTCCCAAGGAAGGGAGATTTATCTACTGTGAAATATCAGGATGTCTTCTTGATCTTTTTGTTGAAACATGGAATAAAAGTGAATCTTTGAAGATATCTTATGGTGCATATCTCTTATTTGATTAAGCCATCTAAAAAGGAAACCTATCCGAGGGTGATTTCTACCATGTTGAAAAAAATAGATTGTGTAGAAGATGGAGATGAAGTGATAAGTGCCTGCAGTGGATTTTGTCTTCAGAAAGACATTTGTAAAAGAATGAAAATATTTTGGAACCCATAGAAAAGATGTTGGGTAGGAGATGAAGAAAGGATGTATGAAAATTTCAATCCATTTGACCATCCTTCTAGACCAAAGGACCAAGTTGATCTAGGTCTCAAACCTTGAGAAGTTCCAGTTTATTTTGATGAGGATACTGAACCTGAGGTTCCAAGGGAAGAAGGATATCCTTTTAATGATAGAAGTGATCATGATATTGTTGAGAGTTCCGAGAATATGACTTATAGACCTGCTAGTCCACCTATGGAATTTCATTCAAGAGAAACTATTCTAGGTGATGGAGAAGAGGAAGAAACTGAAGTTACTGGAGTTGAAGGTTATGTTAGAAAATCATATGAGGAATCTGATGATGGTGGTGGTGGTGGTGGTGGTGGTGGTGATAATGGTGATGATGGAGGAAGTGTTGAGCATGTGAGTGACTCTCTAAAAGTGGGACAACAAGTGGTTGATAGATCCAATGAGGAATCTGTTCATGGAGCTGGCGATGGGATTGAGCCAGCTGATCAACAGGCTGATGATCATAGAGATGATGAACATGAGGACAGAACACTCCATCCTAATACTAAAAACCAAGAGCTCATTCAGGAATTTAATGATCTTATGGCTTCTATCCAAGAGGAAGAATATGTAGTTCCAGTACCTCAAATTCAGGAATTACCTAGTGAAGCTTAAGTAGCTAGAGCTCAGGCAGAACTTGAAGTTCAGTTGGTTCCTATTCCCAGAAAAGTTGTTATGGCCAGAGACCAGGATGAAGAAGTTGATGTTATTGATGTTATTCCTGATCCTCAGGGAAGAAGGGTAAGAATTGATACTGTTGATCCAAGTGATTGGACCTATACTAGAGAATGGAATAGTGATCCAGGCTACATTCTTTTCGTTTTAGATTATGACTCAGATGAGGAAAGGGTTCCTCCTCCTCCTATTTCACAAGTTCATGCTGACCCAGAATCTGTTTCACCTGTTTCACTAGCTGAATATCCACCTTGAGAACTTATATCTCAGTTAGTGCCCAGTGACTATGTCACTAAGGCTGATTTGGAAAAGTTTAAGAATGAGTTATGTGAGTCTCTGATAGCTTCAGTGGGATCCAGAAATGAAGACTCCACTTCCATAAGTATCTCAGATGTTGATGCAGCAAAAATTGAAAGAATGGTGATTTAGGAGATTCAACTGAATCTCATTACTATATCAGAAACCATTATTCGAAACAACACCTTGTTGAGAGAAGAGGTAAGAAAGATGAGCAATGAATTTCATTCCTTAACCTCTGACTTCAAGACCTCCTTTAGTGGTGTTCTGGAAGTTCTTAAGAACATGGTAACTCATCTACTCAGTGTTGATCTAAAAAATATGAAAGAAGAGCTTAGAAAAATGTTGATTGGCCCATCCAGTTCTATGAGTGGGAGAAGTGTTGTTGCTGATTTGGAGTCTATTAAGGGTGTTATGAGAGAGGAAATTCAAAAACTCTAGATTGTTTCAGATAAATAAACCCTTTAAAAATTACATCAAAATACTGATCTTGTATACAACATGGTCAGGCGGTGCATAAATGAAGCCTCTGCAGCTCAAAAAGAAATTCGGGAAAAGTTGGATGAGTATTTAACTAATATTTATACCAAGCATGACCTCATCAATAGTTTCAAGTTTCAATTGGTACTACCTCTCGGCCTCCTGCTCCAATGATTGTCTCTCAGGCTCTTACTCAGATTCGACCGATCATTACTAAGCAGTCTCCAAGTCGTGTGTTGTTAGAGAGAAGTCCCAGCCTTGCAGCCACTGTTCCTACTGGTGTTGCCCTACCTGGTGTTATACTCAGACCTCCTTCCTCTACAACTCCCAAACCCTCTCCTTCTCCATTGGATCCTTCATACAAAGGAAAATCTCCTCTGCATCCAAACCCTTAATTATGGATTGTAACTTTTGATAGGGATTTGATCTATTTGTTTTCCTTGTACTCTTATGCCTTTTAATGAAATTTCTTATGGTATATTTATTTTATATTATTTCTCTTTACTACTTTTCTCTTTTTGTTAATCCCAAAATGGGGAGAAAATAAGGGCATATATTGAGAAGAGATTTGTTTTAACTAAATTATAGCAATGAAAAACTTTAGTTATAATGGAAAATTACATTCACCAATGTTAAGCTATATTTATTCTATATATTTGCATTTATGCCATAATTTGTGATTATCAAAAGGGGGGAGATTGTTGTACCCTCCATGATATTGTAGTTTTCATAATCACAAATAATGTCAATATACATATTCTAATCTTTCATTCTAGTTTAATATCTCTCAATAAATAAATTATGTCATACATAAACATATACTTTAATAAGTCAATCACCTATATTCATGAATAAATATGTTTAAAAATGTATTTACACATACACTTTTTCATAACACTTAGTCTGGTAAGACAGACACTTTGAAATCTTTCTAGATTCCCTGGCACTGATGGTTAGTGCGACACACCGAAACCGAAGTCGGCACACCGAAACCAAAGTCGACACACTGAAACTGAAGTCGACACACCGAAACCAAAGTCGACACACCAAAACCAAAGTTGAAACACCGAAACTGAATTCAAAACACCGAAACCGAAGTCGACACACTGAAACTGAAGTCAACACACCGAAACCGAAGTCGACACACCAAAACCGAAGTCGACACACCGAAACCAAAGTTTTACAGACCGAAGTCGACACACCGAAGATGACACACCAAAGATGACAGACCAATGTTATCAAACCAAAGACAACAGATTGAAGATGACTCACTAATATTTATAAATAACTATTTTGAGTTTATTAATTCAAATTTATTTCTAACGGTCATATTTAGACAAATTAATGTTTCTGACATTTTTTAATGTTGTTTGCAGGACTATTCGTAGACAGTACGAGGTACATGCACGTGTGAAGATCTTCATTCCTAGAGGATCCTGGAGTATAAAAGGACCTCATATTTCACTTTAAAGAAGGGGATCACTTGAAGTATTACACGCTGACACACAGACTCTGCGAATACGAAAAGAGAAGAAATAAGCACTTGAGATTACGAGAAGATTATAGCAAGAAAATTTCTCCTAAAATCTCAGTGTACATCGAGACCTTGAAGAGCAGAACCATTTCACTCCTCAAAGCTGGATTACAGAAACCGCGATACTCTGTTTTAAAGAGAACTTCCAGAAGAGGACTCAAATACCATTTTCTCAACATCCATTGAGTCCAGAGCATTACTTCACAACACACATAGAATTATTAACTCTATTTTCTTTCTTAACTCTATTGTGTTTTATCTTCACTAATTGAGAAGTGTGTATAATTGTTTGTATCACACACACTGTCTCTAGAAATAACTGGAGGATATCAAACTATCCTCATATTCAATCACTTCTCACATTTGTATCCGACGTAGAACTGTGGAAGAGATCTTGTGTCATCTTTTTATCTTTATTTCCCACGAATAACTGTGGTAGAGGTCAAGTGTGACCTGGATATCCGGGTGTGATTGTCACGACCCGTCCCAGTGGGGCCCAAGCTGCAACTCCCCAAGCCCGCCTCCAATAGGCCAGGGGCTGGTGACTAGCACCGATTAGGCATGCTAATAACATGGGAGGCATTGCCTATAAACCTGTACACACGCACACACATCTCCAAGCCCACAAAGCTGAAAAGTAAAAACTACAAAAAAGAAAATATGCATGCATACACTAAAACCCAACCACAGAGTACGACAGGGAAGTAAATTACAGTAAAGTAAAACCTTGGGAAAAAAGTACAAGCCCGCCAAAAAGGAAGTCTGCAACAAAGTCCAACATATAGAAAAAGGTACTGAGACTGCAACCCGTTGCCAAAGGAACACACCTCGGCCTGTCTGATCTCACTGAACACCATCCGGTACTGGTCTGCCTAGAATCCTGTCAAAGGCTCACTCGTCTGCACAAGACACGACACGTGCAGGTAAAATCCATGCAGGGGTGATTATAACAATACCTAGTAGGATACCCTGAAAACCACAAAGGAAATAAAACAAAGGAAAATACTACAAAGAAAGGTACAGTCAGCTCTACACAGTATATGTCTACGGAATATATAACAAGAATATACAGATATACTCATACACAAACGACCATCGTGAAAACCGCCACTAGGATCCATCTCAAAGATTCCACAAGCATACCATCGGGAGAACACACTCATAGGTCTGAAGAGAGAGACACGAAGTACTCGTTCCGGGAGAACACACTCCACAAGTACCTTGGGAACAAGATGCTCAGATGAGGATCACAGCCAAGTCATGGGGTGATTCTGACAACTCAGTCTGAGCTAATCCGCTAAGCAGAGGATCGGTGCCTGGGTAAAGTTGGTCACGTCGATACCAAGAACTCTACCTAGGGTTCCAGGAATGAATAGAGGATCCGGCTCTAAGTCTCACAGAGGGGATTCCAACAACTCTATTCAGGGAGGTATGTTGAAGGGATCATACCCCTGTATAAAGGAGTTGATGCCAGAACCTTTGGGGGATTACCAAGGGTAAGAACCCTAAGAACTAGTCCAAGTCACATATGTAAAGTGGCTCAAGCCATGAAGAAAAAGTTACACAGCGTGTAGTATGGTTACACGCCGTGTTCCTTGACCCCGGGTACTGCCCGTGTGAACGGCCCGTGTCCTTCGTTCAAGCCGTGCAAAACCAAACTACACGGCGTTTAGAAAAGGTACATGCCGTGTTCCTTGACCCCGGGTTCTGCCCATGTAATCGGCCCATGTCACTCAGCTTGTCGAAAGCAACTACACGGTGTGTAGAAGAAAACACACGTCGTGGTCAAGCGTCTGGGCTCGCTCTGTGTACGCTGGCCATGTGGCCGTACACGGTCTCTGCCCATGTCCGTGTTGCCTGCCTGTGTACCAGTACCTTGGGTACCCCGTGTATCTAGCCGGGTCTGGCTGGGGAGGGGTATACACGGCATGTCTGTGGCCGTGTATCCTGCCCGTGTCTGTATACTCCCAGAGTACACGCTAGGTAACCCTACCGACGAACACACGCCTTGTAGCCTATACTACACAGCGTGTAGTCGGGAAATTTCCAGAACCGCGTCTTCCTCTGCGCGCCTCGGCCGATCTTTCGGATCTCTATTCTATCGTCCGTTCACCTTGAAACTCCAGATACCGGGTCACCTCCTCTCCGTGAAGCCGAATCCGTGGGTTTCAGGTCTTCAATCAACTCTAAAATCCGATTCAGGCCATCCGAGCGAAAATCATCCAAAGAACGATTTCTTCTGATCCGCTTCAATCCGTCCACTGAAACTATCATCGCACCTCCTCAAGACCGTCGTGGTGTTGATCCTTCAATTTGGGATCGTTGCGTCGCAGAATGGATGTGCAACGATCCGTTGTTCATCGCCCCGCGAAGAACATGAAGAATGCTCACAAAGAACGCGAGAATTTGGGGAAGAACACACAACAAATCGAGAGGGACGAACCTCGATCGATGTTCGTGTCGATCTTGGTCCATCACCATTAGAAGGTTGAAAGAAACCAAACAAAATTCAAGAATCAATTCCCCACAAATCCCCGAAAAATCCCATCCCGCAAGAACAATCGATCCGCGGGCTAATCTATTCGTGGATTAGTCTATGTTCGTCGTGGAAATCAAAAACGGGGAAGAATTAAAATTACAACAACATCCTACCTGGATTCGCTGCGTTTGTCGGCGAAGATCCTCTTTCCGCGTCGTCGTCACCGTCGAAATCTGTTAAGAACGTCGCCGCCGCCGTGTTGGGGGTTTCCTCCAGAGCCGCCAAGGGTTTTCAGAGTTATGGGGTTTGTAACCCTGGACCCTGGCGCAAGCCTCTATTTAAAGAGGATAAAAGAAAAAAAATATTTAAAAGACCTCGCTACAGAAATAAAATATTTTGATTAAATATTTTATTACCGTTGTGTCCAAATACTAGATTTCACCACCGACCTGCGCTGGCCGAAGTTAGGCCTCGCCTAAGGTAAAATCGATGTTCTAAACGCAACGGTGCCCTCAGATCTCTGATCCGAGCACCCGTTCGGGAGTTATCCACTTTTTTAGGAAAAATGCACGCGCGCGTAATTTAATTATTAAATTAAATTCAAACACTTGTTTTGGGATCACTGGACCTTGGAACTGCACGCCGTCTCAGATCCTGGTCTCAAAATAATTCCCATATAATATTAAAATAATACATGGAAAAATCTGGGACATTACATCACACCCACCTTAGGGATTTTACATCCCCAAAATGCCAAAACAAGGGCTACTCAAAAAAGATGTGGGTACTGCACGTGAATCTGAGCCTCCCACTCCCACGTGCTCTCCTGGTGATTCCCGTGCTGCCATCGGACACGCACCAAGGGAATAGTTCATCCACGAAGGATCTTCTCCTGCCGATCCTCGATCTCCACTGGGTACTCAGCAAAGGTCACTCCATCGTCGATGTCCAGCTCACCCCCGTCGATGACATGCGATGGATCATGCACGTACCTCTGTAGCTGCGACACATGGAAGATGTTTTGTACCCGGTCCATCTGAGGAGGTAGAGCCAAGAGATACGCCACCTCGCCAACTCTACTCAAAATCTGAAAAGGGCCAACGAACCTCGGAGATAGCTTGTCGCCTCGGCCAAATCTCCGCAATCCCCGTCGAGGTGAGACTCGAAGGAACACATGGTCTCCTTCCTCAAACTCCAAGGGCCTCCGTCTCCGGTCGGCATAAGACTTTTGCCGACTCTGTGTAGTTTTCATCTTCTCCTGGATGACCTGCACCTTCTCTGTAGTAGCTCTCACCATCTCGGGGCCCATTAGTGCTGACTCTCCCAGTTCAGTCCAGCAAAGTGGCGACCTGCAAGGTCGCCCGTATAGAGCCTCGAATGGTGCCATACCAATAGTGGAATGATAACTGTTGTTATAAGAAAATTACACCAATGGTAGGTGATCCTCCCAACTATGACCGAAGTCAAGTATACAAGCTCGTAGCATGTCCTCTAGGACCTGGATGGTCCGCTCTGTCTGACCATCAGTCTGGGGATGAAACGTTGTACTCAAGCGTAACTGAGTCCCAAAAGCTTCATGCAATCCATTCCACAACCAGGATGTGAAACGAACATCACGATCTGAGACGATCGTGGATAGTACTCCATGAAGCCGAACTATCTCCTGCACGTAGAGGCATCCTAAGCTCTCTATCGAACTCTACTCTCGTATGGCTAGGAAGTGGGCCGACTTGGTGAGTCGATCAACGATCACCCAGATGGAATCGTGTCCCCTAGACGTGCATGGTAAACCTGTCATGAATTTCAGGGATATCCCATCCCAATTCCACTCTAGCACCTCAAGGGGCTGAGTCAAACCTGCTGGCACCTGGTGCTCAGCCTTTACTTGCTGATAAGTAAGGCACCGAGAAACAAACTATGCCACACTCTTCTTCATCCCTAGCCACCAGAACTGACGTCGGAGGTCCTGGTACATCTTTTCTATTCCTAGATACACCGCCAAAGGGGATGTATGGAACTCCCCTAGAAACTCCTCCCGCAACGTCACTGGTACTACTGTGCGCCCTTTGAAAAGGACAACGTGCTCCCCTCCTTCTGAATATCCATCAGCAGCATCACCTGCGGATATCTGAGCACGTAGAGTCTCACAGCTAGCATCCTCACGTTGTGCTTCCCTGACTCGCTGTAAGAGTGGAGGGGTAACAACCATCGAATGAAGGTAAGCTCCCTCATCTCCATCCACGAAGGACAACTGCAAAGAGGCCAACTGCCTTGTCGCCTCATCCAGCAACTGCGAATTGGATTTCCTACTGAGAGCATCTTCCACCACGTTCCCCTTCCTAGGAGTATAAATGATCTCAAAGTCGTAATCCTGGAGGAACTCAAGCCATCACCTCTGTCGCAAATTCATATCCTTAGGAGAAAAGATATATCTGGGACTCTTGTGATCAGAGTAGACGGTAAACCGCTTGCCCATCAGGTAGTGCCACCACATCTTCAATGCGAAGACTACCACTGCCAACTCGAGATCATGGGTCACGTATTTCTGCTCGTGTGGCCTCAACTGACGTGAGCCATAAGAAATCACCGCTTGCCTCTACATCAGGACACAACCAAGCCTGGTTCCTGATGCATCGCAGAACACTAAGTACTCGACACCCTCCTCCAGTAATCTCAAGATCGGGGCACTCGTCAGACTCTGTCTCAACTACTGGAAAGCCTGCTGGCATTTATCGGTCCATACAAAAGGTTGTCCCTTTCGGGTCAAATCTGTCATGGGTGCTGCAATCCTGGAGAAATCATGGATGAATCTCTGATAGTAGCCTGCCAACCCAAGGAAACTCCGCACCTCCGTCACGCTCCGGGGTGGCTCCCATGCTAGCACTACCTCCACCTTTGCTGGGTCCACCGCTACACCGTCCGCTGAGATAACGTGTCCTAGAAAGTGGAACTCCTGTAACTAGAACTGACACTTTGAGAGTTTCCCATACAACTGGTGCTCTCGGAGTGTGTCCAGAACCATCCTTAGGTGTCTCGCGTGCTCCTCCTCAGACATAGAGTACAGAAGGATATCATCGATGAAGACCACAACAAACCGGTCTAGATATGGCTGAAAGATCCGGTTTATGAGTCCCATGAACACTTCTGGGGCATTCGTCACGCCGAAGGACATCACCAAGTACTCATAGTGACCGTAGCAACATCTGAAAGTCGTCTTCGATATATCCTCTTCCTGTACTCGCAACTGGTGATAGCCTGATCGTAGATCAACCTTCGAGAACCATCGTGCCCCTCTCAAATGGTCGAAGAGGTAATAGATCCTCGTTAGTGGATACCGGTTCTTCACGGTCACCTGATTTAAGCATCGATAATCCACACACAGCCTCAAGCTCCCATCCGCCTTCTTGGAAAATAGCACTGGGGCTGCCTAGGGTGAAACGCTGGGTCTCACAAAGCCCTTCTTCTGCAGGCCGTCCAGCTGCACCCTCAGCTCATGAAGCTCTGCAGGAGCCATCCAATAATCTTATGATGATATCTTGGTCGTCCTGGTTTGCAACTCAATATATAAATCTATCTCCCAATGGGAAGGTAGCCTGGGGACATCCTCCGGAAAGACTTCCTCGTACTCAGCCACCACTGCTGGAAACTGGAAACTCGTAACATCTGTCGCACCAAAGGCTAGGCTAGCCAACTGGTGTGAAATCGGTCGTGCCCTCCTATGAACAAGTCTATCTTGCACTGCCTGGGTCTCTCTTTCACCGACAAAAGAGAACCTCATTCCATCACTGCGGACACACTGCACCCTTCGCCTAAAACAATCAATATGGGCATGAACTGTGGATAACCAATCCATGCAAAGAATGACATCGTAAGGCCTCGACGCTACCACCAAGAGGTTCCAACCGAAACTCTCACCTCCAAGGGTTAGGTCACACTGCCTGCAAAGGTGTGTGATCTCTGAATCTTCTCCAGTCGGTGTTTCTAAGCGTAAGGGTCGAGTCAACGACTCAACTGGAATCTCAAGGTCTCGAAAAAGATAAGCAGCCAGAAAGGAATGACTAGTACCTATGTCTATCAATACGGCAGCCAAAGTAGAAAAGACACAGACAGTATCTCTAATCATTCCGAGAGTACTTGGGTCATAAGCCTCTGCCGCCTGCAGCTGTCCCTACCTCTGTCCACCAGCTCCCTGAGCCTGGGGTGGACCTCCTGGGGGTGGTGGTGGTAAAGAGTTGAAATGCCGACCACCTCCAGCTGCTCTCCCAACTCCTCTGACACGTCTGCCACCTCACGGATCTGCCTTCTCCACATGTTTCCCATGCCTCAGTGGTCCATCCACTGCTCCCAGGTCAGTAGTACGGCAGGTCGGACAATCTCGAGCGAGATGTCCCCTGCCTTCACATCAGTAACATCGCCTCTCTCGAGGCTATCTAGAAGCTCCCTGTGAACCATGAACGGCTAATCCCCTATCCTGGGATCTCCTCTGGAAATGTCTCCCATGCCTGGGTCCCTGACGTCAGCTCCCTGCCGCTGAGGTCTCTGCTCTAGCTCACCCACTATTGACAACTGTCGGTTGTCCCTACTCCGCCAGGAAGCTCTCGACCACCAAAGCATGCTCGATCACCCCATCATAAGTAGGAATTCTCATAGGTATGATGCTAGCTCGGATATCTCGGCGCAAGCCCCGCTCAAAAGTCTAAGCTCTGAAGTACTGATTTCTGACCATATCCATCGAGTACCGTGAGAGGTCAGTAAATCTCGATGAATAGTCAGCCACCATCATGGTTACCTACTGGAGTTGAAGAAGCACCTATATACGTACTTCTCTCAGGGTAACCGGTGAAAACTCCTCTCTGAAGAGACGCTCAAACTCTGACCATGCAAGAGTCGCCTCGTCGTGAGTCTGGATGACCAGACTCCACCATCGCCCTGCCGAGCCCTGAAGAAGGCTCGCTGCCAGGATCACCATCTGGTCTACTGGTGTCCTGACCAAACGGAAGACTCTGGTCACTGCCTCAAGCCAGTCCTCTGCTGCCTGAGGGTCAGGCTCTCCTCAAAACTTGATGAGTCTCTGTCTCTGAAACTCGTGGAGTGTGCTTAGCCTGTGCTCCTCCTCCACTGGTACAGCAAGCGCTAAACACTGCTCCACAGGGGGCGGGATAACTAGCACGCCACCTGGTGGTAGAACTGGGTGATCTGGTGGTAGAACTGGGTGATCTGGATCCTAGCGGGTGCGCGTCGCGGAGGCATCCTGTTCAAGAAACAAGATGTATCACAGCCAGTGATTATATCTGGAGATCAGACTCAAGAAGGACATGGAAACCACAACCCATTCCTATATGGTGCATGTACCATTATTTTCCCCCATGAAACTAGTGTTTTCATGTTCTGAGTCGAAAATCAAGTTATCAGAGTCTTGGTGTATGGATATGTCGGTCACCGCACCAACACTGGGGTCCCTGTCCTGAGAGCCGAACTCGAAACACTTAACACTGTTGCCCCAAACCAACTCACAGACTCTCGGTCTTAAGGTAGAACCGAACTCCTCTAATACCACTCTGTCATGACCCGTCCCAGTGGGGCCCGAGCCGCAACTCCCCAAGCCCGACTCTAATAGGCCAGGGGCTGGTGGCTAGCACCGAGTAGGAATGCTACTAAACATGGGAGGCATTGCCTATAAACTTGTACACACGCACACACATATCCAAGCCCACAAAGCTAAAAAGTAAAAAACTACAAAAAGAAAATATGCATGCATACACTAAAACCCAACCATAGAGTACGACAGGGAAGTAAAGTACAGTAAAGTAAAACCCTGGGCCAAAAGTACAAGCCCACCAAAGAGTAAGTCTGCAAAAAAGTCCAACCTGTAGAAAAAGGTACTGAGACTGCAACCCATCATCGAAGGAACACACCTCGACCTGTCTGATCTCACTGAACACCGTCCGGTCCTGGTCCTCCTAGAATCCTGTCAAAGGCTCGCTCGTCTGCACAAGACACGACACGTGCGGGAAAAGCCCGTGCAGGGGTGAGTATAATAATTCCCAGTAGGACACCCCTAAAACCACAAAGGAAATACAACAAAGGAAAATACCACAAAGAAAGGTGCAGTCAGCTCTACACAGTATATGTCTACGAAACATATAACAAGAATATCCAGATATACTCATATACAAATGACCATCGCGAAAACTGCCACTAGGATCCAACTCGAAGATTCCACTAAGAATACCATCAGGAGAACACACCCCTATGTCTGAAGAGAGAGACACGAAGTACTCGTTCCGGGAGAACACACTCCACAAGTACCTTGGGAACAAGATGCTCAGATGAGGATCACAGCCAAGTCATGGGGTGATTCCGACAACTCAGTCTGAGCTAATCCGCTAAGCAGAGGATCGGAGCTCGGGTAAAGTTGGTCACGTCGATACCAAGAACTCTACCTAGGGTTCCTGGAATGAATAGAGGATCCAGATCTAATTCTCACAGAGGGGATTCCAACAACTCTATTCAGGGAGGTATGCTGAAGGGATCATACCCCTGTATAAAGGAGTTGATTCCAGAACCTTCGGGGGATTACCAAGGGTACGAAACCTAAGAACTATTCCAAGTCACAGAAGGCAAGTGGCTCAAGCCATGAAGAAAAAGTTACACGGCGTGTAGTATGGTTACGCGTCGTGTTCCTTGACCCCGGGTACTGCTCGTATGAATGGCCCATGTCCTTCATTCAAGTCGTGAAAAACCAAACTACACGGCGTGTAGAAAAGGTACACGTTTTGTTCCTTGACCTCGGGTGCTGCCCGTGTAACCGACCCGTGTCACTCGGCTTGTCGAAAGCAACTACACGGCGTGTAGAAGAAAACACACGCCGTGTTCGAGCGCCTGGGCTTGCTCTGTGTACGCTGGCCATGTGCCCATACACAGTCTTTGCCCGTGTCCGTGTTTCCTGCCCGTGTACCAGTACAAGGGGTACCCCGTGTATCTGGCCGGGTCTGGCCGGGGAGGGGTATACACGGCGTGTCTGTGGCCGTGTATCCTTCCCATGTCCGTGTACTCCCGGAGTACACGCCGGGTAACCCTACCGACGAACACACGCCGTGTAGCCCATACTACATGGTGTGTAGTCGGGAAATTTCCAGAACCGCGTCTTCCTCCGCGCGCCTCGGCCGATCTTCTGGATCTTGATTCTGTCGTCCGTTCGCTATGAAACTCCAGATACCGGGTCGCCTCATCTCTGTGAAGCCGAATCTGTGGGTTTTGGGTCTTTAATCGACTCCAAAATCCGATTCCGTCCATCCGAGCGGAAATCATCCGAAGAACGATTTCTTCCGATCCGCTTTAATCCGTCCGTCGAAACCGTCGTCGCACCTCCTCAAGACCGCCGCAGTTTTGATCCTTAAATTTGGGATCATTGCATCACAGAACGGATGTGCAACGATCCATTGTTCATCGCCCCGCGAAGAACGCGAAGAACGCTCACGAAGAATGGGAGAATTTGGGGAAGAACACACAAAAAATCGAGAGGTACAAACCTCGATCGATGTTCGTGTCGATTTTGGTTCATCACCATTAGAAGGTTGAACGAAACCAAACAAAATTCAAGAATCAATTCCCCACAAATCCTCTCAAAATCCCATCCCGCAAGAACGATCGATCTGCGGGCTAATCTGTTCGTGGATTAGTCCACGTTCGTCGTGGAAATCAAAAACGGGGAAGAATTAAAATTACAACAACATCTTACCTAGATTTTCTGTGTTTTCCGGTGAAGATCTGCTTGTCGCGTCGTCGTCGCCGTCAAAATCCGTTAAGAACGTCGTTGTCACCGCGTTGGGGGTTTCCTCCAGAGCCGCCAAGGGTTTTCAGAGTTATGGGGTTTATAACCCTGGACCCTGGCGCAAGCCTCTATTTGAAGAGGATAAAAGAAAAAAAAAAGATTTAAAAGATCTCGCTACAGAAATAAAATATTTTTATTAAATATTTTATTACCGTTGCGTCCAAAAACTAGATTTCACCACCGACCCGCGTCGGCCGAAGTTAGGCCTCGCCTAAGGTAAAATTGTTGTTCTGAACGCAACGGTGCCCTCGGATCTCTGATCTGAGCACCCATTCGGGAGTTATCCACTTTTTCAAGAAAAACGCATGCACGCGTAATTTAATTATTAAATTAAATTCAAACACTTGTTCCGGGATCACTGGGCCTCGGAACTGCACGCCGTCTCAGATCCTGGTCTCAAAATAATTCCTATATAATATTAAAATAATACATGGAAAAATCTGGGACATTATAGTGCTGTTTTGAACCCCGATCTAGGGTGTGGATCAAAAGTTTATTAATATAAATAGCTTTGTGGAAGGGGATCACCAAGTGGAGAGGACTAAGTCTCGGCTTGAGATTGAATCTCTTGTTTTATCCGCTGTGTTGATTATCTTATATTTCTTATGTGATATGTATTTCCTGCATTAAGATAACCTGAAATTTGATAGTTAGTTTAGCAAGTGTTACATCTGTTTTGAATCAGTAGGTTTTCTTAGAAAGTTTTGTTAATCGATAGGTTAGTAAAACTGAGAATTAATCAATCTTCTGAGAATCAAATTGAACCTTCAAGATCTTTATAAATTCACTAAAAACTAACTTTGTGTTTTTCTTATATGGGGATTTTATTTTGTAAAGAATCATTTTAACATAAATTTTTATAGATACTCAATTCACCCCCCTCTTGAGTCATCTACTTTGACCAACAATACTAATTTGATGTTCTTAGTTGAAAAAAATTTCCCATTGAAATCCAGAAGAGTATATTAATCTCATGTGTTCATTATGGTAACTTTTCATGATATAATGGGCACATGAACTTCATCTACTCTTCTATATTTACACAACGATAAATTTTTTTCACCTAAGAACATTGATTCAATATATAGTGTTGGAAGTTAGATAAATAAAGTCAATGGAACTAATTATAACAATGGAAGTTGTTTTTGAGAATTTTGGATGTTTAGGAATCAGCCTCACCTCAATATAACACATGGTGTGATTGGTATGACTCCAAGTGATTCTTTTTATTTAAAATTTACATTAATTTTAGTAAAAAAGACAACTAACATACTCAAAACTGAGAAAATTCATTTAGATTATTTTGATACATTAAAACAATGATCCATAAGTCATTTGTGATGTGTAGGAATTAGTTTCACCTCAATCTGATATACGATGTGCCCGATATGACTCAAAGTGTCAATTATCAGTTTGAAATCAACATTTTAGTTCAAAAAGTGTTACTAACTGAAAACCAATCAAACAATCTTGTATTTTCTTGATAATTTAGGAAAATGATTCATGTGTCATTTTTGATGTGTAGGATTTGGTTTCACATCAAACCTATGCACAATGTGATCATAATGAGTCAAAATGTGTGTTTCTAGTTTAAAATGACATTTTAGTAAAAAAAATAAAAGTGACATACTCAAAACTAAGAAAACACATTCAAATTATTTTAATAATTTAGTAAAAATATCCATAAGTCATTTGAGATGTGTAGGAATCAGAATCATCTCAATATTACTCATGGTGTGACTGATATGACTCTAAGTGTGTCTTTTTATTTAAAATTGACATCAATTTTAGTAAAATAGACAACCAACCTACTCAAAACCAAGAAAACACATTCATATTGTTTTTATAATTTAAAAAAATGATCTATAATTCATTTTTGATATATAGGAATAGTTCTTACCTCCATATGATATAAACTGTTCTCAGTATGACTCAAAGTGTCCGTTATTAGTTTAAAATATACATTTTAGTTCAAAAAGTATCACTCACTGAAAGCTAATCAAATGCACTCGTATTTTCTTGATAATTTAGGAAAATGATTCATATGCCATTTTTGACGTGTAGGAATCGGTTTCACATCCAACTGATACACTATGTGATTGGAATGATTCAAAGTGTGTGTCTCTAGTTTAAAATTATATTTTAGTAAAAAAGAAAAGTGACATACTAAAAACTAAGAAAACACATTTGTATTGTTTTGATACTTTTTAAAAATGATCCATAAGTCATTTGAGATGTGTAGGAATTAGCTTCACCTCAATATGATGCACGGTGTGAGCAGTATGACTCCAAGTGCATCTTTTTATTTAAAATTGACATCAATTTTAGTAAAATGGACAAATGCCCTACTCAAAACCAAGAAAAACTTTCATATTATTTTTATACTTTATGAAAACTATCCATAAGTCATTTTTGATGTGTAGGAATCATTTACACTTCAATACAATACACAATGTTCCCGGTACAACTCCAAGTGTTTGTTATCAGTTTACAATCGACATTTCGGTTCAAAAAGTGTCACTTTCTGAAAACCAATCAAATGCACATGGATTTGCTTGATAATTTGGTAAAATGATTCATAAGTAAATTTTTACATGTAGGAATTTTTTCACATCAAACTGATATAGTATGTGATCAAAATGAGTCAAAGTGTGTGTTTCCAGTTTAAAATGACATTTTAGTAAAAAAAATACAAGTGACATACTCAAAACCAATTAAACACATTTTAATTGTTTTGATACATTAGTAAAATGATCCATAATTCATTTGAGATGTGTAAGAATCAGTCTCACCTCAATATGACACACGATGTGACTGGTATGACTCCAAGTGCGTTTTTTATTTAAAATTGACATCAATTTTAGTAAAATGGACAACTGACCTACTCAAAACTAAGAAAATGCATTTGGATTATTTTGATACTTTACAAAAATTATCCATAAGTCATTTTTTCATTTATTAATCATACACACCTCAATATGATACAAGATGTTCCTAATATGACTCAAAGTGCATGTTGTCAGTTTAAAATCGACAGTTTAGTTCAAAAAGTGTCACTCACTAAAAACCAATCAAAAACACTCATATTTTCTTAATAATTTAGGAAAATTAGTAATAATTCATTTTTGATTTTTAGGAATCAGTTTCACTTCAAACTGATACACGGTGTGATCAGAATGAGTCAAAGTTCATGTTTCCAGTTTAAAATGACATTTTAGTAAAAATGACAAGTGATGTACTCAAAACTGAGAAAATGCATTCAGATTGTTTTGATAATTTAAAAAAATGATCTAAAATTCATTTGATATTTATAATAATCATCCAAACCTCAATATGATGCACGGTGTGACTGGTATGACTTCAAGTATATCTTTTTATTTAAAATTGACATCAATTTTTGTAAAATGGACAATTGGCCTACTCAATACAGAGCAAACGTATTCAAATTTTTTTGATAATTTAATAAAATGATCCATAGGTCATTTTTAATGTGTAGTAATCATACTCACCTCAATATGATACAATATGTGCCCGATATGACTCAAAGTGTTTCTTATCAGTTTAAAATCAATATTTTAGTTCAAAAAGTGTCACTCGATGAAAACTAATCAAACATGCTCATATTTTCATGATAATTTAGTACAATGATTCTTAATTCATATTTGAAATTTAGGAATCAGTTTTACATCAAACTGATACACGATGTGATCAGAATGTGTCAAAGTGTGTGTTTCCAATTTAAAATGACATTTTAGTAAAAAAGAAAAGTGATGTACTGAAAACCAATAAAACACATTAGTATTATTTTGATAATTTAGTAAAATGATCCCTAAGTCATTAAAGACATGTAATAATAATCCTCACCTCAATTCAATTCATGGTGTGACCGGTATGACTCCAAGTGTGTTTTTTATTTAAATTGACATCAATTTTAGTAAAATGGATAACTGACCTACTTAAAACTGAGAAAATGTCACGACTCGTTCTCAGGGCTCGTGTCGTGACCACCCCAAACCCTCCTTTCATAGGCCAGGGGCTGGTGACTAGCACCAAAGGCGTAAATCCTGACAAAAAGGGGAAGGCATTGCCTTTATAAAGTAAACAAACACCACAGAGTATGCCAGTAGAAGTAAACACTAAGTAAACTGAGTACAACAGTAAGTGCAGAAAAGTAAGTGGGCCAGAATACAGACCCAAACTGAAAGTAAAGTACAGCTGGAAAGGAAGTACAGCAACTGAAAAGTAAAGCAGCAACGTCGATCCGTCCACTGGAAATCCCACCTGAAGGGTGGGTACAGATAGCCTCCTCAGCTCCTCGGGTCCTTCCGTCCGCCCCGTGTACGTCCCGCCCAGTGGTCCACCTTGAGGTACCAACTCATCGTAAATCCACCTCCGGGCACTGACTCGTTGTGTGTTCCTCCTCCGGGAACCGTCCAGCTCTATAAGACTCAACCTCGATCAGTGATTTCTGTCGTCTGAAACCAACATAATGTAGTGCGGGCGAAGCCCGTGCAGGGGTGAGTATACAATACTCAGTAGGGACCCCGAGACCCCCGAAGGTCTCCCAGAATCCACAAAGGATAATCCACAAAGGAAAGATACAATCATGAAGTAACATCCAACACTACTTAGGTATATGCCCATACATATACCTAAGTCATCAATTCCAGTTCAGCTCCAACATCCGAGCCCAAGTTCGATCACGTCCACACAGGATAGTACAACCCAAACCACATTGGAAAGCAAGTCAATAATATTGAAGATAATGATTGAAAGTCAAGACTCAGCTCACACAGGTATACTTCTCCATAAGGTGATAGAGATGATCAGATGTAGCCACTGATTCATCTAAGCTGGGACCCACGTAGGATACTACACCAGCTAAGCTGTCGGACCCACGTAGGATACTACAACAGAGGTCAATACTATCGAACCCACGTAGGATACAGGTACTGTAGTCATCACCGCCGATCCCACGGAGGATTCCAGTACGGTTGTTATCATCATCGAACCCACAGAGGATTCCAGTACGATAGTCTTCACCGTCGAACCCACAGAGGATTCCAGTACGGTAGTCTTCACCGTCGAACCCATGGAGGATTCCAGTACAAAAGTCTTCACCATCGAACCCACGGAGGATTCCAGTACGGTAGTCTTCACCGTCGAACCCACAACTGCTGGGGAACTCCTCCTCTATCGAGTACAGTGGGCCTGCCGCTACAACCAAGTGCTTCCCACTTTCCTTGGACTGTTGTAATACTCCACCTATCGAGTACTGTGGGCCTACTGCTACAACCAAGCGCTTCCCACCATGGGTCTGCCGCTACAACCAAGCACTCCCCCTCATAGCCTACAGAGGTACTCCATCTTTTGAGTACCACGGGTTTGCCTCTGCAACCAAGTGCTCCTCCGCCGTGGGTCTGCCGCTACAACCAAACGCTCCCCACTGGGCTATCGAAACACTCCGAGTCGATCAATCAGCAGTCGTCAAGTCTCAGCCAGCTCTAGGGTTTCCGCACACAGCACACTCGTTCCGGGAGGGTCGTCTCCACGATCCAATAGGTCAATACATCAACTGTCATGTAGACCAGAGTTGATGTATCTCAAAGTTCCGCCTCTTCGATAGGAACTCAACGTGACAGACGGCGCGCCCGGTCTGAGAGTTAATGGATTTTTCGTTCCAGGGGCCCGGTTGGTTTTTAAGTCAAAACCAACCCGACCGTACTCTAACTGCATCCAAACCTTGAGTGGAGTAATCCAAAAGGTATTTATCACTAAGATGAATCCAAAAAAGTGGACGGCACGTCAATCGGACGTCCGGAGCTCAAGTTATAAGTGTTTCCGCTCCGAGGGCCCAGTTGGTTTCGTGTTCGAACCAACCCGGCCGTACCCAAATTTCTCTAAAACCTTGAGTGTAATATACTGAAACGGCCGTCTCGATCCAAGGATCCCAACGCAACTGACGTCGTGTCGATCGGAGGTCTGAAGCCCAAGATATGGGAAAATGACTAAAAATAGTCTCAAATGGGGGGTCTGGGCCCGGCCTGGCCCGGCCCAACCCCCCCCCCCCCCCCCGGGTCGGCCCAATAGGGCGCGGCCCAGCCCGGCCTGGGTGGCCGGTTGGCCTGGCATGGGCGCGGCCCACGTGGCCAGTTAGCTCGGCCATTATGGCCGAGCGGGAAACGGAAAGGGGGGGGCACTACTGGAAATATAATATTTCCCAACAGTTCACAACCGTTGGGAAAGCCCCTGTAACCGTTGGTATATGATATACCAACGGTTCTGATAACCGCAGGGAAGTAAGCCGTTGGGAAAGGTTTTTCCCAACAGTTTACTGGAAACCGTTGGTATAGGCTCACAAAAGCCACCCTATCCCAACGGTTCTGCCAAACCGTTGGGATAGTTTTCCCCAACAGATTGGGAGAACCGTTGGGAAATATCAATATCCCTTAACTATCCCAACGGTTTTGGGATAGTTTTCCCAATGTTTCTCCCTAAACCGTTGTGATATCCCCATGGATGAACTCTTTCCCAACGGTTTAGAACCGTTGGGAAAAGAGATATTTACCAACGGTTCAATGAACCGTTGGTAAAAACTTCTTTAGGATTATATGCCAACGGTTTTAAACGTTGGCATACCCTATGCTGCAAATTGCAGCAGCCTGCAATTTGCACAGCCCCTGTCCATCAGGCCCCTCTCCATCAGGCCTCATTTTGACCTCATTTTCAATCCAATTATTGTACCTGCAATAAAATAAAACATACATATACAATTACGAACAAATTCATACACATTTAACATATAATGGATCTTGAAACTATACACATCCATAATTAAATTAGAATTCATAACGTAATTATAAACATAAATAATTCATATAGAATTCAATTTAAAATTTAGATGACAATTATATGTGGAATCCGAAAATCAATTCATAATTTGATCGGTTTTTTCTATACCATATATTTTTACCTCAAATGATGTCCATTTTAAACAAAATACATACACCTGAAGTGATACCGGCCACACCGCACCTCATATTGAGGCGGGGTTGACTCATACATGTCACATTTGACCCATGGATCGTTGTTATAAAGTATCGACACAATCCGAATGCGTTTGTTCGGTTTTCCGTATGCCAGTTGATGTTTTTCACTTAAAATTACGTCCTTTTGAAACAAAAGACGGACACTATGAGTGGTGCCGACCACACCGCATCTCTAATTGAGGCGGGTTTGATTCGTACACGTCACATATGACCCATGGATCGTTCTCCTAAAGTTTAAATGGAAACCGAATGTGTTTGGTCGGTTTTCCGTATGTACTTAAAATGTTGTCCATTTTAAACAAAAGAGTGAAACTTAGACTAATCCTGACCACACCGCGACTCAGATTCGTCTCGGGTTGGCTCGTACATGTCACATATGACCCATGGATCGTTTTGATAAATTATCAAAAGATTCCGAATGTGTTTGGTCGGTTTTGCGTATGTCAGTTGTTCTTTTCATTTATAATCATGTCCATTTTAAACAAAAGAGACAGAGTTAGAGCAGTGTCGGCCACACCGCGTCTCGGATTAAGACGGGGTTGACTTTTACACGTCACATATGACCCATGGATCGTTGTGCTAAAGTATCGATAGAATCCGAATGCGTTTGGTCATTCTTCCGTATGTCAGTTGATGCCTTTCACTTAAAATGACGTCCTTTTGAAACAAAAGACGGACACTTTGAGTGGTGTCAGCCACACCGCATGTCGTATTGAGGCGGGGATTATTCGTACACGTCACATAGGACCCATGTATAGTTCTCCTAATGTTACAATGGAAACCGAATGCGTTTGGTCGGTTTTCCGTATGTACTTAAAATGGTGTCCATTTTAAACAAAAGAGAGCCATTTAGACTGATCCTGGCCACACCGCGACTTAGATTGACCCGGGTTGGCTCGTACACGTCACATATGACCCATGGATCATTGTGATAAATTATCAAAAGATTCTGAATGCGTTTGGTCGGTTTTCTGTATGTACTTAAAATGGTGTCCATTTTAAACAAAAGAGAGCCATTTAGACTGATCCCGGCCACACCGCGACTTAGATTGACCCGGGTTGGCTCGTACACGTCACATATGACCCATGGATCATTGTGATAAATTATCAAAAGATTCTGAATGCGTTTGGTCGGTTTTGCGTATGCCAGTTGTTCTTTTCACTTATAATCCTGTCCATTTTAAACAAAACAGACACAGTTAGAGCGGTGTCGACCACACCGCGCCTCGGATTGAGGCGGGGATGATTCTTACACATCACATATGACCCATGGATCTTTCTCCTAAAGTTTCAATGGAAACCGAATGCGTTTGGTCTGTTTTCCGTATGTACTTAAAATTGTGTCCATTTTAAACAAAAGAGAGCCACTTAGACTGATCTAGGCCACACCGAGACTCGGATTGAACCCGGGTTGCCTCGTACAGGTCACATATGACCCATGGATCGTTGTGATAAATTATCAAAAGATTCGGAATGCGTTTGGTCGGTTTTGCGTGTGCCAGTTGTTCTTTTTCACTTTTAATCATGTCCATTTTAAACAGAAGAGACATAGTTAGAGCGGTGTCGGCCACACCGCATCTCGGATTGAGACGGGGATGATTCGTACACGTCACATATGACCCATGGATCGTTATCCTAAAGTTTCAATGGAAACCGAATGCATTTGGTCGGTTTTGCGTATGCCAGTTCTTTTCACTTATAATCCTATCCATTTTAAACAAAACAGACACAGTTAGAGCGGTGTCGGCCACACCGCGCCTCGGATTGAGGTGGGGATGATTCGTACACATCACATATGACCCATGGATCGTTCTCCTAAAGTTTCAATGGAAACCGAATGCGTTTGGTCGGTTTTCCGTATGTACTTAAAATGTTGTCCATTTTAAACAAAAGAGAGCCACTTAGACTGATCTCGACCACACCGCGACTCGGATTGAGCCCGGGTTGGATCGTACAGGTCACATATGATCGATGGATCGTTGTGATAAATTATCAATAGATTCGGAATGCGTTTGGTCGGTTTTGCATATGCCAGTTGTTCTTTTCACTTATAATCCTGTCCATTTTAAACAAAAGAGACACAGTTAGAACGGTGTCGGCCACACCGCTCCTCGGATTGAGGCGGGATTGACTCGTACACGTCACATACGACCCATGGATCCTTGTTCTAAAGTATTGACACAGTCTGAATGCCTTTGGTCGGTTTTTCGTATGTCAATTGATGCTTTTCAATTAAAATGACGTCTTTTTGAAACAAAAGACAGACACTTTGAGTGGTTTCGGCCACACCGCGTCTCCGATTGAGGCGGGGTTGATTCGTACATGTCACATATGACCCATGGATCATTCTCCTAAAGTTTCAACGGAAACCGAATCCGTTTGGTTTTTTTTCCGTATGTACTTAAAATGGTGTCCATTTTAAACAAAAGAGAGCCACTTAGACTTATCCTGGCCACACCGCGACTCGGATTCATCCCGGGTTGGCTCGTACACGTCACATATGACCCATGGATTGTTGGGATAAATTATCAACAGATTCGGAATGCGTTTGGTCGGTTTTCTGTATGCCAGTTGATGCTTTTCACTTAAAATGACGTCCTTTTGAAACAAAAGACGGACACTTTGAGTGGTGCCGGCCACACCACGTCTCCAGATTGAGCTGAAACCACCGTGAAACATTCTAATTATTATTCGTGACGTGTACGCGTAGACGGTACGTCAATTGGACGTGCGGTTTGCGCGGTACGGCACAATATTCATGTTTTAAGTGATGCGCGCGCTTCGTAAACGCGCGTGAGGGGGGTCAAAACGGGCCGAACGAAGTCTGAATGGCCTGAAATCAGATGAAAAATACGGGAGAGTGATTTATGAAGTGGTCGAGCAGACGGAACATCAAGCGGACATGCCGTGTGCCCGCGGTGACCGACAACGCAGTTCTGGTGTCATAAACGGCCAAAACGGGCGTCCAACGGTCAAATTCATAGCGGACGACCTCAGATTGAGCTGAAACCACCATGCAACATTCTAAATATTATTCGTGATGTGTACGCGTAGACAGCACGTCAATCGGACGTGTGGTTTGCGCAGTACGGCTCAATATTCGTATTTTAAGTGATGCGCGCGCTTCGTAAACGCGCGTGAGGGGGGTCCAAACGGGCCGAACGAAGTCGGAATGGCCTAAAATCAGACGACAAATACGGGTGAGTGATTTCGGAAGTGGTCGAGCAGACGACACATCAATTGGACGTGCCATGTGCTCGCGGTGACCGACAACGCAGTTCTGGTGTCATAAACGGCCAAAACGGGCGTCAAACGGTCAAATTCATAGCGGACGACCTCGGATTGAGCTGAAACCACCGTGAAACATTCTAATTATTATTCTTGACGTGTACGCGCAGACGGCACGTCAATCGGACGTGCGGTTTGCGCGATACGGCTCAATATTCGTGTTTTAAGTGATGTGCGCGCTTCGTAAACGCGCGTGAGGGTGGTCCAAATGGGATGAACGATTTCGGAATGGCCTGAAATCAGACGACAAATACGGGTGAGTGATTTATGAAGTGTTCGAGTAGACGGAACGTCAATCGGACGTGCCGTGTGCCCGCGGTGACCGACAACGCAGTTCTGGTGTCATAAACGGGCGTCAAACGGTCAAATTCATAGAGGACGACCTCGGATTGATCTGAAATCACCGTGAAACATTATAATTATTATTCGTGACGTCTACGCGCAGACGTCACGTCAATCGGACGTGCGGTTTGCGCGGTACGGCTCAATATTCATGTTTTAAGTGATGTGTGCGCTTCGTAAACGCGCGTGAGGGGGGTCCAAACGGGCCGAACGAAGTCGGAATGGCCTGAAATCAGACAAAAAATACGGGTGAGTGATTTATGAAGTGTTCGAGTAAACAGCATGTTAATCGGACTTGTTGTGTGCCCGCGGTGACCGACAACGCAGTTCTGGTGTCATAAACAGCCAAAACGGGCGTCCAACGGTCAAATTCATAGCGTACGACCTCGAATTGAGCTGAAACCACCGTCCAACATTCTAATTATTATTCTTGACGTGTACGCGTAGATGGCATGTCAATCAGACGTGCGGTTTGCGCGGTACGGCTCAATATGCGTGTTTTAAGTGATGCGCGCGCTTCGTAAACGCGCGTGAGGGGGGTCCAAACGGGCCGAACAAAGTCGGAATGGCCTAAAATCAGACGAAAAATACGGGTGAGTGATTTATGAAGTGTTCGAGCAGACGACACGTCAATCGGACGTGCCGTGTGCCCGCGGTGACCGACAACGCAGTTCTGGTGTCATAAACGGCCAAAACGGGCGTCCAACGGTCAAATTCATAGAGGACGACCTCATATTGAGCTCAAACCACTGTGAAACATTCTAATTATTATTCTTGACGTGTACGCGCAAACGGAACGTCAATCGGACGTGCGGTTTGCGCGGTACGGCTCAATATTCGTGTTTTAAGTGATGCGCGCGCTTCGTAAACGCGCGTGAGGGTGGTCCAAATGGGCCGAACGATTTCGAAATGGCCTGAAATCAGACGAAAAATATGGGTGAGTGATTTATGAAGTGGTCGAGCAGACGACACGTCAATCGGACGTGCCGTGTGCCCGCGGTGACCGACAACGCAGTTCTGGTGTCATAAACGGCCAAAACGGGCATCAAACGGTCAAATTCATAGAGGACGACCTCGGATTGAGTTGAAACCACCGTGCAACGTTCTAATTATTATTCGTGACATGTACGAGCAGACGGCACATCAATCGGACGTGCGGTTTGCGCGGTACAGCTCAATATTCATGTTTTAAGTGATGCGCACGCTTCGTAAACGCGCGTGAGGGGGGTCCAAATGGGCCGAACAAAGTCGGAATGGCCTGAAATTAGACGAAAAATACGGGTGAGTGATTTATGAAGTGGTCGAGCAGACGGAACGTCAATCGGACGTGCCGTGTGCCCGCGGTGATCGACAACGCAGTTCTGGTGTCATAAACGGCCAAAACGGGCGTCCAACGGTCAAATTCATAGCGAACGACCTCGGATTGAGCTGAAACCACCAAGAAACATTCTAATTATTATTTGTGACATGTACGCGTAGACGGAACGTCAATCGGACGTGCGGTTTGCGCGGTACGGCTCAATATGCGTGTTTTAAGTGATGCGTGCGCTTCATAAACGCGCGTGAGGGGGTCCAAACGGGCCGAACGAAGTCGGAATGGCCTGAAATCAGACGAAAAATACGGGTGAGTGATTTATGAAGTGGTCGAGCAGACGTCACATCAATCGGACGTGTCGTGTGCCCGTGGTGACCGACAACGCAGTTCTGGTGTCATAAACGGCCAAAACGGGCGTCCAACAGTCAAATTCATAGCAGACGACCTCGGATTGAGCTAAAACCACCATGAAACATTCTAATTATTATTCGTGATGTGTACGCGCAAACGGTACGTCAATCGGACGTGCGGTTTGCGTGGTACGGCTCAATATTCGTGTTTTAAGTGATGCGCGCGCTTCGTAAACGCGCGTGAGGGTGGTCCAAACGGGCCGAACGATTTCGGAATGGCCTGAAATCAGACGAAAAATACGGGTGAGTGATTTATGAAGTGGTCGAGCAGACGGCACTTCAATTGGATGTGTCGTGTGCCCGCGGTGACCGACAACGCAGTTCTGGTGTCATAAACGGCCAAAACGGGAGTCAAACGGTCAAATTCATAGCGGACGACCTCGGATTGAGCTAAAACCACCGTGAAACATTCTAATTATTATTCGTGACGTGTACGCGTAGACGGAACGTCAATAGGACATGCGGTTTGCGCGGTACGGCTCAATATTCGTGTTTTAAGTGATGCGCGCGCTTCGTAAAAGCGCGTGAGGGGGGTCCAAACGGGCCGAACAAAGTCGGAATGGCCTGAAATCAGAAGACAAATACGGGTGAGTGATTTATGAAGTGGTCGAGCAGACAGCACGTCAATCGGACATGCCGTGTGCCTGTGGTGCCCGACAACGCAGTTTTGGTGTCATAAACGGCCAAAACGGGCGTCAAACGGTCAAATTCATAGCAGACGACCTCGGATTGAGCTGAAACCACTGTGAAACATTCTAATTATTATTCGTGATGTGTACGCACAGACGGTACGTCAATCGGACATGCGGTTTGCACGGTACGGCTCAATATTCGTGTTTTAAGTGATGCGCGCGCTTCGTAAACGCGCGTGAGGGTGGTCCAGACGGGCCGAACGATTTCGGAATGGCCTGAAATCAGACGACAAATACGGGTGAGTGATTTATGAAGTGGTCGAGCAGACGGCACGTCAATCGGACATGTCATGTGCCCGCGGTGACCGACAACGCAGTTCTGGTGTCATAAATGGCCAAAACGGGCGTCAAACGGTCAAATTCATAGCGGACGACCTCGGATTGAGCTGAAACCACCGTGCAACATTCTAATTATTATTCGTGATGTGTACGCATAGACGGCACGTCAATCGGACGTGCGGTTTGCACGGTACGGCTCAATATGCGTGTTTTAAGTGATGCGCGCGCTTCGTAAACGCGCGTGAGGGGGGTCCAAACTGGCCGAACGAAGTCGGAATGACCTGAAATCAGACGAAAAATACGGGTGAGTGATTTCGGAAGTGGTCGAGTAGACGGCACGGCAATCGGACGTGCCGTGTGCCCGCGGTGACCGACAACGCAGTTCTGGTGTCATAAACGGCCAAAACGGGCGTCCAACATTCAAATTCATAGCGGACGACCTCAGATTGAGCTGAAACCACTGTGAAACATTCTAATTATTATTCGTGACGTGTAAGTGCAAACGGTACGTCAATCGGACGTGCGGTTTGCACTGTACGGCTCAATATGCGTGTTTTAAGTGATGCGCGCGCTTCGTAAACGCGCGTGAGGGGGGTCCAAATGGGCCGAACGAAATCGGAATGACCTGAAATCAGACGACAAATACGGGTGAGTGATTTCTGAAGTGGTCGAGCAGACAGAACATAAATCGGACATGCCGTGTGCCCGCGGTGACCGACAACGCTGTTCTGGTGTCATAAACGGTCAAAACGGGCGTCAAACAGTCAAATTCATAGCGGACGACCTCAGATTGAGCTGAAACCACCGTGAAACATTCTAATTATTATTCATGACGTGTAAGCGTAGACGGCACGTCAATCGGACGTGCGGTGTGCGCGGTACAGCTCAATATGCGTGTTTTAAGTGATGCACGCGCTTCGTAAACGCGCGTGAGGGGGGTCCAAACGGGCCGAACGAAGTCGGAATGGCCTGAAATCAGACGACAAATACGGGTGAGTGATTTCTGAAGTGTTCTAGTAGACGGCACATCAATCGGACGTGCCATGTGCCCGCGGTGACCGACAACGCAGTTCTGGTGTCATAAACGGCCAAAACGGGCGTCAAACGGTCAAATTCATAGCGGATGACCTCGGATTCACCTGAAACCACCGTGCAACATTCTAATTATTATTCGTGACATGTACGCGCATACGGAACATCAATCGGATGTGCGGTGTGCGCGGTACGGCTCAATATTCGTGTTTTAAGTGATGTGCGCGCTACGTAAACGCGCGTGAGGGGGGTCCGGGGAGTGTCCGGGGTCCAAGGAGCAGGGGGGGCTGTTCGGGTGGCTGTCCGGGGAGTGTCCGGGGGGCTGTCCGGGGTCCAGGGAGGAGGGTGGGGGGGTTGTTCGGGGGGCTGTCCGGGGGGCTGTCCGGGGTCCAGGGAGGGGGGGGGGCTGTTCGGGGGGCTGTCTAGGGGCTGTCCGGGGGCTGTTCGGGGGCTGTTCGGGGGGCTGTCTGGGGGGTGTTCGGGGGGTTGACCGGGGTCCAAGGAGGAGGGTGGGGGGGCTGTTCGGGGGGCTGTCTAGGGAGTGTCCGGGGGGTGTTCGGGGGGTGTTCGGGGGGATGTCCGGGGTCCAAGGAGGAGGGGGGCTGTTCGGGGGGTTGTCCGGGGAGTGTCTGGGGGGTTGTCTGGGGTCCAGGGAGGAGGGTGGGGGGCTATCCGGGGGGGCTGTCCGGGGTCCAGGGAGGAGGGGGGGCTGTTCGGGGGGCTTTCTAAGGGCTGTCCGGGGGGTGTTCTGAGGGTTTTCCGGGGGGTGTCCGGGGGGTAGGGAAGACATGGTAGCTATCCAAACATATAACCATCATCCTAGATATTAGAAAAAATACCCATAACTCAAAACCTCTGATCGTTGGTAAGTTTATCCAACTCTGGTTGGGAATGTGTAGAAATAACATAAAAATACATGATATATAGATAGCACAAAATACTCAACCTATGGGTTCACATTAACTACATAATCACACACTTCACTACTACCATAAAACACATAAACCACACCACCACCACACAAGACGCATAGCATTTCTCACATTCATTTATAAGCCACTTCATTCACACTTACATTGTCCATTCATTTAATGTTAAATTAATTAAATCCATTTACCACACATCATACACCACAACTTCATCACACAACACCTCCACGCGACACATATGACCCATGGATCGTTGTCCTAAAGCATCAACACATTTCGAATGCGTTTGGTCAGTTTTTCGTATGTCACTTTTTGTTTTCACTTAAAATCTTATGGAAATTCATATAGAATATTTTTATATCATATTTAGTATGGATTAGATTTTAGTTGATTGTGCTATGAAACATTTCAGAGCTAATGAAATTAAGGAAGGTGGAGGGGTTGTCCAGGGGGCTGTCCGGGGGGGCTGTTTGGTGGGTGTCCGGGGGGCTGTCCGGGGACCAAGGAGGAGGGTGGGGGGGTTGTGCGGGGTCTGTCCGGGGGGTGTTTGGGGGTTGTTCAGGGGGCTGTCCGGGGTTGTTCAGGGGGATTTCCGGGGGGTGTTTGGGGGGTTGTCTGGGGTCCAAGGGGGAGGGTGTGGGGGTTGTCTGGGGGGCTGTCCGGGGGGCTATCCGGGGTCCAGGGTGGAGGGTGGGGGGTTGTTCAGGGGGCTGTCCAGGGGGATGTCCGCGGGGCTATCCGGGGGGTGTTTGGGGGGTGTTCGGGGTCCAAGGGGGAGGGGGGGTTGTCCAGGGTCCAAGAATAAGGGGGGTTGTCCAGGGAGTTCTCAAACACACAACCACTAAAAGACAACAACATCCGTAAAAACAGACAATATATAAAAATAACTCAACTCCAATACTATACTACGAGTCTAGATAAAACCAACAACTAGAATAAATTAAACATCAAATCTCAGTAATATAAGTCAAAAATGTAACGGATCAATATGTCCCACATCAGCATCACCATCACCATCATCATCATCATCATCACCCTCGTCATCGTCCTCCTCATCGTCCTCACCCTCCACAGCGCCCTCCTCCTCGCCTTCGCCCTCCTCCTCGCCCTCCTCATCTCCATCCTCTTCCGCATCAGACTCCTCGCCATCATCATCTTCAATATGGACATCGGTCTGACCACCACTGGAACTGCCACCTGGTGCACCATATATAGAATGTATCGACGACATGTATTCATCAATCGCTGGGCTGGCCTCTGCTGGAAGTGTTGGACGTAGAACTTCAATAAATTTCATAAATTCACTATTTTCCCTAGAAGAATGTTTTGCCGTCTCTGTGGCCCTTTTCTCAGCTTGTTCTGCCTGTGCCCTAACTTTTTGTAGCTCGGTGGCACTACAACTCGTACCTGAGGCAGGCCAATACCTCGTCGGGGCTATCCTAGGTCAACAGCGTACTCTGCCAGAATGATCCTCTCCCAACACCTGATGTAAGTGATCAGATGGCCCAAAATTGTCTGCTTCTTGGGCATCGAGGGCCTCTAAAGCATCCTGTTACAAATATAAATATATTATTAAGTTACAAAATAGATATTAAAATATAAAATCAACAGATTAAAACTTACAATCTGCTGCTGAGTCGCTTCGTTGACAGCACTTCCATCCTTTTTTCGTCTACTCGAGCAAAACAGTTTTGCTCGAGGTACACGTCCTTCAATATTTTGTACTTGCCTCTACAATGACATTGAAAACAAAAGTTATATAAAAACTTTAGCAAATTATTAAATAATTGAGGAAACAAAATAAAATGTAAGTCGTAAAGAAAACTTATAAACAATTGTCATACCTGTTGCCTCTCATGATCCTGCATCGTCGT
Source organism: Viscum album (assembly GCA_963277665.1). NCBI lineage: Eukaryota > Viridiplantae > Streptophyta > Magnoliopsida > Santalales > Viscaceae > Viscum > Viscum album. The sequence goes on along the minus strand of OY728140.1, from coordinate 715,896,352 downwards.
GCGTCTTAGTGTATGGAGGTATTTTTTTGCATCAATGTTTTTTTTATTTTTTCCAGATGATTCCTAAATAAAATTCGATAATGCAAAGGATAATATTAATTCAAAACTTGAAAGTTATTATTTAAATACCTCAAATGTAATTCATACCTTAAACTGGGTACTCGTCCAATGAGTAATCATCTGATGATACTGCTCTATAGGAAAATCATCCACGACTGGTACCGCCTCTAACTCAGTGCCAACTCTAGCATGCCATCCAATATTCATCTCATTCTTGTAGGCTCTCCAAAGCTCGCCTAAATCCTTTAGACGTTCCAGTCGTGCACCCTCACCATCAGGAAAATTAAATCGAAGCTGAAATCAAAATATTAATTCATATAAATACAAAAATAATTCATGGCATTAAATACAACAGATTTTTTTACCCATATCTCTGCCCAAGCTCTATCTTTGACCTCGTGTGGCAAATTTCTCCACGACATTGGGCTGACGGGAATGATGTCGGAGTATTTGGCAAGCGTCGCCAGAAAACTCCGACATTGCTACCCTGTTTTCTCAACCATCTGATTGTCTTCATTATATTCCACCATAACCTGTGTGCGACGGTTCCACACCGAACGCATGCGTGTACGGCCCCGCCCCCGCCTCCTGTCAGTAGATGTATCTGTCATGAAAGAAAAACAAATATTTTATCAAAACATGTTATAATGAAAATAAATATTGCTATAAAATTTTTTTAGGGTTTTATAAATATACATGCGCTAGTCTGATCAATGAGTGGCGCCGGATCCACAGAACCTGATGGAACACCCTCTGGTGGAACAGGAGTTGAAGACGATGGAATATAAAAGCTCGGAGAGACAGAAGTAGAAGGAAAAGAAGATGGAACAGTTGTATGACCTGATGCTGACTGGGGAGTGGGAATCATCATGGGATGTGAAAATGATGGGGCAGAAGATGCAGAAGGTAGTGAAAACATGGGAGGCCTAAATACCCCGTGTGTCCCTAATGACACACCGGGATCAGAATGTGGGAAGGCTGAAATGTCAGTGGGAGGGGCAGGGTCTAGTCGGGCACGCGCAGCTCTACGTCCACCTCTGGTAAGAACCCTCCTCGTACCACCGGCCTGAGTACTAGGACCAGTACTAGGCTCCTCGTCGAATAACTGTCGATGTAACGGTGGATCCTACAAAAAAGTTTACAAAAAAATGAATCACATGACATTATATATTCTGTATGTATATATATATATATATATATATATTTTAAATAAAGTACTCACTGTAGGCACTAATGGTGGAATGGCCATCTCCTCCATCCGACGATTGTTCTCCGCCATTTTTTTTCTTCGTCTCTCTTCAATTGGCTGCATTTCCTGCATTTGAAAACAAATATGTAATTAATTAGAAAAAGGAAATTAATGTGTAAACCAAAAAACTAAATATATGAGGGAATGAGGGGATTCATTGGTAATTTAGCTATCAATTGTTTTAGAAGAGCTTGAATGAATTTAATAAAACATACAAGTTGTAATGTTCACCAAGTTAGAAATATTGTTTGATTTGGTTTGAATACAGTTCAATTCCAAATTAGAAAATGCAATTCAAATAAAACATCAACCAATAAACATTGAAAATTCACATAACGGTCAAGTTAGCTAAAACATATTTGTGATCAATACTAAATAAATATGAATATTACCAACCTTAACAACCCAACTCGAGGTAAACCAAAATAATTGAGAACATGGATGAATGATTCTATATATTTCCAACCACAACTTCAGGTTCACAATCAACTCTGACAATTGAGCTATTGGAGTCATCAAAAGAAATAAATGGATTGGTTCCAATGGCAATAGGGACAGTGTCAATTCCATCATCAGCATCATCAAAAATATGTCTTGGAATTACTTCAACTATGACACCAAATTCAGGTTGAAGTTGATCTTTGACATAAAAAACTTGTTTAGCCATTGATGCCAACACATATGGTTCTTCGGTAGCAAGAGTGTGGGTCATATTAATTACTTGAAATCCACAATCATCAATAAATGTGCCATGTCTCGTCATCGAATCAAACCAATGGAATTTCATCATTGTGACTCGTCCATGAGAGTAATAATCCAATATTATTATTTTCTCAACGACTCCATAATAACCCACATTTTCAAGTCGCGGTCTACTATCTGATGCACTGGCATAACAATCTGTTGTGGTAGTAACCATAATACCATCATGTTGTGTTCTCATGTTTTTGGCTCGTTCAGTGACAATAAATCTGTACCCATTGATAACAATTGATTTACAGTCACGAACCACGGTATTAGGACCAAAAGCCAAAGCTCTTTTTTCCTCAGAGACAGAGTCAGTAGAAAAACTCAATACCTACAATATAAATGACAGTTAAACTTAAGTAAATATTGAAATAATTAATTTAAATAGTAATATTTTTACCTTCAATTTTAACCAAGCAGAAAACTCTTTGCTATGCAAAGTCTCTCTCCTTCTCAAAGATAAAGAATGATGCTTCCTATTTATCATTGTTTTATGTTCCCTGTAGATAAAAAAATATGAATAGTTTAACAGATATATATGTAAGATATACATATTCAATTTTGTTACCTGATATAGTCATCGAACAAATCACAGTTGAACAAAACTGTGCGATGTGCCATCTCCCGCTCTTCATGGCTTAATGTCTTCAATGTATATGATCCAGGAATTCCTCCTGTTTAAGGAAGTGATGGAAAACTGGGTTCAATTTGCTCATATTGTTCTTCTTCATTTCTCATTGGTCTGTTCATTCTTGTAGTAAGATCAGACAAATACATCGAATAGAAATCCATACATTCTTGAGCTAAGTAACCGTTCACGATAGAACCTTCAGGATGATTCTTGTTTCGAACATAAGACTTTAATGTGAACATATTTCTTTCAGTTGGATACATCCAACAAAAAGAAACAGGTCCTCCGAGAAGTATTTCAGTTGGAATATGGACAGTCGGATGCAGCATGCATGTGAAAAATGATGGGGGAAATATTTTCTCCAACTCACACAAAATTAATGGGGCATCTGTCAACATTTTTTGCAAGAAAAACTTGGAAAACTTCTTAGCACAAAGATCTCTAAACAAATGGCACAACCGAATAACACCCACCCTTACATTATTGGACAAAAGATGACGGATTGCTATTGGAAGCAACTCATGCAGTAGAACGTGATAATCATGAGTCTTCAAAGATTTTAGCTTCAACTCTCTTCTGTTGACCCGTTTAGATATGTTGCTTGAATAGCCATCAGGAACTCTAATAGTCTCTAATACTTCCATAAATTGTTTTTTTTCAGTAGGTGTCATCACATAAGAAGCACATGGAAGTTTCCATTTATTTTCACTGATACGCACAGGATGCAATTCTGGTCTGATGCCCCAATCCACCAAGTCACGTCGAGATCGTAAATCATCTTTTGTCTTCCCCTTGACATTTAGAAGAACTGAAAGCAACATTTCACATATATTCTTTTCAATATGCATTACGTCTAAGCAATGACGTAGCAAATTGGTTGACCAATAAAGCAAATCAAAAAATATACTCCTCTTCCTCCAATTGTAACAGGTTTCTGTGGAAACATTCTTTCTCTTTCCAGATTTCATTTGACCCTTCCCGAACGAAAAACTGAAATCTTTCAATTCATTAAGCACATCAGTTCCAGACATACGCTGAGGTGGATCATCGGTCTCTATAGTATTATCAAATCTTCGACGATTCATTCTATATGGATGATCCTTTGGCAAAAATCGTCGATGTCCCATAAAACTGAAACTACAACGATGTTTCAGTCTTCTAGATCGTGTATTCTTCATACAAACTGGACATGACAGTTTTCCCTTCGTGCTCCATCCAGACATCATTGCATAAGCCGGAAAATCATTGATCGTCCACATAAGCGCAGCACGCATCTGAAATATGTCTTTCGAACATGCATCGTATGTGCGCACACCCACATCCCAAAGAAGTTTCAACTCTTTTATTAAAGGTTGAATGTATACATCAATATCAATGCCGGGATCAGAAGGACCAGATATGAGTATACTCATGAAAGTGAAAGATTTTTTCATACACAACAATGGGGGAAGATTATAAATGTGTATAAAAAATGGCCATGTGCTGTGCGAAGTAAGCATCTGCCCAAACGGATTAAAACCGTCGCATGAAAGACCTAGCCTCACATTACGCACGTCAGCTGCAAAATCAGGATGTCGAGCATCAAATCTCTGCCATGCAAATCCATCTGCAGGATGAACCAACTCATCATTAGTCTTCTTTCTCTCGGTATCATGCCATCTCATTTTTATTGATATGTCATCAGACATAAAAAGATTCTGGAGTCTGGGGATCAATGGAAAGTGCCACATTACTTTCTATGGAACGCGGGATGGTGTTCCATCAGATTTTGACTTCTAGTGGGATGTGCCACATTTTATACATTCATTTCGTTTAGCGGTTTCTTCCCAGAATAAACTGCAATCTTTCGGGAAAGAATGAATTTTGTTTCTGGAAAATCCAAGTTCTTCAACTAACTTCCATGCCATATAGTGGTTTGAGGGAATATCTGCATCATTTGGAAGTAAATCCTTCAAGAGGGTAAGAATGTAATCGATTGTTGTATTAGAAATCTCATACATAGTTTTTTCATGAAACAATCAGATTAAAAATTCCAGCTTTTTCATTTTATCGCATTGTCGATATACTGGAGTCGTGGCAGCATCATTCAATTTTTTCACCCTATCAATATCATCATTTTCACTAGATGCATCAGTTGTCCTCATATCTACATCTTCTTGAGTTGAAATCCTTTCTTTTTCATGATGACAAATAAACAGAAACCGATCATCTAACAAATTATCCATTCCAGTCCTTTCATTTCGATCATCACCAATTTGAGATTTCATTTTCTCCCCATTGTGATACCACACAAAGTAGTTTTATTGAAAACCATTTTTGGTTATGTGGTAGCTGACTTCTTCACGACTCAACCAAGGTCTACCAACACAATTGGAACATGGGCAGTGTATGCGACCACTATCTGAAGCATTGTGAAATGAAAAATCTATAAAGCTCTCCAAATTGTTTTGAAAATCGCTTGAGATACGATCGGTTTCATACATACAACTTCTGTCCATTCTGTAAAAAGAATTCATATAAGTCATTTTTTCATAAACAATTCAATAGGATTGAACTTTAATAGAAAATACATTTAAGTAAACGATGAAGGAAGAAAATAATCATGGTATCAACTACACATGTGAAAAAAACATACTAATGTGTTATTGAAAAAATGTAAAACCAACAAGAACTTAATGTGTTATCACATCAGAACATGCCTCATCCCATAACCATATTAGTAGGGTATCCTCATATGTGATTTACCTTTTTGAATTAATATTCACTTCCTCACTAGGTACCTGAGTAGATTTCATAGATATAATCATCTCACATCCTGTAAGGCTTCCATTATGTATGATCTGCAGAATAATTTGAGTGATCATTAATCATGCATGGGATCTTCCCATGATCACTATAGATTATGAGAAGGAATTATGATAGGTCACGTGAAGAACATCAAACACATATTTTAGATAATTTGAGACATAATATAATAAAATAATGTATAAATCTATGGAATTTGGGATAAAAGGATGGATGAAATACTAAAATATGGGAGACTAAGGTGAAGGAAATATATGTTGACCCTAATGTTCATAACATGCATCACCTATGAAATTTTATTGCACTAGTAAATTTCATCATGTTCACAATACATTCCATTGGAAACCTATTTTGATTATTTGATGTCCCCTTGACATGTCAAATAAAATCAGATGGCACCCATGAATATGCCACCCTTGTAATGAAAAGCCTTTAATTCTCACCATACAGACTACATGTTTTCCAATAGATATGTATCTCCTTCTATATAGGGTAATCAATACATATTATCTCAGTCTCATATTAAATGTCAGGAATGTTAGATGGCTCCCTTAACACCCTCCAGAAACACCAACTAGGTCATGTTATGTCCTCAAATCATGTCACTATGGACATAAATCACCCTTCAAGACATGTCACACTGACTCTAGAGTTTCCCTCCCAGTGTGTCAAACATGTCTTTTGATGAAAATGGAGAAGATCACCAAAATCAATAGATTCCCTATAGGCATTACATCCATTATCATGAAATTGCTTCTAGGATCAACCAGTCAAGACTTGTGATGTCCTCCAAACATTCCGTCCTTGATCATTAGATAAACATCAGACAATCCATCTAGGTTAGGAAAATTCATCAAAATGTTTATAGGATCATGTAATTTCCATTGGAAATTTCCAAAAGAAACCCTCTATCATGATAAGTAGATAGTCAAGGCATTCCATGTGGAAAACCAACACATATCCATAAGAGAAGAAATCTAAAAATAATAGAATCTATATGCATTATAAAATTGTCCACCATTGGCATGTAAGCTTCTATAAAAATGGAACCATAGTGTTTATGTTTTAATTAATGGAAAAATAAATTCATTAAAACAACTACAACAACTTGATTGAGATCAATTTTTACATGTTCGGATGGGGGGTGTACCTATTCGGACGGGGGTCGATGATGTTCGGACGGGGGGTTCGCGAGAGCACGGGAGCGGAGGATAATTAGGGCTCTGTCTTGAATGAGGGAGAGCATATCGAGGTTGCTATTTGGGCAAAACCTTTGCCAACGGTTTGTAAAAACCGTTGGAAAAGGCAACCTTTCCCAACGGTTTCAATAAACCATTGGGAAAGGGATAAGTTTAGCACCCCTTTCCCAACATTTCTATAGAACCTTTGGGAAATGGGTCACTGGAATGCCCTTTGCCAACGGTTTCAGTAAACCATTGGTAAAGGCTGAGTATACCTAGGGTTCCTGGAATGAATAGAGGATCCGAATCTAAGTCTCACAGAGGGGATTCCAACAACTCTATTCAGGGAGGTCTGTTGAAGGGATCATACCCCTGTATAAAGGGGTTGATGCCAGAACCTTCGGGGGATTACCAAGGGTATGAACCCTAAGAACTATTCCAAGTCACAGAAGGCAAGTGGCTCAAGCCATGAAGAAAAATTTACACGGCTTGTAGTATGGTTACGCTTCATGTTCCTTGACCCCGGGTACTGCTCGTGTGAACGGCCCATGTCCTTCATTCAAGCCGTGAAAAACCAAACTACACGGCATGTAGAAAAGGTACACGTTTTGTTCCTTGACCTCGGGTGCTGCCCGTGTAACCGGCCCGTGTCACTCGGCTTGTCGAAAGCAACTACACGGAGTGTAGAAGAAAATACACGCCGTGTTCGAGCGCCTGGGCTCGCTCTGTATACGCTGGCCATGTGCCCATACACAGTCTCTGCCCGTGTCCGTGTTGCCTGCCCGTGTACCAGTACAAGGGGTACCCCGTGTATCTGGCCGGGTCTGGCCGGGGAGGGGTATACACGGCGTGTCTGTGGCCGTGTATCCTTCCCATGTCCGTGTACTCCCGGAGTACACGCCGGGTAACCCTATCGATGAACACACGCCGTGTAGCCCATACTACACGGCGTGTAGTCGGGAAATTTCCAGAACCGCGTCTTCCTCTGTGCGCCTCGGCCGATCTTCTGGATCTCGATTCTGTCGTCCGTTCACTGTGAAACTCCAGATACCGGGTCTCCTCATCTATGTGAAGCCGAATCTGTGGGTTTTGGGTCTTCAATCGACTCTAAAATCCGATTTCGTCCATCTGAGCGGAAATCGTCTGAAGAACGATTTCTTCCGATCCGCTTCAATCCGTCCGTCGAAACCGTCGTCGCACCTCCTCAAGACCTCCGCGGTGTTGATCCTTCAATTTGGGATCATTGCGTCACAGAACGGATGCGCAACGATCCATTGTTCATCGCCCCGCGAAGAACGTGAAGAACGCTCACGAAGAACGTGAGAATTTGGGGAAGAACACACAAAAAATCGAGAGGGACAAACCTCGATCGATGTTCGTGTCGATCTTGGTTCGTCACCATTATAAGGTTGAACGAAACCAAACAAAATTCAAGAATCAATTCCCCACAAATCCTCTCAAAATCCCATCCCGCAAGAACGATCGGTCTGCGGGCTAATCTGTTCGTGGATTAGTCCACATTCGTCATGGAAATCAAAAATGGGGAAGAATTAATATTAAAACAACATCTTACCTGGATTTTCTGTGTTTTCTGGTGAAGATCTGCTTGCCGCGTCGTCGACGCCGTCGAAATCCATTAAGAACGTCGTCATCGCCGCGTTGGGGGTTTCCTCCAGAGCCGCCAAGGGTTTTCAGAGTTATGGGGTTTGTAACCCTGGACCCTGGCGCAAGCCTCTATTTAAAGAGGATAAAAGAAAAAAAAAGATTTAAAAGATCTCGCTACAGAAATAAAATATTTTTATTAAATATTTTATTACCGTTGCGTCCAAAAACTAGATTTCACCACCGACCCACGTCGGCCGAAGTTAGGCCTCGCCTAAGGTAAAATTGTTGTTCTGAATGCAACGGTGCCCTCGGATCTCTGATCTGAGCACCCATTCAGGAGTTATCCACTTTTTCAAGAAAAACGCATGCACGCGTAATTTAATTATTAAATTAAATTCAAACACTTGTTCCGGGATCACTGGGCCTCGGAACTGCACGCCGTCTCAGATCCTGGTCTCAAAATACTTCCTATATAATATTAAAATAATACATGGAAAAATCTGGGACATTATAGTGCTGTTCTGAACCCCGATCTTGGGTGTGGATCAAAAGTTTATTAATATAAACAGCTTTGTGTAAGGGGATCACCAAGTGGAGAGGACTAAGTCTCGGCTTGAGATTGAATCTCTTGTTTTATCCGCTGTGTTGATTATCTTATATTTCTTATGTGATATGTATTTCTTGCATTAAGATAACCTGAAATTTGATAGTTAGTTTAGCAAGTGTTACATCTATTTTGAATCAGTAGGTTTGCTTAGAAAGTTTTGTTAATCGATAGGTTAGTAAAACTGAGAATTAATCAATCTTCTGAGAATCAAATTGAACCTTCAAGATCTTTATAAATTCACTACAAACTAACTTTTTGTTTTTCTTATATGGGGATTTATTTTGTAAAGAATCATTTTAACATAAATTTTTATAGATACTCAATTCACCCCCCTCTTGAGTCATCTACTTTGACCAACAATACTAATTTGATGTTCTTAGTAGAAAAAAATTTCCCATTGAAATCCAGAAGAGTATATTAATCTCATGTGTTCATTATGGTAACTTTTCATGATATAATGGGCACATGAACTTCATCTACTCTTCTATATTTACACAACGAGAAATTTTTTTCACCTAAGAACATTGATTCAATATATAGTGTTGGAAGTTAGATAAATAAAGTCAATGGAAATCATTATAAAAATGGAAGTTTTTTTTGAGAATTTTGGATGTTTAGGAATCATCCTCACCTAAATATAACACATGGTGTGATTGGTATGACTCCAAGTGATTCTTTTTATTTAAAATTTACATTAATTTTAGTAAAAAAGACAACTGGCATACTCAAAACTGAGAAAATTCATTTAGATTATTTTGATACATTAAAACAATGATCCATAAGTCATTTTTGATGTGTAGGAATTAGTTTCACCTCAATATGATATACGATGTGCCCGATATGACTCAAAGTGTCAATTATCAGTTTGAAATCAACATTTTAGTTCAAAAAGTGTTACTCACTGAAAACCAATCAAACAATATTGGATTTTCTTGATAATTTAGGAAAATGATTCATGTGTCATTTTTGATGTGTAGGATTTGGTTTCACATCAAACCTATGCACAATGTGATCATAGTGAGTCAAAATGTGTGTTTCTAGTTTAAAATGACATTTTAGTAAAAAAAATAAAAGTGACATACTCAAAACTAAGAAAACACATTCAAATTATTTTAATAATTTAGTAAAAAGATCCATAAGTCATTTGAGATGTGTAAGAATCAGAATCATCTCAATATTACACATGGTGTGACTGATATGACTCTAAGTGTGTCTTTTTATTTAAAATTGACATCAATTTTAGTAAAATAGACAACCGACCTACTCAAAACCAAGAAAACACATTCATATTGTTTTTATAATTTAAAAAAATGATCTATAATTCATTTTTGATATATAGGAATAGTTCTTACCTCCATATGATATAAATTGTTCTCAGTATGACTCAAAGTGTCCGTTATTAGTTTAAAATATACATTTTAGTTCAAAAAAGTATCACTCACTGAAAGCTAATCAAATGCACTCGTATTTTCTTGATAATTTAGGAAAATGATTCATATGCCATTTTTGACGTGTAGGAATCGGTTTCACATCCAACTGATACACTATGTGATTGGAATGATTCAAAGTGTGTGTCTCTAGTTTAAAATTATATTTTAGTAAAAAAGAAAAGTGACATACTAAAAACTAAGAAAACACATTTGTATTGTTTTGATACTTTTTAAAAATGATCCATAAGTCATTTGAGATGTGTAGGAATTATCTTCACCTCAATCTGATGCACGGTGTGAGCAGTATGACTCCAAGTGCATCTTTTTATTTAAAATTGACATCAATTTTAGTAAAATGGACAAATTCCCTACTCAAAACCAAGAAAAACTTTCATATTATTTTTATACTTTATGAAAACTATCCATAAGTCATTTTTGATGTGTAGGAATCATTTACACTTCAATACAATACACAATGTTCCCGGTATGACTCCAAGTGTTTGTTATCTGTTTAAAATCGACATTTCGGTTCAAAAAGTGTCACTTTCTGAAAACCAATCAAATGCACATAGATTTGCTTGATAATTTAGTAAAATGATTCATAAGTAAATTTTTACATGTAGGAATTTTTTCACATCAAACTGATACAGTATGTGATCAAAATGAGTCAAAGTGTGTGTTTCCAGTTTAAAATGACATTTTAGTAAAAAAAAATACAAGTGACATACTCAAAACCAATTAAACACATTTTAATTGTTTTGATACATTAGTAAAATGATCCATAATTCATTTGAGATGTGTAAGAATCAGTCTCACCTCAATATGACACACGATGTGACCGGTATGACTCCAAGTGCGTTTTTTATTTAAAATTGACATCAATTTTAGTAAAATGGACAACTGACCTACTCAAAACTAAGAAAATGCATTTGGATTATTTTGATACTTTACAAAAATTATCCATAAGTCATTTTTTTCATTTATTAACCATACACACCTCAATCTGATACAAGATGTTCCTAATATGACTCAAAGTGCATGTTGTCAGTTTAAAATCGACAGTTTAGTTCAAAAAGTGTCACTCACTAAAAACCAATCAAAAACACTCATATTTTCTTAATAATTTAGGAAAATTAGTAATAATTCATTTTTGATTTTTAGGAATCAGTTTCACTTCAAACTGATACACGGTGTGATCAGAATGAGTCAAAGTTCATGTTTCCAGTTTAAAATGACATTTTAGTAAAAATGACAAGTGATGTACTCAAAACTGAGAAAATGCATTCAGATTGTTTTGATAATTTTAAAAAAATGATCTAAAATTCATTTGATATTTATAATAATCATCCAAACCTCAATCTGATGCACGGTGTGACTGGTATGACTTCAAGTATATCTTTTTATTTAAAATTGACATCAATTTTTGTAAAATGGACAATTGGCCTACTCAATACAGAGCAAACGCATTCAAATTTTTTTGATAATTTAATAAAATGATCCATAGGTCATTTTTAATGTGTAGTAATCATACTCGCCTCAATATGATACAATATGTGCCCGATATGACTCAAAGTGTTTCTTATCAGTTTAAAATCAATATTTTAGTTCAAAAAGTGTCACTCGCTGAAAACTAATCAAACATGCTCATATTTTCATGATAATTTAGTACAATGATTCTTAATTCATATTTGAAATTTAGGAATCAGTTTTACATCAAACTGATACACGATGTGATCAGAATGTGTCAAAGTATGTGTTTCCAATTTAAAATGACATTTTAGTAAAAAAGAAAAGTGATGTACTGAAAACCAATAAAACACATTAGTATTATTTTGATAATTTAGTAAAATGATCCCTAAGTCATTAAAGACATGTAATAATAATCCTCACCTCAATTCAATTCATGGTGTGACCGGTATGACTCCAAGTGTGTTTTTTATTTAAATTGACATCAATTTTAGTAAAATGGACAACTGACCTACTTAAAACTGAGAAAATGTCATGACCCGTCCTCAGGGCTCGTGTCGTGACCACCCCAAGCCCGCCTTCCATAGGTCAGGGGCTGGTGACTAGCACCAAAGGCGTAAATCCCGACAAAAAGGGGAAGGCATTGCCTTTATAAAGTAAACAAACACCAGAGAGTATGCCAGCAGAAGTAAACACTAAGTAAACTGAGTACAACAGTAAGTGCAGAAAAGTAAGTGGGCCAGAATACAAACCCAAACTGAAAGTAAAGTACAACTGGAAAGGAAGTACAGCAACTGAAAAGTAAAGCAGCAATGTCGAGCCGTCCACTGGAAATCCCACCTGAAGGGTGGGTACAGATAGCCTCCTCAGCTCCTCGGGTCCTGTCGTCCGCCCTGTGTACGTCCCGCCCAGTGGTCCACCTCGAGGTACCGACTCATCGTAAATCCACCTCCGGGCACTGACTCGTTGTGTGTTCCTCCTCCGGGAACCGTCCAGCTCTATAAGACTCAACCTCGATCAGTGATGTCTATCATCTGAAACCAACATAATGTAGTGCGGGCGAAGCCCGTGCAGGGGTGAGTATACAATACTCAGCAGGGACCCCGAGACCCCCGAAGGTCTCCCAGAATCCACAAAGGATAATCCACAAAGGAAAGATACAATCACGAAGTAACATCCAACACTACTTAGGTATATGCCCATACATATACCTAAGTCATCAATTCTAGTTCAGCTCCAACATCCGAGCCCAAGTTCGATCACGTCCACACAGGATAGTACAACCCAAACCACATTGGAAAGCAAGTCAATCATATCGAAGATAATGATTGAAAGTCAAGACTCATCTCACACAATTATACTTCTCCGTAAGGTGATAGAGATGATCAGATGTAGCCACTGATTCATCTAAGCTGGGACCCACGTAGGATACTACACCAGCTAAGCTGTCGGACCCACGTAGGATACTACAACAGAGGTCAATACTATCGAACCCACGTAGGATACAAGTACTATAGTCATCACCGCCGATCCCACGGAGGATTCCAGTACGGTTGTTATCATCATCGAACCCACAGAGGATTCCAGTACGATAGTCTTCACCGTCGAACCCATGGAGGATTCCAGTACGGTAGTCTTCACCGTCGAACCCATGGAGGATTCTAGTACGAAAGTCTTCACCATCAAACCCACGGAGGATTCCAGTACGGTAGTCTTCACCGTCGAACCCACAGCTGCTGGGGAACTCCTCCTCTATCGAGTACAGTGGGCCTGCCGCTACAACCAAGCGCTTCCCACTACCCTTGGACTGTTGTAGTACTCCACCTATCGAGTACTGTGGGCCTGCTGCTACAACCAAGCGCTTCCCACCATGGGTCTGCCGCTACAACCAAGCGCTCCCCCTCATAGCCTACAGAGGTACTCCATCTTTTGAGTACCACGGGTCTTCCACTACAACCAAGTGCTCCTCCGCCGTGGGTCTGCCGCTACAACCAAGCGCTCCCCACTGGGCTATCGAAACACTCTGAGTCGATCAATCAGCAGTCGTCAAGTCTCAGCCAGCTCTAGGGTTTCCGCACACAGCACGCTCGTTCCGGGAGGGTCTGCTCCACGAGCCAATAGGTCGATACATCAACTGTCATGTAGACCAGAGTTTATGTATCGCAAAGTTTCGCCTCGTCGATAGGAACTCAACGTGACAGATGGCGCGTCAATCGGACGCCCGGTCTGAGAGTTAATGGATTTTTCGTTCCAGGGGCCCGGTTGGTTTTTAAGTCAAAACCAACCTGACCGTACTACAACTGCGTCCAAACCTCGAGCAGAGTAAGCCAAAAGGTCTTTATCACCAAGATGAATCCAACAAAGTCGACGGCACGTCAATCGGACGTCCGGAGCTCAAGTTATAAGCGTTTCCGCTCCGAGGGCCCAGTTGGTTTCGTGTTCGAACCAACCCGGCCGTACCCAAATTTCTCCAAAACCTTGAGTGTAATATACTGAAATGGCCGTCTCGATCCAATGATCCCAATGCAACTGACGGCGCGTCGATCAGAGGTCTGAAGCCCAAGATATGGGAAAATGACTGAAAACAGTCTCAAATGGGGGGTCTGGGCCCGGCCCGGCCCGGCCCAACCCCCCCCCCCCCCCCCCCTGGGTCAGCCCAATAGGCCGCGGCCTGGCCCTGCCTGGTCGGCCGGTTGGCCTGGCATGGGCGCGGCCCACGTGGCCAGTTAGCTCGGCCATTATGGCCGAGCGGGAAACGGAAAGGGGGGGGGGCGCTGCCCCCTGTTTGGAAACCGCAGCCCCCGCGTGGGGGCCGCTCCCTTGATAGCCGGGGGTTACGACCCCCGGCTGCTCCATTTGGTCGGCCCGGTGCCGCCACCGTGGGAACCCGCGGTCCCGCTCCTCCGCTGCCACTCCCTGCTCCGCCGCAGCCTTGGTCCGGTCGGCGCGGCGCGACGGCGCCGCGCCCCTCCGCCGCGGCCCCACTCCGGCCGCAGTGTCTTCGTGGTTCTCCAAAACGGCGTGAAGGCGCCGCGGCCCGACTCCGGCCACGGGTTCGTTCGGCCTCAACGGTGCGGCACAACGGCGCCGCGCTTCTTCACCGTGATTCTTCATGTTCCCACGCGGTGTCGTTGCACCGCGCTGCCTTTGTTCGTGCCACAACAAGAACAACAACAAAGAGGGAGGAGGGTAGGTCGTGTTCGTGCGGTCCGACCTCCTCCCGTTATAACGATAAGAGGCGGCCCAAGAAGAATAAATACCCTCGTCAAGTAAGCGCAAAAAATAATCCATAATATTTGAACTCAAACCCCTACCTCAAGGATTTGTCGAATGATGGTCGTCGCGGAACAACGGTGTCGCGGAAGACGGTGTTGCGGAAGACAACGTTGCAGAAGACGGCGTTGCAGATCAATGCTCTATAAGCGTCATCGGCGTTCGCCCGAAGAAGGATGTGGCGCGTCATCATTCTTCGAAGAAGGCGTCTCTCACCGGCTGCGGAGAGGGAAGAAGATGGTTCGGTGAACTCCCTTTGCGGTGACGGAGTTCTTCATCGTAGACTCGGCGTTCTTTGCGTTCTTCGACGAGGATGAAGATATTCCTCAAGAGCGCAAGAGTCCTCTCCTTCTTTTCGAACAACGAATCAACCCCCCCCCCCCCAATAAAATAAGTCAAGTCTTATTTTATTATCACACATGCATGCCATTACTTTGAAATTCAAAAAGAAACTCATCCAATTAATTCACTTAATTGTAGAGCATTTAATAATCCAAAATAAAAGTGAGGGTTAACTTCCCATTTAATTAGGGTGTGGTGAGTTAAAAAATAAATGCACAAGAGGGAGGTTAAAGGGATTTGAAGGGGTGGGGCTCGTGTGGGCCCCACTTCACTAATATCCTACATAGAGAAGTTAGGATGTAGTGGGTCCCATCCCAACCCCCATGTGTAGGTTTAAACTACTTAGAAAAGAGATAAAAATTGTAGCACAATATTTTATTTCATTCTTTAGTTAACCCATTTATTTAATAACCTCACCCGAGGCAACACAACTCTAGTAATGGTGTTCCTAAGCAATTACCGATGCTGCGGTTTCATCGGTGCCCTCGGATTTCGATTCCGATCACCGGTTCAAAAGTTAGGAAAACTCACTCATTCGTCCACTGAATGTGCCCGAGCTAAACTTCGGAAATTGATTTCGGGCACACTGGGCCCCGGAATCAGGTGCCGTTAGAAACTGCATTCTCGTAAAATCCCAAAGAAAATTAAGAAAAAATTTCCCTTGAAATTTACGGGTCTTTACATTACTCCCACCTCAGGGATTTACATCCCCATAAAGCTATAACACAAACTAGGGGAACAAAAGTGGTACTAAGCACGCAATTGAGCCTCCCGCTCCCATGTGCTCTCCTGGAGGTTCCCGTGCTGCCAGTGAAAGCGCACCTGAGGAATCGACCGTCCACGTAGGACCTGCTCCTGTTGATCCTCGTTCTCCACTAGAACCTCTGTGATTTCCGCCCCATCATCGACGTCCAACTCCCTACGGTCGATGGTGTGTGAAGGTTGAAAGTGCGGCCGATTTTCACCTATCGACCGTTCAAGGTTCCGGTGCTCTGCTAATGTGTATAGCAGCACTCGGGTCGAATCCTCGGTGATGGTACAATTTTTTATAGTTGATTGTTTTTTATTTGTGTTTTGATTTGGGGGTTTGTTTGCAGAGCTTTAATTGAAATGATTGATTGATTAATATTGATTTAAAAATTTGATAAATATTGGGGTGAGTTCATCATTAGGTAGTTAAGCTTGTGATATCCTTGAGCTTTGCTTTATATTGCATTAAATTAACACCCATGTCACAAGTTGACATTGATTGGAATTCCCAAGTGTTAAGGCTTTAATCCAAGCCTTGACTTAACTCAGGGTTCTAATATTAATCATATCTTGTTTATGGTAGCATATTTATGGTTCCAATAATCCATGGAAACCACATGTTAAACAAAACAAGTCATTAATCCATGACATGCTAAGTCCAACATACGCAATGTTAATTCAAAGAATACACATCGAGCAAAAGCTCTCCATCGCTTAACATACCTAAATTATAACTCACCCCAATGAGAGATTTACTCAGCCATTAGGATGGTTATTAATCTGGTAGGGATGTTTATAGTATTAGGGTATGTGAATAAGAGGAAGAAGAATTGGACAAGAAAAGAGTGGTGTGCCGAACACACACACGAACTACAAAGAATGTGAATGAAACACGTGTTTTGATTGAATAAGAAATCACATAAAGGAAATGGTTTTAAGATTGATTTTTAACAATTAAGAAAATATTAATATTAAACTACAGAAGGTGTATGATAATTAGAAGTGATGAAGGAGAAACTTGCATTAAAACTCAAAATAAATTACAAGTACACTAAAACAATTACAAAGGAAAGAGCATGAAATACATGGAAAGAAATGAAGGAGGAAAGGTTTCTCAAGTAAAAACTTGAGTATGTAAGATCCTCCCAAGCCCTTGGCAATGACTTGGTCGTTCCAATATATCCTCCTAAGTGCCAAAGTGCCAACCCCTTGCAAGGAGAAGATGGGAGTGTATTTATAGCCAAAGGTAGTGGACTGTTTTCATTCCCAAACGGCCCCTCAAGTTGGCCCGAAAATATGACCTTTCAGAAAGCTGAATCTCGAGAGATATAATTCTTAAATATTGTAGATATGGATGTGTACTAGTCACCCTCAAAATTTGGCTGTCATGGGACTTTTGTGGCCAAAGTTATGGCCGGATTACTAAAAACTTTTCTACTATCCAATTTTATCCAGAAAGTTTCCATGGCCTAAATGTTAATGCATTTATGGCTATGGAGATGCCTTCAAATCCGAACCATTTATTCTGTAAAGTTGATCCTCCATATCTTATATTTCACACCACAAAATATGAGCTTCTTTGGACAATTGGATTAGTTGAAAAGTCAAGAATGGTGGGCTGATTTAAAATCCCGGACAGAATGGTGGGCTTGATTTCAATGGATCCATTGGGCCCCAAAATGGTAGAGTTGGACCTTTAAATTTTTATCCATGACTCTTTAGGAAATTCCAGAGCTTGAAAAAGAATATCCACTAATTTGGGCTGGGAAATTGAGCCCAGTAATGAAATCTTCAATGTTGGTCCAGAAATTAGGCAGATCCGGTGGGTCATCTTGTGTGGTCCATATGGCCCTTCAAATGGGCGAATTAGCCAATGCTCCAGTTGAGTGATTTGTAGGAAATTGAATTTAGAACCCTAAAATACAAGAATCAAACAATTCGGATTAGTAGGGTGAGAGTTATATTTAAAATACTAAACAGACATGAATCTGTATTATTCAAAACAATACTCCAAAATAATATTTAATATTAAAGCATGAGTATTTCACATAAGTTATGCACATTTAATTGAAAATCATTAGAGGGAGTATATAAAATGATATTAATAAATGAATAACATCAACTCCCCCACACTTAATATTGTGCATGTCCTCATGTACAACAAACACAAAAGAAAATCAAAACAAAACCATATTCATTCACCAACAAATATTAAAATTTTGTTTTCACCAATCGGGGGAGGTTTAGACTATTTCACTCATCCATATTGAATTCCATCACAAATTTGGTTCACAATAATGCATCAGAAACAATTCATTTTTTCATGTTCAAGGTTTGAATTGGAAAATGTAGGTACTTAAAACTTACTCCTCTCAAGATGATAAAAATGTATTTTAGGAGGTTCACTCATTCACCAACAAAAAGTGAAAATCAAGAGTTTGTAAGAGCTCTCAGCTTCCATTCCCAAATATAATGTGTACAAGAATCAAGAGGTATTTTAAGGGGTTTTTCAGTGGTTATGGGAAGGTAGGTATATAATGTCCAAAGGAAAAGAGGGGTTAAAAACACCAACATGGAAAAATCAATGCACATTTTTTTTGAAATTTGATTTGAAAGGAAATAGAAACACATATTTACAAGGGAATGAATGTGTGATGAATGAAAAGTGAGGGAGATAGAAAATGGAATAGGGTGAGATGATGGAATATGTACAACATGGAAGACTTCCAATAATGACACAATACAAGATGATTCAAGTGTTCTTTTTTTTCTCTTTTTTCTTTTTTTTCAAAATTTGTGCTTGAAACAAGTCTCACAATCATCTCCCAACCCATGCTTGATCTCCTCATGGAACTAATTTTAGTAGTTATAACACGAACAAAGGTTGATGATGAATGATTTTTTACCCACCCAAGACACAACCCATTCCTTTTTTTTATTTTTTTCATTCATTTTTTTTATATAATTTTTTTCATTTTTTTTAACACTTTTCAATGACTTTTGTACAAATGACAATTACACATATACACCCCAAAGCTCACAGAATTACAACCTCTCCCCCACACTTGAATGGATTCTTTCCCTCAAGCATATGATGACACATTGGAAATCAATGAAAGTACGCCCAAAAATGAAGTCCATTCCACACACACTTAAATTTCAATAAATTGTACAATGAAAATCCATGAAGATGTTGGGTGGGACAAGGTATTAGGCTTGTAATGTGGCTATCAAAAGAAAGGTTTTCGTAGGCTCAAAGGGGCTTTCAAAAGTAGGACCAATGTAAGGGTAACGGGAGGCTATTTGGCTATTCTGATTCTCATGTGACTTAGAAAATGCCTCTATCATATTAATGCACACAAAAGATGGAAATTCAGCTCGAAGGTCCACAAAATCAAGACTCACAATCAGTGGTGAAGACACACAATTAAAAATATGGCCATAGATGACCTTGGCATGAAGGCTAATGTTATTTCTCACGGTAGGGGAGAATCATTTTCCACCAAAAATTGTTCATTCAAAATGTTTGTTATTGACACAAAATTGTTTAACAAAGTTTGAGATAAAAATTCAATATATTTGAGTTTAAAACAAGCCTTTTGACTCCCCAAAATGGTTGGACAGAATTTCAATATTGGATGATGAGTAATTATGACACCCCTTTTTTTAATTTTCATTTTTTTAATTAATTTTTTTTAATTTTTTTTAATTTTTAATGACACATCCACACAAAAGAGAAAATATAAAAAAGGTTGTGGAAGAATGTTGTAAAAAAAATGAGAGGGAGAGAGAAAGAAGAAGAAATAGAGAGAAGAAGAGAGGAAAGAGAGATTGAGAGAGAGAGAGTTAAAGGGAAAGAGGTGCCCCCTGGTTTGGATTTGGTGGGTCGTCGTTTCCATCTAGTGGTGGGTCAATGGAAGTCGATGTGGAACCTGAAGTGAATGGCCTCTCATGGTGATGCTTTAACCGGTGTCCATTTACCGTGAATGTTCTTTTTGAAGAAGGGTCTTGGACTTTCACTGCACCAAATGGGTAAACATTAGTAATAATAAAAGGTCCATCCCAACGAGAATTGAGCTTACCTGGGTGAAGTCGAAATCGAGAATTGAAGAGCATTACCTTTTCACCTTCATGAAATACCTTTTAAAGAATGTGCTTGTCATGGAGTGACTTTGCCTTTTCTTTGTAGAGAATGGAGTTCTCATACGAATCGAGTGGAAGCTCCTCCAATTCAGTCAACTGCAACAATATTTCTTCACCAGATTTTTCACAATCAAAATTACAAGTTTTGACAGCCCAAAATGACTTATGTTGGATTTCAATTGGTAAATGACAGGCTTTATCAAAAACTAGCCTAAATGGAGACATCCCAATGGGTGTCTTATAGGCTGTTCGATAGGCCCAAAGTGCTTCACCAAGTCTATCGGGCCAGTCTTTTCTTGTGGGCTTAACAATTCTTTCAAGCACTCTTTTCACTTCTCTGTTAGAAAGTTCAGCCATTCCATTTGTTTGAGGGTGATATGCAGTGGATGTTTTATGTACAACCCCATTCTTTTTCAAAAGTGACTCCATGGTTCTATTACAGAAATGAGTTCCTAAGTCACTTATCAAAGCACGTGGTGTTCCGAATCGATGGAAGATATGGGTTTTGAGGAACTCACTCACAGTTTGAGCATCATCTTTCCTAGTGGGTTTGGCCTCAACCCACCTAGAAACATAGTCAACAGCAAGGAGAATGTAGGATAATCCATTGGAAGGGGGAAAATGTCCCATGAAATCGATGCCCCAAACATCGAAGAGCTCACAGAAGATTAATGGCTTTTGAGGCATTTCGTTTCTTTTGGAAATTGTGCCAAACTTTTGGCAAGTGGGACATGATTGACAGAACTCGTGTGAGTCCTTGAAGAGTGAAGGCCAAAAGAATCCAGAATCTAGGACCTTTTGAGAAGTCCTTTGTGGTCCAAAGTGGCCACCTCCAGGCATTGAGTGGCAGAATTCCAAGATGGAGGATTGTTCAGTTTCATCAACACATCTCCTAATTACCATGTCAGCCCCAGTTTTCCAAAGTTTATTATCTTCCCAAAAATAATGCTTTGAATCACTTTTCATCTTTTCTTTTTGTTCTTTTGAAAAATATTCAGGGAAAACACTAGAAACCAATTAATTGACAATTGGGGCATACCATGGTAACTTTGGAGTGAGAGATGAGAGGTGTTCAGTTGGAAATTCAGGATCAATTATTTCAGAATGAGAAGAATTAGAAATTCTACTCAGGTGGTCAGCCACAGGGTTTTCTTTTCCAGGTTTATCTTTTATCACAAGGTCAAACTCTTGGAGCATTAAAATCCATCTTATTAGCCTTGGTTTGGAATCACTTTTCTTAAGTAAGAACTTTAATGTTGAGTGTTCTGTGAAGATGATGATTTTGGAAACTAAGAGATAGGGCCGGAATTTATCCAAGGCAAAAACCACAGCTAAAAGTTCTTTTTCAGTCATAGTGTAGTGTGATTGAGTTTTATCCAATGTTTTTGAGGCATAATAGATGACATGAGGAATTCTTTCTCTTCTTTGACCAAGAACAGCCCCAATGGCCCTATCAGAAGCATCACACATCAATTCAAATGGTAAGGACCAATCTGGGGGTTGGATTATTGGAGCAAATGTGAGAGAAGATTTGAGTTCAATGAAGTCTCTCTTGCAAGCCTCATCAAAATTGAATGTGACATCATTTTGAAGTAAACAAGTGAGTGGGAGTGAAATCTTGCTGAAGTTCTGAATGAATCGCCGATAGAAACCGGCATGACCAAGGAAGGACCGAATGTATCAAACTGATTTGGGTTCAGGAAGTGATTGGATCACCTCAATTTTGGCTGGATCAACTTGGATACCCTCTTGAGAAATTATGTGCCCTAGAACAATCCCATTTGAAACCATGAAGTGACATTTTTCAAAATTCAGCACAAGGTTGCACTTGACACACTTTTGAAGGACCAAAGAGAGTGAATGTAAGCAAGATTCAAATGACTCGCCATAAATGGTAAAGTCATCCATGAAGACCTCCATGCAATTCTCAATGAATTCAGAAAAGATACTCATCATACACCGCTGGAATGTTGCAAGAGCATTACAAAGGCCAAAAGGCATTCGCCTATAAGCATAGGTTCCAAAGGGGCAAGTGAATGTGGTCTTTTCTTGGTCTTGAGGTGCGATTTGAATTTGGAAGTAGCCGGTGTAACCATCAAGAAAGAAATAGTGTGACTCTCCGGCCAATCTCTCAAGCATTTGGTCAAGTAAAGGAAGTGGGTAGTGATCTTTTTGTGTTTCAGCATTCAATTTGCGATAATCGATGCACACACGCCATTTGTTTTTCACTCGAGTTGTGACCACTTCTCCATGTTCATTTGTGACAACTGTTATTCCGCCCTTCTTAGGAACGACTTGAATTGGACTAACCCATTCACTATCAGAAATTGGGTAGATAATACCAGCTTGAAGAAGCTTGGTAATCTCTTCCCTAACTACCTCAAGTATGAGTGGATTGAGTCTTCTTTGAGGTTGCCTAATTGGTTTGGATGATTCCTCTAGATGGATGTGATGCATGAAAAGGGCAGGGTTGATTCCTGGAATATCCTCTAGGGTCCAACCTAAGGAATTTTTGTTTTCCTCTAACACTTGAACAAGTTGGGACTCCTCAGTTTCAGAAAGTGAAGCAGAGATAATGACAGGGTAGGAGGGATCATGGAAAAGGAATGCATACTTGAGGTGTGAAGGAAGTGGTTTTAGATCAGTTTCAGCCTTGATTTGAGAGCTAGACAAGTTAGGAGCAGGAGAAGGGATTCCTGATGGGTTTGGATCATTTTCCTCAACACTGTCCAAGGTGGAGCAGTAGAGATCAGAGTTGATGTGGGATTCAAGAGAGTTTTCAAGTTCACTTTGATTGATGGAGTCTAAGAAAGAAAGGTCAACATCAACTTCTCCATTTATAACTTGGTTAATCATTGAGCAGATTTCATAGTCTCCACTATCATTAGAACATGATGAGCATGAAGAAATGGAGGTGAGTTGACTCTTAGAAGTGTCATCAGATGCATGAATAGAGAATGCAGAGTGATTCTCTGATGGGTATCGCATGGCTTGAAAAATGTTGAACTTGACCACTTGGTCACCAAATTCCATGGATAAGATGCCCGAATGGACATCGATCTTGGTTCTAGCAGTCATGAGGAATGGTATTCCTAGAATTAGGGGAGATCTAGAAGAGATCGTCTCACCTTCCATGTCAAGGACATAGAAATCAGCTGGGAAGATAAGATCATTGACCCGAACAAGAACATCCTCAATTATCCCCTCAGGACTGGCAGTGCTTCGATTGGCTAATTGAATGACAACACCCGTTGGGTGCAAGGGACCTAGACCAAGGTTGGAGAAAATGGATTTGGGCATGACATTTATTGAGGCTCCAAGGTCTATGAGTGCATCATCAAAGTTGGAACTCCCTATTTGACATGGAACCGTGAAGGTCCCTGGATCTTTGCACTTCATGGGAATGGACTGTTGGGTTGAAACATTTTCAATGTTCCTAAGTTGCCTCTTATGGGTGCACAATTCCTTAAGAAACTTGGCATACTTAGGGATTTGTTTGATGGAATCTAAGAGGGGGGTGTTAACTTTAACACGTCTAAACATGTCAAGCATTTCAGGATCAGGTTCAAAGGACTTCTTAGGCTTGGAGATGGCTTGAGGAAAAGGAATTGGGTTCCTTAGAGGAATGGAAGGAGGTGAAGGAGTGGATTCAAGTTCCTTTTCCATCTTTTTGTTCTTTTCATTTTCTAGATCAATATCTAAAGGGGAGGTAGAGGAATCAGCATGGGGAATAGCAATTTGCTTTCCCGATCTAAGTGCAATTGCACTTACATTACCCTTAGGGTTGGGTAATGGTTAAGCTGGGAGTTGGGATGAATTGGATGGTTGTTGCTGGCTAAGGTGGGATGCAAGTTGACCTATTTGGGTTTCAATGTTCTTGAGGCTAGAACGGGTGAAGGAAGCAAGATCCTCTACAGCACTTTCCCATGGTTGTTTAGAAGAAGAGGCTTGTCCCAAATTGGGTTGGCCTTGATTTTGGTTCTTGGGAAAGCGATTGTATTGGGTGGGGAATTGGGAAGGCTCGTTAGGATAGTGGAATCCAGGAGGAGGATTGTTCCTTTGGGGTTTAGGAACAAAAGGATAAGGTTGATGGATGTTACCACCACTTTGACCATATTGGAACTGGTTTGGATTTTGATGAGGGAACTGAGGAGGATGAGAAATGGGATTACCATACCTCAGAGGTGGGTTAAAGGTAGAAGAGAAGGGCTCAGAGTGGGGTTGGTTGAAGTTTCTAACAAACTGACCTGATTGTTGAGGGTTGAAGTTTCGCTGAGCATATGCCGCATTGAGCTCCATTGGACTAGATGAATCAGATGGATCATCTTGAAGTTGTGGACATGTGTCAGTCGGATGAGTTGGTGAGTTGCAGATTCCACAGTTCTTGACAGGCCCAGTGAAAAGAGATTGTTGAGGAGAGGAGTTTGGGGCTTTGGAAGCCACAGCTAGTTGACGCACAAGACCTGTAAGTTCACTCATCCACTCAGTCATTTTGTTGGGCTCTATGGATTGATTCTCTTGGGCTTGTTTCACTTGAGCATGTTCTCGAGTATGGAATTGTTGCGTGTTTGCAGCCATGTTGCTTATGAGTTCTCGTGCAGCTGCAGGAGTTTTGTCAACAAGAGCACCGCCGCTTGCGGCATCAATGAGAGTTCACTCCATAGCCAATAACCCCTCATAGAATTATTGGATCAGGAGTTGGTCAGGGATTTGATGGTGTGGACAAGTTGCCACAAGCTTTTTGAACCTCTCCCAATACTTATGGAGTGATTCATTAGGGAATTGACGGATGCCGCTTATTTCCTTTCGGATAGAAGCAGTTCGGGAAGCGGGAAAGAACTTCTCAAGGAAAAGTCTCTTCATGTCAACCCATGAGTTTATGGAACCAGGTGGGAGGTAGTAGAGCCAAGACTTGGCAGAATCTGCTAGGGAAAAGGGGAAAGCTCTAAGCTTGATTTGTTCTTCAGAAACCCCTTGAGGTTTCATGGTTGAGCAGACCACTTGGAACTATTTGAGGTGAAGATGAGGATCCTCACCAGCTAGCCCATGGAAATGAGGAAGAAGATGAATCAAACCCGATTTGAGTTCGAAATCAGCATCGATGTTTGGATATTGAATACCAAGAGGTTGGTAATTCATATCGGGGGCAGCGAGTTCTTTAAGGGTCTGTTCCCTAGGATTAGCCATCTCTAAATCAATTGGTCTAGGAATGAGTGGGCCTTGGTTGTTTTGATTGTCCCTAAGGTTCCTCCTAATTCGGCGAATAGTTCGCTCAATCTTAGGATCAAACAAATCTGAGGGATTGTTTGGGAGAATACGGGGCATCAAGAGCAGAGTAAGACTTGAAGATGATGGAGGGTTTTTCTCTGTGTAATATTTTTTTTTTATATTTTTTTTGTGGGTTATTTGATTTTTTTGGTCTTTTTTTTCAAAAATCAGAAACTATCTACTACAATTATGCACCATCCTCGGCAACGGCGCCATTTGAAAGCGTGGGCGATTGTCGCCTATCGACCGTTCAAGGTTCCGGTGCTCTGCTAATGTGTATAGCAGCACTCGGGTCGAATCCTCGGCGATGGTACAATTTTTTATAGTTGATTGTTTTTTATTTGTGTTTTGATTTGGGGGTTTGTTTGCAGAGCTTTAATTGAAATGATTGATTGATTAATATTGATTTAACAATTTGATAAATATTGGGGTGAGTTCATCATTAGGTAGTTAAGCTTGTGATATCCTTGAGCTTTTCTTTATATTGCATTAAATTAACACCCTTGTCACAAGTTGACATTGATTGGAATTCCCAGGTGTTAAGGCTTTAATCCAAGCCTTGACTTAACTCAGGGTTCTAATCTTAATCATATCTTGTTTATGGTAGCATATTTATGGTTCCAATAATCCATGGAAACCACATGTTAAACAAAACAAGTCATTAATTCATGACATGCTAAGTCCAACATACGCAATGTTAATTCAAAGAATACACATCGAGCAAAAGCTCTCTATCGCTTAACATACCTAAATTATAACTCACCCCAATGAGAGATTTACTCAGCCATTAGGATGGTTATTAATCTGGTAGGGATGTTTATAGTATTAGGGTATGTGAATAAGAGTAAGAAGAATTGGACAAGAAAAGAGTGGTGTGCCGAACACACACACGAACTACAAAGAACGTGAATGAAACACGTGTTTTGATTGAATAAGAAATCACTTAAAGGAAATGGTTTTAAGATTTATTTTTAACAATTAAGAAACTATTAATATTAAAATACATAAGGTGTATGATAATTAGAAGTGATGAAGGAGAAACTTTCATTAAAACTCAAAAGAAATTACAAGTACACTAAAACAATTACAAAAGAAAG
Organism: Viscum album; assembly: GCA_963277665.1. Taxonomy (NCBI): domain Eukaryota; kingdom Viridiplantae; phylum Streptophyta; class Magnoliopsida; order Santalales; family Viscaceae; genus Viscum; species Viscum album. The sequence continues at coordinate 715,869,697 of OY728140.1, read as the reverse complement.
AGCATGAAATACATGGAAAGAAATGAAGGAGGAAAGGTTTATCAAGTAAAAACTTGAGTATGGAAGATCCTCCCAATCCCTTGGCAATGACTTGGTCGTGCCAATATATCCTTCTAAGTGCCAAAGTTCCAACCCCTTGCAAGGAGAAGAGGGGAGTGTATTTATAGCCAAAGGTAGTGGACTGTTTTCATTCCCAAACTGCCCCTCAAGTTGGCCCGAAAATATGACCTTTCAGACAGCTGAATATCGAGAGATATCCTTCTTCAATATTGTAGATATGGATGTGGACTAGTAACCCTCAAAATTTTGCTGTCATGGGACTTTTGTGGCCAAAGTTATGTCCGGATTACTAAAAACTTTTCTACTGTCCAATTTTATCCAGAAAGTTTCCATGGCCTAAATGTGAATGCATTTATGGCTATGGAGATGCCTTCAAATCCGAACCATTTATTCTGAAAAATTGATCCTCCATATCTTATCTTTCACACCACAAAATATGAGCTTCTTTGGACAATTGGATTAGTTGAAAAGTCAAGAATGGTGGGCTGATTTAAAATCCCGGACAGAATGGTGGACTTGATTTCAATGGATCCATTGGGCCCCAAAATGGTAGAGTTGGGCCTTTAAATTTTTATCCATGACTCTTTAGGAAATTCCCGAGCTTGAAAAAGAATATCCACTCATTTGGGCTGGGAAATTGAGCCCAGTAATGAAATATTTAAGGCTGGTTTAGAAATTAGGCAGATCCGGTGGGTCATCTTGTGTGGTCCATATGGCCCTTCAAATGGCTGAATTAGCCAATACTCCAGTTGAGTGATTTGTAGGAAATTGAATTTAGAACCCTACAATACAAGAATCACACATTTTGGCTTAGTAGGGTGAGAGTTATATTTAAAATACTAAACAGACATGAATCTGTATTATTCGAAACAATACTCCAAAATAATATTTAATATTAAAGCATGAGTATTTCACATAAGTTATGCACATTTAATTGAAAATCAGTAGAGGGAGTATATAAAATGATATTAATAAATGAATAACATCAAAGGGTCATGTACGTATTTTCTTGGCTGAGATACGTGGATGACAACGTGCACCCGGTGCAACTGAGGTGGAAAGGTCAAGAGGTAAACCACCTCGCCAACCCTACTGAGGACCTAGAAAGGTCTGTTGAACCTCGGAGATATCTCACCGCCTCGACTGCATCTCCGTAAACCTCGTCGAGGTGAGACCCCGTATAATAACGTGGTTTCCATCCTCGAACTCTAGAGGCCTCCATTTCCTGATTAGAACTGAAACTCAAAAACTCCTACAGCCAGAGGGTAAGGTTGGCCGACTCAAGAGTGATCGACCGCACCCTCCTGTGCATGAGTTTTTCCTGTGCTGCCTGAGGTTTCCTTTTTCGCCGACCAAGGAAAACTCATCCTGACGTCTGCCTAATATCGTCAATTTGTGTATGAACTGTGATTGCCCAGTCCATACTCAAACTAACGTCGTAAGGCCTCGACGCTGCCACCAAGAGGTTCCAACCGAAACTCTCGCCTCAAGGGTCAAATCACATCGTCGGCGTAAGTGTGATTATCGAGTCTCCTCCCAGAGGTATCTCCAGACGTGAGGGTCAAGTCAACGACTTAACTAGAAACTCTAGGTTTGGGACAAGATTCATGGAAGGAAGGGATGATTCGTGTCAATGTATTTTTGTTACGGCTGCTTGTGGAAGACACAGTTCGAACTTCGAATCATCCTTAGAGCCCTTTCAGTTGCACTCCCTGACCGCATGCAGCTACTCTTTCCCCTGCCCTCCAGCTCCCTGAGCCTAGCGGGGATTACAAAGGCGGGTGGTTGCAACATGCCAAAATGTTCACCACCCCACACTGCTCTCCTAGCTCTATTTCCACGTCTGCTGCCCTGCAGATTCATCTATCCTTTTCACTTCCTCTACTTGAAACATTTTACACGCCCAAGTCTCCGAGACTGGTGCCAGTTTCCTACTTCCCCACTGCTAACCTTCACTGACTGCATCCATTCAGTAAAATAATTCTCAACCACAAAGGTTCTTTCTAGCACCCTAGCATAAGTAGGAATGCATAGAGAAAAGGTGCAGGCTCGGATGTCCTTAAATATACCCCTCTTAGAAGTCTGAGCCCTGAAGCACCAATCGCATCGTATTCATCGAGTACCAAGAATAGTTTGGTACGCCCCGATGAATTCTCAGCTACTGACATGTCATCCTGTCGAAGCTGTATAAGCTCTAGGAAACTCTTAGCCACTACCTCAAGCCAGTCCTCAGCCGCCTGTGAGTCGGGCTCACCTCGGAACCTGAGGGGTATCTGATGCTGAAACATGTGTAAGGCACTAAGCCTACATGCGTCCTCTACCGGTACTGCCAGTTGTAACTGCTGACCAATAGGTAGTGATATAGCTGGCACACTACCCGAAGGTACTATCTCAGGCATCAGTCCATGTACCGAAGCCTCATCATTATGCAGACCAACCTCATGGTCACTCACTGGGAAACACCAGTAGTTAATATCACCATCTGCTCTACTAGCTCTAAACTAGGCGTAGAACTCTAGCAATCGCCTCCATCCAGTCCACTGCTGCCTAGGAACTGTCTCGCCTCAAAATCTCAGAGGCCTATGCTACCTAACGGGTGATGATACTGCTGGTACACCACCTGAAAGTTTCAACATAGTAAGAGGTCCCCGCACCGGAACCTCATCTCTCGGTGGGCCATCATCTCGTACAACACTCGGAACCTTAGCTGGTTGCCATCGTGGGGCCATCCTAAAAAGAGACAGGTGCGCCACGGTCAATGATTTATACCTGGTGAGCTGACACAAAGTAATCACAAAGAAAACTTTTGAAACACACAATCAATCAATGTTTTCGTGCATTGAGTCGGAAATCAGAAGTCAGGGTCCTAGTGTATGGATACGTCGGCCGCCGCACCAAAACTGGACTCCCTGGACTGATAACCACACTCAATACCCTTAACATTATTGCTTCACATAGAAGAAAGATTAGAGTCCTGAGTTCTGCGGTATAACCGAACTCCTCTGATACCAATTTGTCACGACTTGTCCTCGGGCCCTGTACTGTGACTACCCCAAGCCCACCTTCCATAGGCCAGGGGCTGGCGACTAGCACCAAAGGCGTAAATCCCGACAAAAAGGGGAAGACATTGCCTTTATAAAGTAAACAAACACCACAGAGTATTCCAACAGAAGTAAACACTAAGTAAACTGAGTACAACAGTAGGTGCGGAAAAGTAAGTGGGCCAGAATACAAACCCAAACTGAAAGTAAAGTACAACTGGAAAGGAAGTACAACAACTGAAAAGTAAAGCAGCAACGCCGAGCCGTCCACTGGAAATCCCACCTGAAGGGTGGGTACAAATAGCCTCCTCAGCTCCTCGGGTCCTGCCGTCTGCCCCGTGTACGTCCCGCCCAGTGGTCCACCTCCAGGTACCGACTCGTCGTAAATCCACCTCCGGGCACCGACTCGTCGTGTGTTCCTCCTCTGGGAACCGTCCAGCTCTACAAGCCTCAACCTCGATCAGTGATGTCCGTCGTCTGCAACCAACACAATGTAGTGCGGGCGAAGCCCGTGCAGGGGTGAGTATACGATACTCAGTAGGGACCCCAAGACCCCCGAAGGTCTCCCAGAATCCACAAAGGATAATCCACAAAGGAAAGATACAATCACGAAGTAACATCCAACACTACTTAGGTATATGCCCATACATATACCTAAGTCATCAATTCCAGTTCGGATCCAACATCCGAGCCAGAGTTCGATCACGTCCACACAGGATAGTACAACCCAAACCACATTTGAAAGCAAGTCAATCATATCGAAGATAATGATTGAAAGTCAAGACTCAACTCACACAGGTATACTTCTTCGTAAGGTGATAGAGATTATCAGATGTAGCCACTGATTCATCTAAGATGGGACCCACGTAGGATACTAGACTAGCTAAGCTGTCGGACCCATGTAGGATACTACAACAGAGGTCAATACTGTCGAACCCACATAGGATACAAGTACTATAGTCGTCACCGCCAATCCCATGGAGGATTCCAGTACGGTTGTTGTCGTCGTCGAACCCACGGAGGATTCCAGTACGATAGTATTCACCGTCAAACCCACGGAGGATTCCAGTACGGTAGTCTTCACCGTCGAACCCACAGAGGATTCCAGTATGAAAGTCTTCATCATCGAACCCACGGAGGATTCCAGTATGGTAGTCTTCATCGTCGAACCCACAGCTGTTGGGGAACTCCTCCTCTATCGAGTACAGTGGGTCTGCCGCTACAACCAAGCGCTTCCCACTAACCTTGGACTGTTGTGGTACTCCACCTGTCGAGTATTGTGGGTCTGCTGTTACAACCAAGCGCTTCCCACCATGGGTCTGCCGCTACAACCAAGCGCTCCCCCTCATAGCCTACAAAGGTACTCCTTTTGTTGAGTACCGCGGGTCTGCCGCTACAACCAAGCCCTCATCCACCATGGGTCTGCCGCTACAACCAATGGCTCCCCACTGGGCTATCAAAATACTCTGAGTCGATCGATCAGCAGTCGTCAAGTCTCAGCCAGCTCTGGGGTTTCCACACACAGCACGCTCGTTCCGGGAGGGTCCGCTCCACGAGCCAAGAGGTCGATACATCAACTGTCACGTAGACCAGAGTTGATCTATCGCAAAGTTCTGCCTCGTCGATAGGAACTCAACGTGACAGACGGCGCGTCAATCGGACGCCCGGTCTGAGAGTTAATGGCTTTTTCGTTCCAGGGGCCCGGTTGGTTTTTAAGTCAAAACCAACCCGACCATACTTCAACTGTGTCCAAACCTCTTGCGGAGTAATCCAAAAGTTCCATCTCACTAAGAGGAATCCAACAAAGTCGGCGGCACGTCAATCGGACGTCCGAAGCTCAAGTTATAAGCGTTTCCGCTCCGAGGGCCCGGTTGGTTTCGTGTTCGAACCAACCCGGTCATACCCAAAGTTCTCTGAAACCTTGAGTGTAATATACCAAAACGACCGTCTCGATACAAGTATCCCAACGCAACTGACGGTGCGTCGATCGGAGGTCCGAATCCCAAGATATAGGCAAATGACTGAAAATAGTCCAAAATGGGGGGTCTGGGCCCGGCCCGACCCGACCCAACCCCCCCTGGTTCGGGCCGAAGCGGGTCGACCCACCCCGATTCTGGGTCTGGCCCAATAGGGCACGGCCTGCGCAGCCAATCAGCTCGGCCATTATGGCCGAGCGGGAAACAGAAAGGGGGGGGGGGGCTGCCCCCCTGTTTGGAAACTGCAGCCCCCGCGTGGGGGCCGCTCCCTTGCCAGCCGAGGGTTACGACCCCCGGCTCCTCCGTTCGGCCGGCCCAGCTGGCCGGCCGGTGCTGCCACCGCGGGACCCCACGGTCCCACTCCTCCGAGGCGTCGGCGGCCGGTGGTTCCGGCCGCCGCTCCCTGCTCCGCCGCGGCCTTGGTCCGGTCGGCGCCACGCGACGGCTCCGCGCCCCTCCACCGCGGCCCCGCTCCGGCCGCGGTGTCTTCGTGGTTCTACGGCACGGAGCGACGGCTCCGCGCCCCTTCGCTGCGGCCCGACTCCGACCGCGGGTTCATTTGGCCTCAACGGCACGGCGTGACGGCGCCGTGCTTCTTTGTCGTGATTCTCCATGTTCCTGTGCAGTGTCGTTGCACCGCGCTGCCTTTGTTCGTGCCGCAATAAGAACAACAACAAAGAGGGAGGAGGGTCGGTCGTGTTCGTGCGGTCCGACCTCCTCCTGTTATAATGATAACAGGCAGCCCAAGAAGAATAAATACCCTTGTCAAGCAAGCGCAAAAATTAATCCATAATATTTGAACTCAAACCCCTACCTCAAGGAGTTGTCGAACGATGGTCGTCGCGGAACAAGGGTGTCGCGGAAGACGGCATTGCGGAAGACGGCATTGCGGATCGATGCTCCATAAGCGTTGTCGGCGTTCGCCCGAAGAAGGATGTGGCGTGTCATCGTTCTTCGAAGAAGGCGTCTCTCACCGGCTGTAGAGAGGGAAGAAGATGGTTCGGCAAACTCCCTTTGCAGTGAGGGAGTTCTTCGTCGTAGACTCTGCATTCTTCGCATTCTTCGACGAGGATGAAGATATTCCTCAAGAGCGCAAGAGTCCTCTCCTTCTTTCCGCACAACGAATCAACCCCCCCCCCCAATAAAATAAGTCAAGTCTTATTTTATTATCACACACGCATGCCATTACTGTGAAATTCAAAAAGAAACTCATCCAATTAATTCACTTAATTGTAGAGCGTTTAATAATCCAAAATAAAAGTGAGGGTTGACTTGCCATTTAATTAGGGTGTGGGTGAGTTAAAAAATAAATGCACGAGAGGGAGGTTAAAGGGATTTGAAGGGGTGGGGATTGTCTGAGCCCCACTTCACTAATATCCTACATAGAAAAGTTAGGATGTAGTGGGTCCCATCCCAACCCCCATGTGTAGGTTTAAACTACTTAGAAAAGAAATAAAAATTGTAGCACAATATTTTATTTCATTCTTTAGTTAACCCGTTTATTTAATAACCTCACCCGAGAAAACGCAACTCCAGTAATGGTGTTCCTAAGCAATTACCGGCGTTGTGGTTTCATCGGTGCCATCGGATTTCGATTCCGAGCACCGGTTCAAAAGTTAGGAAAACCCTCTCGTTCTTCCACTGAACGTACCCGAGCTAAACTTCGGAAATTGATTCTGGGCACACCGGGCCCCGGAATCAGGTGCCGTCAGAATCTGCGTTCTCGTAAAATCCCAAAGAAAATTAAGAAAAAATTTCCCTTGAAAATTACGGGTCTTTACAGAAAATGCATTCATATTGTTTTGATACTTAATTAAAAATATCCATAAGTCATTTGGAATGTTTTGGAATTATCCTCAACTCAATTTGATACATGATGTGTCTGGTATGGCTCAAAGTGTTCATTATCAGTTTAAAATTGACATTTTAGTTCAAAAAGTGTTACTTGCTGAAAACTGATCAAACACGCTCAGATTTACTTGATAATTTAGGGAAAAATTCATAATCCATTTATGACATGTAGTAATTAGTTTCATGTCAAACTGATACATGATGCGATCGGAATGATTCAAATTGCATGTTTCCAGTTTAAAATGGAATTTTAGTAAAAAAAGACAAGTGAAATACTCAAAACTAATAAAATGCATTTAGATCATTTTGATACTTTAGAAAAATGATACATAAGTCATTTTATATTTTTAGGAATCATCCACACCTAAATTTGATGCACGGTGTGACCAGTATGACTCCAAGTGTGTTTTTTATTTAAAATTGACATCAATTTTTAGTAAAATGGACAACTAACCTACTCAAAATCAAGAAAACGCATTTGTATTGTTTTGATAGTTTAAAAAACGATATATAAGTTATTTTTGACATTTAGGAATTGTACGCACCTCAATATGATACATGATGTTCTCAATATGACTCAAAGTGTCTGTTATCAGTTTAAAATCAACATTTTAGTTTAAAAAGTGTCACTCACTGAAAACCAATCAAACGCACTCGGATTTTCTTGATAATTTAGGAAAACAATTCATAAGTAATTTTTGATGTGTAGAAATTAGTTTCATTTAAAACTAATACATTATGTGATATAAATGAGTCAAATTTTTTGTTTCCATTTTAAAATGGCATTTTAGTAAAAAAGACAAGTGGCGTACTCCAAACTGAGAAAACACATTCAGATTTCTTTTATATTTTAGGAAAACAATCCATAAGTCATTTGAGATGTGTAGTATCATCCACAAATCAATTTGACACACGGTGTGACCGGTATGACTCCAAGTAAGTCTTTTTATTTAAACCTGACATCAATTTTAGTAGAATGGACGACTAACCTTCTCAAAATCAAGAAAAAGCAGTCGAATTTTTTTGATACTTTACAATAATGATCCATAAGTCATTTGTGATGTCTAGGAATCATATGAACCTTAATCAGATACACAATGTACTCGGTATGACTCAAAGTGTCTGTTATCAGTTTAAAATCGACATTTTAGTTCAAAAAGTTCCACTCACTAAAAACCAATCAAACATGCTCAGGATTTATCTTATACTTATTTAATTAACTTTCACAGAGATAATTCTTGAATATAAACAAGAAATGGTGTGGCGTGGAAGAATCAACCATAACTCAATCTGATACGCAGTGTTCCTGGTATGAATTAAAGTTTAGTTTAAAATTAACATTTTCTATTAATTAATTTATTTATATTATTACTAACATAATAATTTTTTCTTATAAAGGCATGTTCTTTTGCTCAAGAAGGGGTGGTTTTTTTGAAAATAGCATGATTCAGGGATAGGGTCAAAAGACAAAAGAACGTTGATGTTTTTGAATGTATGTAATAATTTGTACTTATGTAATTGTATAAATCGGTGTTTGAAATGTCTATAATATAGTGTTTTTTCTTGTATTTGTGTTATAAATTTCATTTCATTTAAATTATATATTGATACTTTATTTTTTTGGTATCTGGTGGTGTTTTTGGTGTTGCGGTGTGCTGTTACAGCACATTATATTAGTACTGTAGTGTGTTGTTACAGCACACTACAGTATGCCCCTTATCACTGATTTTTCAAGTGTTGATAAATGAGTCCTTTATCAGCGCTTTTGAAAGTGCTGATAAATGGTTCCTTTATCAGTGCTTTTGAAAGCACTGATAAACAGGTGCTTTATTAGTGATTTTAAAAACGATGATAAAGGTACCCTTTATTAACACTAAATAAAATCAATGATAAAGTGTTCCTTTATCAACACTAAAAAATATCTGATAAAAGACAATGGCTTTTAATCTTGTTCTGGTTATCAGTGATTCTCTAGCGCTGATAAAGGTCATTTTTAGTGTTGTTAAAGACCTGTTTTGTAGTAGTGCCTTAAGTCTTGAATTTTATCATACTCGTTCAAACCTCCTGTATAATAAATATAATTTTATTATACATCTATTACAGAAACATATTTATATATATCATACAATATATGATTCTCTTAGGACCCTTTTATTACCTATTTATTAAAAATTTCATGTTAAGGTTATGTTTTAGGTAATAACCTCTTTGTTTTTTGTATATGTTTTGATTTGTTATTTTATTGGTCATCTTACTTAAATCATGGTTTCATCATCTCTAGAATGTAAACCATGATATAAATATCATATATATTCAGTATATATGTATTTAGAGCAATCCATAAAATTTAGTGATAGTATATGAAATACAATGTTCATGAAGATGGCAGGTTGTACGTACGCATGAATGTTGTTTCTATTTTCTTTTCAGATTGTAAGAAAAAAGAGTAATTGATATATATATATATATATATATATATATATATTATCATTATAGAATCATTTTTATGTAATATATATCACATATTTTTATTAAACTCGTCCTTAATACCTTCCATGTAAATCATGAACAAATCACATTGCTTCGTGAGGTGGTAATTTGTTGTACACATGAATGATGTTATCGTATTCCCATGAAAGGGAAAATATAAAGGTATGTGTGATATAATAATTGTAGATTCATAATAACATCATATATATCATATATATCATATATAAAAAATAGATCCTTGATTATTTCCAACCTCTAGAGGTGGTAATGGAGAAACGAATGGCATTGGTTCGCGAGGCAGTAGTCTGTTGTACGTACGCACCCACAAACACCTCAATGAAACAGTGTAGAGATATGAAAAACTGGAAACTAAAATTCATGAATACATCTATCCCAAACCAGAGTACATTAGAAGTATTGAAAGCGTAAAAAGGTAAAAACACACACCCACTAAAAGAAAACTATAAAAGCATCCAATCTTCTCAGAAGGAGGGGATCATTGTAGAATGAAACTACCAGAAAGCTCCTTGGCCCAACTCTAGTAAACACCTTGGTCGATCTATCTCACTAAGATTCACCTGCCTCGGGTCCTCTAGGGACTCTGTAAAAAGGACTCTGGTCTGCAAAAAACACCACATGTGCGAGAAAAGCCTATGCAAGGGTGAGTATAAAAATACTCAGTAGGCACCCCAAAAAAACCCTAAAAGAAAAGGGAGAAACTAAAAGGAAATGATATGCTCAACCTAGCCAGAGGAAACCCCATCGAGAGAGAAACTCCATCTCAAACCATCCTCGACAGTACATGACTAGTCATCTAAATTAAATAATCCAAAAAAGAGAGTAAGGAAAACTTTGTCACACAACTCAACCCAGCAAGAAGTAATCTCTTCCAAACATAGGTGGTTAAATACGGTGAGTAGATAAACTACACATCAAGTTTCTTCCACCCTTAGTAGGAGAGTAATCTCATCTAACCACTAGAATATAAACATGGAAAGCACGTGGCATACTTCACACGTCTTCACCTCCCAAAACTAAGGTGTGGGCACAGTAGAAGTACATATACTCAGTCCACAAGAGGTGTCAACCCAGAATGTGACAACACCACAAAGGGCTCCCAGAATCACCCAGATATACTCATCTTGGACTCTAAGTCTCATAAGGTTCTAACCTCATAGCCAGTAAAAGTATTCTTCTCAAGGATATAAAGGTAAAACAAAACCAAGAGAACACACTCCATGAGCTCAGCCATCCCAGGTGGCACCCGTCCAAGAGACACACTCCATTGGGAAAAACTCTACCATTCCTAATGGTACATCAGAGAGAATGTGATCCATCGGGAACAAACTACTAGGTCTAACTCTAGTGCCCAGCACCTCAGGTCCTTCCATCATTAACTTGTGCCTTATACAAGGCTATAAGAACCCAGGTGGAGAGGCCCTCCCCACACCACTGCACACAGCTGAGGGAGCATTGCACCAAACTATGCACTGCATGCATCCTCTCTAACGAGAGAAAACAGAGGGATCTGCACCTCACCATTGTCCTGTAGTCAAGGGAGTACTGCTCCTAACTAACCCACAAAACCTATGTCGCTCCTGTATGGAGTGTCTCACACTTTTTTCTGTCGAGGGAGCACTAAATCCTAACCAGGTATCACACACAATTAGTGGAGGGGCCCACTCCTCATAAATATACTCAACAGATGAGGGATCACTACTCCGTAAGTGAGGACCCACGCCCTGGTACGATAGGGGGGTACCACTCAAAAGACAGAGGACCCACACCCATGATATGGGAAGTACCACTCTATGGCTGGAGAAATCACATCTTGGAACGATAAGGGAGTACCACTCTACCAGCTTGATTACTATGAGGGAATCGCACCCTAACACGATAGAGGAGTACTGACCCCAAGCTGGAGGACCCGCTCCCTAGTATGACAGGGGAGTACCAACTCTGCCGGAACAACATGTATAGAGGACCTGCACCCTAGAATGGTGGGGGAGTTCCAAATCCAAGGATAGAGGACCCGCACCCTAACACAATAGAGGAGTACCCACTCAATCTATATGTCACATATGGAGGAATCGCACCCTGGTACAATAGGGGAGTACCAACTCCACGGATAGAGTACCTGCATCCCGGTCCAACAAGGGAGTAACTACTATATCTGACCAAGGAAAGGGAACATTGTCCAACTATACGAACAATATGGGGAACCCACTCCCTAATCCATCAGGGGGACCAACTATAGAATAACTACCCAAAGGTATAGAACTCATGCCCATAATGTGGGGAGTCATGTCCCCGTCAAAGAAGATAGGTAAGGGAAACTCACACCCTGATGCCACAGGGGAGTACCAGTCCCAGCATCTCTCTTTGCGAACCACACTGATCTACAACATCGGTCAAGCGCCGCTGAATAGAGCGTCACGCCCATCATACCTCACGTTGAAACACTGCTACGAGTAGGGGACCCACGCCCTGATCAAGTAAGGGAACACCAATCTACCAGTCTAAAGAGTCTAGAGGGTCGACATCCTAGAGAATAAGGGAAGGGTTCTGACCCTGACGTCAACCCAGTGATCCACCCTGATTACTATCCAAGGTTAAGCACCACTACACAAGAGTCTTGCTCAAAACACGCCACCTCATATCTCATAATCCAAAACGGAGGCCACCATAGTGTTCTAAACAGAAAACTACTTAGGATAGGCTACTCACAAGCCTAAATCTGAGTCCCGTAGAAGGAGATGCGGAAGGTGAAAGGAATCAAGAAGATCCCAAGGAGCACACAGTGTGCACTAGGGTCCACACGACGTGTGAGCCCACCCGAGCACCTGGTCGTGTATCCTATATGCATGGTTTTCAAACCCATGTAGGGGTACATGGTGTGTCCAACTTGTACAATATGTGTCCTACTTCACCCATCCCTCGGTCGTGTATCCTCTTCCACACAACCGGTCAGTCGTGTCCCTCACATGCCGTGTATCCCATACTACACGGTGTGTTTGGGCTAAACGGCCACTTCGCCATGTGGTCTGCATGTGCCTATTTTTGGAACTTTATGTTTGTATACTTTATTCGTGTACTTTTATACAGCCATATACTATTACATAGCTATCCCAAGCCACATCCCATAGCCACATAGTTTGGGTCACTACATGGCGTATAACCCTGTTACATGGCTTGTAGTCCCCAAAAGTATTCTACCCTAAATAGAAAAGGATACATGGCATGTATCTCTGGACTAAACACCATGTAGACGGTAATTCTAGTCAAGAATTACCCTAAAAAACACTTGATTTCCCCTGGTTTACCCCGAAACCTATAGATCAACATAGGAGGGATCTATAGCAATTGTATTTCGGATCTAAAACCTTAAAATAATGAAAAATGAAGGGGATCAGGACCAAAACTCAAAACCGCCTACCTCAAGGGAAAAACGCCGAAGATTTAGGTGTAGAATAGTGCTCGTATTGTGCTGCTCCTTGATCTGATGATGATCGGCATCAGAAGCTGATATCGGCACCACCTCATTGTGTTATTTGACGTTGGTTCGTTGCCGCCAAAGGGGAGAGGAGAGGAGAGGTTTCTCCTCTTTGGTTTGGGTGCACAACGTGAGGGGGAGGAATTAGGTTAGATTGATTTTAATTAATTAAAATCATTTAACTCCCTCTTTAATGCCCCATCGCCAACTCTCCCTCGATTGAAAACCCGGTGCTAACAAAGTTTATGTCGCGCCTAGAGTAAACACGGTATTCTGAAATCAATTGTTGCCTCAGATTTTTGATTTGAAACTCCGCTCGAGATTTATTCCATCCTATATGATGCATGTACCATTATTTCCCCTGTGACTAGTGTCCTAATGTACCAAGTCAAAAAGTAGGTTATCAGAGTCCTGGTGAATGGATACGTCGGTAGTTGCACCAACACTGGAACATCTAGCCTGAGATCCAAACTCAAAACACCATAACATTGTCGCTATGCAACCCAACCAATCCAGGGCTCGATCCATAACTACCCCAAGCCTGCCTCCATAGGCCAAGGGGTGGAAACAAGCATCGAAGGCATAATTGAACTCGGGGAGGCCTTTTCCTAAAGTATCTATACGCACGCACCCAAAAACACCTCGATACAACAGTACAAATATATAAAAAGCTGGAAACTAAAATACATGCATACATCTATCACAAACCAGAGTACAATAAAAATACTAAAAGTATAAAAAGAGTAAAACACATTCTCACTAAAAGAAAGTTGTAAAAGCATCCAACCTGCTCAGAATGAGGGGATCAATGTCAAATGAAACTTCTAGAAAGCTCCTCGACCTAGCTCCAGTAAACACCTTGGTCGGTCTAGATCGCTAAGTTATGCCTGCCTCAGGTCCTTCAGGGGACTCCGTTGAAATGTATGTGGTCTTCATGAGATAAAAAATGTGCGGGAAAATCTCATAAAAGGTTGAATATAAAAATACTCAGTAGGCGCCCCAAAAACCCCAAAAGAAAAGTGAACAACTGAAAGGCAATAGTCCACTCGACCTAGCCAGAGGGAACCCCATTGAGAGAGAAACTCCATCTCGAACCATCATCGACTATACATGACTAGTCAGCTAAGTCAAAAGAATCCCAAACAAGAGAGTAAAGAAAACTCTATCCCAAAGCTCAACCCAGCAAGAAGTAACCTCATCCAAACACATGGGGCTCAACACGGTGAGTAGATGAACTACATGTCGAGCCTTTTCCACCCCTAGAAGGATGGTAATCTCATCCAACCATGAAAATCTAAACATAGAAATCACATGGCATACCTCACGCGTCTTCACCTCCCATGGAAGGAGAGTAACCAAAACTAAAGTGTGGGCACAAAATAATTACATATACTCAGTCCACAAGGGGTGTCAACACAGAATTTGACAACACCATAAGGGATCCTAGAATCACCCAAATATACTCATCTTGGACTCTAAGTTTCATGAGGTTCTGACCTCATAGCCAGCAATAGGATTCCACTTGAATCTCTACAGGTAACAAAAAAATCAGGAGAACACGCTCCATGAGCTCATCCATCCCAAATGAAATATGCCCGAGAGACACACTCCATCAGGAACAACTCTATCATTCCTAATGGTACGTCCGAGAGAGTGCACTTTATCGGGAACAACCTACTAGGTCCAGCTCTAGTTCCCAATGCCTGAGGTCCTTGCATCGCTAACCTGCACCCTGTGCAAGGATGTAAGAACCTAGGTAGAGAGGCCCACCCCTCACCACTGCACACAGTTGAGGGAGCACTGCTCTAGACTATATACTCTGTTCATCCTCTCTAACGAGAGAAAATGAAGGGACTCGCACCTCTCCACTACTCTGTAGTCGAGGGAGTGTTGCTCCTAACTAACCTGTGAAACCTTTGTATCTCCTGCATGGAGTGGCCCACACCTCTATCCATCGAGGGAGCACTAAATCCTAACCAGATATTGCACATAACTAGTGGAGGGGCCTTCCCCTTGTAATTATACTCAACATGCAAGGGATTACTAACTCAAATGGAGGACCCACTCCCCACTGCTACTCAGAGATGGGGGAACTACTCTGTAAGTGAGGAACCACACCCTGGTACGATGGAGGAGTATCACTCAAAAGATAAAGGACTCACTCCCATGATATGAGGAGTACCACTTTATGGCTAGAGGACCCACACCCTAGAACAATAGGGAAGTACCACTCTTCTAGATTGATTACAATGGGAGCCCGCACCCTAACACGGTAGGGAAGTATCGACCCCAGGCTGGAGGACCCGCTCCCTGGTACAACAGGGGAGTACCAACTCTACTGGAACAATAGTATGGAGGACCCGTACCATAGAACGATAAGAGAGTTTCGACTCTAAGGATAGAGGACTCGCACCCTAACATGATAGAAGAGTACCCACTCTATCTATACGTCACATATGGAGGACTTACGTCCTAATACGATAGGGGAGTACCGACTCCATGAATAGAGGAACCACACCCTTGTCCAATAGGGGAGTAACTACTCTATATGGCCAACAAGTATGGAGGTCCCACACCCTGGCATGATAGGGGAGCACTGTCTAACTATATGAACGATACAGGGAACCCATTCCCTAATCCATTAGGGGGTATCAAACCCAAAAGAACTACCCAAATGTATAGAACCTACGCCTACAACATGGGGAGTCTTATCCCTACCAAAGAAGAGATGTAAGGGAAACCCACACCCTAATGTCACAGGGGAGTACCAGTCTCAACGTCTCTATTTATGAACCAAATTGATCTATAGCATCGTTCAAACTCTATTGAAATGAGAGTCACGCTCATCATACCTCATGTTGCAATAACTTTACGGGTAAGGGACTTGCACCCTAATCAAACAGGTGAGCACCACTCTACCGATCTAAAGAGTCCAGGGGACCCGCATCCTAAAGAATAAGGTAAGGGTTCTGACCTCTATATCAACCGAGTGATCCACCCTGATTACTATCCAAGGTTAAGCACCAATACACAAGTGTCTTTCTCAAAAAAAAATGCCACCTCGTATCTCTTAGGCTGCAACAAATGCCACCATTGTGTTCTACATGGAAAAATGTTTAGGATAGGCTACTCACAAGCCTAAATATGAGTCCCATAGAAGGAGATATGGAATGTGAAAGGACTCAAGAAGATCCCAAGGAGTACATGGCATGCATTGGGGTCCACACGGTGTGTGAGCTCGCCCAAGAACCTGACCGCCTTTCATATCTACATGGGTTTTCAACCCATGTAGGGGGTACACGGTGTGTACAACCCATACACGGTGTGTCCCGCTTCACCCGACCACTGGTCGTGTATCCTCTTCCACACGGCTGGTTGGTCGTGTCCCTCACACGCCATGTATTCCATACTACACGGCATGTTTGGGCTAAATGGACACTTGGTCGTGTGGTCTTCCTGTGCTTGTGTCCCGCACCTCATGTATGTGTACTTTGGTTGTGTACTTTTACACAGTCATGTACTATTACACGGCTATCCCAAGCCATGTCCCATGGACACACTGTTTGGGTCACTACACGGCGTGTAACCCTAGTACATGGCATGTTGTCCCCAAAAGTCTTCTTCCACAAATAGTAAGGGCTACACGGCATGTCTCTATGGACTACACATCGTGTAGATGGTAATTCCAGTCAGTAATTACCCCTAAAAATGCCTGATTCACCCCGGTTTACCCCAAAACTTATAGATCAACCTAGTAGGGATCTCTAGCAATTGTATTTCGGTTCTAAAACATTAAAACAATGAAAAACAAAGGGTATTGGGACCAAAACTCAAAATTTCCTACCTCGAGGGTGAAACGTTGAAGCTTCAGGTGTAGAATAATGTCTGGATTGTGCTGCTCCTTGATCTGATGACGATTGGCATCAGAAACTGAGATCAGCACCACCTCATTGTGTTTATTCGGCATCAGTTCTTCATTGCCAAAGGGGAGAGGAGAGGAAATGTTTCTCCTCTTTGGTTTGGGAGCACAACGTGAGGGGAGGGTAGGAATTAGGTTAGATTTATTTTAATTAATTAAAATCATTTAACTCCCTCTTTAACGCCCTGTTACCAACTCACCCCCAATCAAAAACCCAGCGCTAATAAATTTTATGTCACTCCTAGGATAAACACGATGTTCTGAACTCAAATGTGACCTTAGATTTCTAATTCAAGACTCTTCTCAGGGGTTATTCCACATTTCAAGAGAAACTAATCATGTGTGACAAAATATATTTAATATTTTTAAAATCACCGCATCGAGGCTTTTCGGGCCCTGAATTCCTGTGTCGACTCAGTGTATGGCTTTGAAAATATTCTTTAGAAATATTTCAAAGTCTTACATGTCAAAACCCAAGTCATTATATACATTGTTCTATCTTTAATCCTTTTTCAAATACCATGGATCCTAGAATCATTTTCCAAACTCCATTGGAAAATCGAGTCCCATAGATTGCATCATCGTGTTGTCCTACATAAATCAAGTTCTTCTACAGCCCTGGGATGTGCCTAACTCCTTTGAGTCTCAAGATCCCACAGTTCTTCATTTGTACATTCACATCACCCTTTCCGAAAACATACAAGGCATCATTATCTTGTAGATAAACTTTTCCAAAACTTTCATATATATAACTCTCCATGCATCCATGATCTGTCATTGAATGAAAAGATACACCAGAATCAAACATCCATAATTCCACTAAAATGATGACAATGAGCGACTGTTGGTTGCTTCCTTCCATTGTACTAATGGAATTTAAGCTCTCATAAGTTGACATTTTTCTAAAGCTCTCATTTTTACTCCTATAAATCATCTTGATGTGTCCTTTATTTTCACATCTCCAAGATGTAGGACCAGGACCAACTGACTCACCTCAGATCTTCTCATACGGATTAACTTCTGATTGTTTCTTTCAATTGATCTTCCACTGAGGTGAGCATCCTTATCTTCTAGAATAAAGCACACTTTTGAGTGGTACTTGGACTTATCTCCGCCTAAGATCCTCGTGGAGGATCAAGTTCTACATATCCTTAAACACCAAATTGGGATTTCCACTAGAATTACTAATGGAAATCACCATTGCATCCTAGCACTCCAGAAGTGAAGATAACATAAGTATTGTCCATAAATCATCTGGGAATATTTCCTTCACTGATTTGACCTGCATATGGATCATGTTGAAGTCATTCACATGATCTGTCAATGGAATTCCTTCTAATAACCTTAAGCTAGACAATTGTCACATCATGAAAACTTTTTTTAGTGTCGTGGGATTCTCATACATATCTTACAGCACCTTCATCACTTATGTTGTTGTTTTATTTTCCCATATGTTGATGGCTACGTTTCATGATGATGACATCCTCGCCAATGTTAGTGCCTTCCTATCCAAGTATTCCCATTCAATCTTCTCCATTTTCTCTCGATGAATGCCAGTAAGTGGAACATCTAGGTCCTTATAAATCAGATGATCCTCCATCTGCATTTTCTAGAAGCTAAAATCCATTCCATCAAACTTATCTACTCAGAACTTGCTTTCATCAGATGCCATAACTTCCACTATTAGAGAACTCCCACTGTAAAAAGAAATTTCTTCAAGGCAAGAGTGGTCAAAACAACCTTATCCACCTAAATTGTGATACCCTAATACCACTTGTTGGGAATCCCTTCATCCTCCCTGCCGATAAAACCATCGAAAGATGCCCACAACGATGCATAGTGGAAACAAGTCATCTGGAAGGACTCCCTCAACTGAGTGTATCAGATGTATGAAGATCATGCACCCTACTCACTATATAAAGTCATCCCTTGCAAATATTTAGACTAAATCATAGGCATACATTCAAAAAAATTGGAAATACAATCGATGGAAAAACCTAAAACAAGGAAACGATGCAAGCGATTAACGTGCTTCAGATAATGAGTCCCACGTGCATGGGAGAAACAGTGTTGTTGTCTTTCCATTATAATCAAAAGTACAAGAATTACAAAGCAGATTACTACATACAAGTAATATTTACAAGCTCTCATCTTCTCACAATTAATGCACCTCTTGAACTCTCTTAAATGCACTGAGGTATCACTCGCTTATATATTAAGTGCCACTTGAAAAACCAGGTAAATATGATCTCCTAAAATCACGATCAACCCAGCAGGACCGCCTCATCTTGGATACCAAACCGGTGACTCCCTGTTCACTGAGCTTCTGGATCTCTGTAGCTTTAATCAGAAGATACAAACTTCTAATTGATCCAATTCCCCAAGAGAGATTATGTTTTCGTTGTACGCACAACACATTGCTCCATCTTTCAGTCACTTACTTCCAGTGAATGAAATTATGATGAACTAAAATCAAAATTTACACCCCAACATTGATTCATTTGTGTATGGATGCTTCTAATGATTTAGTTTTGGAATCTATATTTCATCCACCAAATTAATATTTTAACACCATATTAATGTAGAACTATTTACATAACCCATAAGTTTGTGTTACTCACCCAAAAATAGAAACCAATTATATTCATACATATCCAAATGCATCTCATGCATAAGGTATATGAACTCTTCATATAAAGGCTTAAAATTATATGAGATTAACAATATCCACATGAGTAATCCCAGAACCACAGATAGTTAACCCCCAACTTTCTAGACTAAGGCATAAGCCTCCAAGCCAGTGGGAAGTCTCGCTACCCAGTGATACCTTCCTCAAGGGAAAAACAAATTCATAACAATTTTATAAGCTAATATGTACAAATTATGCCCGACAACTAAATGAAAGATAATAACTTTAATAACAAACACATACCAAGGTGGATGAAAATTAAATCTTATATGGTCGTACCTGGCTTGTAGTGCATGGTATAACAATCTTCTAGAAGTAATTTAGCATTCACAATATTCATATTTCATAAACATTTTATAAACATGAACACTTTATTTATTTCCAAAACATTTGATACAAATATGAACTTTTCATATTTAATTTAGGCATGAAAATTCTCATTTTATAATGCTAAACGTTTATAATTTATAAAAAAATTATAAACCATAAGCAAATATATCAAAATATTAATATTTTAATATTTTGACTTATATCATATTTTATGATAGATACGGGTCATATCTATCGTAATCCATGATACATTAGAGCTATTACCATGCAAAGGTTCCTTATGCATAAGTTTTTTTCCTCTTATGTGTAAGTTTTTTTTCAAGGAAAAACCTTATTCATTGTGAAATGTTTTTTCCTATATATCGTACCTTGTGATATAGATCAATCGTATGCTATGGCTATCCAAAATAGAAGAATATATTCATACTGTACGTTATGATATCGGCTTAAACATATTACGACATGCATGTTCTTCAAAAAACAGGTATAATCATGCATTGATTCATTGAAGAACAGGGTTGTGATACCACTTATGGGTTTAAGGAGGTCATCTAACGATCTTTAGCAGCGAAAGAAACTCATGATATGTTTGATCTATCTTCAACAGATACAATATGCAATGTAAAATAAAGAACAAAATCAAGCATACCTGAAACACGACTGCCTCCATCTTGTATATTACATCACGAGATTGATAAAGACCACCTTAGAAGCATCCTAATGTCTCCTACCTCCGTAGGTAGTATAGCGGGCAGAAGATCCAAGATTGTATCGTGAGGGCCCTACATTCTTCAAAGGGGTTCTAGTGCCTTCGATGAAGATAAATAAATAACACGGATGAAGAGAACTTCTGCTTATGGCATGAAATGAGAGCGTTCCAATAGGAGAAATCATATACCCTTTTATAGTCACTCTTCATTTAATGAAGAGTGCTTTGAGCATCGGTTGTCATCTCATGGCAATCGAGCGTTACTTCTCATTGGAGCTTTCATTCATTGAACACTTCAATGAATGTGTTTAGTATGTAAATCCATTAATGGATTGATCCTATTGATTTGTAAGCAAAGAAACTGTGTGGGAAGAGGTGGCCAAATGCATGCACGCGATATCATATATCGCATGCCCCGTCGTACACTGTGATGGAAACAGACGTAGTCTACGACATATGCACCTGCATTCATATATCATCGCCTTACGATTCAGGGATGTCATAAAATTTGATATCCCTGATTTTGCGCATTTCCAACAATTTTGTACTCCACGTGATCAAGCACTAACAATCCTTTAGCAGCCAAGGTTCGTAAACCTTTCTCACCAATGTGACCAAGACAGTCATGTCACAACTTCGATCTTCCGGAAGTTGCTGCTCCGGCATGGAGTGTACATTTCATAATCCCAGTCAAATATAAAAATCATCCTTTCACACCCTGAGCCCCCGCCATGGAACCTTGTGTGCTTTTCCACACGTCATTCACAAAGATAGTACAGGATCCTACATCATCAAACTAACCAATGGAAATTAAGTTCTTATGTAAACTAGGGATATGTCGGACACCTTTCAAGTTCAGTAGACATATGTTCTTCATTTGAATGCTCACATCACTTTTTCCAACAACCTCAAGTACCTCTTCATTCATATGGTGAACCTTGTCCAGGCTTCCGGACGCATAGTTACGCATGTGCCTTCTTTCGAAAGTTGAATGAAATGCAGCTCTAGAGTCAAGGATCCATGAGTACATCGATCTCGCAACACTTAGGATCAAAGTGTCGTCCTCCCTTTTAACTGTTGAGTTTGCAGATTAAACAAAGTATGCTTTCCAGAGTTAACACACCTCCCAACAATCCTTCCGTAAATGTCCCTTCTTTCAGCAATGCCAACATGTGGAGTCATCGGTACCAGCCGACTTCTCTCAATTTATATCTCTTTTGTTTCCCCTATTTTCTTTTGACTTATTCAGGTGGAATATCCCCTTCGTACTAAATTCACTTTTGGTAGCACCTAAAACCTCCTTCTTTCAGATTTTCTTGTTCAAGATTAGATCGCAAATATCCTCGAAGACCAAGTCATCCTTATCGCGGGAGTTAAAATAGTCATCATCGCATCTTATGATTCCAGAAGCGACGACAGAAGAATTAAGGCTCACATGCCTTCAGTGAACTTCACACCAACAGACTCCAGCTGACTCAGAATTACGTTGAACTTGTTCAGATGGTCAGCTTTTGACCTTCTTGTTGTAGAAATGTCGGGAGTCACACGACAAAAAAAGATGATGATGATGAACACAGACACAGCGATTTACGTGGTTCGGGGATAATTTCTACATCTACGAAGAGTCAGAATCACTTCACTCTGAAATTCGGGAGCACAATTACAAGGAGATCAGAGTTTCACACACATAGAAAACTCTAGCTCCAAATGAGCTAATAAAGAAGACAAAGCGATGTGCACCATCTGCACAGTAAGTCCACTGTGGTGTAGTGAACGGTGGCTGGAAGTTCACACTGCTACGGTGATGCGGTCACCCAAGTCCAAGCTGCTACAGTGGTCGGTGACAAGAAGTCCACGGAGCTACAATATTGTTTTCCCCAAAATCTGAGTTGTTATACTTCCCCAAAAATTAGGTCGAGGACCTTCAATCCCCGAAGTAGGGACACGTTGCCACCTACAACCTCCAACGAACTCACTGTGAAGCTCGACCTGTGAGAGTTGTGGTCTGGTGTTCCGTATGGGTCGATAACATTCGGCCTAATATCATCCAAACGAATCAGGCTACACCAATCCAACACTTCTGACATCCTCATGGTGAAGTCATTACAACATAAACATTGTTCATTGCGAAAGGTTTTTCATGCATCTTCGCAAGCTTCGTTATTAATTTAGCAGTTGTCTTCACATCACAGATGTTGAAGGCCACATTTTGGGTCAGCATCATCTAGATTACACTCCGTGTCTTCCTTTCAAGTGTTTCCCACTCCGCCTTTGACATTACTTCAAGCTTCACCCTAATCAACAGAAGGTTGAGATCCTTTCGGAACAAGTAATATTCCGCCTGTATCTTCAAGAAACTAGTCTAATCTATCAGAATTATCCAATCTGACATTGACTTCTTCCAACACCATCTTCCATAACAGAATTCTCCCACTGAATCGGAAAAGGGTAAAGGGTAGATAATTCACACTTTCCAAAAGTCACTTGTTACATCAAAAACAGCAATTTGGAACGACCCAGCCTCCAGACTCCTCAAATGCAGAATAAGGAAATTCGAAAGATACAAATGCACGACACCACAAATAGGTGTATTCAGAACTGAGAAGCTCAAACACCTCAGCTACACACCTTTCAAAACCTTCCAGACACTCACAGCACACAATCCAAACAGAACAAGCAACAAACAAAAATACTCAATGGTGGAACGCATGAATTATAGGCCTCTCTTCCGACTGGCCAAGCCCCTGACCCCTTTCATCAAAGATGTCTTAACGGCAAAGATGGTCCTTCTTTCCAATATAGTTTTTTTTTTGGGGGGGGGGGGGGGGGGTCAGTTGGACAAACTCCTGACCCCTTTCATCAAATCAAAAATCCAACAAAGAAGCCATAAACGAAGAAAATACCCAATGGAAAGCTCTGCTGAAGAACCTTCGTTTTTCGAAGTATCTTCCAATTTAACTGACTTTTCCCCTAATAAAAAAACAATCATGAAACTTTTCACCCACGTATAAACAATCAACATTTCAGAAATGTAGACATTCCTACTGATAAGCAACATTTCATACAAAATAATCCAACGCCAACGGCATCAATTTCATGAAACCATGGCGGCGGCGGCTTCCGCATCCCCCTCCCCGGAGAACGGCGCTTCGCTGAACATGTACTCCTCCTGATACTCCATCAAATACTGTGTCGACCTCTTCACGTCCAGAAACAACTGGTAAACCCTGCTAATATCCTCCATCTCCACCACCCTCCCCTTCCTCTTCTCACACGCCAGCGCAGCCGCCGTTATCAAGTGAATCGCATACCTCAGCGACGTCTCCACACCAATCTTTGTCAGTAACACCTTAGCCTCCTCCGACATGTCCACCTCCTCCTCCTGGCACCGGATGTCCAGAATCTTCCGGATCTCTTCCTCTGTGTACGGCTGGGTGGTGATGATGAGGAGGCGGTGGAGGAGGTCGATGGGGATGCCGTGGGGGGAGCGGTAATTGGTGCCGCGAATGGTGGTGATGCCCCGGTTCGTGGCCACCACGAGGATGGGGGCCATGTCGTTCTCAAGGGCACGGTTGAGGAAGGAGAAGCACTCGATGTCCAGCATGTGCACCTCATCGATGAACAGAACCCCAGGCACAATCTCCGCCTTCCCCTCCTCCCTCCACTCCGCCACCTTCGTGTCGATCTGTTCCCTCACCTCTGCCCGGATCTCCCCAGTATCCCCCGTGAACAGAGCCAGGAAGCCCTGTGTTCTGTAAAAACATGAGGGAGATGCTGAAAATATCGTAATTAAAACATGGATTCACATTGGCTTGATTTCAGGGATCGTTTTTGTGCTTAGCATGTTGAGCAATTACAGTGCAAAGTGAATGGTGAAAACGCAACATTGCGATATTTGGTATGTAATGCTAGATTCAGCTCATCTTCCTGAATCCATTCTTTTCTAGTTTTGGTTAAGAGCAACTCCAACCCATTGCTTCATTTTGAAGTAAAGTTACTCCAAAATGAAGCATGTACAGTGAAATGAACTCCAACCCATTTACTTCATTTTCTACTCTAAAAGGAATATTCCTTGGATATCCCTACTTTTTATTAATCAAAATAAATGCAAACCATTTATTATATAAAATAAAATGAATAAAATTAAAAAAAAAAACAGAAATGGGGATAGTGGAGCTGCACTGTATCTTTCCTCCAATTTGACGCTGGTTATGGCGATGGGTTGGAGGTAAATTTTGACGCCAAAATGGCGTTTTACTCCATTATAGCATTGCGTTGGAGATGGTCTAAAAGAAAGCTGTGGGTGCACAGCCACCGGGGTATAGGGCTCTTAAGCCCAAACCTTATTAACAAATTTCTCGCATTCTGATTCAGGGAATGTTTCTAGTTTCGTTCGGGATCTTGATTCTATAATCGTATCAATAATGAATCTGCTTGTTTCTGGTTTACTGTCCTAGAATTGTGCTGTTGTCATTTTCAGTTTATTTCAACTTGAATTTATACTTCAAACTGAATTTGTTTCAAACGGTCTGTTTTTCACTTCTGATTTGCATACTCGAACGGTCTGAACATCAAATAATGTGGACATTTCTATAAAGGCAAGCAAGATCCATGATATAAGGAAAAAAATAGGCTTAAACGTGAAAATGAGAAAGAAATAGACCTGCTATTGATAACGTCAATCTCATGAAGAGTAACGCAATGAACCACCTCCTTCCTCTTCTGTAGCTCCCCATCGGGACACTGCACGAACTTCGTCTGAGCCCCCATGGCATCATAATCTCTAGACCTGGAGAACGACCTCCCAAGCTTCGTGATTTTCCCCGAGGCCCTATCGATCGCGATGACATCTCCACTCTGCACCTTATCCTTTCCCAGAGCCTCGATCATCTTCGCTCCCAATTCGTATATCGTCTCCATCTCGGTAGTCTTCAACGTCAGCTTCCCCGTCTTCGATGCCACGCCAGAGACAGCAGGGCGGTCGATTTGAAGCTCCACGACCTCGCCTTCTACTATTTCGGTCTCCTCTTTGATTCTCACCCCGATGGCCTTGCGAAACGCTTGCATTAAGGCTTCGGTCTTGGACATTTCGAGGGAGAAGATTTCGCTGCCGGCGAGCATCGCGAAGGGGGTTTCTTGGCCCAGGGACTTGGCGATGCCCATGGCGATGGCGGTCTTTCCGGTGCCGGGTTGGCCAGCGAGGAGAACGCCCTGTCCGGCAATCTTTCCATCTTTGATCATGTGGAGGATGATGCCGGCTGCTTTGCGAGCAGAGACCTGGCCGACCATACCCTCCGATACGGCGCGAGCCTCGAGAGAGGAGTCGAGGCCGAGGCCTCGTATGTGAGAGTGCGCACCTATGCGCTCGATTCGCGTAAGGTCCCGAGTCTCTGATAGCTTAAGTTCCACCATGGCTGCTTGCTGGTGGAAACCCTAAACCACGAGAGGAGAGTGCCCAGGAGAGTTCAGAGCGTAGACGGGCGGAAAAGGGACCAAAATCGTCCAAGTAAAAACAAGGGTTGCGCAAGAAGAATTTGGACAGCTGCCGGTTAGATTTAGGTGCGGCGTGGGGTTAATCGGATCGGAATCCTCTCCGGACAAAATTACCGGATGCTCCTGTGTACTGATTCATATAAATTTCCATTCAAATTTCAGGTATAAATCTTTAATGTGTATTTTCTACTATACATTCTCATTTAAAATTCATAAATTGCACTGAAATTTTTCAATAAAATTTTAATGCATGGTGGAAATTTTCAATGCAAACTAAAAAAAGACAGACACGTACAAATAGAATTATACACGGTAATATTAAATTATAAATTTTAAATACATATTCACAGTGGAAATTTTCAGTACGTATGTACAAATATCCATGTAAATTTGAATTGAAATTTTGTATTTTACATTTACACTTTAAATTATCATTGATATAAATCTAACTAAAAAATTTTTATGCAAATTTAGAGCATAGAATTTGAATGCATGTATACATACATGTATGTGTGTTTACAAATATAAATATACAATATAAATTTATGTGCAAATTTACACCGGAAAGTTACACAATTCCATTGAAAATTTCTAATGAAAATTCACAGTGAAAATTTATAGTTTTTAGTGAAACCTAAGTGTGTTGATGCAATCACATTCCTGGTATAGTCTATTTTCGGTGTTCTTCGTTATTCCTTGCATGTTGATTCTAACGAGGATATATCTGTCATGTATTTGGGTGTAAGATCTCGACCTTTCTGGAGATGCCTCGTGCACGTTTTTAGGTACTATTTTACCTTGTTTTGGTTATACCTTGGGTGGGTTTTGATTCGGGGTTGTTTCGGGAAATTTGAGAATTTTGGAAGAAAAAGGGGTTGTGCACGGTTGGTGTGTGGTTAGGGCAAACCGTGCGGTCTAACCTAGGAAACCGTGCACCCTATTTGGAGAGACAGGTGGTGGTGCGCGGTTTGGTCAAATTGTGCGGTCAACCTCCCTAAACCGTGCAACCCAAGGTAAAGTGGATTTGCGTGGTTGACGCATGATTTGTCAAATTGTGCGCCGCTTAGGAGAAACCGTGTGACCTCCTAAGATGAGGTGCACAGTTAAGGCGCACTGTTTGACAAACCGAGCACCCTTGCTTAGGAAATCACGCGTGCAAGTTTTATTGCTCCATAAATTTTAATTAAAATTCCCGAACCAGTCGGTTTTAACCCCAAATCGCTTTGGCACAACCCTAACCTAATCCATGCATTTTTGGAAGCTCCCAGGAGGATTCCAAGGCTCCTCGAACCCCTCTTTTGACAAATCGAACAGACAAATCGAACATCTGATCGAATGATCGTCTATTCTACGATATGTGTTTTCTTCCTCAATTGGTCCTCTCTCTCTCTCTCATCTCTCTTTTCGGATGAAGAGGAATGATTTTTCCTCCGTCGACAACACTTTAGATATAGATTTTAACGAATTATGTTCCTTTGGATCTTAATCTTAGGTTTTGGTCATAAATCTTCCAAGTCGTTGTGATTTTGATTGTTCCACGTCAATTTGGGGGTTTTGGTTTGGCGAACGTCCGTTAATGACCTTAAGGTAAGTGGTCTAATTGTCAATTTTCATGGTCTTGATTATAAGTGCGTGTATGTAATTGTGAAATTGCAATTGCCACGTTGGGCAATTGAATCCTAAATTGAATTTATCAATAGATTCAACACATGATTATGAAATTGGTGAATGTTATGATTATGCAGTTGGTGGATAGTGTGATTATGAAATTGATGAATAATAGATTAATGAAATGGGTTGATTAATGGAATTGTGAAATTGGTACCCACCCTTGGGGTGTGCTGATAAGATGAAATTATGAAATGGGTTGAATATTGAATTATGGCAATGGATGATAAAATGGTTGGAAATATGAAACCACGAGATGTGATATATGTGACTGAG
Organism: Viscum album; assembly: GCA_963277665.1. Classification (NCBI taxonomy): domain Eukaryota; kingdom Viridiplantae; phylum Streptophyta; class Magnoliopsida; order Santalales; family Viscaceae; genus Viscum; species Viscum album. Next base: position 715,841,702 of record OY728140.1, on the reverse strand, counting down.
TTATAGGACAGGGGCTGTGACTCCAAATACCCACCGGGTGTCAGATTGCCGCTCTAGGCCCCCAATATATATTATGTATTATATGTGATCATTAAGTTGTGGGGCATGGACTGCTGCTCCAAATACCCACGGGGTGCCAGACTGCTCCTCTAAGCCCCCATTGTTTGAATGTGAATTTGAAATGGAATGATTGCTGAAAACTCATGATATTGTGAAATGTGTTATCCCTTTGGGGACAGTTCAGACTCTGGCATGGGGCGAAGCAGATATTGATGGTTCAGGTGTCAACGCGAACTCAAAGAATTATGTGGTTAAATAAAGAGTAATTTAATGTGAAACTGTTTACTTTATTAGTGTACTTTATTCTCTATACAATTGCATACACCATTATAGACTGAATATTGTTTTAGACACTGTTAGTGGTGGCCTATTAATTTGTACTCACACCCTACTTGAGTTGCCTAATCAGTACCCAAATAGACTTTATGTTTGCAGGATAGGATAAAGGCAAGAGCCCTATGTTAGATGACTAAGTTGGGATGGAGCATGAATGAAGGGACCATACATGATTTCAGGACCCGCTTGGGAGTTGTTAGTGTGTCTTTATTTTGGTTTTTCATTTGACACTTTACACATAAATGGTTTGGCATACCTACTGCTTTGTTTTGGATATTGTTTTCATATTTTGGTTTATCATGGGATACTGGTCTATTTTGGTTATGGTATTATTTTGGTTATTGGTTATTATCATTTGACTATTGGTTATTTATTTCCGCTGTTGTGCTACTTTGATAAAGAGGGTATAGTCTCCCCATGATAACTATTAGACCCTCGATGCTAGTCAGCAGCCTCTGGTGTACTAGGAGGCACACTTGAGGTCGTGTAACCAACCGGCTCGAGGCACCGATATGTGGCACCCGGGTCAGGACTTTACAAAGTGGTATCAAATGGGTTTTTCTTTTCTTTTCTTTTGTCTTACTATCTAGGAAAGGTAGACATGAGACTAGGATGAGTCGGGCCTTGATCACGAGCTCGTGCATGGGAGTAACTAACCCATGTATGGGGAAAAACCCAAGTACCCAGGATGGGATTGATGTTCTTGAGTTACAGTTGAATGTTATTTCACCTTGGGTGATGCACTTGTTGTGTGATGTTGTTATTTATATGAGGTTTTACTTGTGGCCTGATAAGGCATGAGAGTTGAGTATTCATGCATCATTATAAACACTCATGATTTATTCTGGCATACATCATTTTAGGCGCGGACAGAAAAGTAGGTTTTGGGGTGAGTTATTAAAATGAAATGCTTTTATTTGTTTGAGTAATTTAAGATAAAAAGGTGCCCAATATGAAACTGAAAATTATAAATGATGCTAAGTGTGGTAAATTGAAATGGATAAATGGGTGTCTAATGAGAAACCTTGAAATATGAAATTTTTTACCCTATGTTAGCCATGACCGATGTGAGGGATGGTTGAGGGTAGTATCAGTGTCTTGGTTTTGACCATATGGTGGGGAATGAGGGATGACTTGTTATGTCTTTATGTGAATCCCTCTTATTAAGATATTAATGATGTGTTATGTGTCCTAATACATGTGTTTGGCATTGTAGAGATATGCCTCTACAATGACTCTTGTTGATAGGACGACAAGAGGACATGATGAGAAATGTGCCTTAAATAGTGGAACCTGAGGCTCTGATAGTACCGGGTGAAGGAGTTGGAGACCGGTTTTGTGATAAATTGTCTTGTTTTATACATTTTATGGAAAGGAAGCTAGAGTGGTTTGTGCAGAGTATATCTAAATTGACACCAAAGTTCCAGTTGCAGCACCCTATGACATTCACCAAAGAGGGTGGACCTGAAATAGTTAAGTTATGGATTGAGTCTATCCAGAAAATCCTTGACCATCTAGAGACTCCTACTGAGAAGAGAGTAAAACTGGTTGTTTATATATTACATGGTCAAATGAAGCATTGGTGGGACATTTAGACTTGAGATGAGGAGCGAGATGACATGGTATGGAAACAATTACAGGAGAAGTTCTTGGAGAACTTGTATCCTAAGATGCTCAGGTAGGAGATGGAAACCGAGTTTATGAGGTTGACCTAGGAGAGTATGTCAGTGATGGACTATGCTGGTCGCTTCACTAATTTATAGCACTTTGTTCCAGCATTGGCAGGAGATGATGCAGCTACGGAGAAACGTTTTCAGGATGAGATTAAATGCAAGATTAAGTCTTAGGTTAATATCTTTCAGCTGAAAAAGTTTTTTGATGTGGAAAATTAGACTCTCATTTCTAAAGGGAACCTAAAGGAGGTTTCTAGTGAGATACAGGTGGTTTCTTCTGGATGACTATCAGGCACATCTTCCGAGAGTAGGAAACATCATTATGAGAATGTGAACAAGGGAAATAGAAACCAGAGTGGCCAAGAGGAAGGATCAGTTACTCAGAGTAGTAACCAAATATACTAACACCAGTGGTAGGTTGGGGTACATTCATACCCACTGTCCCCAACCAACAGTGCAACACCGAGCTTGTGGCAGGATGGGTCACTTATAGAGCTATAGAAACCCTTAACCTATGGGTAGTGAAAAAAGAGTCAAGATGAATCAGAATGATGGATGGGGATCTTCTACCCCATATCAATCAGGCACTTGGAGTTCTTCTAAACGTGGTGGCTGAGACAGTGGACATGGTACTTCATGGAAAGAGCACCCGTATCAGTAGATTGGTGCAACTTAGGGGACTTAGACTATAACATAGGGAAGAGGGGCATGATAGTTGCATGCAGTTCAGCCTGCACTTGTGGATAATGAGGTTGTACCATCGATAGTTAGAGATACTATTCTTATAGCTTCTATACTTACTAGTGCCTTATTTGATATAAGATTCTCTCATTATTTTGCTTTTTTCTCAATTTGTGAATGGTTTTAGTCTGGTAGGGGAGTTTTTAAATGATGTTATGATGTTAGACACACTGTTGGGAGTGTGGTTTAGGGATATCTGTTTATGAAAGGGGTGTTCTCTTGAGGCAGGGGAGCATAATTTCCCTTGGGATCTCTACATACTTTACATGTCAAGATCTGACTTGATTTTGGGTATGGATTGGTTGGTTGCATATTGAGACCACATAGATGTTACCGTAGGAGAGTGACCTTTACATCTCCTAAGGGTGGAAGTTATGTACATCGTGGAGAGTGGGATATTCAGCCAGGTCGTGCAGGGCTAGTTCTTCAACAACTGGGGGAGCTCACCACCCATGCTGCAAGTCTGTTGTTAGATAACAAGGGTGTGAAGCATGATGTCTTTCCACCCACAGTGGACCAGTTACATGATGTGTTTCATGAGGAATTCTCAGAGATGCCACCTGAGAGGGATATTGAGTTTACAATTGAGCTCATGACTAGAGTTGATTTTGTTTCTATTACTCTATATAGAATGGAACCAATAGAGATTCAAGAGCTTAATACTCAATTGGAAGAGTTGATGGATAAGGGATTTATCCATCCGAGTACGTCATCTTGGGGTTCTCCAGTTTTTTTTGCTAAGAAGGATGATGAGACATTACATTTATGTGTTTATTACCAAATGTTGAACTGGATGACGGTGAAGAACCAGTATCCTCTTCCTAGTATAGAAGATTTATTCGACCAGTTGATATGAGCTTGTGTTTTCTCCAAGATTGAATTGAGATCAGGGTATCATCAGTTGAGAGTTTGACCTTCAGATATACCATGAATAGATTTTAGAAGTAGGTATGGCCTATATGAGTTCATCGTGATGTCGTTCGGCCTGACAAACACACTTAATGTGTTTATGGACTTGATAAACCAAATCTTTCACCCATACTTGGATCGGTTTGTGGTTGTTTTTGTGGATGACCTCTTGATGTACTCCAAGAATCATGATGATAATTCCCAACATCTTGACATCGTCCTGAGTACACTGAGAGAGAATGGGATTTATGTCAATATATATAAGTGTTAATTATGGATCAACAAGGTACATTTCTTTAGTCACATAATCCTAGAGGAAGGTGTGTCAGTGGACCCAAAGAAGGTGCAGATAGTTGTTTTTTGGGAGCAATCCAACAATGTCTTCGATATCTGTAGATTTCTGGGTTTAGAAAACTATTATCAGAGGTTCATCCAATAATTTTTCTACTTATAATCACCACTTTCAGGCTTAACCATTAAGGTAATTAAGTTTTAATAGTCCAGGGAATGTGAAGATACTTTTCAGGATTTAAAGAAGTGGTTGAATACCACACCAATCTTGATCCTACTCGAGCTAGGGGAGGAGTATACAATGTTTTTTGATGCATACGAGATTGGACTTAGAGTAGTGTTGTTGCAGGGAAATTGAGTTGTGGCATATGGGTCATGGTATTTGAGGTCACATGAACAAAATTACCCTACACACGATCTCAAGTTGGATACAGTGGTTTATGCCTTGAAGTTTTTGAGACATTATCTGTTGGGTGAAAAGTGTACTGTGTATACCAATCACAAGAGCTTAAGGTACATATTTTCAAAATGAGATCTGAATATTCAGTAGTGGAGATAGGTTGAGTATATGCAGTATTTTTATTTTGAGATGGCATATACACCTGGGAAGGGGAACGGTGTTACTGACTCTTTAAGAATGATGATATAGACTCAAGAAGTTCAAGAGTCTAGTTCTGAGTGGAAAATGGTGACCTTATTGGATGAGATTCATATTGTGGTTCAGGAGGGCTATGAGTAGATGAACCTTGTATCAATATTAGTTGATTCCACACTTCTGAGCCAGATTAGAGAGAGGCAACATGAGGATCCTAAGTGTCTGCCCTCGAGGTAAATCCTTGAAGGTGGAGAGTTAACTTTTGATTGGACTATAAATGAGGATGAGATCATCTATGTTTGGAACTGTGTTGTTGTGCCCACAACCATGTGAGAGGAAATTATGCATGAGTTTCATGCCTTGAATTGGGTGGTGAAACCTGGTTTGAACAAAATTTACCATGACCTACATCAACAGTATTAGTGGTCGAGCTTGAAAAAAGATATTTCGGGGTTTATGACATGATGATACACCTGTCAGTAGGTGAAGGATGAGCATTAATGACCTGGTGGTTTACTACAGTTGTTTCTCATTCCAGAATGGAAATGAGATGATGTTACCATGGACTTAGTGGTGGGTCTTTCGAGGATGCCTCAAAAGAATGATGTTATGTGGGTGATTGTGGACTAATTGATGAAAGTAGCCCATTTATTATATATTTATGAGACTTTCCTAGTAGATCAGTTGGGGGATATGTACATTCAGGAGATAATCTGTTTGCATAAGGTACTGCAGAGTACTATTTCAGATCATGATCCATGATTTACTTCTCACTTCTAGCATGTTTTATAGAAGGCGTTGGGTATGAAGGTATTTCTGAGTATGAATTTACACCTGCAAATAGATGGGTATCCAGAAAGTAATATAAAGGCACTGAAGGATATACTATAGGAATGCGTACTAGACTTTTGTGGGTCTTGGGAGAAGCACCTATAACTCATTGAGTTCACCTATAACAACATTTATTAGAAGACTATAAAAATGAAACCATATGAGGTTCTTTATAGCAGGTCATGCATATCACCTCTATATTGGATAGAGGCAGGCGAGTTAGAGTTGTTGGGACCAAGTCTCATACATGAGACACCAGAGTAGGACTAGTTGATTTAGAAACATATGGCTATGACTCAAAGTATACAAAATTCATATGCTGATTGAATTCATCGACCCCTTGAGTTTAAAGTGGGTGATCGTGTATTCCATTAGGTGTCACCTAAACTGGGTCGCCATAGAATTTAGAAGTAGGGAAATTTGGTTTTCAGGTTTTTCATACCTTTTGACATTATGGAGAGAATCAGGCCAGTGGAGTATCGATTGACTCTTCCACATACATATATATAATACTATGAACAATGTTTTTTATGTGTCACAGGTTCAACAATATCACCCCGACCCTTCTCATGTGATCTATATTGATGATGTGGAGCTTGATACTAATGCATCCTTTGAGGAGCTTATGATTCATGTTATGGATCATAGTGATCAAGTGTTTCAGGGGGAAATTGTGCCGATAGTATGAGTATTATTGAAATATGGATGTGTTCGAGGGGAAACTTAGGAGAGAGAAGCAGATATGCAGGCTCAGTGGCTCAACCTTTTTACCTCGGAATCTAAAATAATCTTGGGAGCATAACTCGAGGATGAGATGTTATAAGGTGGAGATATTTTAAGATCCTGACCTTTCTAGAGATACCTTGTGTACATTTTTAGGTACTCTTTTTCCTTGTTTTGGTTATAGATTGGGTGGGTTTTGTTTCGAGGTTGTTTTAGGTGAAATTTGAGAATTTTGGAAGAAAAGGGGTTTTTCACGGTTGGTGAATGGTTAGGGAAAACTGTGTGGTTTTTCCTAGGAAACTATGCACCTGATTTGGAGAGATAGAAGGTGGCCCATGATTGGCACACAATTTTTCCAAACCGTGAGACCACTCTCCATAAATCATGCAACCCGAGGTAGAGGGTATTTGTGTGGTTGTCACATGATTTTTCAAATTGTGCACCACTTAGGAGAAACTATGTGACCCTTAAGGTGAGGCGAAAAATTAAGACACATGGGTTGACAAACCATGCACCCCTGCCTAGGAAACTGTGCGCATAGATTTTATTCCTAAATTTTTTTTTAATTAAAATTCCTCAACCCCACAGTTTTAACCCTAAATTGCCTCAGCTCATTCCTAACCTAATTCCTTTGTTTTTAGAAGCTCCTGGAAGAATTACAAGGCTCCTCAAACACCTCTCTTAATGAATCAAAGATCTAATAAAAGGATCGTCCCTTCTACGATATGTGTTTTCTTCCCTAATTGGTTTCCTCTCTCTCACTCATCTCTCTTTTCGAATGAAGAGAAATGATTTTTTCCTCTGCTGGAGACATTTTAGATCTAGGTTTTAATAGATTCAATTCCTTTAGATCTTTATCTTAGGATTTTGTCCTAGATATTCCATTCCATTATGATTTTATCATTCCACATCAATTTGAGGGTTTTGGTTTGGATAACATCCATCAATGACCTTGAGGTAGGTGGTCTAATTGTCAATTCTAATAGTATTTCTTATAAGTGTGTGTATGTAATTGTGAAATTGAAATTGCTACATTGGTCAATTGCATCCTAAATTGAATTAATCAATTGATTTAACATGTGATTATGAAATTAGTGAATGTTATGATTATGCAATTGGTGGATAGTGTGATTATGAAATTGATGAATAATGGGTTAGTGAAATTGGTTTATTAATGGAATTGTGAAACTGGTATTCACCCTTGGGGTGTACCAATAAAATGAAAATGATGTTTTGTAATTTGTTCTTTCTTGATAAATGAAATTGTAAAATGGATTGAATAATGAATTTTGGAAATAGATGATAAATAGTTGGAAATATAAAACCATAATATGTGATATATGTGATTGAGTTGTGGGACAAGGACTAATGCTCCAAATACCCACTAGGCGCCAAACTACTGCTCTAGGCCCCCAATATATATTATGTATTATATGTGATCATTGATTTGTGGGACATAGACCTACTGCTCCAAATACCCATAGGGTTCCAGACTACTTCTCTAGGCCCCCATTGTTTGAATGTGAATTTTAAATGGAATTATTGATGAAAACCCATGATATTGTAAAATGTGTTATCCCTTTGGGGATGGTTCAGACTCTGACATAGGCCAAAGTAGGTATTGATGGTTCAGGTGTCAACATGAACTTAGAGAATAATATGGTTAAATAAAGAATAATTCAATATGAAACTATTTACTTTATTATTTTACTTTATTCTTTATACAACTACATACACTATCATGGACTGGATATTATTTTAGACACTATTGGTGGTGGCCTACTAAGTTACACTCACACCCTAATTGAGATTCCTGATTGGTACCCGAATGGGCTTCATGTTTGCAAGAAAATATATGGGAAACATCCCTATGTTAGATGGATAATTTGGATATTGGTTATTTATTTCCATTACTGTGCTACTTTGATAAATAGGGTATAGTATCCCCATGATAACTATTGGACCCTCATTGCAAGTCGGTATCCTTTGACGTATAGGGAGGCATGCCTGAGGTCATGTAACCAACCAGCTCAGGGCATTGGTATGTGGAACCCGGGTTGGGATGTTACAATGAGACTACTTTTGGTGCCTAGGACCATAGGATGAAAATTGTATTACACATTTTCTATTTGAATTTCCACTTAAATTACAAGTTTAAAATAGACTAATGCATAAATAAATAGTGAAAATTTGCATTGAAAAATTATAATGAAAATTTGAAATGAAAATTTTCATCTTAGATTTTAAATATAAATTTCCACTTAAATTATAAATGATAGTGTATTAATACACAAATAAACAATGTAAAATTCCAGTGGAAACTTTCACTATTTATTTCCACTAGAACTTTCCTATGAAAGCTTCAATAAAAATTTCCTATGTTAATTTCCTACACATAATATATTTTCTATTATAAATATAAAAATTATTTTTAGTGGGAATTTATAAAACAAAATTTTAATTTATACATAATATATTAATGTCTAAAAATACAATGTAAATTTTCACCCCATATTTTCACTGACAAATTTCACTACATCATTCCATTAGAAAATTGTAATCTCTACATGAATTTTCAAATAAAATATTCAATACATGTTTTCTAAACACCATATATTCCTAATATAAATATAAAATGTAGTTTTTTGAATGAAATTTTATAGTGAAAATTTCTAATAAATAAAAAAAAATTATTGAAACTTTGATTTCCAAAAAAGAATTTTTTTATTGAAAATATGCATTGAAAAAAATACATGTATATGTAAATGAATGTATAAATAGGGTTAAACCATAGGTGATCCCCATGAGACCATGGGCTTGGGAAACACCCTTGATCGAGGCAACAAACTGCCCCCCCAACATAGGTTTCTTTCTATCGCTACTCCATCCAGTAACCCCCTCCCACATGACACCCACCCTCTCACACATTCTCTTGATGCATCCTAATATCACCCCTTCTTTTCACTCTCTTGGCGTATCCATTTCTCACCCCCTCTATCATGAGTCGAATCCCCCTCCTACATGATGCCCCCTCACTCTCTTGTTATGGTCTCAACTAACCCCCCACTCCTGCACACTCTCCTAACTACCACTCTAGCAGTTGTAGCCTCACTCACCTGAGAACCCTATCCCCTCCATTAACTTTCTATCATCCAGTCACCTAGGTCAATTGTGGGGTTTTTTATAATTATTTTATCATTTTTTTTATTTTTAATATTTTTTTGTTTAATTTTCATAAATTATCTGAATTGTAGATTCACCACAGTCTTTGCCATCTCAATTTCAATTTTCCTATCACAATTGAATTTTGTAAAATTTTCATGTGTAATTAGGGTTTTTTATAATCAAATTTTATTATCATTTATATTTTTTATATTTTAATTATTTTGTTTAATATTCATATATTATTTTAATTGTGGATTCATCTATGACTTCCCTATATCAATTGAATTTTTCCCATCTCAATTGTAATTTATGTTTTTTCCATAGCCAATTAGTCTTTTTTTAATATCATTTTTAAATATTGTTTTTATTTTTATTAATTATTTTGTTTAATTTTTAGAAATTATCTGAATTTTAGATTAATTATTTTCTTTCCCATCTCATTTAAAATTTGTGATTTGTCAATAGTTGATTTGTTTAACATTTATATTTAATTTATTTTATGATTAATATATTTGAAGATCATATTAATTGATTTATTTAATCAATTTTTATTTACGCACTATTTTATCTTCCAAATCATCTGCATAATTTTCATATTATGTCAAACTGTGCTTCAACAATGTATTAAAATATATATTAGATTATATAAATCTAAAAACATTTTTTAGGAAATGAAAATTCAAATGATATACTTTTAAAATAAAATAAAACAAAAATACATCTTGTTTTAGAGATTTTTTTCTTTCACTTTTTATTTTTTTAGAAATTATGTTATTTTAAATTTTTAATTACATTATGATATCTAAAAAAATGAAAACAAGAATCATTTTTCAAAATCAACTCCAATGTTTCAATTTAGTGTTTTAATGTTAAATTTTTTTACTTTTAAATAATTTTTTTTTTATATATATGTTAGCAATTTGAATTTATATTTGTCTAATTTTAGTTTTGAAATGTATTAATTGATTTATATTTGTTTTTTTTATTTTTTTATATAAATATCCACAATAATTTTTGAATATTATATAAAAAAAATTAGTTAAAATATATGATTTTATTTTTGAAAAACAACTATTAACTTTAAATTCGTTTTAGTTACAAAAAAATTATAATTACTTGATTTATAATTTATAACTTGTAGGTACTACAATGAAGAGAATTAAAAACCCCGGATCTCAAAACATAAAAATCAATCACAGAAATATTTAAATAGAAAAATCCCTATTAGGTTCGATTTATATATTTTTTTTTCTAAAAGAAGTGAAAAAGAGAGTCCATCTGTTCAATTTAATGAGAAATATCTAGGCCAAAATTTTCCAATGTTAATGAACAATCTAGAGAGGAAATTATGTCTGAAAATATTTATAAGATAAATAAAGGTGTGGATGTGGATAATAAGAAGTATGACAATAAAAATACTATTCATATGTTTAATGATATTGGAGATCGATCCATGCTTGAATTTGAAAAAGATGTGGATGCGAATTATGCTATGATATTATGGGGATATATTAACGATTTCAAGATAATTTTTTTGGTTCTATGTGGTCTGATTAAAATATTAAAATAAAATGATTCATTTCCTAAGAAAGTTATTCATGGGAGACACTTTACTTATAATCATTATTTTTTCCTTCTTAACGGTGAAAAATATGAGAGAAAGTGGATTGTGTATTATAATGAGTTGGACAAGGCCTTTTGTTTTTGTTGTAAATTATTAAATTCAATATTAAAGAAAATTTATTTGACTGAAGGAGGAAATAATGATTGGCACAACCTTCCAATGGGGATTAGGGACCATGAAAGAAATTTTGAACACATTACTAATGTTGTGAGGTGGATGGACTTGCATAGAGGACTTGAAAAAAAAAAACAAATGATTGAAATAAACATTGAACGTATCATTGATAAAGAATGAGTTCATTGGAAGATGGTAATTACTAGAATCATTGGGGTTGTTAAGTTACTGGCACAAAATAACATACCATTTCATCAAACAAATGAGAAGATTTATGAGAAGGATAATGGATTTTTTTGTAAAATTATTAATTTTTTACTAAATTTTATCTAGTTATGCAACATCATGTTCGTAGTTTTGTTAAGAATGAAATTCAAAATAATTATCTTAGTAATAAATTTCATAATGAATTGATAATTTTTTTGGGTAATGTGACTACAAAAAAATCATGAGAGAAAAATATTTTTCGATTATCCATGATTTCACTTTGGATATAAGTCATAAATAATAGATGTAAATTATCATAAGATATATCGATGTCAAGGAAGGATTTAAAGTTTTGGTGGAGTAGTTTTTTCTTGGATTTATAAATGTTGATTAAACATCCAGTCATGGTATTTTTAAGTCACTTGAAGATGCTTTGGTTGATCTTAAACTTAACATTGATGACATAAGAGGAAAAATTTATGATTATGGATCAAACATAAAAGGTAAACATGAAAGTTTCTAAAAAATACTTCTTGATATAAATCCTATATAATTTTATAATCCATTTGGATATCATATCTTGAATCATTCTATATTTGACATGGAAAAATTTAGTGCAAAATCCAAAATAGATTTTTCATATGTGAAAAATATTTATACAATGTTTGACGGTTCACCACATTGATGAGATGTTCTAAGGACTTATGTGAAGGGTTTTACACAAACCCATTATCAATAACTCATTGTGAATGTCACATTGAGAGTATTAAATCTATAAGAAGACAACCACCCGAGTTAGGATATGCATTGGTTGAAATTTAAAAACTTTCTAAACATGATGATGTTTTCATATTGGATACTAAAGGGTTGTGTTTCAATGTATTAGAGAATTTATAATTCATCATTAGATTATACATTTGGTAAAAAAAATTTAGATAAATTCAATCATATCAGTAAAATAAATCAACATGAAGAGATGGATATTAAAGATTCAAGTGAAAAAATAAAAGAGTTGATTTTTTTCTTTGAAAAACTTCAAGCAGAGGAGTTTAAAGGTATAATGAATGAAGTAATATAACTTGAACTCAAAGTTGGTATTGATCCAATATCTAAAGAAAAAATAGTTGTTTAGAGGGAGAAAAAAAATTTAATGATGATATAGAAGATGATGTTATTAGAATTTTTTCTATGGAGGAAAAATTTCGAACAAATTATTTCCTTCAAATTATTGATCAAACTCTTATGTCATTGAGAGAACACTTTATGAAATTCAAACACATGGAAGAAATATTTTTATTTTTTGAAGGAATGTTTTAAAAATATTTCTGAATAAAAATTGAAGGAACATTACACTCAATTTCAAGGTTTTTAAAACACAACAAACATGAAGATATTTTTAGAGATGAATTATTTCAAGAACTCAGACATTTAAAGTCAATATTTCCAAGTAAACTGATAAAATCAATTGATATCATTGATTTTATCAAGACTTATTGGAAATATTGGGGGTTTAAAATGACATGGGCTATATATTGATTTTTTTACTATACTCATTACAGTTACATCAGTAGAGAGAAGTTTTTATAAGCTAATGATGATCAAAAACTATCTTCAGACTACCATTTTATAAGAGAGATTATGTGCATTGAAAATTATTTCAATTGGAAATGAATTTTTGGATAGTTCAAATTTAGATGAGTTAATTTATGAATTTGAATCAACAAATTCAAGGAGAACTATTTTCCTTTGAATTGGATTATAAAGTACCATAATCTGGTTTGTAAAGTGATACAACATACTCTGGTATGTCATTATCCATTTCCTTGTAATTTTAGATTTTCTTTTAATTGGATTATTTAACATGTTTTATTAAGCATCTATATCACAACTGTAGCTTCTGAATCAAATTTTAGCATTAGAGGACATGTGTTAAACAAATATATCCATCACTCTCTTACAAAAAAAATCAAATCCTCGATTTTTATATAAAGGTGGATTTATGGTTTACACCAAATGGTAATGTTTTTAAGTATTTGGAAGTGTGTTTTTGAATTCATATATGTTATTCTAAGTCATTTGGTTTAACTTTTTACAGGTTAGAAGAAGAAGTGGGATATGAATATAAATATGAGGATGATTCAGTGAATGATTCAAATGATATTTTAATTGATTTACACAACATAGGTAAATGTTAATTTTGGTCAATTTTTTTTGATTATATTAAAATAAATATATAAATTCATTTTACATTCATATTTTATGATTTATTGTTTAATCCCTGCTTCATTTTCCCATTTTGGGGTTTTAGATAACTCATATAAAGTGTTTTGAACTTACTTAGTATAAATGTTAGTGAAATTTTTAATGTGCTATTTTAAAATTCATGCGCGTGATGCTAATTTTCACTTTATTCAATTTCAATGATGGTTTCACTCTATTCATATTATTTTATATTTGGTATATAAATGTATAAAGGCATTGGGACTTTCAAGGCAAGGCTAACCTAGGTTAAGTGAATTCTCTAAGGTGCTAAAAGATGTTTTTTTAATCTTATAGTTTCATTTGGGTTGGATTTAAAAGTGGTTTATGGTTTTATTAGTATAGATATACTTTGAAGTTTGTTATTGTATTTATTAGCTTAGTTTGGTTTAATTTTTAAAATGGTAAAAAGCTATTTTTAAGAAGCTTTTTTAGAGGTTTTAATAATTTTTTTCCTTTCTTTTATATTGTTTTTCATGGTTTTAAAGGGAACATTTTTTATTTTTTATATAAGATATTGTTTGTCTATGTTTAGTATATACTTTTCACAAATTAAAGAGGGAAAATTTTAATTATTTAAATCATTGTTTGAAACATAAATTGAAATTGTATACTTAATTATGTATTTACTTTAGATGATTTGGTTCTATTTATAGTCCTCTTTTGATGATGTTTTTCAAAGGTTTAATAAACCAATTTTTACAAAATTTAATTCATTTTTTTGATTGGTTTTGAGGTGGTTTAAAAGGTTAAAAAGTGTACAGTTTTTTTCTTTTAGAAAAAAGGGTTGTTGGGATCTGACCTGGTTCACTCTGATCTAATCCTTTAAGTGACTATATTTAAAGGGCATCAATTTTTTAATTTTCCTCTGGCAACAATATTGCTCGGGATGGTCCTTACAGATGAAAATATGTTTTATTAGAATTTAATTCTATAAAAACATGTTGTTCCTTACAGATGAGATGATTCCTCTAAAAACTAGTTATTTAATTTGTATATTATTAAAATTTAATAGTTAACACTAATGGAAAATCTCATGAAATTTTTTTATTGGAAATTCCACTAACAATTTAATGGAAAATTCAATTAGAAATTTTGACTACAAAATACTAGTAAAAAATAACTATAAAATTACAATGAAAAATTCCACCATAAAATTTCAATGGAATATTTCAATGAAAAATCCTGCTGCGAAATAAAAATCCACTTGAACTTCCACTAAAATTTCCATTGGAAAATTCAATTAAAAATTCCACCAGAAAACTACACTAAAAAATTATATTGAAAAATATATATAAAATTTCTACTTGAAAAAATCCATTACAAAATACTAGTGAAAAATATCACTAGAAAATTACGGTGGGCATTATATAAAAAAACAACAACTTTGAAATACAAAGGATAATTGTTGAATTTTTAATGTTTTTAAAATATTTAATTTGTTTTTTTAAGTTTTTAAAAGAGTAAGGCTTAGTTGTAATCCCAGATTGTAAAATGGGTTGGAATGGATATGTATGTTTATTATAGGACACATCCGTTTGCTATTGGGTGTGACCTGGTCCACTTATTTTATTGAGTGTGATTTTGATGAATATAGTTAAATCTGGAAAAGACATTTTTTAACATCCTAAGATTTTATGAAATATATTCCTTCAAATTTATTTAAATTCTTTGACAGATCATGTTATATGCAATGAAAATTTTAGATTGTGTTTTATGTAACACCAATTTTATCTTGCATTGCACGTAACATCTAGTTTCTTCGATAACTTATGTTACACACAAGACCGAGTCTTACTGAACAATAATATATTGTTGATATGATTATTTAATACGGAAGTTATCGCTTGACCATTATATTTTTGGGTGTGAATAAGACTAACTATATTATATAAGTTTATAAATTTTTTTGACATTCATCCAATATATTTGATAGGCATAAGATAAGAATAAATCTAATTTTACACTTAAAAACTGTATTTTTCAAAAAAGTAGTTTTACCGTCTTTTAATTGATTTTTTTAAATTAATTTTTGACAATTTTATAAATTTTATTTAAAAAAAATATTTTTTTAAATTGTAATACCAAAATTTACTTTGGGTGAATTTTTGGTATTTTTCTGAGAAGTTTCATTTTTTGATGAATAGTGAAAAACACTACATTTTAATTGAAAATTGTTTTTTGTCTAATTTATTTATATAGTTAAATTATATTTTAAATCTATTTTAAAGTATAATTAGTTAAATAATACATAAATAAATCCAATTTTGGTCAATGGATTCAATTTCACATTGGAATTGGATATAAAAAACATTTCAAACTTTTGAATCTTTCTCCTTAAAAACCCGTTGTCTCCTAGCATCTACGAGATTAATTTTAAATTAATTTTACCCACTTATGTGAATTGAATTTGGAAAAATAGATTTAAATATTTGGAATCAGTATGAAACTTTTGGTTTAATAAGATCAACTTAATTTTTTTACCGAAATGATTAGTGAAAACAATTAAAATTAATTATAGTGATTAAGGTAAGAACAAACTTACTTAATGATTAAAATTAGAATATAAGATGTATAAATGATCCAAAACTTATCCAACACCCATTTTATGAACATATTTCTACCCTAACCACCTTCGTTTCAATTTTTATAAGTTATTGGGATACTATTCCATAAAAGTTACCTATATAATAAGTTAAGTAAGAAAAAAGACAAAAAAGAACCTTCCTTGCCTTTAACACTTATAAAGATTTGGAGTAGGGAAGAAGCTACATAGGTTTGGTTATAAATATTATTTTGGAAGATAAATGAGTTATTATTATTATAATAATTTATATTTAATTTTTAGAGATGATATAATTGTATTAAATTCTTAATAAATGCCAACACATGGATTATTTAGTTAATAGTAAAATAAAATAAATGATATTTTATTAAATAATTTAAAATTACTAAAAATATTATATTCTAAAAAGTTATTTTTAAGTGTTAATAAATATAAAATATGGTCCATTAATGGTCCAATTTATCTTTTATAATGAACATATTAAAACATAAATAGTAAAAAACTTTGTTAGTGTAGTTAGGGTTAAAATAATGTTTTTGCACGTTACATGCGTTTCTATTAAAATTAATTTCCAAAACATATGAGATTTTTATTTTATAAATTATATGTAATATTTTATAATTATTGGTTGTAAATTTTCTAATAATTCTCACTTTAATTTAGCCTTAATGAATGAATTACATAGGTTAGAAAACTAGCTACCAAAATGAAAAACCAAAATGAAAAAAATAAGGAAACATAAAGACTAAGGAAAAAATGATAAAAATTATTTTATTTTTGTTTGGTGTGAGTGATGATCAACCATAATTACCCTTTACTCCATTATTTTATATTTTTTAAGCACATGAGGTAAGGGAGACTTCCCAATAGTGTTTACCTTTTGGTATTTACAAGAATGTCACTCCTTCTCCACTATAAAAAGGAATTCACTCTTCTCATATATTCACATCTCTAAAGCCATTTGTATCATAAAAAATATAAAAAATAAACTAAAAACACCCATCCACTCATCCTATAAGCCTCAATTTGGGAAAAAATAAAACCAATGTAGTCCTTAGGTGTAAACCAAAATAAGTTACCCAAAACAAGAGGTAACGTTATTCAACATGCATTTCTATTTTATTTCTCTCTCTACTCATTAAATTATTATTATTAAATAATTATATAATAAAATACTTATCCTAAATATACTAATATGTTATTATTATAATGGTTTTGACTACACCTATACACACTTCCATCGAATGGGTAATGAAATATCCGTTTGTGTGTATGGCGGACTACCGCCTCATGAAACGATGTCATTAATTTTTCCTTTACTAACTATCATGGTTGGGAATTATGATGGAAATAATATTTTTATATTATATATATGATATTTATAATTTCATAATACTTCTTTAATTTTTATATAACACATACCTTCATGCTTCTATTTTGTGGGAATACGATAACATCGTTTGTGGATGTGTGGTACCACCTCCTCAAAGTGATGCGATTCGTTCACATTTTACATGGAATGTATTAAGAATGATTTTAATAAATATATGTGATATAAATAAAATATATTTTATATTAATTACATAATCACCTTTATGTAAATATAATATATCATTTCCTTTATTACCTTTCCACACACTTAAAAAGTGATAACATCATTCATGAATATGTGGACTACCGCCTCCTTGAAGCGATGTGATTCATTTTACATCACAATAATTCTATATATAATTTTATATAATTAAATAATATGGTATTTAATATATAATTATCATTCTCTAAAGATAAAATGTTACTTACCTTCTTTCTCTAATGATCATTGAAAAAATGGAATGTTACTTATGCATACGTACGACCTACCGTCTCCATGATTATAACATTGGTTCATTTTTCATAACCATATTTTATAATTGGTTTTAAAATTATAATTGATGTATAAATATAATAATTATTTCATGATTATTATTATGGATATGTTTAAATAATTACCTCTTTGACCTTAGTCAACCTACCAAAGTTGTTTTTGACATATAAACCGAATATGGTCAAAATACCTGATGTAAACTTAATCATTTAAGTATTTGTATACAAAATTATAATAAGTAAAATAAAATTAATGATAAAATTGAAAAAGGTTCTGAATAAAGTAAATAATTAACATAATTTTATTATTTAGGAAGATAAATACACATGTGACAAGTCAGAGTTAGGGTAAGAGATTTCATCTCAATTTTCTTTCATTGAGGAATTGTTTTTTAGGTTATACACCCACTTTCTTTTATGAGGTGTATATAAAACCCCTTTAACATATCATTCTTGAATTTATTTATTCTCATGATGTTCTATTAAATGTTATTCCTTCATGGGGATTATGATTCAAATGTGTCAAATTGGTATGAGACACTTTGGAATGTTTAAAGATTATCTTCCTCAAGAATGTTCTTAGTGATATTTTAATGGTATTTTCATTTATCAACATCAAAAACCCTTGTTGTTACTTATCCTAAATTGGGTGTATTTCATATTTCTACCATCCTAATTCTTTCTCTAAATGTATTAATATTGTTTCAAAGATATTGTTATGAAACCCGTTTCTTTTCCACAGGTTAACCATGTTTCAAATAGATTGACAATAAACCCATTTCCTTTACAGGGGTTTATTAGGTTATAAATGAATAATGATTATTTCTATGAGTTTTATAATGGTTTTTTTATTTCATGAAATTTTACTTGAGAATTATATGAAATGGTTGAGCTTGATATAACTTATACATGGGGTGACCCAGATGGCACCAGATGAGCCTATTACAATTTATACATGGGGTGGCCCAGATAACGTCTGTCACAAACCAACCCGGTTTGACCCTGAAACAGTCACCTGAGCCAGTCCGTGACATGGCCCGAAGGGTGTTCCCAATCCCCATGGGCTAGAAACCAGTGCTGGGCATCAGAACTTAACCATTGGTAATGATTTGACCCATGAACAAAAGATAAACAGATAAACAAAACTGATGATAAAAATAAAGACTAGCAGCAGAGAGAAAATAAAACCGAACATACCTCCTTGTGAACTTCTAGATCACTACCCAACTCATACTCAAGCCCGATCCAACACTGAGTAGCTGAACCAGGAACCTAAATAATAAATGAACCTACAACTGAAATAATATGATAGGTGATAGCACCGAGATGCTCAATAGGGATGCCAAAATAAACCATAGAATCCAATGTCTTTTTTCCTAAAACAATCCACTAACACAAGTTTGAAATACAATTATAGAAGTAGGTTTTCCATATTTTAATAAAACAATAACATTTTCCCATTTTAAAAACCCAACTCACACCACGTGCCATTTCTAAAACAAATTACAATTTTGTAAACAAAATCCAAACAAGGAAAACAAGGCAATGCTAAAAGAAATAGGTGACAGTATAATCTTGAAGAAAAAGTATAATTGAAAGTAAAAAAGTAAATAAAAGGTAGACCATGGGTGATCCTAAACATCCCTATAAGACCCCTGGACGTACTCAGTTCAGAACCACCTGCCGGCGTATGGTGAAACTCCTAAGTCTATAACCAACTAGACGCCCTCACAACAATAGAAACCAGCGGCACTCCCCATCTGGCCTATACAACTACCAATGGGTACCAACCCGTCTAATTGGGGCTGATAAGAAACCATAACACAATCAACTATAAGATGCCTAGGAACACATGGTGGTTATAATAATACTATGCAGGTAGGAAGACCCACGAACACGTGACTCATATCACTGCACTTGCCTTCCCTAAACACAAATGCTTCCTATACATTCACCCATAAAGGGTTATACTAGACAAGAGCACCTCATATACATGTTCAATCATTCACATTAAAAAAAGTGCCAAATGGGTCGTCACATCATGTTCATATCAAACCCATTTTCTACAAATACTTAAAACTCCAATCAGACACACACACAACTTACAAACACAACCCATTCTAAAAGATAACACATGTTCACCCATGAGTTAGAAGAGCCAAACACGCTTTTAAGTTCCAAACATGCACACCCAAACACTTCAGAACAAAACAACGTTTCTTTAACCTCTTTTTAAAATTATGTCAAAACACGATCTCAATCCAAATGGGTCAAATCCTTGAGGAATAAATTTAAAACCACTTCTTTGAAAACACACAAAAGAACCTCCATCCTTTGGGATTCAAGAACCATTTTTAAAATAAAAAACAACCACTCCCATTATTTGAAATAACACTAATCCTCATAATGGAAACATCAATCCCTTCTCAAAATATTTTAACACAACCACTATAACATAACCACCAAAGTGAACACACTCAAAATCCTATTTCGAAAGCAAACTCACACCAAAGCCCTAACCAAATAAGTTTCACAACTTTCACACAATTTGATAATCCGACTGCACAATTTATAAAATTCTATCAAGACTCAACCAGTTTAAAAATACTTTTATGAACAAGCAAACCAATTTCTAAACAATTTTCATAAGCAGACCAAACAATGCATAAATAATATGTATAAGAAAACCACACAATTTGTTAACGATTCTATAACCAGGTCAAATAAGTTACCCAAATCTAAAAAACTTTATAAGTACATATAAATTTAACTAGAGAAAATACTTTAAAACTATTTATAACAAAACCAATAAATTTTAAAACACCACAATATATTAACTAATTGCATTGTGAGAATGTGAAACAAGTAAAATATTTAACTAAAATCAATCAAGAATTAAATGGATTTAATCATAAAGGAAAATGTGGGTTCACCTACCTCAAAGTTGAGCGCAGACGTGACTGAACTTCAACGGAAGGGAGAGTGAAACATCATGGACCATTCACACACCCTAAACGATGAGAAAAACGCATGAATTATACCCCGTCTATTAGGGTTAGGACAAAGATGGAGGAAAACCCCCAAAA
The DNA here is from genome assembly GCA_963277665.1 of Viscum album. Lineage (NCBI taxonomy): Eukaryota > Viridiplantae > Streptophyta > Magnoliopsida > Santalales > Viscaceae > Viscum > Viscum album. The sequence goes on along the minus strand of OY728140.1, from coordinate 715,820,659 downwards.
TTGAGGAAGAAACTTACCAGAGGGAGGGTTTGCTGGTGCGGCAAGGCCGACACAATGAGGAGTCAGCCTTGCTGGAGCACGGAAGGTCGGAGATGCCGTAACCAAAGTAAGAAGGTGGCCTGGTCGGTTTCGCAGTGCGAAGGAGGTGGAGGCAGGGGTTGCGGCTGTTGCTGGAGTGGCTGGGGTGAGGTCGGCCGAAGCTGGCTGGCCGCGAGGAGGGGAGTCGGGCTGGAGTTAAGGGACGCTAGAGCAGCGAGGGTAGGGGTGCAGAGGGCCGGAGTGGTGTAGACAAGTGTCGAGGATGGTGGCAACTGGGATCCAAAGTGAGGTGAGTCAAGGTGGCTGGCTGGAGGCGTAACGAGGCGAGGCGGCTGACTGGAGGCATGATGGATGCGGGAGGAGGTCGTTGGGAAGCCTGGTGTGCTGATAGAAAAAACCGGGGGGGGGGGGGGGGTGGTTCGAAGACGGGGAAGGGGGGGAGCGGGATTAGGTCAGATTTTTTTTCTTTTCAATTAATAATAATAATAATAATAATAATACCAGAAATAATAAAAATATCATTATTAAATATACTAATAATAAAAGTTATAATAACAAAAAAATAAAAATAAAAAATGATAATAGAAATAAAAATAATAACGATAATAACACCTCATTAATAATAATATTATTAATTACAAAATAATAATAATATTATTACACTTTAAACATTTAGATCAATTTATTTAAATAAATATTTATTTATTTTAATCGTTAGATGTTTTCCCGACACCCGGGATGACCGCACGGCTACCGCCCACCATGCGGTGACCGCGCACAGGTCCGAAACCCAGTAAAATTATTAAATGACAAAAAAAAATTAAACCAGGACCTAGCCTGGACCTTGGCGTGAGGACCCGGAGCCAATAAATAATAAAATAAAAATAAATTAGAAAGTAGGGGTGTGACAAATTGTCACACCCCGAATTTATAATTTATTTTTATCATCAGCTTTTATATGTTTATCTTTTGTTCATGGGACAAATCATTCCCAATGGTTAAGTTCTGATGCCCGACACTGGTTGCCAGCCTGTGGGGATCTGGAACGCCCTTCGGGCCATGTTGCAGACCGACTCAGGTGATCAGTTCAGGGGCGACCCGAGTTGGTTCGTGACAAAATGGTATCAGATGAGGCCCTTGTTATTTAGGGATGTTTGATAGATGAATATTAGGACCATCGGGACTCGAGAGGTAAGTTCGAGAAGGGTGTCATGAAACCTTGCTCTTTCTGAACCTCGAGTTTCCAGGGGTAGTCTGGGTTTTGAGTCTTCTGTTTTTATTTTGGGATTGAGGAATGAAAATGGATGTGGAACAGTGTCATGTCGTGACCTCACATAGAGTAGTGACCCATGTGGAGTCTGATTGCACATTTGAGCTTCTCCTAGTCATTTACGCTTGCTTAGGGTATGGATCACTACCATGTTTCCAAGTTAAACGTAACTGCTAGTTCCTCATCTCGATGGTTTGTTGTAAGTTGGTTTTTTTTTGGTTTTGATTGATGTAAGTGTGTTTTTGAAAATGAATAGGGGAAATAATTTTTGAATAATTGAATTTGGTTTGAAAAGTGGGTTTAGTATTTGGAAAGTGTCTTTGAAGGAAGACAGTTTTGAAATCAAAAATGGAAAGGGGATTTTGGAAGAGGAATTTTTGAGTTGTGTTTGTATTTTTTCGTTTATTTTGAGTTGGTTGTTTTGGATGAATGTGCTTTCTTTGATGTTGTTTTGGATTGATATCATTTTGGCTCTATGTTTTATATGTTGTTCAGAAAACGCCGCCTAGAAAGGTTTCCAAGGTTTCTGATAATTCATGCCTAGTTTTTGGTCCTTCTCAGACATTGCCTATCCTTCATGGCGATCTGGGTCCATTAGAGGCAGTGAAGCAGATTGAAGAGGTCGAGCATGCCTTCAGGGTATTGGGAACTCTCGAAGCTGTCAGAGTGCGTGCCGTTTTGGGCCTGTTTGAAGGTCTAACCCTGGACGAATGGGAGTTGTTCACCCCACCATAATTTCAAGTTGGGATGACGTGGGATGTATTTAAATCTGTCTTCATATGATAGTTTATACCTGAAGAGGTGAAGACGAAGAAAAGGGAAGAGCTCATGTGTATTCAACAAGGGAAACAGACGATGAAAGCATATGTTGACCATTTTAAGGAGTTTTTGTCCTTTTCTCCGGAGGTAGCGTTACAAGATTTGATAAATACTGCTCTCTTAATCGGGGGTCTTCATACATAGATCAAGGAGCAGGTACTCCCTTCTAAGGACCATTGTTTCAAGAAGCTGGTGGATGAGGCATTCTTAGCTGAGTTGGTCTCTAGAGTGCTGATGGTCAGAAATACATCATATCTGGTTTCTTGCAAAGGTTCCCCATCTGGCGAGCAGGGTGTGCCAGAGGAACTTGTTGCTAAAGATTCCTATATAGTGGTTTTGACTTTCGGTTCATCGGACTATTAAGTGGTGTGCCACCAGTGTGGCCGGTTCGGGCATGTGAAGCTGTCATGTCGCATCCCTCTGAAGACGTGTCATCGTTGCGGGTGTCTGGGTCATCTAGAGAAGTTCTGTAGGATGTGTCGCCTAAAGAAGATGCTATTAATGGAGTAATTCTAGTGCCTAATTGTGAGGTAGGAGATGATTCATCCATCAGATCCCCAACCACAAGTCTTGGGGTGAATCTCACACGCATTCAGAAGTTTCCAGGGGTGTGAAGCCTTGGTCTGGGTTTTGTGTTCAGTGTTGGCAGTGGAACATTTAAAGTCTTTTTATTCTTGTTTTCTGCTGCTAAATTTTTGACATTGTTTTAAGTTCATTGTTTTATTGTGAAGTTATGATGGACTCATTCTATTATAATCCAAACAATTTTTTTTGTCTGATCATGGTTTTCTGAATCGTACGCTTTTATTAGAAGTGGGTTTGGACCTTGTTTGGGTTAGTCTCGGTTTAACTGTGTTTGTTCGGAGATGTAAGTGCCTATGTAAGAATCAGTGGTTTTAGTTATGCTTGGGTTCACTGCTTGGGTTAAGTTTTTCTCGGAGGTTTTTCTCTAGTGTTCGGACTTTTTGGTCTGGGGTGAGAGTTTCAAGTTTCAACGGAGGTGTTGTTCGCTCGTGCTATAGAAGTTGGTTTGGATCGGTTAGGAGTTCCCGCGTCACCCCCCTTTTGGGGTGGTATGTTTAGGTGTTAATTTTACGCATTATTTGAGTTTTGTGGTGGGGATAACCCTCTCGTGTTCTCCGATTCTCTTGAATTGTGGTTTCTTTCGGTTTCAATCGGGCTTGGATTCTTGTTTGGTCTATTATTCAATTGGGTGACTTTCTGGGTGAAGAAAGTGTCTGTGGTGGGGAGAATTGTCACACCCCGACTTTATAATTTATTTTTATTTTATTATTTCTTAGCTCTGAGTTCTCACGCCAAGGTCCAGGCTGGGTCCCGATTTAATTTTTTTTGTTGTATAATAATTTTACTGGGTTTCAGACCCGTGCGTGGTCACCGCACAGTGGGCAGTAGCCGCGCGGCAGCCTGGGTGTCACGCAAACATCTAACGATTAAAATAAATAAATATTTATTTAAATAAAGTGAGTTAAATGTTTAAAGTGTAATAATAATATTACTATGTAATTAATAATAATATTATTAATGATGTTTTATTATCATTTTTTTCTATTATTATTTTTTTATTATAACTTTTATTATTATTATATTTAATAATGATATTTTTATTATTTTTGGTATTATTATAATTATAATTATAATTATAATTATAATTAAATGAAAATAAAAAAAATTTAAACCAGGACCCAGCCCGAACCTTGGCGTGAGGACCCGGAGCCAAGAAATAATAAAATAACAATAAATTAGAAAGTCAGGGTGTGACAGCGTCGGGTGAGCCCGTTATAGCTTAAAGGAAAGGTGGGTCTGTGATATCCCTTCAATGTATTGGGTATGTAAGTAGAACATATGGTTATTATATTTTTAAGAGTGAAATTTTTGGAAGTCATCTGTATGACTATTCCAATTAAGAGGGTTTTGAATGGGTTTAATGGATATGATTCTCTATGCCACCTAAAGGAGTTTTAATTAATTTATATGGATTTTAATGATTTTCTTTGAGAAAAAATGTGTGTTTTTTTTCATTTGAAATTTTTTACTTTCATATTATCAAATAAATTTTAAGATAAAGGTAAACATTATATGAGTTTTCATGTTTTTACTGAACTATCAGTTTCTTTTCATTTTATATCCCTTATTGAGATTTTGTGCTCATCCCATGTTTTTAAAATGTTTTTATAGGTTTTAAGTATGGGAGAGGTAAAATAATAAGTCAAGTTGAAAGTCATGTGGATTTTCCATGAAAATAATTCAGGATTTATTTTAAAAAATTTATATTATAGAAAAAATAGATACTGATTGGAAGTGTCTAATTTCTATTTTATGGTTTTATTATGTATGAGTTATGGACTAATTATCTAAAACTATAAACCTGAAAAGATACTTAATGTGATAGAAAGTAAAATTATTGACTTAACTCAATATTATGTATTTTTTAAGTCCAGGTCCTTATAATTGGTATCAAAGGGAGGTTTAGACAACTTTTGAGGTTAGGATAGTGTTAATAGAATAACCTTAGAAGATTTTATTTTATGGTTAAGCTAAAATGATATAGATTTTTAGAATTTCCATGTTGCTTCATATAATGTATGTTTGTTTATAATGGTTTTCCATAGAGGAAACAATAAATATGTAATGGGAATACATCAAGAGGAAAACATCCTTCCAAATCAGTATCTCGAGATGGTTGGAATTGGAACTGAATAGTTTGTTATAGTGACGGCTCAGTTGACACAATCTATTAATGATGGTGGTATCCATGCTAGATTGTAACTCTATCTACCATAAAAGAATATGTCTATAGTGGATAATTTTATGAGATAATATCCCCCATCATTCAATGGATCATCTGACCCAGTGGTAGCCGAAGGATGGATCAATGCCTTAAATAAGATATTTGAAGTCATGGAATGTTTAGAACATCAAAATATAACCCTTTCTATTTATCATTTTGAATATGAAGCTGATCTATGGTGGTATTTGGTTAATAATACTAAAGAGAAATATGATCTTGATTCCATGGAATGAGAAAAATTTAAGAATATATTCCTTGAGAAAAATTTTCATAAGATTGTTTAGATTATAATGGAGAAAAAATTCTTGGAAATAAATAAAAATGATGATAATTTAGTGGTTTCATATGAATAAAACTTCACAATATTGTCCAGGTATATTCCAAATTTTATTCAAGACATTAATATTAAAATTAATATATTTTACTCAGGATTAAAACCAAGTCTACGAAGATCTTTGGACTTGCAGAAATTTAAAAGTTATGAGAAAATGGTTTGTTGTGATTAGAAAGTTTATATGGAGTTTTACAACACTTATATTCCATGAGATAAAAGGAGTAAGAAATGGTTAAAGTGGAAATAAATAGAGAAATAACCACTACTACAAAAACGGCCTATATCAGTGCTAAAAAATGGCTTTAACATCACTAAAAAAGTGTTGTAAAGCTCAGTGCTAATATAAGGGGGTCCCTTTTATCAGCACTCTGAAAAGTGCTGATAAATGCCCCTTTTATCAGTGCTAAAAAAGTGCTGATAAAATATCCCTTTATCAGCACTTTTTTTAGCGTTGATAAAAGGGGCCTTTATCAGCGTTTTTTTTAGAGCAGATAAAGGTCAAAAAAAATTTAAAAAATAAAAAAAAATAAAAATAATGTGGGGAGTGCTTTTATCAGCACTTTACACCCCCTTTATCAACGCTAAGAGGTCTCCCGCACGCTGCCCTTCCCGCACATCCTCATACGCGCGCACCCCCTTTGCTTCCACCCGAACTCGAACCTAGGACCTGCCCCCTTTCGCGGCTGCACCTTTACCACTAAGCCATTTCGTTTTGTTCTCTATTTAATGATATATCTATATATATATAGTCATATTTATTCATATATTGATATAGATTCATATTAATATAAATATATTTATTCATATATTAGTATATATATATATTAATTCGTATATTAATATATTTATATATGTATTTTTAGTTATAATTTTTTATACGTATATTTATTTGTATATTAATATATACATATAAGATTAGTTTTAAATACATTTAGGAAAAAATATGTTTTTATGTTTATTTATAAATAAATAAATAAATAAATAAATACATAGATATATACAACACACAGACACACACAGAGACACACACACACACACACAAACTCATATATATTTACGAATAAATATATATATATGTGTATTTGAAAATCCATAGAATGTACTTATAAGATTAGTTTTAAATACATTTATGAAAAAATATGTTTTTTATGTGTATTTATAAGTAAATAAATAAATACATACATATATACATATTTACAACATACAGACACACACATAGACACTCACACACACATAGACACATATATATTTACGAACAAATACATATATATGTGTATTTGAAAATCCATAGAATGCTAAAACGACCATAACTTATAATCTAGAATCCCATTTCAATGCCACAACCATTCAAATCGAAGAAAATGAAACAATCTTCGATATGATATGTGTTACAGGCCTAACGGACATCTAGATCAGAAGTTATACTTGTTTGAATGTTAACAAATCAGCGTATCCTGACTAAAAACTCAGTTTTGGAGGACTTCTAGGCCTTTTTTGAGCTCTAAAAATGTGACAGAGGCTTCACCTAGGTCACTAGCGCATAAAGATCATCGCAGGATTTGATTTGATATGCTATAGAGCTCAAACGGACACCCAGATCAAAAGTTATGGCCGTTTGAAGTTTGAGTTACATTTTCAACATATTTTAGATCTTTTATTAATTATTTTGATTTTTTTTCCTCAAATTGTTATTAAATGATTTTTAATCGATAATAATTAGAAAATTATTAATTAATAATATTTTTTTAAAATATTTTGAAGCTATTTTCACTAAATTTCTTATATATTAAATGTAATAGTCTATTTATACGTATCTATAACATATTTAAAAAATATATATTGTATTTATATCAATATAAATATACTTATATAACAAAATATTATTTTTCAGGATTTTTTTTGAAACTTAAAATTTATCAGCGCTCGGGAAAAGCGCTGATAAATCCCCTCTTTATCAGTACTATTAAAAGAAGCACTGATAAAGGGGTCCCCTTTAACAGCGCTAAAAAAAGCGCTGATATAGGGGGGGCCTTTATCAGCACTTTTTTTAGCACTGATAAAGGCCCCCTTTATTAGCGCTGATAAAAGTGAAGCGCATCCCTTGCCCATTTTTGTAGTAGTGAACCAACTAAGAATTATGAAGGTAAGACTAAAACTTGTTCCAAGTGTGGTAAAATACATTTTGGTGAATATATGTTAGGATCTAGAAAGTGTTACCGGTGTGATATATCTATTCAAAAGGTTCGTGACTATAAATAGAAGATTTATAAATATTCTAAGAGTGATATAACAAATATCCATTAAACAGTGAGATGTTTTAGCTGTAATGAGTTGGGACATTATGATAAATTGTGTTAAAAGTTACTCAGGGTGGAAATCATCAAGATCCGAAACATAAAGGTATGGGAAAATATTTTTATGCTACTTTAGTTGATGTTGGTCCATCTGGTTAAGTGATGGAAGCTCTAGGGATCTTGGTATTTTTTGAAGGCTAATAATAAGTTCAAGGTTTTAGACATTCCTTCTAAGGTTTTAAGTGATGTGACCATAAAGTGATTAAGGACTTTTTGGGATATTTTTAGTAGGGTTTATGTTTATGTAAGGTTTTAGTTTAATGAGAAGTATGACTTTTCTTTTGGACATTAGTTTTAAGGAATTTATACATTTAGGGTTTATATGATCTTTGATGATTAATGTTATTTTTAGGGATGTTCATCATATTTCTGGGAATGTTAAGAGGATAAAATTGTGCTTATAGAAATATATCACGTTATTATATTTACTTATATTCTTAGACAATAAAATATTTCCTAAACTTTAGGAATGTCATATTTTTAACAATGGTATTTTCAAATTACCAACCATTTTTACCGAGAAAAAGTTTAGATTGTGAGGATACAATTTTTTTAAGGGGGGAGGATGTAACATCCAGAGATTTTATGAAATATATTCCTTCAAATTTATTTAAATTCTTTGATAGCTTGATTTATAATAAATTAATAGTTTATATTGCGAGTTTCTTCGAAAACCTGTGTTACATGAAATGCCGAGTGTTACTGAACAATAATACACTGTTGATATTATTATTTAATATAAAATTTATCATCTGGAAATTATATTGGTGATTTTTAATAATAATAACTATATTATAAAAGTTTATAAAATGTTTTTACATTCATAAAATAGATTTTATAGGCATATGATAAGAATAAATCTAGTTTTATGCTTAAAAATTGTATTTTTCTAAAAAGCAGTTTTACCACATTTTAATGGAAGAATTGTTTTAATTTTTTTTTCAATTTTAAATTTTATTTGAAAAAATAAACTTATTTTTAAATATTAATATCAAAATTTACTTTGGGTTAATTTTTTTTATTTTTCTGAGAAGTTTTATTTTTTTATGAATAGTGAAAAACACTGCATTTTAATTGAAAAATTTCTTTTTGTCTAATTTATTTATATAGTTATATTATATTTTATATTGGTTTTAAAGTATAATTAGTTAAATTATACATAAATAAATCCAATTTAGGTCAATTTATTCAATTTCACATTGAAATTGGATATAAAAAACATTTCAAACTTTTGAATTGTTCTCCTTAAAACCCTGCTGTCTCGCAGCGTCTGCGAAATTAATTTTAGATTAATTTTATCCACTTATGTGAATTGAATTTTAAAAAATGAATATAATTATTTGTAATAATTATGAAATTTTTGGTCTAATAATATGAACTTAATTTTTTGACCGAAATGATTAGTGAGAACAATTAAAATTAATTATAGTGATTAAGGTAAGAACAAACTTACTTAATGATCAAAATTAGAATATAAGGTGTATAAATTACTAAAAAATTATCAAAAAACCATTATATGGATATAGTTATACCCTAAACACCTTATTATCAATTTTATATGAGTTATTGGGATACTATCCCATGAAAGCGACCTATATAATAAGTTAAGTAAGGAAAACGAAAAAAAGAACCTTCCTTGCCTTTAACCTCCAATGGCCTGAAGGCCTTATATTTTTTTTATTATATGATATGATAAACCCCCTTTTAAGGGAAGAAGTGGGGAAACCCAGACAGTCTTCATGGACAAAAACATACCACGACCCAAAGATCAAGAAAATGAAACCCAGACTGACACCTTGGATATGCCTCTCCCCAGCATTTAAAACATGTTAAAGCACTCCACTGATGCAAGAATGTATGGATAGCAAGTGTCATGTGTCAAAGCGCAGGCCCGATTCGATGGATGACGCCATACCCTCTCAAACATTCAATTCCATGTATCTTGTATAGGTGAACCACCTACTCTGAATCCTCCTCTGTGGCCTATTCCTTGAGGTTGAGTCTGGCTAAATTGTCATAATCAGAGTCTTGAAAACCGACCCAAAAAAATCTGAAAAGTTCCAAGAAAACGTGATTCCACAACAACACCAAAAAATGCCATCCTGGAAGACCCCTCCACACTCCACGAGAACCCCAACCACTAAAACTGAAGAAGACCAAAAGGAAATCCAAGGGACATGAGTCCAATCCATCATCACCTAGGACTGGATGTACCAAACCCGCGCTAAGGAAATTCCACCGATGAGGGAATCTTGATCGTCCTATAATAGAAATGTCACTCTGTACATGGATCTATTCCAATCAGAACCAAGACTACACCCTAACCGGGTTCTAAATCAAGTTGGTGGTGATGAGAAAACCGGAGAGGAGCAGGGGAGAACCAGCCGCGACGAACTAGAACTAAAGATCACCAAATTCATATCAAAAGGACAAATACACAGAAAAACAAACCAAAAAGCCATAAAAAACTCACAGCCGCACCAAGATCAAGATCCTCCCCCCTCTAAGACGCTGCAGATCTGTCACTCCTCCTCCACTGTAAAAAGACATTCACTCTTCTCCTCTATTAACACCTCTAAATATTTTTTATCATATAAAACCTATCCAAATAAACTAAAAATATCCATAATCTCATACTAAAATCCTAAATTTTTGAATAAATTAAACCAAGGAAGTCCTTAGCTACAAACCAAAAGGAGTTACCAGAAAAAGAGGTAATTTTATTCAATGTGCATTTATGTTTTATTTATTTATCCACCCATTAAATTATTATTATTCCATGATTATATAATAAAATAAGTATAATAAATATAATTATATGTTTTTATTGTAATTTTTCATGCTACACCTACACAAAATTTCATCAAATGGGTAACAAAATTACCGTTTATGTGTATGGTATACTACTTCCTCATGAAAGGATGTCGTTTGTTTTTACTTTACCGCATATCATAGTTGGGAATTGTTATAAACATAATGTTTTTATATGATATATATGATATTTATAATGTATTAATACTTATTTAATTGTTATATAACACATACCTTCAAGTTCTATTTTTTTGGGAATACGATAACATCATTTTTGGATGTGTGGACTACTGCCTCCTCAAAGCAATGTGATTCGTTCATACTTTATATGGAATGTATTAAGGATAATTTCAATAAAAATATGTGATATAAATAAAAATTGGATACAACCGCGAAAGTGGCACATGACGCAAGGAAGAAAATTACATTAAATTGCAAGCCCAAGGACTTGACCCTATGATCTTTCTGTAAATATAATATATAATTTTCTTTATTACCTTTTCACACACTGAAAAAGTGACAACATCATTCGTGGAAGTGTAAACTACCGTCTCCTCAAAGCAATGTGATTCTTTTTACATTATAAGAATTTTATATATAAGTATATACAATTAAATAATATTTTATTTAAGATATAATAATCATTCTAGAAAGATAAATGTTACTTACCTCCTTTTTATAATTATCATTGAAAAATGGGAATGTTACTTATACATATGTACGACCTACCATCTCCATGATTGCAACATTGGTTCATTTTTAATAACCATATTTTATGATTAGTTTTAAAAATATAATTGATGTATAAATATGATAATTATTTGATGATTATTATTATGGATATGTTTAAATAATTACCTCTTTGACCTTAGTCAATCTACCAAAGTCGTTTTTGACACATAAATCGACTATGGTCAAAACACCTGATGTAAACTTAATTGTTTAAGTAGTTGTATAAAACATTGTTATAAGTGAAATAAAAGTAATGATAAACTTGAAAAGGGTTCTGAATAAATTAAATAATTAACATAAGTTTATTATTTAGGAAGATAAATATACACGTGATAAGTCGGACTCAAGGTAAGGGACTTTGTCTCAATTTCGTTTCATTGAGGCATTGTTTTTGATGTTGTACACCCACCTTGTTTTATAAGGTGTATATACAACCCATTTTAAATATAATATCTTGAATTTATTTATTCTCATTTTTTATATTAAATGTTATTTTTTTCATGGGGATTATGATTCAAATGTTTCAAAGTAGTATGTGACACTTTGGAATGTTTAAAGATTATATTCCTAAATAATGTTATTAATGATCTTTTAATGGTATTTCCATTCATCAAAATAAACAAACCTCATTGTTACTTATCCCCCACTATGGATATTTCTTATTTATACCATCCTCATTATTTCTCTAGATGTATTATGATTTTTTCAAATATATTATTATGGAACACATTTATTTTCCACGGCTTAACCATGTTTCGAAGAGATTAATATTAAACCCATTTATTTTATATGGGTTTATCAGGTTATAAAAGAATACTGCTTATTTATATGATTTTTATGATGAAATTGTTTTATTTTATGAAATTTTACTTGATAATTATATAAAATGGGTGTGCCTGATATAGTTTATACATGGGGTAGCTCAGATAGCGCTACGTGAGACCATTATAGCTTATACATGGGGTGGCCTAGAAAACTCCGGGTGAGCCCATTATAGCTTAAAGGATGGGTGGGTATGTGATAGACCTTCGATGCACTGGGTATGGAAGTCGATAATATGGTTATTCCATTTTTAAGAGTGAAATGTTTGGAAGTCTTTTGTATAACTATTCCAATTAAAAGGGTTTAATAAATATGATGCTCTAAGTCACCTAAAGAAGTTTTAATTGCTTTCTATGGGTTTTAATTATTTTATTTAAGTAAAATACATGTTTTTTTTCATGTGAAAATGTTTTATTTCATATTATGAAATAACTTTTAAGATAAAGGTAAGTGTTATATGAGTTTTCATGTTTTTACCAAAATAACAGTTTCCTTTATTTTTATATCCCTTACCAAGATTTTGTGATCATCCCATGATTTTAAAATTTTTTCATAGGGTTTAAGGATGGGTAAGGGAAATGAAGAAGACAAGTTTAAAGTCATGGGGATTTTCTATGAAAATAATTAAATCTTTATTTCCAAAGTTTTATATTATGTGAAAAAATATATTGATTAGAAGTGTCCACTTTTTATTTTATGGTTTTTTAATGTATGATTTATGGCCTAATTATCTAAAAATAAAAACCTAAAATTATCCTCAATGTGAGAGAAATTAAAATTCTTGACTTAAATCAATATTATGTAATGTTTAAGGCTAGGTCCTTATACATGTATTTATAGAAAAGGTATCAACCCAATTCCAAGGGTTATGATGTCTTATCTGAATGGGTGCTTCTATAACTATAAAATGAAATATCCACTGGATAAGAAAATTAGTTTCAACCATTATAAAAAACTTCAACCCCTCACAAACATTTATTTAGTAGGGGGGTGTGAATCTAATCTTAAGTAAAATGATAATTTAATGTGTTTTTATGAGCTCTATCTACTACCAATAAAGAAAAATCATTTTCCTTACCCACTGATATATCCCCAAAATTCTTAAGAGTCGATTCTAGTCAATACAGATATGAGGATGCTCAACAATATGATGGAAGGAAAAATAATTCAATGAAAAAAATTTCAATAGGTGGAAAATGTTAATGCACTTGCTTCTTACATTACTCATAATAGTGTATGTACACTCAACTTAACCCCACCACATATAAATATGAGATGCTTCATGTTTCTGGCACAAGGTAAAAAAGAGGAAATCATAATCTCATGTATTTAGTACACATACTCAATGACTCTACTGATGACCTATTCGACACATATCAACATATTATAATCACAAAAGAGACATAATATTATTTAGAACAAAAAAATCACCAAAGATGCAGAAAACAATAAATTCCTAATAAGTAAGTTTATTTTATATAAAATATATGATAATATATCTATTGTAGAGAAATTATATGAAATACAACACATCATACAACACCTAATGAAAAATAGGATGAACATGGATAATTCCATAATTTTCACATACATCATTGATAAACATACCCCATGTTAAAAGAATGTTAAACATTTTCTAAAGTACAAGAAGGAATATATTTCCCTCAATGAGTTACTCAACTACCTATAAATTAAGGAGTAATATAAAAAGGATAAGGAAGAAAATGATCCTATGGATGATAAATACAAGGTACCCATGGCAGAGAGAGTGGGTCTATTTGGTTCCTAAAAGGGTAATTTTTTTTTCAAACCATCCTTTAAAAGGAAAGGTATAATTCAAGAAGAATAAATGGGCATGTTACTTCCATGGAAAGTCAAGACACTTCAAATGGGACTATTGTCTCTATAAGAAGAAAGATGGATACACAAACACTATTAAGGATCATTTTGTGACCAGGATCTTCGAAGATAATGTGTTAGATGATAGCTATTCTTGGTGGAATGATTCTGGAGCTACATAATAGGTGTGTAACAAAAAAATATCTCTTCAAGAGGATGGGATCAATCAAAGTTAGGAAATAACTCTACATGGGTAACTCTGCAAACATAAATGTACAAGTGAAGGAAGTGGTTTATCTTGAGTTTACCTTAGAAAATTTCTTTATATGATGTTTTGTATGTGACCAAAGTTTGTATGAACTTAGTCTTGAGGAGTATGAAAAACAAACACGTGTTTAAGATTTTACTTGAGGAAAATAATTTTGTTTAGTCCAAGAGAGGGATATTTGGTGGAAAGGGTCACCTGTACAATGAATTATTCAAATTAAATACATATATTGTTTTTGTTTAATTTTGAGATTCTTTTGATTTATGGAACAATCATTTAGGACACATATTTTTTTTAAAAAATGAATGACTTGTCAAAAATGGAATTATAACCTAGAATGGATAAAAATGACCATAATTCTGTGACTTTTATGGAAAATAAAATAGTTAAGAAACCATTTAAAACTATATAAAATAAAATTAATTTGTTAAAATTAATACATAGCAATGTTTGTGATTTACATGCTACACCCACCATAAGTAATAAAAATTACTTTGTAGATTTTATTGATGATTATTCTAGATTTTTCCTTGTATATCTTTTACATGATAATAATGAAGTTATATATAAGTTTAGTATCTATAAAAATAAGGTTTAAAATCAATGTGGTCTTATAATTAAATGAATCAGATCCAAAAAGGGAGGAGAATATTACATCCCCTTTTGTTTGAATCTATAGGGATTATACATGAAGTGACAACTCCCTATACACCTCAACAAAATGGTGTAACTAAAATAAAGAATAAAATATTAATGGAAATGGTTATTTCTATGTTACCTATCTTAGGTCTTTTAAAAGGATTTTGGGGAGAGGCGTTACTAACCTTGTGTCACATCCTAAACAGGGTTCCCATAAAAGGGAAGGTAATGACTCCATATAAATTATGGAATAATAGGAAACAAAACCTAAATTATTTAAAGGTTTAGAGTTGTCACACAATTGTAAGATTAGCTGAGCCTAAAAGGGAAAAGTTAGATAAGAGGTATTGATATAATATTTATTAGATATGAAAAAAATTAAAAAGATTATAGATTCATAGTTGTAGAATATAATGATTTAATAGTTATTAACACAATTATTAAATCAAGAGATGACATTTTTTGATGAATCTAGGTTTACCTCTTTACTTAAGAAAGTACAAATAAAGGAATCTGAATCAAATAAAAGAGTATCTCAAGAAGACACGTTGAAGGAGGTTTATAAAAGTTCATGACCTTAGATACCCAATACATATGGATTTGATTTCTATATATACCTTTTGGAAGGAACTAATGATAGTATTATTACACAAACTCTAATTTTACTCAATATAGAGTCTGATCCAAAACATTTCAAAGAGTCCATATCATTTTTTGATGCATCACTTTGGAAGAACATCATAAATGATGAAATGAACTTTATAATTGGAAAAAATACTTGTATATTAGTTAATATTCTTCAAGGTTCATAACCTATGTGTTATAATCGGGTATTTAGAAGAAAGCAAAAATTCAATGGTATAATTGAAAAATATAAAGATGTATTGGTAGCCAAGGGATTTACCCAAAATGAAGGAATTAATTATTTTGATAATTATACTCCTGTAGCTAGGACTACTTCTATTATAATTCTTCTATCTTTTATGTCCATATATAATTTGGAAGTTTACCAAATGGATGTTAAAACAACATTATTAAATGGTGAATTGGGTAATGAAATATATATGGAACAACTTCAAGGATTCATATTACCTGGTAAGGAAAATGGTTTGTAAATTGGAATAGTCTCTATATGGTTTAAAACAAGATCTAAAATAGAAGCATTAGAAAATTAATGAACTAATTTTATCTAATGGGTCTGTAGTTAACCAAGATGATAAATGTTTTTATAGTAGGTTCTATAATAATCATGATGTATTTCTTTTTTTAATATATTTATGATATTCTAATATTTGAAATTGATATGAATCTTGTAAATGAGGCTAAGTCAATATTATCTATAAACTTTTATATGAAAGACTTAAGTGAAGTTAATGTTATTTTAGGAATAAATAATTGTTAAAAATATAAATTTTATTCTTATTTATCAATATAATTATATTGAAAAGGTCTTAAAGAGGTTTGAATGATTTTATTGTTCACTAGTTTCTACCCTATATGCTTTTGGGAGTAAGATGCTACCAAATCCTAGTAGGGTGGTTTCTTAACTAGAATATACAAGGGTTATCGAGTATCTCATATATGCCATAACACACAAATGAATCAATATTGAATATGTTGATGGAAATTTGAGCAAGTAATTCAAGTTATGCACAATGGTATATAGTTAAAAAGAGTAATTAGGTATCTAAAGGGTACTATGGATTACCGTATATGTTATAGTGGAAATCCAATGGCATTGGAATATTTTTCTGATTTGTTGAGCCCACTTTGTGTGTGTTATATTTGTTATCAATATTTATTCCCAAGAGATGTAAATATGATATAAAGATTAAGTATCTTGGATATTTAATGAAGATGGTGATGTTAAATTATTGATTATGAATGATGAGTAATCTAATCTTGTTAAATAAGAGATCCCAATAATCATGTCCAATCATATTATGAGAATTGGGATTGGAAGATTATTTGAAGAGTCGTGAAGTTCCAAGTTCCATATATAATTGAATTATTAATGAATATTCTACCATATCTATGATAAAGTATTTCTATCCATATGTTGAATAATTGTTGAAGTAAAAAGATATGATAAAAGGAATGGGTGAAGAAGATGAAGGAAGAAACCATGAGAAGCATGATAGATGGTGCGACCTTGAGAAGCATGAAAGATGGTGCAACCATGTGAGATTCACTATAGATAAATCCACCATAAGTCATCAACCACATAATAAGAAGATGCATATTCAAATTTGATGATGCAAAATTATGTGTTCTTCCAAAGATAAAATATCATGATAATGGTTATCACAGTTATTGAAAAGAGTTTTTTGGATGAATAGTGAATTAAAGCAAAAGGTTGAACAAAGAGCATGATGAATTCTAGGAATATGTTTGAAGAAGTAAATAACCACATATATTAATATTCATACTTACACCACGTATAAAAATATTGATGTGTGGGATTTACTACATAGATGAATCTACATGCTTGAATGTTCTACAACATATAAAAATGACCACATATGAGAATTTAGATATGTGATGGGTCATGTAGGAAAACTGGTCATGTGGGTGAATGGATAACATAGTAAAATTAACCATGTACATGAATAAAACACATATTAGTATTGGCTATGATAAGGAATTCCATACACGTACTGGGTAAAATTCTTCAGGATTCTAATTTTTTATATCCGAGGAGAAAAATCATTTCATATGCTTCCATGAAAACGTAACTTAAATAAAATAAGTATTATTAGTATTTATATCATGATCGAGTTTTTGAAGAAGATAAAGATAGAGGATGATTCCATGACCAAGGAACATGTAGACATATACATACAGATTGAATACGAGTGATTTTTTATGGAAAGAGAAGAAAATAAGTCCAATGAATACAAGAATAATACTATAGATTTGAAGTCCTTTAACCATGAAAATAGGATTTATGACTATAAATGTAAATTGAATTCATGTGTGGAAAGATTAATGATAAGACTTGAAGGAGAATACTGTACTGATTTTATGTGAGATAAACAAATATTTTATGAAGATTGAGATTTTTGGATCTGATTATGAAGAAGATTTTGGGGAACAAATTAAATGGAAAGGTGCATGATATTTATTTATATCATAAAATAAAATAAACTAAAGATGTTTGAGCCTTCATGGTTTTTGAAATAAGGAGGTTTTGAAATTAAAGAATGAATACTTCAGGTATTTTTCATTATAAAAAATATTAGTAATTAAAAATAAGGAACAAATAAGGTGGAATGAGATTATGGAGAAATCGATGATTCTATTCCTATATATACATATTATTTTCATGTCATGGGATTTATGTAGAGAGGTTTGACACTATGATTCAATAAATAACATCATGGTGTCAAGAAGAAGAATATCCGACTTAATTTTAATGTTCACACATTAAGTGAGTTGAATCTAAGAAGAAAGAACACATGAAGGTTGTATATACTAAAAAATAATAATAAATATGATGGAAGAGATATCTAGTGTAGGTTTTTAGATTTCACTTAATAAAATAAGAAGAGAATAATTTTTTGAACATATTTTTTTTCTTAGGAATAAAAAGAATAATTGGTTGAGTTGGATGTGAAGTTCATAAGAAGAATAAGGTTATGTTCATTCCATGTTTCATAGATTATATAAGAGGTCTTGAATCCTGTGTAAGAGATGAAGAACAATAAAAGAATAAGTCTTGCACCTGTGTAAGAAAAACGGAATTCCAATATACTATTGTGAAGAGGAAGAAGGTTTTTTTCACTTTCTTCCATACAAGGGAAGAATAATAGGAGTTGATTGTATGATTTTTTTAAAGTAAGAGAAGAGAAAAAAATCCAAGGTAGTACTTTTATATTCAACATGAGTCACAAATAGTATAGGAATCTCTTGTAATTGAAAAATAATTGAAGAAATTGAAGACTGTCTATACATGAAGTATAAAGATCCAACATGGAGCTGTATGTGGACCAGGATATCACCAGTCTAAGAAATAATGATTTTTTTATATCCCCTATATTAAAGTGTAAGTAAACACACTTAGATTCAGGATTATTTCTAAGATAAACTACTATAATTGGTACTTCATTATAGTGAAAAATATGAGTATCGATCATCACTATACATAGAAAGAACTGGATATGATTTATAAATATTAAACGTTGTAAAAATATCATATTCCTTAATTTAATTTCTTTATTTACTTGAATATTATAAGGAAGATGCAATTAGAGAATCAAGATCTTAATCGTCCAAAGAGGTAAAGGGAGAAAATATTATAATTGGAAAAAATGTCACTATCACTGATTCAACCTCCCTCAGTGTTGAGCATATCCAAAGTGGTCTAAACAACTGTTATCAGAGTAGGTTAATCTCTATTATATTCTCCACTCTGATGTTGTTATCTTTTTAAATAATTAAGTGTGGTTTTGGTGATGATTATTTTATCTCATATTAGAATTTAATTTCCACCTAGAGCATGATGAACAAGAGAAAGAAAGAAAATAGGAATTCATATTTGATATCTTTCTTGAGTGAAGAAGAAGGAAATTCAGTTTCTCTATACCATGGAAAAAAGGAAGATGGATCAAGTTTGGAAAGTGAACAATAGGTGGTTCATATTACCACCATTGAAATGAAGAAACCCTATACCTCAGAAGGATCAAATATTTCGAGTCATCTTGAGGTGCGTGAAAATTCCTACTTAAACTATCCCTAAGAGGAACCATGAATTTATATTGGTAATCATATATTTTCATGTTCTCTAGATATATCAATTTTTTCTTTGAATTATTTTGATGAATTTTTTCCCAAGGAAGTATTTTTTTAGCATGTGTAATTTTTTAAATACAATAATAAGAAATTAACCAACTTGAATATGAGGTAGAGAATATGGATAATTCATTGTAAAAAAAGGATTTAACTTGTATAAATATATCCCAACAAATCAAAGAAAAGGAATAAAAGAACATGGATATTATAGAAAGGTGATCCAAGTTTGATGAGTAATGTATTAATGAAATCTAAGAGAAGTATGAGGGAAATAAAGAATTTGAGAAAAATTTCCATTCTCTTGAAGAAGATATTGCTACTAGGAATGATCAAATTGATATCAAGTCTAAGAGAATAAATGATCTTGACCCATTGTTTCAAGAAAGAGTCAAATTTCATGATAAAGAAGTTGAAATAATTAAGAAGGAAATTGAAGAAAAATTAAAGTTAGTTGAAGATGAAAAATACATTCTTAATATGAAGTGCCTAGTGATTTAGATTAAATTGGTAAATTTGAATAAAATACAAGATAAGTATTTATAATATTATTATGGAATAATTTTTGTTACCACATAATGTTACTTGAATTATTATACTAATAAAAGACCTCTATTATATGAAAATAAGATCATTATATCACTTGATGATTATTCTCAAGGATCCTTGATGGAAGAGGTACCATCCATACCTATTTGTAATGATTCATATATTTTTTTCATGATTAGTGAAAGATTAAAAATAAAATATGCCCATGTATAAATGAAGAAAAATTAAGTGAATCCTACCATCATATCCATGGTGGATAAAAAAATAAGTATAGAAGATGGTTTTCCAAAAACATCCCAACCAATATTGGATAAATCCCAAAAAAATTATGCTCCAAAACTAAAAAATTCCATATAGTATGAAATATGGAAAAAAATATCAAGGTTTGTAGGAATTTTTTGATTCGTCAACATGTTTAGTAATTTTGTACTAGATTATTAGTATAATAATTTTAATACTAGAGCATAAAGAAATCCAATTTAAATGGGTATAAAGTTAGAAAATAATAAACATTCATAAATGAATGATAATATATCTACTTCAAATATATTCAATGCACTTGAAGATTTATATAATGTTGAGAAAAGTTTGATCATGGAAATAGTGTATACTTGTCTATGTATATGTCAAATACAAATGGTGAAATAAGACCACAAAATTTGGTGAAATAATAAAGGGAATCCTTGTAAAATAATATTAATAAATATAAAAAATATATTGTTCCCATGATGTTTCAAAAAAAGGGTGAGTCATCCTTGGATAAAATATATAAATAAGATCTGGAACAAAGAAAATCCAAGAAGACTAGAAGAAGTTCTTTGTCTAGTAGGACACATAAGAAGAAAATAATTCATGAATAACCATGTTGAAAATCCAAATAAGTTTTCAATATACCCAAATATTTACTTATAATGGACAAAAAAATTGGAAATAGATAATAATATGGAAGAAACACAAGAAAATATAGTGATAAAGGGAAAGAGATGATTTTACATGAAGATCATGAATTTCATGATTAATTTTCAATAAAATACAACTCTTATGATAAAGAAATATTATGTGTGAGGTACAATATGGTTGGACATACTCTTATAGATTACTTTACTATAATTACAACAAAAGAATAGTTCATAAGGAAGATATAAGTTAAACCAAGAGATACAAGTTCTGTAAAGACTTTTTTGAAGATAAATTTCACACACAAAGAAATTGAAGAAGCGGTGCAATACATACTAAAAATAGTTAAAAAAAATTGAAAAATATATGTGTAGTCATTAAGGGTGGAATAACTTAGTTAAGAAAATACACTAAACCTTGTTGTCCACTTTGAGGATAAATGAGATCGACCTTATTACCTATTATTTCTATACTGTCTTTGTGCTTAGAATATTAGGAATTGGAGGTGAATCAGTGTATCATGGGGAGAACCTAAGAAAGCGAGTGTGTTGTCATAGATTTTAAAGCTTGAATTAAAAGTAAAAATATTGTAATAATCTCACACTTTACATTGATTGTAGAATATTATCCTTGGTGAAGATTTGGAAGTATTCATAACTGGACTACCATATAAACAAGTATATGGAAGTGTCACCTTAAGCAGGATTTAAGTTGAAAATAAAGAAAAATCTACTAGATTTTATATTTAATGTGAATATAAACAATTTTGGAATGTGATTTAAGGAGTTTCATTGGAAAGTAATGTCCATCTAGTACTCTCATCCTTGAAAACTTAAATCAAATCACTGCATGGGGGGGGGGGTGTTTTAAATCAATGACATTAAAGTAAATTTTTCAAAGAATATCCATAAATATTTCCTATAACATCAATTATACTATGTTCTTTAAAGTTATTAACTAGTTTTTTTTAAGTGAGTGTAATAATTTTAGGTTGACTTATTTTGATGATAAACTTGTATACAAATTGGTATCTATTATATATTTAAATCTGGAAATATATGGAAAGTTATAATAAAGGTAAAGTGTTTTCATTTTAGTTGAAAATTGATATCATGATCAGTTGATAATGGAAAACTTTTTTATCAAGATAAAACCCTATTTTATTCTATAGTGATCATGGATCAAGTAAACTTAGAGTGTAATAGTTTACGATACATTTCTTAAATAGATACCATATTCTCTAAGAAATTTTATTTGTTGTCAATAATGGGGAGATAAAGTGAAATGAATGATTTATGAGAAATGGTGAGCGGATTAAAGAGAACATATTGAAATATTATTTCATGGGGGTATTTAAAGAAAATACAAAGGGGGAGATTGTTGATCCCACTTTGTGTGTATTTTATTCATTGTCAATAGTTGTTGTCAAGAGATATCAATATGATATAGAGATTGAGTAGCTTGGATTTTGAGTCAATATGGTGATTTCAATGTATTTATTATGAATGATGTATAATACAATATTGTTTAAGAATAGATCTTAGAAATTATGTCCAATCATATTAATATAATTGAGACTGGAATACTATTTGAAGAGTTGTAAAGTTACAAGGTCAATAGAGAATTGGATTTTTAATGAATATTATACCATATCTATAATTAAGTATTTATATATATATATATATATTAGATTAAGGTTTAAGTAAAAAAGATAAGATAAAAGGAATGGGTGAAGAAGATGAAGGAAACAATAGTGAGAAGCATAATAGATGTAACCACCATGAGAAACATGGTAGATAGTACAATCGTGGGAGATAAATGGTAGGTAAATCTACCACATGTCATAAAAAAAATGATAAGAAGAGATGAATTCAAATACAATGATTAAAAGTGAAGTGTTCTTCTAAAGATAAAATATCATGATAATGATTATCATTATTTTTTTAAAAGGTATGTTGAATGAAGAGTGAAATAAGGTATAAGGTTGAATAGGGAGGAAGATGAAGATCAAGAAGCTGTTTGAAGAAGTATAGAACCACGTATGTGAATCTATATACTTGAACTAGATATGAAAATATCCACACATGGGATTTACTATGTATACAAATCCATGTACCCAAATGTTCTGCTGCATATGCAGATGACCACGTATGAGAATTTAGATATGTGATAGATCATTTAGGCCATTTGGTCATGTTGGTGAATGGTTAACATAGGAAAATGAAAAATTTATGTAAATAATCCATATATGATAATTGTATATGATAGGGAATTTCATATACGTATTAGGTAAAATTATACAGGTTTCCAGATTTTGATATTTTAGGAGAAATATTGTTTCATATGATTCCATGTAAACATATTTTTTTCTTAGGAATAATAAGAATAATTAGTTGAGTTAGATGTGAATTTCATAAGAAGAATAAGGTTATGTTCATTCCAAGTTCCATAGATTATAGAAGAGGTCTTGAAGCCTATATAAGAGATGAAGAACAATAAAATTATAAGTCTTGCACCTGTGTAAGAAAAATGGAATTCCAATATACTTTTGTGGAGAGGAAGAAGGTTTTTTTCCCTTTCTTACATATAAGGGAAGAATAATAGGAGTTGATTGTATGATTTTATGAAATTAAGAGAAGATAAAGAATCCAAGGTGGTACTTTGATATTCAACATGAGTTAAAAATAGTATAGGACTCTCTTGGCATTGAAATATAATTGAAGAAATTAAAGAATGTCTATACATGAAGTATAAAGATTCAGCATGAAGATGTATGTAGACCGGGTTATCACTAGTCTAAGGAATCATGATTGTTTTATATCCCCCATATTAAAGTGTTGGTAAACACACTTCGATTTAGGATTATTTCTAAGACAAACCACTATAATTGGTACTTCATTATAGTGAAAAATATGAGTATTGATCATCACAATACATAGAAAGGACCAGATACTCTTTATGAGTATTAAACATTGTAAAAATATCATATTCCTTAATTGAATTTATTTATCTTCTTGAATATGATAAGGAATATGCAATGAGATAATCAAGATCTTAATTGTTCAAAGAGGTAAAGGAATAAAAGATTATAATTGGAAAAAATGGCACTATCACTGATTCAACCTCCCTCAGTGTTGAGTATATCCTAAGTGGTCCTAACAAATTGTATCAGAGTAGGTTCATCTCTATTGGATTATCCACTTTTATTTTGTTATCTCTTGAAATAATGAAGTGTGGTTTTGGTGATGATTATTTTATCTCATTTTAGAGTTTAATATCCACCTAGAGCATGATGAACAAGAGAAAGAAAGAAAAGAGGAATTCATATTTGATATCCTTATTGAGTGAATAAGAAATAAATTCAGTTTCTATACACCATGAAAAAAGGAAGATGGATCAAATTTGGAAAGTGAATAACAGGTGGTTCATATTACCACCAAGGAATTGAAAAAATCCTACACCTTAGAAGGATCAAATATGTCAATTCATCTTGAGGTTTGTGAAATTTTTTACTTAAACTATCCCCAAGAAGAACCAAGAATTTATATTGGTAATTATATATTTTTATTTTCTCTAGATATATCAATTTTTTCTTTGAATGATTTTGATGCATTTTTTCAAAGGAAGTAGTTTCTTTAGCATGTTTAATTTTTGAAATACAATAATAAGAAATTAACCAACTTTAATATGAGGTAGAGAATATGGAAAATTCATTATAAGAAAAGGTTTTAACTTGTATAAAGATATCCAAAAAAATAAAATAAAAGGAAGAAAAGAACATGGATATTTTATAAAGGTGATCCAAGTTTGATGAGGAATGCCTTAATGAAATCTGATAGAAGGATGAGTCCAATAAAGAATTTGAGAAAAATTTCCATTCTCTTGAAGAAGATATTGCTATAAGGAATGCTCAAATTGATATCAAGTCTAAGAGAATAAAGGATCTTTACACATTGTTTCAAGAAAGAGTCAAACTTCATGATAAAGATGTTGAAAAAATTAAGAAGGAAATTGAAGAAAAATTAAAGTTAGTTGAATATGAAAAATACATTCTTAATATGAAGTGCCTAGTGATTGAGATTAAATCGGTAAATTTGATGAAAATCTAAGATAAGTATTTATAATATGATGATGGAATAAGTTTTGTTACCAAATAATGTTACTTGTATTATTATACTAATAAAACACCTATATTATATGAAAATAGGATCATTATATCATTTTATGATTATTATCAAGCATCCATTATGGAAGAGGTACCATCCATACGTATTTTTAATGATTTATCTATTTTTTTCATGACCAGTGAAAGATTAAAACTAAAATATGCACATGTATAGATTAAGAAAAATTAAGTGAAGCCTACCATCATATCCATGGTGGATAAAAAAATAAGTATGGAAGCTGGTTTTCCAAAATCAACCCAACCAATAGTGGATAAATCCCAAAAAAATTATTCTCTAAAACTAAAAATTCCATATAGTATGAAATATAGAAAAAAATATCAAGGTTTTTAAGGATTTTTTGATTCTTAAACATGTGTAGTAATTTTTTAATAGATTATTGGTATGATAATTTTAATACTAAAGCACAAATAAATCCCATTTAAATGGGTATAAATTTAGAAAATAAGAAACATTCATAGATGAAGGAGAATATGTCTACTTCAAATAGATTCAATGCACTTGAATATTTATATAATGTTGGAAAACTTTTGATCATGTAAATAGTACATTCTCATCTATGTATATATCAAATACAAATGGTGAAATAAAACCACAAAATTTGGTGAAGGAATAAAGGAAATCCTTGGAAAATAATATGAATAAGTCTACAAAATATATTGTTCCTATAATGTTTCAGAAAAAGGGTGAGTCATCCTTGGATAAAATATATAAATAAGATCCGAAATAAAGAAATTCTAAGAATAATATAAGACTTTATTTTTATAGTAGGACACATAAGAAGAAAACCATTCATGAATAACCATGTTGAAAATCCAAAGAAGTTTTCAACATACCCAAAGATTTAATTATAATGGACAAAAAAATTCGAAATTGAAAATAAGATAGAAGAAACAAAATAAAAGCTAGTGATAAAGGGAAAGAAGGGATTTCACATGAAGATAATGAATTTCATGAGTGGTTTTCAAAAAAATACAACTCTTGTGATAAATAAATATTGTGTGTGAGGTGAAATATGGTTGGACATACTCCTACAGATTAATTTACTATAATTACAATAAAAGAAGAGTTCATAAAGAAGATGTAATTTAAACCAGGAGATACAATTTATACAAAGACTTTTTTGAAGATAAATTTCACACACAAAGAAATTGAATAATTGGTGTGATCCATACTAAAAATAGTTAAAACAAATTAAAAAAATAGAAGTGTTGTCATGAAGAGTGGAATAAATTTGTTGAGAAAATACACTAAACCTTATTGTCCACTTTCAGGATAAATGAGATCCACATTATTACCTATTATTTGTGTACTGTCTTTGTGATTAGAATATAGGGAATTGGAGGTGAATCAATGTCTCATGGGGAGAACCTTAGAAAGAGAGTGTTTATCATAGATTTTAAATATTGAATTAAAAGCAAACATATTTGAATAATCTCACATTTTACATTGATTGAAGAATATTATCCTTGGAGAATATTTAAAAGTATTCAAAACTTTACTACCATATAATCAAGTATATAGAAGTCTCGCCTCAAGGGTGAGTTAAGTGGAAAATAAAGAAAAAGCTACCATATTTTATATTTCATGGGAATCTGAACTATTTTGGAATGTGATTTAAGGAGTTTCATTGAAAAGTCATGTTTTTATAGTACTATCATCATTGAAAACTTAAATCAAATCATTG
Source organism: Viscum album (assembly GCA_963277665.1). Lineage (NCBI taxonomy): Eukaryota > Viridiplantae > Streptophyta > Magnoliopsida > Santalales > Viscaceae > Viscum > Viscum album. Next base: position 715,793,818 of record OY728140.1, on the reverse strand, counting down.
AATAGGGGGGTATTGTTTTAAATCAATGACATTAAAGTGAAAATTTTAAATAATATCCATAACTATTTCCTATAACATCAATTATAATATGTTCTTGAAAGTTTTTGACCAGTTTTTTTAAGTGAGTGTAATAATTTTAGGTTGAATTATTTTTATGATAAACTTGTATAGAAATTAGTATCTATTATATATTTGAATCTGGAAATATATGGACAATTCTAAGAAAGGTAAAGTGTTTTCATTTAATTTGAAAATTGATATCATGATCAATTGATAATTGAAAACTTTTTTATCAATATAAAACCCTATTTTATTCTACAATGATCATGGATCAAGTAAACTTAGAGTGTAATAGTTGATGATACATTTCTTGAATTGATACCATATTCTCTAAGAACTTTTTATTTGTTGTCAATAAGGGAGAGAGAAAGTGAAATGGATGATTTATGAGAAATGGGGATAGAATTGAGTGGATTAAATAGAACATATTGACATATTATATCATGGGGGTTTTTAAAAAAAATACAAATGGGGAGATTGTTGATCCCACTTTGTGTGTGTTGTATTCATTGTCAATAGTTGTTATCAAGAGATGTCAATATGATATGGAGATGGAGTAGCTTGGATTTTGAATCAATATGGTGATGTTAAATTATTGACTATGAATGATGAGTAATAAAATATTTTTTAAGAATAGATATTAGAAATTATGTCCAATAATATTAATATAATTGATATTGGAAGATTATTTAAAGAGTTGTAAAGTTACATGGTCAACAGAGAATTGAATTTTTAATGACTATTATAACATCTATATACTAAATTATTTCTATATATATTGGATTAAATTTTAAGTAAAAAAGATAATGTAAAAGGAATGGGTGAAGAATATGAAGGAAACAATAGTGAGAAGCATAATAGATGTGACAACCATGAGAAACATGGTAGATGGTGCAATCGTTGGAGATGAAGGGTAGGTAAAACTACCACATGTCATAAAAAACATGATAATAAGAGGTGAATTCAAATAAAATGATTAAAATTGAAGTGTTATTCTAAAGATAAAATATCATGATAATGATTATCATTATTCTTTTAAAAGGTATCTTAGATGAAGAGTGAAATAAGGAATAAGGTTGAATAGAGAGAAATATGAAGATCAAGAAGTTGTTTGAAGAGGTATAGAACCACGTATGTGAATATATATACTTGAAACACGTATGAAAATATCCACACAAGGGATTTAATATGTATATAAATCCATGTACCCAGATGTTCTGCTACATATGCAGATGACCATGTATGAGAATTTAGATATGTGATAGATCATGTAGGCCATTTGGTCTTGTTGGTGAATGGATAACATAGGAAAATGAACCATTTATGTAAATAATTCATTGATGATAATTGGATATTATAGGTAATTTTTTATACACATTAGGTAAAATTCTATAGGTTTCCAAATTTTGATATTTGAGGAGAAAGATTGTTTCAAATGATTCTATGTAAGACATTTTTTTTCTTAGGAATAAGAAGAATAATTGGTTGAGTTGGATGTGAGGTTCATAAGAATAATAAGGTTTTGTTCATTCCATGTTGAATATATTAGAGAAGAGTTCTTAAAGCCTTTTTAAGATATGAAGAACAAGAAAAGAATAAGTCTTGCACCTGTGTAAGAAAAATGGAATTCCAATAAACTATTGTGAAGAGAAAGAAGGTTTTTTTTCACTTTCTTGCATATATGGGAATAATAATAGGAGTTAATTGTATGATTTTGTGAAAGTAAGAGAAGATGAAGAAGCCAAGGTAGTACTTTTATATTCAACATGAGTCACAAATAGTATAGGACTCTATTGGCATTGAAAAATAATTGAAGAAATTGAAGACTATCTATACATGAAGTATAAAGATCCAACATGGAGCTGTATGTAGACCAGGCTATCACCAGTCCAAGGAATCATGATTTTTTTCTATCCCACATATTAAAGTGTAGGTAAACACATTTCAATTAAGGATTTTTTTCTAAGACAAACCACTATAATTGGTATTTCATTATAGTGGAAAATATAAGCATCGATCATAACCATACATAGAAAGGTCTTGATACTCTTTATGAGTATTAAAACTTTTCAAAATATTATATTACTTAATTAAATTTCTTTATCTACTTGGATATGATAAGGAATATGCAATGATAGAATAAATATATTAATCATTCAAACAGGTAAAGAAATAAAAGATTAGAATTGGAAAAAATGGTACTATCACTGATTCAATCTCCCTCAGTGTTGAGTATATCCTAAGTGGTCCTAACAACTGATATCATAGTAGGTTCATCTCTATTGTATTATCCACTTTGATGTTGTTTTCTTTTGAAATAATGAAGTGTGGTTTTGGTGATGATTCTTTTATCTCATATTATAATTTAATCTCCACCTAGAGCATGATTAACAAGAGAAAGAAAGAAAAGAGGAATTAATATTTGATATACTTATTGAGTGAAGAATAAGGAAATTCAGTTTCTCTACACCATGAAATAAAGGAATATAGATCAAGTTTGCAAAGTGAATAACAGGTGGTTCATATTACCACCAAGGAATTGGAAAAAACATATACCTTAGAAGGATCAAATATGTCAAGTCATCTTGAGGTGTTTGAAAATTCCTACTTAAACTATCCCTAAGAGGAACCAAGAATTTATATTGGTAATCATATATTTTTATGCTCTCTAGATATATCAATTTTTTATTTTAATGATTTTGATGCATTTATTCCCAAGGAAGTAGTTTCTTTAGCATGTGTAATTTTTGAAATACAATAATAAGAAATTAACCAACTTGAATATGAAGTAGAGAATATGGAGAATTCATTGTAAGAAAAGGTTTTAGCTTGTATAAAGATATCCAAACAAATAAAATAAAAGGAATAAAATAACATAGATATTATATAAAGGTGCTCCATGTTTGATGAGGAACGTCTTAATGAAATCTGAGAGAAGGATGAGGTCAATAAAGAATTTGAGAAAAATTTCCATTCTCTAGAAGAAGATATTGCTATTAGGAATGCTCAAATTGATATCAAGTCTAAGATAATAAAGAATCTTGACACATTGTTTCAATAAAGAGTCAAATTTCATGATAAAGATGTTGAAATAATTAAGAAGGAAATTGAAGAAAAATTAAAGTTAGTTAAAGATGAAAAATACATTCTTAATATTTGGTGTCTAGTGATTGAGATTAAATTGGTAAATTTGAACAAAATCCAAGATAAGTATTTATAATATGATGATGGAAGAAGTTTTGTTACCATATAATGTTACTTGGATTATTATACTAATAAAACACCTCTATTATATGAAAATAGGATCATTATATCACTTGATGATTAATCTAAATCATCCTTGATGGAAGAGGTACCATCCATATCTATTTGTAATGATTCATCTAATTTTTTTTCATGATCAGTGAAAGATTAAAAATAAAATATACACATGTATAGATGAATAAAAATTAAGTGAATCCTACCATAATATCAATGGTGGATAAAAAAATAAGTATGGAAGTTGGTTTTCCAAAAATATCCCAACCAATAGTGGATAAATCCCAAAAAACAATATGCTCCAAGTAGTATGAAATATAGAAAAAAGGATCAAGGTTTGTAGGGATTTTTTGATTCTTTAACATGTTTAGTAATTTTGTACTAGATTATTGGTATAATAATTTTAATACTAAAGCACAAAGACATCCCATTTAAAGGGGGATAAAGTTAGAAAATATGAAAAATTCATAGATGAAGGATAATATGTATACTTTAATTAAATTTAATACACTTGAAGATTTATATAATGTTGGGAAAATTTTGATCATGGAAATAATACAGACTTATCTATTTATATATCAAATACAAATGGTGAAATAAAACCACAAAATTTGGTGAAAGAATAAAGGGAATCCTTGGAAATAATATGAATAAGTCTAATAAATATATTGTTCCCTAGATGTTTCAGAAAAAGGTTGAGTCATCCTTGGATAGAATATATAAATAATATCTGGAACAAAGAAAGTCCAATAAGACTAGAAGAAGTTCTTTGTATATTAGGACACATAAGAAGAAAATCATTCATGAAGAACCATGTTGAAAATCCAAATAACTTTTCAACATACCCAAAGATTTATTTATAAGGACAAAAGAATTGGAAATAGTAAATAATATGGAAGAAACACAAGAAAATATAGTGATAAAGGGAAAGAGGTTATTTCACATGAAGATCATGAATATAATGAGTGGTTTTCAAAAAAATACAACTCTTATGATTAACAATATTGTGTGTGAGGTGCAATATGGTTGGACATACTCCAAGAGATTACTTTTCTATAATTATAATAAAATAAGATTTCATAAGGAATATGTAAGTTAAACCAGGAGATACAAGTTCTACAAAGAAATTTATGAAGATAAATTTCACACACAAAGAAATTGAAGAAGCGGTGTGATCCATACTAAAAATAGTTAAAACAAATTTGAAAAATTGATGTGTAGTCATGAAGAGTGGAATAAATTGGTTAAGAAAATACACTAAACCTTATTTTCCACTTTTAGGATAAAAGAGATCCACCTTATTACCTATTATTTGTGTACTGTCTTTGTGCTTAGAATATAGGGAATTGGTGGTGAATCAATGTCTCATGGGGAGAACCTAAGAAAGTGAGCATGTTGTCATAGATTTTAAAGCTTGAATTAGAAGAAAAATATTGGAATAATCTCACATTTTACATTGATTGAAGAATATTATCCTTGATGAATATTTAAAAGTATTCAAAACTAGAATACCATATAAACAAGTTTATGAAAGTGTCTCCTCAAGGGGGAGTTAAGTGGAAAATAAAGAAAAATATAAAAGATTTTACATTTCATGTGATTCTGATCTATTTTGGAATGTGATTTAAGGAGTTTCATTGAAAAGTAATGTCCTTATAGTACTCTCATCCTTGAAATCTTAAATCAAATCACTGCATTGGGGGGGAAGATTATTTTAAATCAATGACATTAAAGTGAAATTTTAAAGAATATCCATAATTGTTTCCTATAACATTGATTCTACTATGTTATTTAAAGTTTTTGACCATTTTTTAAGTGAGTGTAATAATTTTAGTTTGAATTATTTTTATGATAAAATTGTATAAAAATGGTATCTATTATATATTTAAATCTGGAAATATATGAACAGTTCTAAGAAAGGTAAAGTGTTTTTCATTTCAGTTGAAAATTGATATCATGATCAGTTGATAGTGGAAAACATTTTTATCAAGATAAAAACCTCTTTTATTCTACAGTGATCGCGGATCAGGTATATTTAGAGTGTAATATTTGATGACACATTTCTTAAATTGATACCATATTCTCTAAGAACTTTTTATTTATTTTCAATAAGGGGGATAGAAAGTGAAATGGATGATTTATGAGAAATGGTGAGAGAAGTGAGTGGATTAAAGATAACATATTGACATATTATTTCATGAGGGTGTTTAAAAAAAATAAAAAGGGGGAGATTATTGATACCACTTTGTGTGTGTTGTATTCATTGTCAATAGTTGTTGTCAAGAGATTTCAATATGATATGGAGATGGAGTATCTTGGATTTTGAATCAATATGGTGATGTCAAAGTATTTATTATGAATGATGTGTAATACAATATTTTTTAATAATAGATATTTGAAATTATGTCCAATCATATTAATATAATTGAGACTGGAAGATTATTTGAAGAGTTGTAAAGTTACAAGGTCAAGAGAGAATTAAAATTTTAATTAATTTTATACCATATCTATAATGAAGGATTTATATATATATATATTGGATGAAGGTTTAAGTAAAAAAGATAAGATTAAAGGAATGGGTGAAGAAGATGAAGGAAACTATATTTAAAAGCATAATAGAAGTAACAACCATGAGAAACATGGTAGATAGTGCAATTGTGGGAGATGAATGGTAGGTAAATCTACCACATGTCATCAAAAACATGATAAGAAGAGGCGAATTCAAATACAATGATTAAAAGTGAAGTGTTATTTTAAAGATAAAATATCATGATAATGATCATAATTATTCTTTTAAAAGGTATCTTAGATGAAGTGTGAAATAAGGCATAAGGTTGAATAGATAGGAAGATGAAGATCAAGAAGCTGTTTGAAGAAGTATAGAACCACGTATGTGAATCTATATACTTGAACCACATATGAAAATATCCACACATGGAATTTACTACGTATACAAATCCATGTACCCAGATGTTCTACTACATATGCAGATGACCATATATGAGAATTTAGATATGTGATAGATCATGTAGGCCATTTGGTCATGTTAGTGAATGGATAACATAGAAAAATGAACCATTTATGTAAATAATCCATAGATGATAAGTGGATATTATAGGGAATTTCATATACACATTAGGTAAAATTCTATAGGTTTCCAGATTTTGATATTTGAGGAGAAATATTGTTTCAGATGATTACATGTAAACAAAACTTAAATAAAATAAGTATCATGAGAATGTATATCATGATATTGGATGTGAAGAAGATAAAGAAATAGGATTATGGAAAAACTGAGGAACATGAATGCATATACATGTAGATTGAATATGGGTGAATTTTAATGGAAATAGAAGAAAACAAGGCTGTGAATATAGGAAGAATTTTGTAGTTTTGAAAATATTGCACCACAAAAATAGGAGTTGGTACCTCATTATAGTGGAAAACCCATGTATCTTTCATCACCATACACAAAAAGAACTAACTAATATTTTTTGAACAGTTAACCTTGTAAAAATATCTTATAACTTACTTTACTTACTTTATCTACTTATATACGATAAGGAAGAGACAACAATAGAATCAATATCTAAACCTGTTAAATATACAAAGGGATACAAGATTTAAATTGTAACAAAATGGAACCAATATTTATTCACCCCCTCTCAGTGTTGATTATATCCAAAGTGGTCCTAATAAAATGTGATCCAAATAAATAATATATAGGATCAATCTTATATAAGTGGTTAGGTTTTTACACTTAGAGGTGGAGCAATCACCTGGGGATCAAAGAAACAAACTTTTATAATATTATCCATAATAGAATTATGAGTTTATTACTTTAAAGAATATTATAAAAAAAGTAGAATGGATGATATCTATTTTATTATATCTACCATTTTGTAATTTTTCGATGTCTTCGGTTGTTATACATTATTATAGTCAAGATACATTGGATAAGTCATATAGTAATACTTACAATGGAAGATTGAGACACATTGGTCTCAGACATAGCTATGTAAGGTAGTTGATACAAGATGGTATCATAATTGTGGACTTTGATAGATTAATATATATTTTTTGAATCCACTAACTAATTAACTTTCAAGGGAGTTGGTGTATAATACTTCCTCAGGTATGGGTTTAAATTCCTTGTCAATAATTCACTGGTGATGGGACCTTAACTTAACATGTGATAACTTCACATGTATAAGTTCTATATAGGAAATTATATCATATGAGTGAAGGAAACACCAAATTTATATTAAATCCTAGGAAGATGTAATTTGATGACCATAAGGAAAAGGAGGGTGATTTTTAAAATTATTAATGAACCAAGGATATCAAACAAGTGTTGAAACATGATAACACCTTTTGGTTCACCTATGTGAATGGAGGAGTGGGGCCACTCCAAAGAGATTATGAATTTGGATATCAAGTATTCATGAAAGTATAAGTGAAACATGTCCATAATGGTGTCTAATAGTAGATAAAGAACTAAGGAGTTTGAATATACTTGTGTATGATGGATCTGGTTGATAACATTAGTTACATGTTCAAGGCAGTATCCACTCGTTTCTCTCTTCAGGTTTGATTTGTATCTACTATATAATGGTTCAAACCAAGAGATACCTTGATTTATGATTTTTTTTCTAAGTGTGTATGATGCTTGATTTTCAAAAGATGTTCTTAAATATCTTAAAATTGTAGAGGTTTTTTGAATTTTTCATACATTTAAAATATTTAATTTGTCTTTTTTTAGTTTTTAAAAGGGGAAGATTTTTTTTTGTAATCTCACATTATAAAATGGATTGTAATGGACATGTTCGTTCAATAGAAAACATGTATGTTTGCTAATAGGTGTGATATGGTCCACTTATTCGATCAGCTGTGATCCAATGGACAAGATTAAATCTATAAAAGTCATGTATTTCTAGGAAAGTTATCAACCCAATTTCAAGGGGTATGATTCCTTATCCAAATGAGTGCTTCCATGCCTATAAAATAGAGTCCCCATTGGATTGGAAAATTAATTAAAACCATTCCTAGACACTACAATCCTTCCTAAAAATTGATATTACCACAAATTGAGTTTCCTCTAAAATCCTTCAACAAGCATCAAAGTACTTTTTTTTTGGTTCAAAAAACAAAATCCTTGTATTAATCACTTGTTTCCAAAGTTCTTCAAGTGATACTCTTCACTTAGTATAATTGTAGAGTAGTGATCCACTATTGTATCCTAAAGAGGATTCACCGACAACCCATTATAATACCATTTAGAGAGAGTGAATCTACTCTTAAGAAGAGAGAAAATTTAATATACATCGATGATCTCTATCTACCACCATCCAAGAAAATTAATTTCCATTACACACTGATATAACACCAAAAAAATGTCACTAGAAAATTCCAATGAAAAACTGTACTAATAAATTTAACTATAAAATTTTAATAAAAATTTATTCTAGAAAAATCCAGTGAAAAAATTCACTAGAAAATTACAATGGAATATTTCACTGATAAATTTAATAGTAAAATTTTAGTGAAAATTTATACTAGAAAAATCCAGTGAAAAATTAACTGGAAATATCCACAGAAAAATTATAATGAAAAATACAATTGAAAACCATGTCAGAAAATTTCAATGAGAATTTACACTTAAAACTATAGTATAAATTTTCATTTGGAAGCTCTAGTGTAAATTTACACTTTAAAATTCAACTTGAAACTTCACCGAAATATTTCAATGGAAAATAACATTGGAATTTCCTAATGGAATTCTCCAATTGATTTTAAACTAGAATACTAATTTGGAAAATTTTAATGTAATATCATAATAAAATATTTTGATGAGAAATTTTTAATAGAAATTGTAATATAATATTATAATTAATTTTATAGTGAATTTTTTAAATATATAAATGAATTGGAATTTTACAATAAAATTTTCCACTTGAATTTCTCACTAGAATATCTTAATGGAAAATTGTAATGTAATTTTCCTTTATAAATTTTCATTTAAAATTTATGGTTAAATTACCCATTGGAATATTAAAATGAAAAATTACATTAAAATATTCAAATAAAATTCTCTAATGAGAAAATTTTATTTGAAAATTGCATTCAAATATTTTAATAATTTACCGTAATATTTTTCAATGGAATATTTCATTGTAATTTTCAAATTCCCACTTGAATAATCTACTGGAATATTTCAATGGGATATTTTATAATATTTTTTAGTGGATTATTTATGATGAAAAGTTTCATCGTAAAATTTCAATTTAAAATTACACTAAAAACATTACTCAAGAATTCTACCAATAGAAAACACCACTAAAAAGCTCTCTTGAAAAAACCCACTATAAAATTTCACCTAAGAAATATCATCGGAATAATTCATTACTAAATTATAGTGGAGAATATAACTATAAAATTATATTAGAACTATAAAATTTGGGAGGAAAATTTCATGGTATATTTTTATTTGAATTATCCAATATAATTTCTCAAAAAAAAATCATTTTTTTAAATTGTATTTCCATTGTAAATTTTTTTTATAGGACCTTTCTAAAGAAATGGCCCAGGGAATCCATCAAAAATATGCTTGAGATGTCTTGAAACTATATGAAAGGTCGTTCTTGGTACTTATGGACTTCCAGATAGTGGTTGAGCATCACATGAACACTCTTGGGAATTATTTTTCCATTAAATCATAGTAATAAAACAATAGAAATCTTATGAAAAAGTAGCATGAACCATCCGCATATCAGACATCCAAGCCAAATCATATATGAAAAAATAAACTATAATTTAGTAAATAAAAGTAAACAAACAATCCTTCCACTCAACCCCATTCTCTCTCCCTTATAATGAACAGATACACAAAAAGCCTCCACTAGAAACCTTTGCTTCAGATGCCAACAAATATAGCTACCCTTCTAAGTAGAAAGTAGTAAATACTAATTTGAAAAAAGGAAAATAAAACCAAAAGTAAAAATATACATACCTCAAACAATCAGCACTCCCAAGAGAGGCTAAGAACTGAACTAGGAAACTAAAACTAAAATAATAATATAGGCGTGAGTACATAAGCACTTAGTAGGCCACCACACGCCTTTACTCATGAACCACCTCTAATTATAAACCCATTTCAAGATAGATTGAAATACAACTAGAAATAAATAGTTTTAAACTTTCTTTATAAATTAAAGATAACAAAATGGTACTCACACATTTATCAAAAACCAATATTTTTTCTCTCAAAAAAAATTAAGGATGATTAATAATTTTAAATAAACACCCAAACCACACACACACACAAAGATTTTAAAACAATAGGAAAAAAATCCAAAACCATCATTTACCCCTCTTCCCAAACATCCCTTGAAAATTCAATTTTCAAAACCAAATCTATTTAGAAACCCTATCTTAAAACCCATTAAGAAATAAAAAATGCATTCCATTAATTTTTTTCCAACCCTCTTTAAAACTAGTTTAAAAATAAAAAAAAGCTAATGAAATGGAACATACCATAAAAGGGACCCATATAACACAATACTTCTAAATAGATAATAGAAGTACAATTAAAAGAATCAAAAAAACTTGGACAGAGGCAGATGCATGGTCTGCACATGGTTTGAAAAACCGTGTAGACTAAATGTATGGCCGTGCCAACTCATTAGAAATTCTTTCCCCCATTTTCTCTCTCCTCGATTTAAACCCCTTTGGACCCCTTTATCGACCCTCTCAAACTCCCCATCCCTAGGAACACCTCCCTCCATCTCCTAATATCCTTGGTCTTCGATTCTTGGGCATTTTTAGTGGGGATCCTTCATGTTCTCTCATGTAAGACCTCTCCTCTCTTATTTTTTCTTCTTTTAGGGTTTTCTATCTTCTCTTTTGGGGGTTTTGATTTTATAGAGGTTATGGGGTTTGTTTTAGGGTTAGATCTCATTTTTTAGGGTTTGATATTGATTTTGTGGGTCAGATCTTGCTTTTCTAGGGTTTTGTGGTGGTGCAGATAAGGTTTTACATCATTTTTTCAGAAGCTTCTTGGCTCAAGGTAGGTGGTTCCATGACCTAACATTATCAGATGAATTTAATATGTTTGTCTCAGTTTATAAATGTGTTCTTTGGTTTGATTTTGTGGTGCGAACGATGTTTTTGAAGTGGTTGGTGTCTTTATAGGTTAAAAATGAACTTTAAAAAATTAAATGACTATGTTTTGTGAGTGTTATAATGTAATGTTTCTAAAAAAGTCTTTAGGGGTTATTTGGAAGGTGTGAAATGTATTTTAAAAGTCACTTGAGGTGCATGTTTGTTTAAATGGGGATTTTCAATGGAAAATGGATCATTTTGGGCATGTTATCCTCATTATACATTTTGAGTATAAATTGTGAAATGTTTTAATGATAAAAACCTTGCTTTAAAAAATGGTTTTAGGGTATGAGTGGGTTTATGAAGGGGATTGGCCCATTGACTTGGTTGATTTTAATTGTGTGTTTTTCTTGTGTTATAAAAAGTGAAATTTTGGAATTATGTAAGTGATGGTAAGGGTATTTTAAAGGGATTTTTCTTTAGTGTGTGTAAAATGGTAAATGGGTTGTTTTGTAAAGAAGGTCGATTCCCTTGAAATGGTTGGCCTTTGTTGTGAAAGTGGCGGTATGCGGGACATGTGAAATTTAACTAGAGCACAAGGGAACCCTGATTATCTATGTGGGTGGACTAGAACTAGTGCGCTAGTGATACAGAAGTGGCTTGTCCCAGTTTCACTTAGCTGGATTGATGTTTACAACACTAAAAAAACTATTATGATGGATGATCACCACTAGAACTTTGGATGTTTCTCCTCTCTAGTGCCTCATGCATGAGGTCGGTGATAGTTGTGGTTACTATACCACCTTCCACCGAGGCATGAGTTTTTAGGGTCTCACTAAAGCTAGATTAACCGTAGGTGATTTACCCATGGTGCTCTACCTTATATGATGGGGTGCTATCTGTCGGCATACAATGGACCTCTTGTGTGTGGATGTGTGTGTAAACTTTTATAAATCCCTTTTTCTTTCAATCAAATGGATATATGTTTGATTTATTTTTAAGAGTTTCTTTTTATTTAAAATGTTTACTCACAAATGTTTTCCTAGAAATGTTTTAAAAGAATTAATTTAAATGAGCATGTTAGATTATATTTTAGATGTTTTGGCATGGAAACTCTTTCTTGGGTGGCATCCTACCGGGCTTTGGATCACACCCTAAATATACCTTTGTGTGTATGTATACCTTATTCTGTGTTTTTCTAGGTAAAGGCAAGACGTCTAGTGTTGGTAGATTGAGTTTCTAGTGAATTTTGGTGTGGATATTGGTGGTGGAGGCTTAAGGATGTTGCTCCTCTTGTGGCATGGAGGTTTGTGATGAAGTTTTAGTTTTATTTTCATTGTAATCCTCTTTGGGTTTTGAGTTGAATTGTAAAATTTAAATTTGGTGATGGCTTAAGGCTTGCTTGGTTATTTATTTTCAGATTCATTTTATTTAATTTTTTTATCATTTTATATTCGTATGTTCGGGTAAATCATTCCCACTTTCTAGTATTGATACCTAGAAACTTATGCCAGCCCATGGGGGTCTAGAACGCCCTTCGAGCCTCACCACAGACTGGGTCAAGTGCAAGTTCGGATGACGACCCAGTCTAGTTTGTGACAGATCACAAGGACAAACCAGCCAATAGGAACACCACATGTTTTAGGTGTCATTAGATGTTCTTATCTATGGACATGTGTAATGGTCTCCTTAATTGAGATCATTACCAATGTGTTCCATTTGATCACGTACTTTGATTCAAGGAAAAAATCATGATAATGAAATCACGGTGAGGTAGTTTGTGTTGGGTGTGTCATTGGTGGCATGACATTGGTTGAATGGTTAAGAAAGGATTTGTCACTTCCAGGTTAAGGAAGTAATATATCTTGAGCCTCATTGATCAGGATGATAATACCTTCATAAGAATATTTCCATGGAAATATAGGGTAAATATATTTAGTTATATCAACAAAAAATAAGCAAGAAAAGTATGATGACACGAGTGTGCATTTTACTTTATGAGATATTAAAGACAAAGAGATTATATTACACCATATGTGTTTTTAGGTTGGTTGTCTTTATTATGACTATACTTATCTCTTTAAGGGCCATGATTGGTTTATAGATCCCTCTCTTGGTCTGTGAAAAGTATTCACTACTATCAAGATAAGGGTCTAGAGGGTCACACACAATAGCATATTCAAGAATCCACTATATTTAGTTGAATAAGTATATTGGAAATGGTGGGCCCCACTAATGGGTTAGAGGTTTTGTCTAAGGATATAATATCACCAAATAAATAAATAAATTAATATTATTCTAGTTATGAATAATATGCATTGAATTTATTTATTAAATGTATTTACAAGTTTTAAAGTAAATACATGAAACATATTAATTGAACGAATATTAGTTTAAAATATTCAAAGTTCATTTAATATTTTTAGGAATGATTATTTGAGTTAATGTATTGAGTATTATCACATAATATATTTTTCATATTACAAGAAATTGATTATAATATTTTTATCTCAGTACAGTAGTCATAATATATCATTCATAGTGTGTTAATTATTAGGGGGTCGGTGAAGTAATTATGGATAGTTTCTTAACACAATATTAATAGAGGATAAGATCTCACCAAATAGTATTCATGGCAATCTACTAGGTAGCTTCTCTCTCCACTCCCACCTTTTATAGAGATAAGCTCTTGATCTAAGTAAATAGAACAAGATTTCTCTTGTGTATCACAAACAAAGTGAGGGAGTCATCATTGGAGTGTTGAATTCATCATGGGATCTCCATCTTATCACCTGTAATTTGATGATCGTTGATCTTGTAGTTTATTGAATTGCATGTGGAAGATCTAGAGGAATTTGGCATCAGATTCTTTGAGCAACGATCACTGATGACGAGCAGACATAGAACGAGGCTTTAGATCTAACTAGGTATTTTTGGTTTGTTATTTAGTTCTTAAAAATTATTCACATGATATCAACATAAGGTAATTGGGCAACATTCCACCGTCGATGATGAAGTCATGTCGATCGTTAGTTTAATTTTTTTAAAATCCCACCTTTTGGGGCTTCCGTTGTGTGTTTGGTACCTTCAATTATCATTAGAGGGACGTGTGAAGATTTTAATCCAAGAAAAATTAAATTCTCAATAATTATAAAAGAGGGTGCTGTTATGGTCCAAACACTGTAGATGGTGAGTAAATTTGACATCATATGACAAAGTTACGACCATCCAAAGTTTTATTTCAGATTGAAATAAATCACGTGGGTTTTAATTTTTGAAGAATGTTTTTGATAAATTCATACTATTCCAACCAGATCGACGACCAGAATAGTGTTTTCCGACATAGATTTTTTAGTCCCACTATTTAAATAATTAATTAATTTTAATAAAATCCTAATTAGTAGGATTAGATTTTTGAAAGTACAGTGGAAATTTTGTATACAAACAAATAGGGGTGGGTTAGACTTTTGTAAAGAAAAATTTAAAACATTTTAAAAAAATTGGCTGATTGGTTTTGTTTTCAAAGTAAACAACAAAAAAAAGGTTCTATTTTTTGGGTGGGGCCAAGTAGTTGGTTCCCCAACCCCTCGCCTAGATTCTGTGAGAAGCCAAGCTTCTCCTCAAGAGAGCCTATTGGCTCCTCCTGCTCCTGCTACACAATAGTAGATGCTCCACTCCTTCAACTTGCTGTCTCTCACAACTACTCATTTGACCTCTTCCCATATCGGCCGCCACCCGATTCCACTGATCTGATGCTGTATCACCACCCATAGTATAGCACCACTAGTCACCACTATCGCGACCTTCTAGCGGTGAATCCTTTCGACCAAGGTAACCCCCTTCCAATGATCTACACAGACCCAATTTGTACTGGAATTGACCCGGGAGGGTTTTCCCGGCCTGATATGTGTCTGGGAAGGCCTACCCACCTCAAAACACCCCTTACACAGGATATACATGGCCTGAAATGGGACTCCATGGGTTAAGCCCGACCCAAAAAGGCTTTTCTTGGGGTGTTATTAATTTTTATAAACAAAAATTAATTTAAGAAATTTATTTAATTTTGGGTTTAAATTAAATTAATGAAATATTAATTTTTGGTTTAAAATAAGTTCTACGGGTTAAATTAATTAATTAATTAATTTAATTTTTGGTTTTAAAATTAAATTAATTAATGGGACCGAATGACATAGATTATTGAATTAAAATAAGAGTGAATTTTAATTCAATAAAAATGTCCTCAAGTATAATTTAATGTAAGTTTAATTTTAATTATGATTTTATTTTTATACACATGAGTTTGATGCATATAAGACTGATCACGAGCCTAAGGCCAACCAATGCACGTCTTGTGAATGTTCAATTAATTTATTTAATTATTTCAATGGTGTTTTGTAATAATTATTTTATTTTATGGCGATTTGAGAGTCGTCTGTGTTATTTTATGTATAAGGGTTTGCATGCTTAATTTTTTGAGTTTTATTTTATACTCCTGAGTTCCCATTGCCTACGAGTGCATATTGTTGTATAATAATGAAGAAAAGTAGTGACTTCACTCAAAGTTATGGCGATGAACTAGAGAGGATTTTAACGCATTGGATGGGCAGACATTGCAATTCGAGCCATAAGCGATGCGACTCAAGGTATTACCCCTAGGGTATAGGTTGATCCATTGTTCACTCAATGAATGAACCATTAGTATCATTTCATTATCAAATAATCATTTTATTCTTTCATGGTTTATTATTTTTTGAATGTGTAGTTTATATGCGATCACATATAATAATAAACAAGTATGTACAGATAAAACGAACATGTGACGTGATGAGTATTTTCTATTTATTTCATGGACAGTTGTGAGTGTGATCACATAGTACGTTCTAATTAGATAGAAAATTATTTCTTTTCATCACATAAAAATAATTAAACACCGAAAGAAATATTTAGTCATAGCGGCCTTTAATCATTCAAATTTGGAAAAAAGTGGGTGTTTATGGTGCTCGTCAGCCAAAGTTGAGGGTGCCTCTTACTACCAAGGAGTTTTTATGAGAGTGGTGGGTTGACTTAAATAAATTAGTAGTAAGGATTATACAAATATAAATTTCTACTATTTTAGAGGCAATCATTGAGTAAATCAAGTTATGATTTTAGAATCTAGGACTTCACTCAAAAAATTAAGGAACCTCTACTTAATGCGGTTGGCTTGCCAAACGCCTACCTTGAAGCCTCCAAGTAGTGGCATGTCCAAAACTTATAGAATATGAGGGGAGGTTTAGGGATCATTTCCACAAGAATTATCAATAGATATAGTATTCTGATTCTAGCATAAAGGGTTCCTTGAATTCGATAAAATAGTGGGAGACATTTAATGATTTAATTAGTTAATCAAAATGTCTAAATCGATAATCAAGATAAAATGTACTAATATTCTAGAATTTTATTTTCTATAGAAAATAGAAATTTATGCAACGAGAAATACTAAGATAAAAAATAGAAAAAGTAAATGTACAAAATGGAATGAGTTTTCAAGAGTAGTACAAGCGCTTGTAAAAAATACTACAATATTGGAAATTCTAGGTGCCAATATCCCCAATACCTGTTAAGACACCTCAGGAAGTGAGGGTGTTTAAAAATGATTATAGGAGACTCATTTATGTATCATATGATGGTTATGTCATAAATCTATCATCAACATTTGATAATAGTTGTGGTCTCTACATTATGACAAGGGTGATATAACATGAAGTCTCATCTCTGAGAAGTTTGCGAGGTGAAAGTGAAGCAAGATATGAATAAGGTAATGATTACACTGGATCTATGTAACATAAAATGTGGGTTATGATATTTTAACACATACTATTATAATATCATTTTCTCCCATTTTATCCATTTATTTTTAAGATTGAAAAACAAGTAGTATGGAGAAAATTCTCTGTTACCTTTTAGGTAAGGTTCACTAAGCAATACAAACAGAAAAGAAAGATTCATCTTTAATTATTATGGTGAACATATTGAAAGAAAAGGAAAAATGTCCAATGGAAAGTGGAATGCCAAAGGCAAATTCTCAATGCACTTCAAATAAAATAGGTATTATCATGAGTTTATTTTCTTTGCATAACTTGAAATATTATGGAATTTTAA
This sequence comes from Viscum album, assembly GCA_963277665.1. Classification (NCBI taxonomy): domain Eukaryota; kingdom Viridiplantae; phylum Streptophyta; class Magnoliopsida; order Santalales; family Viscaceae; genus Viscum; species Viscum album. The sequence goes on along the minus strand of OY728140.1, from coordinate 715,776,259 downwards.
TAGCAATGAACTGAATTGAATAAGAAAATAACTGCTTCTTCTTCAGGTGTATTCATAAAAGTAATGTTTTAATATTACTTCTTGGGTATTAAATACAATATTTAAATCAAATATGTGTATTTAAATATAGTAACCAAGTAATTATAGAAACATTAATACTCTTAAGGTGTATTCTCCAAGCAGCTGAAAAAGGATGATTCCTAAGTTAGCGGTGAGAAACACATAACTTCTATATTTCCAAGTGAATGATTCTTGTAAAAATATTATTGATTATCACCAAAAAATTAATCACATGCGTCCTTAGAAACTAGGAGACTTTATTCCAGGATCAATAATGAATGTTGTTTGTGGTGTTTAATACTCAACCAATAGTTTAGTAATACTTGAATCGTAGGAAATACCTCATGAATATAAAATATAATAATTATTTATGTAGTTGTGGAAAGATAAATATTTGTCAAGAAAAAAAAATTGGATGTCAAGGATATACTTAGTATGGTATTTAGACTCATAGGATCTAAAATCATTTGGTATTATCGATGTATATACTTAGTTTTGGACAAAGAAACCTTTAGAAATAAAGGTATGTCACAAAGCTTACAAAACTAGTTCAGATGGAGAGCCCGAATTATTCCAAGGGTAAGCTAGAGGTAAATACACTTCATTAGATTACTTTAAGTGATTAAGGAATATTAAAGTGAAGTATGATATATGCATGGTATGAAGATATAAGTTTCTTTGGGCCAATATGCCGAAGAATATCTTGACCAAGAATTCATAAATTATGATAATATAGTGTAGAGTAAATCCTAAATATACATTACCTTATATACATCACAACATTGATGTTAATGATAAGTATCTATGATGAATTATTACATGATAACATTGATAAAAAAATATAGCATGGAGAAATTCCTAAACACAAATTTTATACATCAGTGTCATGATGTAACTAGTATCAATGTTGCAACTTGCAAAAAAATCCATTATATTTCATGATGTGCTTAAAAAATAACGACGAGATCCCATAACCACATGCCAACTATAATGATTAATGGATATCATAATAGTTGTATTATGATAGAAATACATTATGTCATAAGACATGTATTTAGATGAAAGGAGTTTGTTAGGATATAAACAAACTTACATCGAGATAAACACATTGTGTATCTAAGTAATTATCCTAATGGTTGGTTAGGATATTACATAAATCCCTAATATAGAAAAGTGGAATTCAAGTGATAGAATACATATCTATAAGGTTGCATATCTATATTATAGATAGTGGGAGCTAGATTGACTTGGGTCTAGTTGATGTAAGAAATGCACCTGTAGTTGGCATAGGAACTAGTTCCACAAGTTCATGTGGAACAAGAATTTTCTAGAGACACATACTATATAGGAAGGTTAAAACTATGGTGATGGTTTTATATTCACCGTGGGTGGTGATACAATATTCTTTGTGAATAATAATTCCTACAAGTAGGAAATATATGGAAATAAGCTAAGATTGACAAGAAAAACTATAATTCAATAATGGATTCCATGTATTAAAGTGAAAATGGGATTATTATCTTGAATACTATGAGGGGTATTCAAATGGAATGATACATGGATGATACAATCTAAGTATCAATAAGGATTGATTGGTTATACCAATTTATTATGCCTAAATTGATTATAATTTTACTCATCATAGATAATTTCCATGATCATTAAATTGAGCATCGAATATCATGGCCACTAATCGTGGAAGGTATCTATACGATGCAACCAGAAAGGGATGGTCACATCAAAAAATGCTAATGTAGTTTGAAAGTTATTGAAATCTAGTTTAGGATAAAATTAAGAATCAAGATCATAGAATATTCATTTAGAATGATTTTTTCCATGTGTCTACCATAGGTTAGTGGGAGCGCTGATGTTTTCCAAGTAAAATATGTTTGGTAAAATATGGAAAATAGTTTTTGGTATTCAAGTTAGTTAAGACCATAATGAAAAAACTATTCTCCAATGATTGACTTAAAGTATCAACCTAAGTTCTAGGGAACATGATCTAATGAGGTAGATATAACAGTTTCATAGACCTATTCAATCGAACATATAGTGACATGGTATTGAAAAAATATAAGCTAGAACAATTCAAGAGTGAATTGTTACTAATGTCACATGGAATGAATCTCTATAAGATGATATGTTTGGGATATAGGAGGATATTAACATGGTGAGTTGAATTCCATATTCTTTAGAAATAGATCCATCACATATTCCATGATATGTTCACAAATTTATATTTCCAAGATATACTTTATAGTAGGAAAATATTAGTTATATCCAGGAGATCAGCAAGTGAAGTAGTCAGAACTATCTGATTGTACTTTGGAAAGTACAAAAGATATGTACCTATGATGTGGAGAAGAAATGATACTAGTTTTCAGGAGACAAAAACATATATTACTTAGATCCATGTGATCTTATATCATATTAATGATAATATGTTGAGTGATTCAAGATCATATAAGCTAGTGGTATCCATACTTACTAATATAGAGTAGGTTGCAGCTTCTAAGGTAGCTAAGAAGCAGTTATACACAATGATTTTTTCCAGTTCTTGGAATCACACCTAGTAAGTAAAGCATTATCATGACGTTTATTATGATACTATCAATATCCAATATGTCAAGTTATTATAGTGGAAAAAAAGGATATACTCAGGGATACCATCTCTTGAGAAGTTTTACTCCAGGAGGTGAGGTTGCATATAGTAGAAATGCAACACAGTGGAATTGTGACAGACCCAGAAGCTAAATACATTACTAAAAAAAACATGTTCTTAATCATTTGAGAGATAAAAAGGTTGTTTATAAAGTTGGATCTAGTTAAAGTGAGCATGTTGTAATAGTGGGTTCCCAAGACCTAACTTAAACAACACTTTTGATTACTATATCATGTGTACTATTAGATATACATGATGTATACTTACCATTATAGTGTAGATATTTCTACGTCTAGTATTTAATGGTAATTTCCATAGATTAATTGTCATATCAAATGGTTATAGTAGATTCCAGACTATAATGAGATCCTTGAGATACTATGAAATTAATCTTAAACAAAGGTCAAATGGTATAGATACATATTACTGACTGGACACAGTAGATATTTGACTATCTAGTGATGGGGGATCATAAGTATTGAGACTTCTTCTCATGAAGCCTGTACATAGTGATCTCTAGTAGTGAGATCATGAGGACAAACCCACCAATAAGAACACCACATGTTTCAGGTTTCATTGGATGTTCATATCTACAGATATGTGTAATAGTCTCTTGACTTGAGATCATTACTAATGTTTCCATTTGATCATGTACTTTGATGCATGGGAAAAACCATGATAGTGAAATTATGGTGATGTGGCTTGTGTTGGGTGCATCATTAGTGGTATGTCATTGGTTGAATGATTAATAAAGTATTTTTCGCTTCCAGGTTAAGGAAGTAATATATCTCGGGTCTCATTGATCAGAATGGTAGTACATTCATAATACCATGGACTTGAAAATTGAGGGTAAATCCATCCAGTTAGATCAATAAATAATAAATAAAGAAAAGGACGATGACACAAGTGTGTGTCTTAATTTATAAGATATTAAAGACAAAGAGATTATATTAAAAAGTACATGTTCGTAGGTTGGATTTCAATGCTACGAATATCCTTATCTCTTTAGGGGCCATTATGGATTGATAGAACCCGCTCTTGGTCTGTAAAAAGTATTCATTACTATCAAGATAATGGCCTATAGGGTCACACACAATAGAACATTCAAGAATCTTCCCTATTCAGTTGAATAAATATATTGGACATGATGGGGCCCACCAATGGGGTCTAGGTTTTGTTCAAGGATATAATATCACAAAGGAAATAAATAAATTCATATTATTCAAGTTAAGAATAATTGGAATTGAATTTATTTATTAAATGTATTTAAAAGTTCTAAAGTAAATACATAGAAAATATTATTTGAAAAAATATTAGTTTAAAATATTCAAGGTTCATTTAATATTTGCAGGAACAATGAGTAGAGTTAATGGCTCAAGTATTATCATGTAATATATTTATAATATTACAATTAAGTGATGATAATATTTATAACTCAGTATAGTAGTGATAATATATCATTAATAGTGTGTTAATTATTAGGGGGCTGGTGAGGAAATTCTGGGTAGTTTCTTAACATGTTATTAATAGAGGAGGAGAGGATCTCACTAAACACTATTCATGGAAATATCTTTGAGAGCTTATATCTCATATTATAACTTTTAGAGAGATAAGATCTCAATACAAGTAAATGTATTGATCTTTCTATCATGCATAGCAATAAAAGTGATGTGGTGATTGTTGGAGCATCAAAGGCATAATCAGATCTCTTTGCTAGTACCAAGAATTCGACAATTGGCACTCCCATAGTTTCTTGAAGCACATGTGGATGATATAGAGGTATTCAAATTCATATTATTCAAGAAGAAATCATTGATGATGAGTAGATGTCGAACGTGAATTCAGATCTAACTAGGTATTTTTCGTTTATTATTTAGTGCTTAAAACTTTTTCATGCATGATCCTGAAGAGGTAATCGTGAATCATTCCTCCACTGAAAATGAAGTCATGTTGATCATCAATAGATTTTTTTTGAAATCCCACCTTTTTAGGCTTCCGCTACATACCTAGTAACTTTAAGGGATTTCTTATATACAATTCACTTACTATATTCCTAGGACTCTCATAAAAAGTCAAGTGAAGATAAGTAATCAATAATCACAAAAAAAAGTTAAAATCATTAAAAGAAACACACACCTCACATACCGTACCCTCAAAAGAAGAATACCGAGACATATACATACATAAAAATCACATAAAATTCGATCCAAACATCTCCCAAGGGGTTACATGCCACAATGGGCACAATCATTACACAAGGCACAAACAAGAGTCTCACACACATTTGAAAAACTGCTTAAAGTGAAAGAAGTTCCATTAAAACACAAGTCTTGGAATACTAAGACATTCTCACCATTCTTAAAATCATTTGAAAACATATTTAAAATACCAATTTTAAACCAACATTCGAAAACACATTAGAAGAACATTTGAATTGCACACCCAATTTATTCAAAACATACTATAAAAATAAAATATTTTCCCAAAACCAATTTCATTTAAAAGAAAACACTAAGGGTTTAATGCACTAACCTTCAATTTAAAGCACGACCCAAATATGGTCAAATAATTTTGAATCACCAAAATTTAATTCAAATTCACACTTGAAACCTTTTAACAATACTTTAATTTAATTTTCCACTTGAAATCCCAATTATAACTTTTGGGAAAACACTTTTAAAACCCCAAAGAAATATTTTAAAATAAAATATTCTTTTAAAATTCCATTCAATAATTTTTTCAAACATGTGGTATGTATGGTTTATTAAAAAAAATCTAATACTAAACATTAAATTGGGATAACCCATTACACTCAAAGGAAAAAAATTTGGAATGAAATTTAAGCCTTGAGAAATAAAAAACACATGCCACAACATCATTAGAAAATTAAAACAAGAATTTGAAACACCAATCCGTCAATGGTTTCAAAATTAAAGTAAATAAATGTGGAAATTATACCTCAAATCAAGTGAAACCAAGACATGACATGATGGAACATGTCATCTTTGATGGAGGACACTCAATCAGGGAAGAAGAGACTACCGTAAACCCTAATCACTAAAGAAACCATAAAAATCGAGTTAACCCTTTGACCCAGGGTTTGGATGAACCAAACATGACATTGGTGGAGGATGAAATAAAGAGAAGATAGAGATAAAGAAGGTAAGTAGAGACCACATATAAGAGGGATGATCATGAATCATGAGGAAAACCAGGAGAAACCACCATAAAAGAGGAGTCCTAGGAGAGGGGGCATGTGCATGATGTGGGTCAGCCAAGGGAGGGGGTGTGAGAGTAACATGGGATACTAGAGGAGGAGGTATTATCCATAGGGTTCCATGTGAGAGAGGCCACCAGAAGGGGGACCAGGTAGTGAGGGAGGTTATGTGAGGGAACCTAGTGAGAGGGGGAGCTCGATGGGAGTTAGATAAAAAATAAATGGGAGAAAATAAATAAGAAAAAAAGGAATAAAATCAAAATTTAATTCTTGGGTATGAAACACAACTTACATGCACAATTTAACAAACTATACAACAATCATACCACCTACACGGGACACTAAAAACTCACAAACATGGTTTCTATTAAGAATCCACATGTTTTAATAAATTTTGATCTAACCATTCCAAATAACATTGTCGTGAGACATAACAAACCACATAGGCTCCACATGGTTTACTAACTGTGCGGGTTAACCATGCACCCCAACAAAACCATTAAAATTTTAAAATTTCAGGACAAAAATCACTAAAATTCAAAATAGACATAAAATAATATTAAATAAATAATTAAATGAAACCTAGTGATACAATGGGTGTCATAATATCCAATATATATTTTTTATATAAAATTTATCAATGGAAAATTTTAATGATTCCTTTAGTGAAATTTTTATGTCTTTGAAGAAAATAAAATTTATGTGTTTTTTAAATAATATTTTTTTAAATCATTTAAAAAATAATTCTATTGAAAAATGTTACAATTATTTTTTATACATTTAAAAATATTATTATTTATGAAAAGATAAAAAAATACTTTAATTTTTATCAAATGAATAAAAAATATATTTTTTAAAAACTTAATATTTTTTTAAGTTGTAAATACGTTTTTTATATATGAAAAATCATCCACATTTATATATTTTCATAACATAAAAATAAAAAATTATCATGTATTTTAAAAGTATATTTATTTTAAAAAGTATTTTATTTTAGATGCATAAAAAAATTTAAATCATACAGATAAAGTATTTTTTATTTATTTAAAATGCATAATTTTTTTCAAAAACATAAAAAATTATTTATTTGAAAAAAATAATTGTTTAAAATTAAAAAAAAACATTATTATTTTTTAATACATAATATCAAATCGTAAATTTATGCAAACCCAAATTAAAAACCACTAACAATGTACAAGGTTTTTTGTTGGATCAATATAACACTCACATGAGATCCATGATGTGTGAAAACCATACTTCTTATCATCTTAAATGATTAATGAAAGATCCAATATTTTTTTTTCAACTCAAGATGGTAAAATATGTGATCAAATAGTTAACCAAAAACAGAAAAAATAGTCAAACATTTATAATAAAATGGGTTTTGGTGAGTAAAAATTTATTTGGTTAATAATTTAAATGATTTGGTTGGTTTTGACTATTAATTTTAATAATTTAAAACTAAAAAAATAACTACATTTATAATTTATAATTTTTTATTAATTTAATATTTTAAATTCCTTATGTGAATTAATTATAATCATCAAAAAAATTATTTTTTTATAGATTTATATTCACATTAAAATAATTTTTATTATTATAAAATTTAATAATTCATTTACAATCTTGGTTTTTTGTTCAACATGGTTACGATGGCATTTTTTATTAGTGGTTGACTAAAAAATGAAATAAAAATAACTAAATGATTATTGAAAATTGATAAAAAAGTGAAAAACACACTTATTGAGTTCAATTATTAAAATGGGTTTTGGTGAGTAAAACTTTATTTGTTTAATAATCAAAATGATTTGGTTGGTTTTGATTATTAATTTTAATAACTAAAAACTGAAAAATAACTAAATTTACAATTTTTAATTTTTTATTAATTTAATATTTTAAATGGATTATGTAAATTAATTATAATCATCCAAAAAACAAAAATTATTTTTGATTATAGATTTATGTTCACATTAAAACAATTTTTATTATTATAAAATTTAAAAATTCATTTACGATCTTGGTTTTATAAGAATTCATTTTTTATAGTGGTTGACGAAAAAATGAAATAAAAATAATCAAATGATTATTGAAAATTGATAAAAAAAAAGTGAAAAAACACACTTATTGAGTTCAATTATTAAAATAGTAATTAAAAAATCATATAGTTATATGTGGGAATCCTGATTTTGAATTTTTAAAGAATTAGATTTATTTTCAACCAAGGTAATGAAGTTGTGTTAGGAAGTGTTGGATTTATTTTCAATATATGTCGGTAATGGAAGCTTGATGGGAATTCCTTACATCAAAAAATTTGTGAGGAATAAATTGTTTGAGAGAAGAGTTAAAGACATTCTAGAAGTTATTCTAGAAGTTATGATATTTAGAAAGGTTTTACAGAATGGGAGATGTGGATGTTCTAGAAGAAGAGTTAGAGGTGTTCTAAAAATGAAGTTGTTCTAAAGAAGGATGTTCTAGAATTAAACTGCCCTTTCAAAATTTACTATGGAATATGAGTTGAATAAAGACCAAAAATTATTTTAGAAGGTTTTATCATGTTTATTCTTGGATAATACAGTTTTATAGTGGACTTAGATACAATTGTAAAATATTAGAATATGCTATAGTGTTGAGCATATTTTTGAAAAAATTGACAAAGTCCAAGATGTAAAAGTAATCTAGGCAGATATATAAGAGTAATCAGGAATGATTTTGAAATATGGAAAATTCCTTAAGAAGTTCCATGTATATGTAAAAGTAACCAGGCCACACTCTCAAAGAAATGGTAGTCCTAGAGAAGCCTCACTATGATATGTAAGGACCACCACCTTGATATATACAAGTAACCTTTGTAAACTAAGTGAAAAAATGACAGTGTTGAACTACACTATGATGTGTAAGAGTAAATTCAGAGCATATGTAAGAGTAACTATGCCAAAGAATCTGATGTGTAAGAGTCATTCATTACTGAGTAAATAGAAACCTAGAAAATCTGTTGGATCGAACTGGAATATATAAGAGTAGCTTCAGGGTATATGTAAGTGTTGATCTAGACTGAGAATGAAACAAAGGTAGAACACTCACAATGAGATTAATGGTAATCGAAATGACACATAAGAGTAATTTTATACTATCCATCATAACATATAATTGATAAAGTTACTGACTATAGTTTATGATACACAATGTTTTATAAGAAACAATTGATAATATTTCCAATCATGAAGTAAAATTATTTTTGTATGGTTTTTGTGTAGAATTAAAGAGAAAAGAAATCTGTAATAATCAAAGAAGATCATAAGGAAGAAGAGGAAGATATTTATGGGAATCCAAATATATAATATGTCAATATTGTTGAATCTTATACAACTAATAATGAATATTTAAAGACTAATTTGTAAGGATATATCATGTGTGAAACTTGGTTAGGTTTACAACCATTTGATATTGAGAATAATATTGGAAATAATGGACTGAGAATTATAGAGGGATGAATGAGAATTAAAAATGTACATTTCACTACTGATTTTGTGAAATTTCCATATTTAAATATGGAAAGTATCACATGTAATAACTATAAGAATATTTTGTGGAAGGCAGTCATGGCTGGTGTTATGAAAATAATTTATTTACATATCTATTCATCTTTGATATTGTTAATCCTGGAAAATATAAGAGATTGAGTTATAGACATATCTTTATCCATAAATAATATATCTTACTATTGTAAAAATAGTGAGAGAAATATTGAATATTTATTATCAACTATGTAGAAGGGAGATCCTGAATAGATTTGATATAGCCAATTCAAAAGAAAAAAAGAAAAGAATAAATTCCAAGAATATTTTAGAAAAAAAGAGATATTACTATTTTTCAATAAAAATAGAAGATTCATTGAGAAATATGATATTGCGAGAAAATGAATTCTATAAATAATAGAAAATAACTATTAAAGAGATCATTGATACTTATTGAAAACTTTTCCAAAAAAAGAAGGTTAGGTTTCCATGATGCTAATTTGAAGGTGAATCTATTATCATGGTGATGTCTACAGTCAATATATATAGGATCAACACATGGATATCTAGGATAAACTATCTATATTTGGTGAATCAACAACACTGGTGAAGTTATTTGGACTTGGAAAATGTTTCCAAATCTGTGTTTATTTCATGAGGTAATGATCAAGAGATAAGAGTGAAGAGAGTGGTCATAGGGTGGTAAGTGAACCATCCCTAAACTATTTAAGGGTAGTGACCTTATGAATAACCTAAACCCACCACCAAATAATGATTTTAGTGGATATCGGTACACTGGTACATTGCTATAATATGCTCTTTAGATTAGTCCAATGCGAGTGAACTAAGTAAACTCCTTATGTCTTGTATACATGATTTACTTTCCTTATTCAAGACATAAAATATTTTGTATGGGTTATCCATCATTGAATAATATGATTAAGGGATAAAGAAAAGAAGGATAAAGTCATATCATCATTTAAAGAAGAAAAAATGTGACCCTACTTATAATGAGGTCAAGGTCATCTATGACAGTGAGAGTTTAAGGAATCAATTTTTAAGTTGGAATGAGTTTGACACCTTGATTCACCCTTTCTCATGGAATATCTCACTAAAAACCCTATGTGGTCCCTGAAGGATATATTCACTAAATCCTTATATATATGATCCATATTTTGCAGTTTTCATGTAAATTGTGATTTTCATGCATATAAGGGTATATCATTTTATAATTACTATAATTTCAATTATGGTTAAGAATTTATATCATCCATAGTGATACCATTTACAGATCTATTACATAAGATTTAATGTATTAAGTATTCATCATTCATTCATTTTTTCATGATTTATATAAAGTATCATTTACTTATGCATTATAAATGCATGAGTAAATGTGACAACCCAAGGAGGGTAATTACGTATTATAAAAACATTGTAATTGCATGGTAGTGTTTTTAGAGTATTCTATATACATGGTTAAACCTTCTTGAAACTAGTATCTCTATTTCTCCCACCTCCTTTTCATCATGAGATGCTAGCACATGATGGTGGATGGAGAGTCCCACACATATGATGTATGATTCATCTTGACTTGTGGATACACTAAAAATAGGTGATTTACATTGGCCACCCTTGATAGTTTTTATAAAAACATATAATGATGGTGAAGATGTTGTAGATTCTCTATAGTGAACGTTTTATATTTACACTAGTTTATTAATTTCTAGTTTTTACATAGATTTTATATTTCATGCATGAAAGATCCTTGAAAAGGGATTTATACACTTCTTCTTGATCTAATAATTGTTATTATATCCATTTAAATAAAAACAATTCTATCAAAGTGAACCTATGTGTCTAGATTTTTGAAATCATGTTTGAAATGAATAACCAATGTGAAAATATAGTATAGTTTTACATTATATGATATCTTTAGGTAAAATGGATTACCCTTACACATAAGCATTCTATATAAGGCTCATCCTGGGTTACCCTTATACAGAAGCATTCTACATAAGGTTCATCATAGATTGACCTTACACAAAAATGTACTACATAAGATTCATCATGGATTATACTTATATAGAAGTATTTATGTAAGGGTTATCTTGGATTTCCATTACATAGAGTGTTCTATGTAAAGGTCATCCTAATTATCCCTTACATAGATTAGTCCATGTAAGGCTCATCCTGATTTAAACTTATGTAGATTGGTCTCCATAAGGGTAATTATGTAATGAATTTGGTTTTTACTTGCAAGAATTTGGAATATTTCTAAATCTAGGCACTAATTTGGCATGGGAATCCAGTTCCCAAAGATCCTTGGTGAAAATATAATAAATATTTTATAACACAAACATGCAGTTTTTTCTAGAAATGTTTTTGAAATCCTAATTGGATTCACAAATTAGAAATCTGAAACTACAATTGAGTTTGGAATGTAGGGTTTACCTTAGCACGACATAAAGTTTTTGGTGTCGGAATCCTGATCAAAGGTGATCGTTGGTAGATGTGGTGATGATATATAATTTTTATTTAATAACATAAAATAATATACCCCCTTGCATTTCATGAATATAGGGAAAAGAGGGAGGATTATCCCTTGTATGATAGAATACTTGAGGACAAACTGAGGTGAGTAGGTGCTTTCTATCTTCAATTTTATTGTCGATCATCACTAGATTGAGGTGAAACAGGTTTTGGGTATAGTTTTGAACCCAAAACTTTGGTGTTTTTGACCGTGGTAGGCAGATTTATGATCTTTACATCATGATCACCATTTATGTGATGTTTTAAGTTTTTTGAGTCCTATTACGACTACTAGAGATCCCATGGGGAAAGATCTATGTGTTTTAGGTGAAAATCAGGGGTTTTGAGTGGCTTGCAGGGATTTCCCATTATGAAATCCTGATCACATAGTGTGTAGTGAAGGAGAACACACCATGTGTTCTTCCCATTTGGGAAGAAAATATTTTGGGGACTACACACCATGTACTGGTGGTACATTTCATATAGTGATCCTAGGCCATGTGGCTGAGGACATGACCATACTTCCATGTCAAGGGACATGACCATGTGGTAGTACATGACTCGATGACATAGAAAAAACCAGATGAATGGGAATGGGACAAAGGACTTGACCATATTCCCTAAGTTCTAGGAGATTCCTTGTACTATGGGTACTCACTGTGTAGTGAGACATGGACAATGAGGCAATGTGCGGGCAGGGACATACCCATAGGATTGGATGAGGTCACACACCATGTGACATGGTGTACACACCATGTATTCCTTATACATGATAAGTACCAATAAGGGACATTTATAGGGGATAGTTTTGAGAGATACTCTATATACTATGGTTACACACCATGTACTATCCTTAGAGACTTATTCCTCATGCATCTCTATCTACAGGACTCGAATGGAGGCCCGTGAGTAGCCCATCCTAAGTAAATTTTTATTTGTGCCATGATGGTGGACATAGATTTGGTCTTAGAGATGAAAATCAAGGTGATGTTTGTGGGTCAATTATGTTAGAAATTTATAGACCAGTATTAGTTGAGTGTGAACCCTTTGTACATTCCTGTAAGGGTACAGTGTGACATCAAATCCTAAAAATTGGGTTGCGAATCCTAGATGAATTGTTTTGGATAGTGTTCGCGATGTCCCTCCAAGTGGATTGGGGTGTTATACTCTATCATTCTAGTACTATAGGTGGTTTTCATGGTATTGGCATGATCTACATGATATAGGGTGTTGATCCCCATCTAGAAGGTCATTCTATAAGGGTTTGAGATATCATAGGCACACGATCCCCTCACTTTGCGGGTTACTCCAAAAGGGTTTGCGGTGTCCCCCAGTGATCCTGAGTGTAATACCCTATCTGGGTGCTGAGGTCTCAATAGGATAAATTATAAAGGTTTGTTATGTCCCCCCAGAAGTTTTAGGTGTTATTTCTTAGTTGAGTATTGAGATATGTGTATCGTGGTTCTGAGACTTGATCAGGTTTGCAGTGTCCCCCAGTGGTCCTAGGTATGATCCCCTATCCGAGCTATATAATCTCAAGAGTTCTAGATTGGGTTCTTGTTGTACCCAAATGGTTATGGGAGTGATCCTTTATATTAATGATGATATCTTATAGGTTTATATTAGGTTTAATATATTACCCCATTAGGTATGGGTGGGATCCACTATCTAAGTATCGATATCTATTGGGTTCTAGTATGACTTTATTCATGGAGAGAACCGATGATCTTGTTCTCTCATATGTATTACATCTAGGATGAAAGGTATTCAATATTATATTAATGATACTTGATGATTTAGATCTATTATATGAGTGCCATCATGGATGGTAGGGTTCGTGGAGTGATATCTTTCGGGTGAGTGTTACCTTTGAGCCTCAAGTAGAATGTTGTGGCTAGCATTGAGGTTGGGATATGATATGAGTATATTTGGTTTATTTTAAGATTCCTTATGGTGATATCACATATCTTGATTGAAAAACCACATGTATATGACCTTAATAGTCATGTATATTTGAGGAGTGGTCGATATGGAGTTTCCTGTTCTCTCTCGCTTGGGTTTTCTCCTCTAGCTTTGGGTCAAGCAGACTTTTTCCTTTCAGTTGCTCCCTTTTATTTTGGGTTTTTGGGAAACCTAATGTTTATTGTTATAATCACCCCTATATGGGATCTTACCACACATTTTGTGTCTTATTTATATGATAGGCCTTTCAACGGAGTCCTTGGAGGACCTGAAGTGGGCAGAGCATTGTGAGCAAGACAAACCGAGGTGTGTACCAGTGGTTGCGTATGACAATTTTCCACTCCATATAATCAATTTGGAAACCTTTTAATTTTTTTACTTGGATTTTATTATTTCCTTAATTTAAATACTCTTTCTGTACTCTAATCATGGGATAGATGTATGCATACATTTTGGTATCATCTGTTCAGTTATCTCTGCACTATTTCATGGAGATAGATATGTTTACATGCATATATGAAATATAGGATAAGACCTCCCATGTGTGTGATAATTTTACTCAATGTTGGATTCTATCCCTTGGACTATTGGAGGTGGGATTAGGGATTGAAGGTTTGGCCTTCCGCTTTCTAGGTGGTCCCTGATGGGTCAGGTCATTACAAAGTGGTATTATATTAGGTCCTTTCTTAGGACCAGAGCCATGAGTTGTATATCCATGAGATTGGTTTAGGATTTATGGAGACAATGTTAAAAATTTTCAAGTTTATATTTTAGGACAAGGACTCTAGTGTTGGTGTGGTGGATGACATATCCATTCACCAGGACTCTGACAACCCATTTCTTTACTCGGTACATATAGACACTGGTCGTAGAGAAACTTTGGTGCATGCATCATGTAAACTAGGTTGTGGTTTCCATTTACTTCTTGAGTAATCTCCCGAGATATAATCTTTGAATGTGGTTCATATTGATTGTATTTTAGTATGCCACCATGATGATAACCATCCATGGATCCATGGTGGGATTTTGATGATGATCCGCCCAGTGATGAGGCTTCTGTGTAGGGGTCTACACAGGAGACATTATCTCTAAGTGGGTTTCTAATCGTGCCACCACCCATTGAGTAGTAGGTTGTACTAGTAGTACTAATTGAGGATGCACACCAATTTAGTGAAATTCATTAGTTTAAAAGGTAGTTAACTCCCATGTATTGGGGTAAACCTGACCCCAACCATCTGATGACTGGCTTGAGGCAGTCATATACAATTTTCACCCAATGAGGGAACCTCCTGATCAGATGGTGGTCCTAGTGGGGAGCCTTATATAAGGATCTACCAAGATATGGTGGAGTATAGTAATATAGACCCACAATGAGATGACCCTCACATGAACATAGTTTGAGTGGATCTTCAAGGAAGAGTTTTATCTAGTCACATTGAGATCAGTGTGTATCCATGAGCTTATACAACTTCATTAGAGTAGAATGACTATGGAAGAGTACTCAATGAGGTTCATAAAAATATTGAGATATTACCTGGATATGGTTTGAGATCCATTTTTATAATCATAGACCTTTTAGTATGGATTATTCTAGGATATTAAGGTGTTAGGGACATCACTATGCATTCCCACCTATACTAGAGTGATTGAGCATGCCTTGGTTATGGAGATATTTCTAGAAAATCTGACTCTGACTGTTGGTTCTAGAAACATAGTAGATGAGACCTGGGTAGATTGTAGCCAATAATAGTCTCATGGATCTAGGAATTTTAGATACTTCAAGATATGATCCCAGTATATAGGGACTAAGGCTCAGGGATCCTGGTTTAGTTCTAGTCAATTGTGAGAGAGGCAGTGTTTCTCTTGTTATGGTTGGGGACATATAGTGTGATATTTTCCAACCCTCTATGCTTATGAGAGGGATAAAGTTGATGGAATAACCTAGAATATACAATAACGGGAGTAGATAGTTCCATATGGTAGCATACATGGAAAAGGAGAGGGGAGAGTAGCAAGAGTTGGTATACGGTTCGATTTGTTGCCCCCACCACTCCCAGGTGGTCAATACCAGGCTTAGGGATCTGGAGGATGGGAGAGAGGATAGCTATAGGCTATATAAAACTATGACCTAGGGGATATTAGGATTATTATAGGTATGATATGTATCATTTCTACTTTATTAGTAGCATTGTTAGATCTAGGTGTAAGATAGCATTTTATTTCCACTTCTTGCTCAAGGATTATCCAAGGTGACATTGGGCATCAGTAGATACTTGTGATAGTGATGTTTGTGGTATCTTTAGACTCATGAGAAATAGGGACACTTCCTCCACTATGAAACATTCTTAATATTTGATACATAACCATGTGGGTGAGTCAGTTCTACCCAAATAAGATAGTGTCGAGGTGTGGTGGGTGAGTTCCTTTGACTTGTGTATTCAGGGTGGGTTGGTGTGTTGAGGTGTTGAAGCAAGCCTTGGTTGGGGTGAAAAGGTGGGAAAGAGAAAGGATGAAATTTTGGTAGAAGGTGTCTGTACTAGATTCTTGAGTATAGTTTTATGTATGAAATGTGTCTTTACTATTCTAGTAGTAGTTTCATAGAGTTATGATCCATTTTTCCTAGTGTAACCCTGTTTGAGGCTTAATGATTCTAGTGAATCATTTAGCTCAACCCTTTTTCTTGGAGTCTCCATCAGAGATATTTCAAGTTCATGAAATCTTATCTATAATGTGACCTAGATCTAGTGGAGGTAGAACCTCACATATAATATTTCCATAGTGGCAAAGATACCCTATGATGTTCTACCTTAGTATGGACTAGTTGCCTACCATCCATGCGCTGATGGTTACCATGTTGTGGGACAATATTTTTATAATTTATAGAGGAGTGAACCTAGGACAAGAAGGATGATATCATGTGTGGATGAATACAACAAGCTTTTATTAGATGGATAGTATGACCCTTAGAGTAGTGTTGCTATGATATTTCAATTTCTTGCTACAGTGGTGGAGTTGATGAAGTATACCGAAGGAAATTATGGGATTACCTACCCACTGAGAGTTGACTACTTTATAGACTAACACCCAGGGACTGCCCTGATATTTTCATCAGTATATTGATTGACTCCCATGAAGATTTATGAGATATGGTTCAGTTGCAGGTTTACATAAGGGACTGGTAAGATCTAGTGTGTACACTTGGGGTACCCTATGTTATTCTCTTAGGAGGAAGATGCGATACTTGAGAAATGGATCCTTTAATCTTTTTTAGATTGTTTTAAGATAGTATTTTATTTTTTTGGTAACCTCATGTGATTAGAATGAGAGTTGTATGCGAGACACTTGGGGATAGATTCTAGATACAATTCGAGAGTAACGATCACTTGGGTAACTCTCATAGAATAAGGTGTGGATTTTGGCAGTTCACTTCTTGTGATATGTCTACTTAAACATGGGAGTTATAGTGTAAACTGCAGAGGTTGAGGCCAAGCTATATTGAGGGCCACCCAAGGGTGCATCCGGAGTAGTAGATGCTCATAGTGAGATTTTTTAATGCTTTTTTGAGCGAGGTAACATAGAAGTTTACCTATTTATAGTTTAACCTTATGGGTGTGGATAATGCAACATGTATCTAGAAAATGGTGGTTACCCATCATAGTTTTTATAAAGGTAGGGAGGCACAACTAAGAGATTATTTTTGTGGTTTCTTGCATGACTAGATATCCACTAGACATGTTATTGATAGATTTTATGAAGGTGGGGAGTACGTTGAACTTATGAGGATTGGAGATGACACCAGTCATGTTGTGAGATGAGGTAATGGGGAGGTTCCTTTCCCTAAGTAGTATACCCAGGAGAGGTGTGGTTATGAAAAATAGATCAAACCATTCAGAATTGAGAGAACATGGTTTGAGTTTTCATGTTGGAGTGGTGTAGTTGTCACTCTACCTTCAATGTAGAACCATTTGGGACCACATTTGTGAGGTCCCATAGGCCACCAATCTACTAGTCAGATCCATTAAAAGACAACGTTTTTGGGCCTAGAGTTGGTGATAGTAATGGATTTTAAGGGTACAGCTCATCCAGGGGTGGATGAGGACTATCTGGTCATGTCAATATCTATGTTATGTTCATAAATTTGTTTCATTCTGGACCTTGTGATCACATTTAGACTAGGTTCTTGGTGTTTGAACACCTATCACAGCTGAGGAGACATGTTCACACCTCATTTCATGATGTTGACCTGATTTGAGTTGGATGTTAGGAGTGGAGTGGCCTTTATTGTTACCCAATGGTGTTTGGGATCTAACCATAGAGTAACCTTCTTGGGCTTGTGGTTCCCATGAGTGTGCATTTGTAGATTTCATGAGAACCCTTTGGAGAACTCAGTTCCCCCCTTATGCCTAGGTTTCAATTTTTGAGATGAAAAGACTGAAAGTGGGGAGAGTGTAATGACTCTAGTTTTTTCCTATAAGGATTTGTAATATTTCTAGGAATATTTTTGAAGCTAGGTTCTAAGTAATCATGGAAATCTAGGGCCTAGAGATCCATGGTGTAGATATAATATATATTTTATATCACACACATATACTTTTTTATGGAAATGTGGTTTAACTCCAAATCATATTCATAGATAAAAAATACGAGACCATGGTTTAATTCAAAATGTGGGGTTTATCATAGGCATTACATATATTTTTTTAGTATAAAAAACCCAGTTGGAGGTGACTGTTAGTGGATGTAGAGATGATATATTAGTTTATTTAATAAAATATACTAATATACCCCCTAGTTTTTACATACAGGAGGAAAATGGAGAGGCTTCTCCATTGTATAAAGTATAAACTAAAGAAAGGACATTCCACCAATCTTTTATTTTGACGCTGATCATCATTGGATCAAGGTGCAACAGGTTTTGGGCATCGTTTTAAACCCGAAGCTTCAGCGTTTCACCACAAGGTAGGAATATTTACAAGATTTACACCCCAATCCCCATTTATGCATTGTTTTAAGGTTTTATATCCCTATTACAGATACTAAATATCCCATGGGGGTAGATCTATGGGTTTTAGGTGGAAATTGGGGGCTTTGAGTGGCTTATATGGATTTCCCATTCAAGAATACCGATCTCACGATGTGTCGTGTAGGAGAACAAACTGTGTGTTCTTCCCATTATGGGAAGAAGATATTTTGGGAACTAAATATTGTGTAATATTGTTATACATAGTGTAGTGAGACTAGTTCATGTGGCTAAGGACATGTCTAGACTTTTTGATTCAAGGGGCATGACCGCGTGGCAGTTGGATACTAGATAACACAAACGTGACCCGATAACATGGGCACAAACCAAAGGACACAACCATATACCTCAAGTGCTAGGAAATTTTGTGTACTAGAGGTACATTCTGTGTACTATAGGTACACATCATGTAGTGATACATGGCTAGTGATGTCGTGTGTAGGTGGGGATATGCCTAGAGGATTAAATGAGGTCACACACACTATTTCATGGTGTGAACGCCGTGTATTCCTTAAACATATCGAATACAGAGATGTGACACATCCAAGGGCTAGTTTTGAAAGACACAACATGTACCATGGGTAAATGCCATGTACCCCCTTAGTTACTTCTTCCTCACGTATCTCCATTTATAGGACTCATATGGAGGTCCGCGAGTAGCCTATCCTAAGTAGTTTTCCACGTGGGACGTGATGGTGGCCATGGTTTTGGCATTAGAGACGTGACACAAGGTGAAATTTTTGGGTCACTTTTTATAGATATGTATAGACTGTATTGAATGATTATTATCCCTTGGTCCATTCCTATGAGATTACTGTGAGATGTCACATCCTCAGTATTGTATTTTTACCCCTCCATAGATTGTTTTGGATAGAGTTCACAATGTCCCTCAGAGTGGATCGAGGTGTGATACTCTATCATTATAGTACCCTAGGATGGTTTCGTGGTATTTTCATGGACACCATGATATAAGAAACTGATCCCCCATCTAAAAGGTTATTACCGGAGGGTTCACGGTATCATAGATGTATGATCCCATCAATTTACAGGTTACTCCAGAATGGTTTTTGGTATCCCCCAGCGGTCCTGGTTGCGATCCCCTATCTGGGTGCTGAGGACTCAGTGGGATATGTTAATAGTGTTTTTGGGGTCCCCTAATAGTCCTAGGTGTGATCCCCTAGCTAAGTTTTGAGATCTATGTATCATAGTTCTGAGTCTTGATAGGGTTTACGACGTCCCACAACAGTCCTGGGTGTGATCCCTTATTTGAGCGATATGATCTCTAGAGTTCTAGATTAGGTTCATGGTGTCCCCAAATGATTTTGGGAGTGGTACCCTATATAAGTGATAAAATATTCTATATTTATAGTTGGGTTAGTGGAGTTCTCCCTCAGGGATGGGAGGGATCCCCTATCTAAGTATCAAGATCCCCTGGGTTCCAACGTGACTTTCTTCATGGTGAGACCTGATTAGATTATTCTCTTAGATGTATGAAATCTAGGATGGAGGGGTTATTCTATTGATTATTGATACTAAATGAGTGATTTATATTGAATGAGTTCTATCAGGTATTGTAGGGCTTATGGAGTGAGATCTCCTGGGCGAGTGTTACCTTTGATCCTTGAGTAGAATCATGTAGTTGGTAGTGAGGTTGGGACCTCATGAAACTTGGAGTCTGAGATGATTAAATCTGGGATATTCTGGGATTCCACATGGTGATGTTTCATACCTTTATTTAAAAACCATGTGGAGATGAGATTACTAGTTATGTATAGCTGATGAGTGGTTGAGATGGAGTTTCCCTTTTCTTTCTCTCTTGGGGTTTTCCTCTGGCTTTGGGTCTTGTAGACTATTTTCTTTAAGTTCCCCCCATTTTTTTGGGTTTTTGGGATGACTAATGGGTATTATTATACTCAACCCTAAATGGAATATACCCTAACATGTCATGTATTATATAAATGACATACCTTTTGATAGAGTCTTTGGAGGACCCAAAGCGGGTGGAGCATAGCAAGTTTGACAGACCAAGGTGTGTACCGATGGTTGTGTATGATAGCAGTCCCCTCCCATGTGATCATATTACTACTCGACACTAGATACTATCCCCTAGCCTATTGAAGGTGGGATTCGGTTTGTGATGGCTCAACCTTCCACAGGATAGGTGGGCCCCAGTGGGTCAAGTTTTTATAAATTCAGACTTACCCTTATACAGAATGATCAACATAAGGGTCATTATTGCTTACCATTACATAGAGTGGTCTACATAAGGGTTATCCATACTTATTCATACATATAAGGGGTTTCATAAAGGTAAATGGTTTTAGCTCTATGTAGGACAAATCTTCTACATATGGGTAAACTAAAACTTAATTTTTTTCTTCTAAATTTTATTATGATTTTTAAATTGTTTATAAATCATAATAAAGGTTATTTTGGGAATACTTTAATCAATAAAGAGTTTATAAATTAATTAATTATATACATTTTTATGAAACATTTATTTATAAAATTACAAATATTAAATATTAATATTTAAAATACCTTTTAAACGAATTATATGACATGTCTTATAACAAAGAAATAAATGTATTTATTTATAAATCATAATAATAATTTATAAAGTTTTTATAAGTTATATAAATAAGGTTAAAATAAAAAATATGTTTATATTTATTTCATGATTTTTTCATAATTATTTAGTTTGAATTTTTTAAATTAAAAGAATATTTTTTTGGATATTATTTTAACTACATCTAGAAGGTTTTGATGGTTGCTTTGATAAAGGTTTAAATAATGGTTAAATATGTGATATTTAAATTATATAAAATGTTTAAATAATAGAAAAGGGATTATAAAATTCAATATAATATTATATATTTAAAATAAAATTCCATATGATGGTGAATATTAAATGTTCTTATTGAAGTGAATATAAAGAATTATATTCATCATTATGGAATGTACATAATGTAATGATAAAATTATAAAAGTTTTTATATCTAGATTTTGATGAATTATTAATAAATGGTTATTTCATGTTTAAATATTTTAATTTTTTATTTAATTAAATGTAATTCCTTATTTTATTCATAATTATAAATTGTTTATATTTTGACCATTCGTATGCTAAAATTTATATGCTAAATTGCTTCTAGGATAGAGCCTTACATTTTCATGCTAGTAATGACTCTATAATGAATTCATTTTTTCTTCTACCTTGAAATTGGTTTGTAATTGAAGTTATAAATTTGGATTTAGCTATTGAATATAGTGTATGCATACAAGTTTTTAGAATTATGATGAATTGGATTATCTCTTGAGTAAAGTATACTTGAGTTGAGGGACTTAAGGTCAGACTAAGTGCTAGCTTAGAGGCTTATTCTTTCTCTATAAAGGTGAATGGGGTTAACTATATTTCGATCTAGGCTTACTCTTTTAGATATTTTCAATATCATATAACTCCTTACCTTAATATAAAAAGTTCATGAACCTTACGCATATGATGAATTTGGATATGTATGAATATGTTTGGATTCTAATGTTAGGTGAGTTACACAAACCTATGGGTTGAGTAAAGGATTACACATAAATGTGGATTGAACATATTGATTTGGTTGAGGGAATAAGATTCTAAACTAAATAAATAGAATCATAAATAAAAGGTAATAACATGAGATTATATAGTGATATTAAAATCTCCTTCAAATACTAAGTGTTATATTCCTTATAAAGTGGAAATTTTCCAAACCTCAATCATTTAACCAGGTAGGTTCTGCCACAACAGGGGGCTCTTATATTTTATTATGTAAGGAAAGAAAGTAATGGATGAAAATGGATCATCCTTGGGTAGGTTATTCCATATTAGTGTTTCTATAGATTGTATTTTATTATCAATCCCTTGATGTTTTATTTAGGTTACACTCAGTTGGGAAACCCTTAGAAAATATACCAGAGAAATAGAGTTGAGTGTATCTATATAACGGATCAAATAAAGAGTTATATATTCAACTATCCAAGAATAATAATTGTTATGATTGGGATGATTATATAACTAAATATCTAAGAAGTGATAGGAACACCATAATATACTCATTATTGATTGAAATATGGATATTATCCCACTAATAGATATGAATTTTTATAAAGGGGTCATCATTTTAGTGGGACCCCATTTAATAAAATCCCTTATTAAATGTTTATAAAACATTATAATCATCAGATAAAAACTTATTTTGTATATAAATAACATAATTATAAAACTAAAACTTTTTTTATCAATCCCTAATAAGGATAGTCTTAATTTAATTATCTTCTAAGACCAGTGTCTTAAGAAAATTTCTTAAGTAAAGAAATATTCTATGTATCAAAACAATCCCTTCCTGAGTTGTTAAGTGTAAAAATTATTCAATAGTTGAATCTAGATGATTATGGAAGCATAAAATGATAAATTTAAGATTTAAAATATAACAATATGATATTTCATGATATATTTTTCTTTAAATAAATTTAATTTCTTCGATAGCTTGCGATACACACAAACCTGAGTTAAAATGAACCACGATATAAATAATATTATTTAAAAAAGACCATTATAAAAAAGACATTAAAATTGGTGGTATCAATAGGATTAAACAAATTATTAAGAAAAATTATAAAGGTTTTATATAATTTAAATGAATTTATAAATAATAAATCAATTTTTAGAAAAATCATTTTATACTTCAAAAATACATTTTCTTCAAAAAATGAGTTTTATTACTTTTTATGAGAAAATATTATAATTAATTTATACCACTTTTAAAAATTAAATTTGATAAATAAAATTTATTTTTTTAATAATCATATCAAAATTATCTTAGAGAATTTTTTTTTAATTTTTTCAGAAAATATTGATTTTGCAGTGAATAATGAAAAATACTGATTTTATTGAATAATCTATTTTATTTTTAGGAATTTAAAAAGTTATATTTTGTTTTAAAATAATTTCAAAAGAAATATAATTTTATTTATATTATTAATAATACATTTAATTTCATTGGAATTAATTTTATACTTTATTTTGGTATAAAATATTTTTATACTTATGAAGACATTTTTTTCTGGAAAACCATTTTTGTTGCATTTTGCTGTATTAATTTTAAATTTAATTATACCACTTCTGTGAATTAAAATTGATAAAATTGATAAAATGGATTAAATAGTTTTTAATTATAAAAATTAATATAATTTATTTTTTTTCAATTATTTTTTCATTAGGAATAATAACCATAGTAAATATTTTTCACCTTGATAAAAGAGGTAAAATTGGGTTAAAACCATATGGTAAAACATTAAAATCTATCTAAAACATGAATTTATCATATTGTATGAGTATTTTTATACCAAAGGTATTATTAAGGATTTAAATATTGTATTTTAGATCATTTTTTTGAATCTGGGAACCCTAGCTTGGCTTTTGTGAAGATAAGTTATATTTTAGTCAAATTAAAAACTATTTTTAGATATTTGCATTTGATGGAATGGTTGGGAGATGAAATTAGGTTTTTTATTTCTAAAAAAACTATAAAAATATTCCTTATTTTATTATTTAATTGAAAAAACTAATTTAAACCAATTTATTACTTTATTTCATGATAAAATGATTTTTACTCTTAAATCAGGTATTTTCCTAAAAACTATTTTCATGGTTTTTGTGTTTTATATTAAAAGTAATTACTATATCCTATAAAAATTAAACATGATAAAATATATTATATATTTTTAATTACCATGTATTTTTTTATAATTAAACTTTTATTTTTGGTCATATAATTATGTTATCATGGTGAAAAGTTGAGTTATCATAATTAAGGTTAAAATGAGATTAAAGTGGTTTAACTAGAAGATAAGGATTAAAATGTATCCAAAACTTGTAAAAATGTGATTTTTTGAGTTTATTTATACCTTATAAAGTATTATCTTAAAATTTTGGTAACATTTTTTCCACTTTACATGATTATGATATATATATATATTATTTAATATTTTAAGTAATTCCATGCATGTCCTTTCTCTCCCTTATAAAATGATACCACCTATCCGCTCTTCTACACACTTCATGAGCCATATATCTCATAAAATACCTACCATAATTCCTTATTATATTCCTTAAACATTTCCTAGATCTTTTAGTCTTTTCAAAATACTACCCTTTGAAGGAATATGGTGTAATCTAAAAGAGGTTTCTCCACAAAGAGGTATAACTCTTAGTCGAGTACTTTCAATTTTATTTGTTATTATACCTTCTCTAAATATATGGTTTCCATTATAAAATAAATAAATAATTATATTTAATATAATTAATATTTTTATTATAATTTAACAACCATTATCCACCCCCTTTCCATCATATAAAAAACAAAAACATACAGCTCCACGTAGCGGTGTAATTTGTTTTTATCACCATTTTACTTGGATGATTATAAAGATTGAAATTATGTTTATATATGATATTAATTATATTATTATCATTATTTAATGATAAAAATTATTTATCTTTATTCCCTTATTTTCATTATAAAATGAAAACAACGTTCATGCGTACGTATGGTCTACCGTCTCCATGAATATTGTAAATCATTTTTCTATATATAACTTTTATGGATGATTATAAATATTTATATAATGAATATATATTATATTAAATAATTATTAATATTATTTAGATTATGTAACCATGATCAAAGTACAAGGACTAGGACTGCTGAACCAAAACATGACTGAAAAATGAAGCAATTATCACCCGAAATAGTGATTTTAATAATGAATTGTTAATAAAAGGATGATAATATGTTATAATTAAATCATATATGATATTATATATTTGATAATTTTAATATAATATATATAATAAATATATATTTATTATATATGATTTTAAAACATGTACGAAACAAGACAGGACTTGAGGTTAGGGGATTCCTTGTCTCACTTTTATATTTTTGAGACATAAGCCTTATTCACTACTTATTCCTTTTTATGGTGTATATAAGTCACATGAATGTATTTTAATATGATTTTAATTAAAATTATGTGGATTTAAAAATCCATATAAGTTTATATCTTTCATTAGGTTTTTATTTATATATTACCAAAGTATTAATGGATTTATGTTTCAATCCCATTTTAATCAGGATTGTTTATAATTGAATTTAAATTAAGGAAATAATATGATCCTTATCCAATAAAACCATTTTGTTTTTATTCTACTATATTTATTTAGGTAAATTTAATGTTTTCGTACCATTTCCTCTATTTTGTACTCTAAATGGTTTAGAAAATATTTTTAAGAAAATATGATCTTATTTCACATATTTCGGATGAAAAACCTTTTTTTTCCATATCAATGTTTCCTAAAATGATTCCAAGATTTTTTTTGAATATTATTCAATTATTTTTTAAATTAATTTTTACCCATGTTTGAATTAAAAAAAATGGGTTTAAATGAATATTCTTGTAATTTTGTAAATGATTTACTTTTGACGTTTTACCAAAAATGTGAAAGGAATATTTGTTTTAACATACAAGAAAAAAACAGAATTTATCACCACCATAACCACTCAAATATTTGAATATTACTTTAATGGTTTACATGGTTCTTTTCAAATAAAATACTTTCCAAAATATTTTAAAATTTTTTATATTATAAACAAGTGATTTCAAGATGAAAAGGGTATTTTCCTTAAGAAATGTTCCAAAAATATTTTAATACCATTTTTCATCTATGATAACATACTTTGATGTTAATTATGATTTAATAGGGATATAATCCAATGATACCATCATTATTCTTTCTTTGAATAATTTATGGTTTTTATGATGTGATTTTTATGAAACCTGTTCATTTTCCATGGGTTATGTCATGATGAATGCTATAATGTTTATGAAACCTATTTTATTTCCATAGAATATGATACATGATGAATGATATATGTTATTGTGGAATACATATTAAAGGATTATTATTATGTTATGGTTGGGCCTATAATTATATATCCCTCTAATTAATTGGGTAAAAATGGATATCTCATGAGATAATAAGGACTAGAATGGGGAGTGAACCTGGTTTAATAAGGGACTTTGTCCACTATGATAGTCTTGGGAGTAAACCTTGACTAAGGATATGATAAAATGGGTAGTGAAACTAATCTAATATTATAGTCTTGAAAATTATACTTAACTAAAGAAATGATTTTCTATAAATATTTGTATGCCAACAACTTATTTAAATGTTTTGATCTCATGGATCACGCTCTTTGATTAATTTATGATTCATATCTTATGAACTAAAAATATTTATGCCATTATTAAAGATTATGATCTATGATATATTGGGTATGTATTTTAAAATGTTAAGATCATTCTCTCATACCCTTATGCTAATGTGATTCTTGAGTGATCATTAATATCTCCCTTATTTATCCTTATTGAGCATTTGAGCTCACTATTTCTTATGTTTCCTTTCCCCATGTTATGAAGAAAGGTTTTCAGTATGGTATGTATAATAAGAGTACTATATGGAATGATAATTGTGGGATATTATAAATATCTTTTATGAAATAATAATATTGTGTATCTAGTCTCCAAATACACTAAAAAACTATGGTCCTTGGGCATGTATTTGTAAAATATATTGAATATTCTTATATTAAGATGTAATATCTATATAAAAAAAGTATGGGTCAATATAGTTGGTATCATAGGAGGGTTTATTAAATATTTAGAGATTATGATTATATAACTTTGGTGAAAACCCTAAGGATAAGTCTATGTATAGGATAACATCCTAAAGTTTTGGTAAGGAAGAGATTATTTGATTTTCCTAACAATACATCCCTATCTAGATACTATAAGTTGATATGGTTTTCGAATAGATGAATATAGGGGTAATAAACCTGAAAAGAGTTGGTTGAGTATATCTCAACAATATTTATAACACACAGTGAGTGTTCCCTTATTGTTCACTTGGTTTGACACTCTTGGGGGACATTCTTGAGATAATTTATGTTTTATTTATGAAACATTATTAAGGATTTGACTATATGATGACCATGAATGGACTAGGTAAACCTAAGGTTCCATAGATTAAAAAGTATTCATGATTTAAACATTTTATGAATTTTTTTTCATAACAATATGATTGATCACTCTTATTAATGCTTCTTAATGGTTATGAAAACCATTTTGGTTTTAGTTAGGGATTGAAGATTAAATGATGAAGTTGAGGTGATGACACTCAAACATTGATGTATCTTATTTTAGCCTAGTCATATGAACTATTTTATGTCATGAAAAGTCTCTATGAATGTTAATTATCATACTCAATTATTAGATGTTGAGTTATTAGTAAAAATTATTAATGGTATGATGATCACATATAAAGTTTATGATTCTTATATGATTGATGTTTTTGGTAATGTACTTCCTAAAAATTATGTTATTCTACCTCTAGAGGAATTTGATGTTATTTTTGGAATGTATTGGTTTTATTTATGTAAATCCCATATCAACTTCCAATGAAGGGAAGTCACATTTGATATTATGAACCAACCTATGATCGTCTGTCGGTTCCATAATAAATATGGTCTTCCAATGGAAATTACATACATTGTATGGGTCTTGATTCCTATTTGAAATGAGTGTTTATATCAGATGTTGGAGAGAAAATCAATATAAAATATATGGCTATTTATGATAATTTATTGATTTATTTCCAGAAGATATTCTTAAGCTTCCTCTGAATCCTAAAGTTGAGTTTTCAATATAACTCATACCTGGTGCTACACTTATTTCAAAGACTCTATATAGAATGTTCCCATTGCAAGAATTTAAGAAGTAACTCTAGGAGAATATTAATAAGGGATTAATTTGGAAAATTTCATCCCCATGGGGTTCACATGTTCTTTTTGTTAAGAATAAAGATGGATCAATGTGAATCTGGATTGATTATCAGGGACTGAATAAGATCACAATCAAGAATAAGCACCATATACCTCATATTAATGATTTTTTTGATAAATTATTAGGATATCATCATTTTTACAAGATTGATATTTTATCTGGATAGTATCAGTTGAGGGTAAAAAGTGAATACATACCCAAGAAAATATTCTATTTGTGGTATGAACACTATGAATTTATAGTGATGCTATTTGGTCTTACTAATACCCAGACTATATTCCTAGATTTAATGAATATATTATTTATAGATTACCTTGATTAGTTTTTGGTAGTATTTATAGATGACATTCTTATATATTCCAAGAGAAAATAAGAGCATAGAGTTCACTTGAGGATTGTAACGAAGACCTTATGGAAGGAGAAGTTGTATAAAAAATTTACTAAGTGTTTCCTTTTTTCTACATAAAGTTTCATTTTTGGGTTATATAATCTCAAGTGAGGGTATATTAGTGGATCCATAAAAGAAGAAATCTATTAAACATTGGACCAGACCAACCAATATGACTAAGATCCATAAATTTCCTGGTTTTTCTGGATATTACCAACACTTTGTGGAGAATTTATCATGACTATCTAATCAACTCACCAAGTTAGCTCATAAGGGATCTAAGTTCCTTTGGATAGATGAATGTGAAGAAAATTAAAGGATCTAAAAAGAAGGTTATCCAACACACCTGTACTTACACTACCCTATAGTTGAGAAGGGTTTGTAATATTTAGTGATGCATCAATGAAGGGAATAGGATGAATCATAATGAAAAGTGATATAGTGATAGCTCATTCCTCTCACCAATTTAAAAATAATGAGAAAATTTCTCGAATCATGATTTGGTGATGACAATAGTAATTTTTGTATTGAAAAATTTGAGGCATTATTTTTATGGTGAATTGCATGATATATATACTAATCATAAAATATTAAAGTATATATTCATGTAGTAAGATTTGAATATGTTCCAAAGTATATGATTGGAGTTGATTAAAGATTATGACAGATCAATACATTACCATTTTGGAAAAGTGAACAAGGTGGTTGATGCTCTGAGTTGGAGATACCATGCTAGTTTGTCCATAATAAGGATTAAAAGTGATCTAATATTTATGGATTTATAGAATATGGATATTAAAATCATAAGGAAGGGGGATATATCATATCTTTCTCAGATACGTTCTCAACTATCCATCTATATAAAGATTAAATAGGTGAAAAATAAGGATGAGAAACTGTAAAAGAAGGTAAAAAATATTCCTAAATTCAGCCATGATTTTGATGGAATGATAAGTTTTAGGAACCGAGTTTGTGTCCCATAAATACAAGATATTAAGAATGAACGGTTATATGAAGCTCATAATTCATCATTCTCTATTTATCCTAGAATTACAAATATGTATAGAGATTTGAAAGAGTATTTATGGTTGGACAACATGAATATATATATTATAGAGTATGTATCCCAGTTCTTGGTATGTTAGCAAGTTAAGGATGAGAGATAAAAGTCTAAGGGTATGTTACAACCATTACCCATATCAGAATAGAAATGGGAAAAATCACAATGTATTTCATTATCAGACTCCCCAAAATATCAAAAGGCCATAATTTTACTTGTTTTATAGTCAATCACCATATGAATTCAATACACTTCATTTACATTAGAGAAAATTTCTCTCTTGATCATCTTTCTAGGATATACATTAAATAAGTGGTAAGGTTATATTGAGTACCATATTATATTGAATATAATTGTGATAATAGGTTTACCTAAAAGTTATAGATAATTATTTAGAAATATTTGGATATAAAGTTAAGTTTTGGTATTGTATATCATCCTTATATAGATATCCAGTTTGATAGGAGCATTCAAACTCTAGAAGAAATGTTGAGATATTTCTCTATGGATTACAAAAGGTGATTGGGATTAAAACCTTCATATATTTGAGTTTTCTTATAACAATATCTTTCAATCAAGCATTAATATGGATCTTTATGAAGCCCTATATGGAAATTAGTGTATAACTCTAATGAATTGAAATGAAGTTGGAGAAATAAATCTATTGGGACCTAGGATAGTTGAGGACATGGTGGAGAAGGTTAGATCCATTAAGAAGAACATCATGGTAGCTCATTGTCAATATAAAAGTTATACTGACAAAAATCAAGGTCTTAGGTTCAAGTATCACCAAGTAATTCCCTTTTGGAAGTGTAGGATTTTATTTTATTTCCTCCCCCTCCCCAGTCTGTTGTACATATACTGAAAAACATCAGTAAAATCTAGAATTTAAAGTTGGTGAGAAAGTATTCCTACAAATTTATACATGAAAAAAGGTTACGATATTCAGAAATAAGTGAAATATAATACCTAGGTATATTATCCCCTTTGATATTATTTATTGAGTAAGTACGATAGATTACCATTCAACAATTCCACCGAATCTCTCTTTAGTTCATAATGTGATCTATGCATTTATCTTGAGGAAGTACATACATGATTTAAAAAATGCATTGAAATAAGAGTTTGTGACACTAGATCATGATATTTTATATAACAAAAAATGGTAGAAATCTTGTATAATAGAGATAAAGTGATATAGAATAGGACTACTCACCTGGTTAAAGTTCTCTAGAGGAATCATAAATTTGAAGAAGTTACATGGAAACCCAAGGATGTAATGAAAAAGAGATATCCTAATTTGTTTGTATTGGAGTGATGAAATTTAAGGGATAAATTCATTTTAAGGGGGGTATGATATAAAACCCTAAGATTTTATGATATATTTATATTTAAATAAATTTAATTTCTTCAATATCTTGTAATATATAAAAACCTGAGTTTAAATGAACCATTATATAAATAATACTACTTAAACAAGTCTGTTATAACTTAGCCATTAAAATTGTAGGTATGAACATGAATAAAAAAATTATGAAAAAATTTACAAAGTTTTTATATAACATAAATTAATTAATAAATAAATAATTAATTTTTAATAAAACCATTTTAATCCTCAAAAATAAATTTTCTTCAAAAATGGATTTTATTACTTTTTGTGAGAAAATATAATAATTTATTTCCACTATTATTAGAAATTGTATTTGATAAAAATATATAATTTTTAAAATTAATATATCAAAATTATCTTAGGGTGAATTTTTTTGATTTTTTATGAAAATATTGATTTTATAGTGAATAGTGAAAAATATAATTTTTTATTGAAAATTGTCTTTTCGTTTCAAGATTTTAAAAAGTTACATTTTGTTTTAAAATGGTTTAAAAGTAAAATAAGTTCATTTATATTATTAATAGTCCAATTAAGGTCATTGTAATCAATTTATTCTTTATTTTAGTATAAAACTTTTTATATAAAGAAGACATTTTTTTGGAAAACTACTTTTCATCACATTTTGCTGGTTTAATTTTAAATTAACATATACCACTTCTATGAATTGAATTTGGTAAAATATTTTTTTATTTGTAATCATAATAATTAATATAATTTAATATGTTCAACTTAAAATTTTGGTCTCTATGAATAGTAACCATAATAAATATTTGTCACATCGGTAAAAGATATAAAACTAGGTTTAAACCACATGGTAAAAAGTTAAAATATATCAAACACATGATTTTATACTATTTTATAAGTGGGTTTCAATAAAATTTATTCTTGAGTTAAATAATTTATTTTAAATAATTATTTTGAATTTGGGAACACTATATTGACTTTTTTAAAGATAAGTTATATTTTATTCAAATTAAAAACTTTTTTGGGACTTTGCATTTAATGAAACAGTTGGATGATTACATTTATTTTTGTCTTGATTAAAAAGTCTAAAAATATTTATTATTTTATTATTTAACCAAAAAATAATTATTAACCAATTTATTACTTTATTTGAAGATAAAATTATTTTTTACTCTCAAATCAGGTATTTTCCTAAAATATTTTTTCATGCTTTTTGTGTTCTTATATTAAAAGTAATTTATACCACCTATAGAATTTAAATAATATAAAATTTATTCTAAAATTTTAATCATTATTTACATTTTTTTAATTCCATTTTTATTTTTGTTCATATAATTATGTTATCATGGTAAAATGTTGAGTTATCACAGTTAAGGTTAAAATGAGTTTAAAGTGGTTTAATTAGAATATAAGTAATAAAATGTTTCCAAAACTTGTCCAAATGTGATTGGTTGAGTTTATTTCATACTTATCACATATTATCTCAAAATATTGGGGTCCTTTGTTTCACTTGACATGATTATGATATATATATTATTTAACCTTTTAAGTAATTCCAACTGTGTCCTTTCCCTCCCTTATAAAAGGATACCACTTCTCATCCCTTATCCACACATAATGAGTCTTCTATATCAGAAATTCATTGCTATAAAAAATTGTATACTAATTCCCCACATCCTAGATCTTCTTTTCTTTCAAAAATACCATCCTTTTAAAGCTTAAGCTATAATTCAAAAGAGGTTTATCAACAAGGAGGTATAACTCTTAACCGAATACTTAAATTTTATTTCTTATTCTACCTAATCTAAACATATGGTATATATTCTAAAATAATTAATTAAGTACCTTAAATACACTTAATTATTATTATTATAATTCAAAAACCATTATCCACCCCCTTTCTATCCTTTAGAAAACAAAAACATCGCTCGTGCGTACATATGACTTACCATCTCCATGCAGTGGTTTACTTTTTTTTTCATCACTATTTTAACTGGAAAATTAAAAACATGGAAATAATGTTTATATATGATATTTATTATATTACTATGGCTATTTAATGATAAAATATTATTTATATTTCTTTCTTCTTTTTTATTAAAAAATGAAAAAAAACATTCACGCGTATGTACGACCTACCATCTCCATGAACGTTGTAAATCATTTTTCTATCTATAAATTTTATATAAGATTATAAATATGTATATAATGAATATATATTATATTTATATCATTATTAACATTATGGAAATGATGGGACCATGATAAAATTACAAGGAATGAGACTGCTAAACTGAAACATGAATGAAAAACGAAGCAGTTATCACCCGAAATAATGATTTTAATAATAAATTGTTAATAAATGAGTGATACTATGTTATAAGTAAATAATATATGGTATGATATATATGATTATTATTATGGAATATATTTATAATAAATATATATTTATTATATATTATTTTCAAATATATACGAAGAAATATGAGACTTGAGGTAAGGTAATTTCTCGTCTCACTTTTATTTTTGTGAGACATAAGCCATATTCACTGTATACTTATTTTTTGGTGTATATAATTAAAATAAAAATATTTTATGATTATTATAATTAAAATTATGGGGATTTAAAAATTTATATAAGGTTCTCTCTTTCATTTGGTTTTGATTCGGAGATTACCAAAGTGGTAAGGGATTTATGTTTTAATACCATTTAATTAGGGTTGTTTATGATTGAATTTATATTGAGAAAATTATATGATAATTATCTAATAAACCAATTTCATTTTTATTATCCTATGTTTATTTCTATAATTTTTAATTTTTAGTCCCATTTTACTCTCTTTGGTACTCTAAATAGTTTAGAAAATGTTTTTTAAGAAAATCCAATCTTATTTGTCCTATTTCGAACGGAAAACCTTTTATTTATATATCTATGTATTATAAAATGTTTTCAAGAATGTTTTTGAATATTATTAAATTATTGTTTAAATTTATTTATACCCATGTTTTATTTTTTTACAAAATGTCTTAAAAGGAATATTCTTTTTGTTTTTTGAATAAGACATTTTTGACTTTTTACAAAAAATGTGAAAAAAACTTTGTTTTAACATACATAGAATGAATGAAATTTCCCATCACCATGACTGATCAAAGATTTTAATCTTCCTTTACAAGTTTCTATTATTCATTTAAAATATAACTTTTTCCATAATATTGTTAAAATTTTTATATTATAAGTAACATATTTCAAGATGAAAATTATATTTTCTTTAAGAAAAGTTACATCGATATTTTCATGACATTTTTCATCAATGATAACATACATTTATGTTACTTATGATTTAATTGGGATACGATCCAATGATACCATCCTTATTATTTATATATATTTTTTATGATTATGATTATGAGATTTTTATGAAACATGTTTGTTTTCCACATGTTATATTATGAAGAAATGATAAAATTTTTATGAAACCCATTTTATTTCCATGAATTATGATATATGATGATTGATTTATGATCTCATGGAACACATATTAATATATTATGATTATTATATTGGTGGGATTATTATTATATATTCCTCCAATGCATTGGGTAAATATGGATATCTCATGTGATAATAAGGACTGGAATGGGGAGTGAACCCAGTTTAATAAGGGACGTTTTCCACTACGCTATTCTTGGAAGTGGAACTTAACTAAGTATATGATTGAATGGGGAGTGAAACCAATACACTATGATAGTATCAATAGTGATCCTTGACTAAAGAAATTATTTTCTATGATTATGTTTATTCCACAAACTTATGTGAATGTTATGCTCTCATGGATCATGCTCTTTGATTTATCTATGATTCATGTCTTATGAAATACCAAGATTTATTCCATTATTCAATATTATGATCTATAATATTCTATATATGGATGTTAAAATGTTAATATAAAGTTCTCATATCCTTATTATCATGTTATTCTTAATAAATCTTTTATATCTCTATTTTTTACCCTAACTGAGCATCTGAGCTCACCCTTTCTTAAGTTTCCTTTTCCCAGGTTATGAATAAATTTTTTAAGTATGGTATGTCTTAGAAGAGTCCTATATGGGAATATATTTGTGAAAAATGTTCAATATATTTCATTAACCAAGAATATTGTGTATCTAGTCTCCAAAGACACTAAACCTTTATGGTCTTTGGGTGTGTATTTGTAAAATATATTGAATATTAATCTATTAAGATGTAATATCTATGTAAAAAATATAGGTTTCTATATCAAAGGAATTAGATGTGAAATCATGAAAGGAACCTTATTATGCACTCATGTGTTTAACATGATCAGGACTCCATTATTTTAGGAAGGATAATTCCTTTATTGTGGAAAAAAATTTCTATTGGAGAAGAGATTGTCTAAATCACCTAAAGGGTTGTAAGAAGCCTAGTAGAGAGTCCACATCAAATATAAATATTATAAAATTAAATTATTTCATTATGATGGATATATGATATTGACTATATTTTTTACAAGAAATGTAAATATATAAGAGGTTAGAAGTTGATAAATAATTGAATATTTAAGATTAATTTTTTTTCAAGTAATGGAGAAAAAGAGTTACTATATTGATAATTGGATACATCAAGATTAGATGAAATTACAATAAGATGTGTATTTTTTATCTCATTTTTATTTTATGAATATAAAGTGAAAAATATTTTAAATAAAATGAGATAAGTATTTGTTGTAAAAGACTTGACCCTAGTAATCCAAAGTTTGTGGTTACTTTATTACATTGGCATAATATACAAGGGATCACATACCAAAGGATATAATAGTTTAGTAGTATTGGTAAACTAGATACATACTTGAATCTCAAATTACATTTGAAAATATAAAATACAACATGCTTAAAGTAAATATTATGCATACTTGAACTCATTAAAATATTCATTATTTATATACTAGTTAAAGGAACAAAAATAAAGGGTGATCTTAGATGATTAGTAAGGGTATGTGTATAGTGGAAGCTATCATGAGTAAATAATTCATAATCAATATGAAAAAGTAAATAACTAAAAATAAATTCCATTTAATCATTACCTTGATAATTAAAAACAATATTTTAGGAATAAATGATGATAAAATATTTTCAGATAAATATTCACATGAGCTTGAAACTTATCAATTGATATCATAACTATTCAAATAATAACATGGACATTAATAACTAGTTTCATAATGATGGAATTCATAATGCGAGACATCATAAACTTACCGTTAAGGCCTTATATCAATACATCCTATAAAAATGGGTAAGGCCACATCCAAATTCCTGAACTAGTTTGTCTCATGAGACACTATGAGAAAAGCGCCTCATAGAGGAAGTTTTTTTTAATATGGATATAGTTTAAACCACCGCCATATGATTCTGTGACGGTTCATAAAACCACCTCTAAATTAGGTTTTGGCATCCAACACATGATTTTTTTTAATTTAGCAGTGGTTTTTGGGAAGTGTTGTATAAATCTTATTTAGCGGCGGTTTTGGTGGTTTTAGCGGCAATTTAATGTGGAAAAAAACATATTTAGTGGTAGTTTAAACCGATGCTATTTTTTTCTCATTTTTTACATTAAAACAACCACTAAACCACCATAAACACCATTAAAAAACAATGAAAATTTATTTAGCAGTGGTTTTAAATGCCATCAATAAGAGAATATTAAACTATAGTGGTAATTTAAACCGCTGTGAAATATGGTCCATTTCGTTAGTGGCGGTTTAAACCACCACAAAATGTAGTTTTACAAGTAAAAAATGTATCATATTCTGCAGCCCTAGTACCGGTACGCTATAAAAAAAACCATGTGTAGAGAACATATAACAGAATAATCTAAACCATCTAACAATGTTAATTAGTCAAAAATATGACATGTTTCATAAAAAAACCATATATAGAGAACATATAACAGAATAATATAAACCATAACATCTCAACCATCTAACAATGTTTCATAGATCTAAATCTAAGACTTTAAACTGTATAGAACCAACATCTAAGCTGTAATCCTTCAAACTACATAGCACGAACTTATAATATTTATCCTTGAGCCATACTAATAAGGATGATTTATCCTAGTGATTGTAAAAATAATTAGGTTCGATAAAACTACTGATTAGTTCTAGTTTAGACTTTATGTTTGATATAGATAAAGTGATTAAACATGAATCGGTAAGAGAATCATGCACGTGTCTATGAGAAAACCTATACCATAAAACTTGTAAGAGGATGTTGTTTTTTCAATTCAGGTTAATGATTAATATAAAAACATTATCGTAGTTTTGGAACCACATTCGGTAGTGGATGAATCATGTTCCATGGAAATTTTTATTTCAAAAAAATGTTGCCCAAGAAATTACTAAGGTGGAGAGAATGATGAGTATTATGGAAACTATGTCCTTTCATGTAGAGGGATACAAATGTAATGGAACAATTGGAAATTATCAGATTGACTTCTTGAAGCTGATGAGTTGGTATATTTAATATTTCATATCTCAAAAATGACAATGACTTTTAAAACATAGGTTTGAGTTTAAACCAATTCTAGATGATAGATTCATGCTCGAGATAAATAAGAGATCCATGAGTTTTACTGATCGGTATTGTGTCTATGAATTCATGGAAACACAATGGAAATGTGGTTGGTTTATTACCCAACCATTGATGAATGATGAAATTCATTGCTGGAATTTTTTGGTTATGCATGAAATAAAATGGTATCATTGGGATCTAAGGCTATGTGAACAATACCTTAACTAAAACACCAACTATTAAGATGGGAATCTCTTAAACAAGTAAGTAAAGAGTGGATTGATTGATGCTTCAGTGATCAAATTTTGAAGTGGAGCTGAACCTTCCATCTATGCATCATGTTAAATATAATGTGAACTTTTTGGGGTGAAACCCTTTAAATATATTCTATATAAGTACAATGAGGATTTTAGGGTGTGCTGAGGTGGTTGACCCATTATTGGACATAGTCACACATCATTGAGAGATGTGTCATCAAGGGTTGGTTCAAGGAAATTATAACATGCTTTGAAATATCGTGTATCAGAAGATCTAAATAGGCCTATCAATATAATTTTTCAAAAATTTCAGGATGTTTTTATTTTTAGACCAGGAATGGGTAATGTTTAGAAACTTGGTGTACTCCTATTCTAGATTTAGTCATTCCCAATATATTGACACCATCCTAAGTATATTGGGAGAGAATCTATATACCAAGATAAATAATTAAAACCAACGAATTTTTGTTTGGATGGAAGGAATCCATGGGAGGTTTACACAAGGATTGATTTATAGAAAGTTCTAAGATATGGATTATAAATGTCAAATATTGGAGTGTAACAATCATGTGAGTGTTGGACTGGTCATTGGATGATTTTTTTAGTTTTTGAGTTTCTTGATAACTTGAACTGGGTACTATTTTATTCCATGGTGAATGTCGGGTATAGGTTCAAATACATACTTGGGAGAATCTCAAGTTTAGGAATTAGGCTTGGGATACCTTTTTATTATCTAGGTGTGTTGGATCAGTAATTCACTAGAATGTTTTTTGGGAATGGTGACATAAACGAGTAAGATTTGGTAAGATCAAGAGACATCACCGGAAGTTGGTTACAAGTAGCGGTGAACATGCTCAAAGTGATATTGGGATACCTTGGATAAAAGGTGTTAGAATATGGATTTAGAGATTTTGACTATTAAATTTGTGTGTCCTAAAGAAATAATCAACCAAAAGAAGTTCAATATGAGTAATTTATAAAAGTAGTATGTGGTCAGTGAGGAACCACTTTAGGCACATAGTGGGTTGAGACATGTGCAATTTAATGGGTTCTGAGAGCTTTTAAAAGAAAATATAGTGTGAATGGTATGATATTGGTCAATTGGATTTCAACCATTTCAAAAAATTGAGGACCAGGGGTAATATCATCCTAAGTAACATATTAAATGTGTTGGGATCACCCTTAGGAAATTGAGGTCTTTCATAAATAGGAAATTGTGATAGTGGGAGTACCACAACTCATAATTGACCATTAAAAATTAAAATTTATTGTGAATATATCTATATGATATTTGATAATAGGATTATTACATGATCATCTCTCTTACATATAGGCTCACTCAATGTGCTCAAGCACATAGTGGTGTAGCTCACAATTTGGATCTTCATCACCCTCTAAGTATTATTATCCCCTATAGTGATGGTGCATGGCCAAAATAGGCTCACCTACCATCTAGGGAACACAAATCAAAGGATATATTGTGATAAGTGATTATTCCCATGTTTAGAATGTGGTCAATGGTCAACCCAACATTTGTGGGCCCCATACTTGAATGACACGGCTGTGGGGCTTGTGTCTCTAACATGAATAAAATGAATCAAATAAACAACATAATTGTTAGTTAAAAATACTAATATACGCATCCTAACATAACTCAAATGAAACTATTAAATATCTCCATATTCTATATAGAACATGGATTACTTTATACTCCACCAACTTCATACTTCACCAATCCTAGACTCACCACCTTACTAAATCATCAAGCCATATCAAATTCCAATGCCTTTATCAAACATGGGGAATCATGAAAATTTTAGGTCATGAAAATGTTAGGTGACTACTCTATTCTACACATGAGATATGATACATTATACATGATACATGATATATTATAAATGATACATGAACAAACCCTCTATTTTAATATTTTTCCAACATATCAATAAGACCACTAATCACTATCCGATGATGAAAACTGCTTGTCACTGTCTCCACATTCATCTATACTTTCTGCTACCGACACCTATAATACAATTATATTGAAAATTAAATAATTTTGTATATTAATATTTAAACTTAAAACTAATAAATGTTTGCAAAATAAATGATTTTGAAGTTGTGTGATTTACCTAATCACCACCCATCATCGATGAAATATCACCAGGGACAGATCCATCCATCTTTTGATATAAATCGACCAACGCTTTATGCAAAGCAAATATCTGAACCCCATGTTACAAAATTGTGTTTTTTAAAGAAATGTAATCACTATGATCATCTCAAATATTACCAAGAGTAGATGCATCTTCAATCCCCAGTGGCCTGCTAAAGACCTTAGATGGTAAGGGTTCTAAGCCCATCTTGCGCACTCGACCAGGATACTCCTTCCCAAGCACTTTACCAAATGGGTCATCCTGGGATACTAAGTAGGGCTGCACAGGATTGGAATACCATAGTTATTTATTTTTTACCTATAAATAAAATATCAGTTATATTAGAAGAAATATATATTAACATAGTGAAAACTGATAATAAGCTATTATAATGAAAAATGAATTCATACCTCAACTTATTTGTCAGGATCATCAACAAAACTATCATAAAATTTTTTATGAACATCCAACCACACTTCTATTTGAGATTCTTAGTTCCCTAAACTCTGTGACTACATTAAACAAAGATAAATAAACAATTTAATATATTAAATAAATAATATTTTCTTATAAATATTTAAACTAATGAAAAGATTACCAGAGTCGATCGACTTTTAGAAAAACTATTTGACCCCACAGTGTGATGGATGATTTTCTTAACTCAACTCGATGCATTAATCCTTGAAAGATCCTGAAATAAATAAAATTTAATTTAATAGTAATGTATGCAATGTCATATATTTTTCATATACATGTATAAATGTAAAATGACATTAATATAATAATATATATTTAAATACCATGTTCTTCCCATCATGATATCTGTCAATAAAAGCTTTCCATTACTCTCTAGGTACCCTATTAGGTACCTTATCATATATCTGTTGGGAAATCAATGAAGTATCATTCACATCTCCCCATAATATCCATTTAAATTATTCCTATTTATTACCCATATTTTTCAATGTCCACTTTCGTGCTATCACATCAGCAATCGTAAAGAGGAAAAACATCTGTACACATAAATTAATTTTGAAAATATTAGAATTTAATAACATAATGAAATTCAATTACACTATAATGTATTAAAATTGCCTTTATTTATGAATAAAAAACATCATTCTTCTAAGATGAAGTCATATGCCTCCAATCATCATACATAATTAGAAGGAAAACTAGCTCCGCGACTAGATGACCTAGAATTTGGACAAGTAATCCTACGGCTTCATTCGCACGGACCCCATAGGAATCAAATGGGACAACTATATTTAGTCTAGAAAGATTCCATACATATGAAATTTTCATATTTTTCTCCATAGTTTCATTTTTTATCTTTTATGAACAAAAAATTAATATAAAAAAAGTACAATAAATATATTTATATTATAATTTGAACCTATAACAGTAAATCTCCAATATCCCTATGAAGAACTAGGAGTGGTGCCCTGCTCCCTCACTACTAAGGATGCTGAATGGGAATGCGTCAACTGAGCTGCTGATGGAACACTCACGGAGGGTGTGAGAGATGGTGTAGGGGGGCAAATAGATGGTGTCATAGATGCTGTAGGGAGGGAGATAGATAGATAAAAACCTATCGGTGTAGTAGATGGAATAATATAGTGCTTACTCCTTGGAATTCCTATCATTTAATCAAATAAAATTAAATTCATAACATATAATTCAAAGAATTCAACTTGTGATAGAGTTTTGATATTGAGATTCTATCCTTAAATATCATGTTATATGTGATGGATTTTCTATATGATTAGCACTGGCTATTGTGATGACCTTACCTTATGATTTTTATTATAGTTAGTAATAGATATTGAAATTCCATTCTTTGATGGAACTCTAATGACTTGGGGCTAAAATAGATGTATCACTGGAATTGATCGAGACAGGTGAGGATAAGTATTGGGGTAACCTGGTTAGCACCTGATAACCCAACATGGATTCTAGTAGACACATTTCAAGATGAAACTTATAAGATAATTCCCAAATTTTTCATATGATATTCATTAAAAAATAAAGGTTATACATGTGAAATTTAAAATAAGGAAACCTAAGGTAATCACAATGAAATCAATTAATGATAGAGAAACACACAGTTTTTCATATTTACACACAAAATATTCTCTACATCATAACAATAGAAATTCTTCATATAAAAACAATAAACATGGAAAATATTAAATTATTTTACATGTTTAATATAAAAAAAATATATTATTATAATTTATTCATATAAAAAAATAAACATGCTCTAGAGGAAAACATAATGCACCTTCAGTATGCACAATATAATTTATTCTATCATCCATTTATTTCCATCCCCAATAAACTTAATACATGTGAAGTTCATTTAATTTGAGAATGAGACTTTTAAATCAATCTATAAATACTAGGAAACAACCAATACAATAAAAAAACCCATACATAATTCACATACTAACTCCATGCTCCTGTATCACACATCATCACCAAAACCATGATCATTACACAACTATATCACACATCATCCAATGTCACATCTCATTCCAACCAACCATTTTTTCACTGAACAACCCACTCTAACTCAAACCCAATTACCACCACTAATGGTAAAATCCCCACAGGTACCACATAAAGCACACAAAATGCATCAATCACATAAACATATAAATGATATTTCAGCATGCACAATACCACTTTTCAAAGGGGCCTATTATGTGGCTAGATAAGAGTGGGATTAAGGGAGAAAGCAGGAAAAGGATCAAGATGGGTTAATTGACCAAAA
Source organism: Viscum album (assembly GCA_963277665.1). Lineage (NCBI taxonomy): Eukaryota > Viridiplantae > Streptophyta > Magnoliopsida > Santalales > Viscaceae > Viscum > Viscum album. The sequence goes on along the minus strand of OY728140.1, from coordinate 715,732,773 downwards.
ATCCTCACATTAAATAAATAAATAAATAAATAAATATATATATATAAATAAAGTTTATCAAGAACATTTTATGGGGACATGGGGTTCTTGGTTTAACTTTTAGGATACCTGAGACTCTTACAAGTCCAACATTGACTATTTAACTCCCACCAGGTACCCAATGTCACCTGTAATTTTAAAATATGTGTGGAAACCCATTTTCAGTACCCTAAATACCCAATTCACACACCAAACCAAAAACCTCATTAAAAAAAACATAGAATGTAAACTCGATAACCTAAATCAATTTTGAATCCATTATAAAAAATACCCCTCAATTAGAATAAAAAATTGAAACTATCGAATGTTTTTTCCATTCAAATTTCTAACATAAGACCTTAATGACACCATAATCAAGGTAATATGGTAAAAAAATTATATCCTCCCAAAAATATCACTTTTAAATACAGACAAGTCTCAAGAAACATCTATCTAAAGACTCATTGACTCTATATTAGCAATAAATGAACTAAGGAATCTATTATATCAATAATAATAATCTCTAAAACTCACCTAAAATCCAAAAAAATAACCAGATTCAGAACCCAAATAACTAAACCAATATCATAAAACTTATACATTATTTTAAACACACCATGAGCCATATCCCAATTCATCCATACCATGTCTAAGTCATAGCTCCCAAATATAACCCAAATCATTAAAAACAAAAACACTTAAACTTCCAAAACTATCACACTAATAAATATCCCTTATTTTACAATACATTTCTAATGAATGAATCCAAAATCCAAAACATACCAAACCACCAAGAAACATCAATACTATATCAGCAGCGAGGCTCAGGACCGGTGACGAGGTGTGACGAGGCTCGGGATCGACAGCAAGGTGCGACGAGGTTATGGATTTGGGGGGTCAGGGGGTCGGGGGGTCGTGGGGGTCAGGGGAGTGGGGGGTTTGGGGGAGAAGTGTTGGGTTTTTTAGAAAAATAAAATTTTTAGCAGCGATTTTTAATAAACCACCACTAAATTATTTTAAAAAAATTTAACGGTGGTGTAATAAACAACTGCTAAAAAAATTCTGCTAAACACTGATTTTATTGTAGTGATACCTACTAATGAATCAAGAAGATATGTATTTCCAGGACCCAACCATCAATTAATAAGTCCAATTCATTCATAATATGAATAGATAATATAACTCAATCAACATGAATTATTCAAAAACTATCTGTATAGGAAGAACTAGTATTTGGAATGAAAATAATTTTTTATTTCAAAGTGAACATGAACCATACAGAGAAAGAATAAGGATGGTATCATTATAAAATATTCCCAATGGATAATAAATGTGTTGTTTTCATTAATTAATACAAATACCATAAAAATATCATTAAAAAAATCTTGAGGAAAATACCCTTTACACTTAGAAATTCACTTTTAAAAACTAAAAAATTTCAAAATATTAGGAAAAAAATTATTTGAAAATAAACATAGAAACCTGTAAAGTAATCTTCAAATCATTGAGCGGTCATGGAAGTGAGAAATTTTTCTCACACTAACTATGTTAAAACAAATATCCATTTCAAATTTTTGGTAAAAAGTCATTAATTACCTCATTCAGAAAATGACAAAAAAATACTTTTATTTTTTTTAAAAATAATATCAAGGGTAAAACTAAAATTATCATAGAGTAATATTAAAAACATTAAATATTTTTTTAGAAAACATGTACATTGAATAAAAATATTCCCAACTAAATAGGAAATACATTTTATTTTTCTTAGAAACATTTTTTGATATTTTTAGTACTTAAAAGAGTAAAATAAAGAAAAACTTATAATTTTAAAAAATAACCAAATGAGAAGAAAATATATTAGTTTTAAGATATAAATATCACATAATTCCCCCAGTATAGACTTAAACATAAAAAAAACCCAAAAAATGATGATATTGTGAAATAAACCCTTACCGGTTTGGTAACTTTTAAATCATAAATCCATGAAATAAATAAAATCAAATGAAATATTAAATAATATGAATGTAAAGGGATTCATGATATAACATATTAAAGGGGTATTAGATATAACTTATAAAATAAAATATATTTATAACATAACATATATCCCAAAGAAGATAATTTGATATGAAGAACCATTACATTGACCATAATGTTGAAGTGAGAATTAATCAATGAAGTTATTATGTGAAACAAAGTTAAATATACACAAAATAAGTTCAAATACAACATACATAAAAAAATTCCATTTCACACATAATCTTGACATAATATAATCAACGAATAAGTGATATGACCTAATGAATAAAATTTGAGTTATGAAATACTTGTCACTTGATAACAATCAAGTAAAATACCCTTGGATGAATTAAAATAAATTGAAACTTAAAATACCATTAATTATGAAGGATTAATGATATAATATGTAAAATTAAAAGTATATATGTCCCAAACCCCTCCCCACAAGGTGTACCCAACCTGGGTCGGCAATGTGAGAAGGGAGATAGTGACCCCCGAGTCCCGCCTTCAGTAGGCCCCAGGTTGGAGACCAGCGTTGAGGGTATAGTAAACACACAAATGAGAGGCATTACCCTTTAAGAGAAAATATACAAAAGAGAGTGATAAGATAAACACAAACCAACTCCAACTCAGACTGGATTATAAAATAAAACCGAAGTACACATATATAATGTCATGCAAGAACTACTACAACTGAAAGGGAAAACTGCAAGTACCAAAAGAAAGTAAAAACAGTAGTGACCATAAATACTGAACAGTTTCTATAACCCCAAGCTAGTAGTAACCAGCATGATCTCCAACCTGCTCCAAGTGACTTGAAAAACAGTTAGATATACATAGGGTGAATATAACAGTATACTTAGTAGGATCCTCCCCAGAGCCTCTCGTGCAAAATTAAAGAAAGCATCCTAAATCACAATGAACGACAAGTGAAACAACCTCGTTACCTAAACAAGTATACTATGTTCCTAGCCTCACCATGGATACTCTCACCAAGTATCACATAAAAGAGTGTATAATATAATAAAGAATATCATGGGTACCCTGCTACCACTTCCCCACTAGTTTTCCACTTTTCCCCAACATCGCACTTCCTAAGAATATATCTCCAAAAAGTATTTCCCACAAACACCTAGACAAAGAACCACAATATGCATCTCATGCAACACAACCACCATATCCATGTAACCAAAGTAACCTAGTAGTTTTCGGGATCCACCATAGCTCACATAACATGTATCATACGCCAGGTATTAAACCTCAATCCATTATAGCCCATACACCAAGTAAGGATCCTCAAGCCATCATAGCCTATACACATTACACCTATAGTATTCCATATGAAACTATATCCAGAATATATGTGTGTGAATAACCACAAGCCATTACATCCCTCCACACACATATATGGAGAAAACTAACTGATGTTCCTACCATCACAATTAACTACCAAGAGAAGAGAGTGGGGCCAAAGGGGATAGTCATCCATCCATCCTCCCATTGGTATGTTAGAGAAAACACCCCCCAGGGCTCAGAATCCTTAGGGTTTCAGTCACCCTTACCGATAGAGTGGGGTAACATATAAGAACAAAAAATGTACAGAATATAATATAGCTCACAAATACACTATGGGAATAACCTAGTCTTAGACTCAACTGAAGCTAACATCTCTTAGACTCCTAGCTACCACTGCTAAGACTAGGTATCCTATAATAACACAACCATTTAAAGAGATTAATTAGATTACTTTATCCATTTTATCAGTTACAATTTATGTTAATTAATTCTTTAACCATTAATTAACAATTATTAATTCCACATTATATTTCATTAGCATCATACCCAAAGTTTCACTATTCCTTTAAAATTTAACCTCTGCATTGTGTCCCCGCAAGCTCCAACCCCATGGGTAAACATCATTTATTCAATCATTTATTAAGATCATTATCACTTTCCCATATTCCCAAGCAGTCTAGAAAACGTTCTGAGCTACCAAGCATAAGGGGATCAACATTGTGAGTAGATGAACTATCCATCCAGTCCTTGCCACCTATAGCAGGAGCGTAGACCCATCCACCCTCGAGAATATAAACACAAAAAACACATGGAATACCCCACATATCTTCAACCCTTTTGAAAGGAGGGTAAGAAAGACCAGCTACCTTGAGAAGCGGAGAAAATAAAGTAGTTAAACAACAAAAAATATTCAAAAAGAATCCAATCATTCATATCCAACATGTTTCATCATCTTTGGTGTCCTCCCTGACACCCCCATGCATAAACTGATGCATCTCGCCACTCTAGGCATCAACTAATGCCACAACCACTAGGCCCCCCTGCCCCCACATATCAAAAAATCCATCTAGGCTCATAACATATCACAAGTAGTAGAAAAAAACATCTTATAAACTAGGATCTTGGCCCATAAACAAGGCATTCTTACTTCACACGCAATGAGATCTCACAGCTCCAAGCATAAGGATCTTGGACTTTACAAGAAAGAGGGTAACTTAGAACCCCACAAGGCGTTAACTTTTATTAATCAACTGGATCTTTTATCTATCTTGAATTATCTGATTAATTATTAGTAGGTTCCAACTATGGGAAACCTAAACAAAAAGTTATCACAAATTAATAAAACATGATTACTGCATCAATTTGATTATCATCAATTCACAACATCAACAACCAGATTCATTTACATGCCTGTTTATCTTTGAAAAATTATTACAATTAATCCCAGTTTATTTTATTTACCAATTTACATCAAGAATGACATGCTAAACAAGGCAATCATAGATATCACACTATCTAGAAAAACAAGAGGCAGTAATATACGATCGATACCAATTTATTTATCCAGTTCAAATATTTATTATTTCAATTCCATTGTGATCCAGTGGGATAAAACATGATTACTATACCATTTCATGTAAAAGAATAGAGAAACCATGAATCCCCTATCTCAAAAGGTTATTGACATTATTTACAAATAAGACAACCCAAAGGATCACGATCACCTCTCTCCGCGACAACTGCATTTGCCTGAGGAAGCCACAACATGACCACACTAACCAACGACCAAGAAAACTCCATTAGAAACATGAAGATCACATGCCATAACATGGAATGGAAAAACAGAAGGAGAGGAACCCAGAAGAACGACGATAGATCATACCTTATATTGATGAATGATCGATACTTCTTGGTTGCACAAAAATAGGGGGTGCTATTGCAGTAGGAATAATTTCAAGGGGAACCAATCCAAGGAGGAATGCTTGATCGCATGACCCCTATGGGAAGAAAGGAAAGGTTTGAGAATATCGTGCCAGGGAACAATAAGGAAGAACAAGGGAGGAAGATATCTCATCCCTTTAGAATATTTAATGGATAAGTGGTTTAGATATCCTGGATTTACATTAAAAGATGATCGCATTAATCCACATAGTTTGACCAAGTAAAGGCTTCCCGACTATTAGGAAAAATTAATATAAGAGTTATGGGCATTGAATCGGCCTTAAATCCCTTAAAATAAGGATTTTAATTCAATTTACGTCAAAGGAAATTTCAAATGGGAGAAACTGTAGGAAATCTACAAAAATCTGGAAATTTGATAAAGGAAATGAAACAGTTTTAGAAACACAGCTCATGACACCATTTCTGACTCACTATATTTGACTCACCATTTTTGAATCACCATTTATGACTCACCATTTCTAACTCACCATTTCTAACTCACCATTTCTGACTCACCATTTCTGACTCACCATTTCTGACTCACTATTTCTGACTCACCATTTCTGACTCACCGTTTCTGACTCACCGTTTTTGAATCACCCTTTCTGAAAATTTGGAAAAGGAAATGACACTGTTCTGGAAACACTGCTCACAGAACTAAAAATTTGGTAAAGTTTTGGGAATAATTCATCTTGAACTCCTAGAACACCTCCAATACCATATTTCAGTAAAAAAATGGACCAGATAGGTTCAGGACATTACATCATATACCTCTCAAAACATTATCGTCTATGAGAATCCAAAATCAAGCTAGATATAAAATAGTAAAAGGGGTCTGAGTAACCACTCTTTGAGATACCCCTCAAGGATCTTACCACCAAATTACCTCAACTACTTCAAAAAAAGAACACATGAAACCACACGACAACCACAAATAGATTCTAAACACTCTTCTGGGGGAGATACCTCTAAAAAGAGAGAAATCCACAACAAGCAACAAAATAAATCCATCTCATAACAAGAAAAATCTTAAAACCACAAAACAAACAACATTACATGAAAAGAGTTAAGCATAAAAAAACTCAGGGTACTGAGCATGTATCTGTGACTCACATTCCCATGTACTCTCCTCCACACCACTGTGTTTCCACAAGACACGGACCAAGGGGATAGCACGCCCACACAACACCTTCTTCTTGTTGTCCTGGATCTCTACATGCTTGTCCTAGAAGTTTTCATCATCATCAACATCGATATCTCCCCAATAGATGATGTGAGAGTCATCATGAAAATAACAATAGAGCTTTAACACTTGAAAAACATCATGTATCTGGATCATCTATGGGGGAAGTGCTACCTGATAAGCCACATCACTAACATGAGCCAATACCTCAAAATTCCCAACAAAATGGGGAGAAAGATTACTCCCATGACCAAACCTTCACTACCCACGGTGGGGAGTCACCTTCAGAAACATGTGATCCCAAACAAAAAACTCTAAAGGTATCCTCCTTTGATCGGAATATGATTTCTGATGATCATGTGATGCATTCATCCTCTCAAAAATCATTTGAACCATCTTTGTCTTGTTTTTTTTCCAGTTCTGGCTCAAGAATTGCTAACTCTCTGACCCCATTCCAGCATAATGGAGAATGGAAAGGTCGACCATAAAAGGCTTCAAATAGGGCCATAATGATGGTGGATTGAAAACTATTGTCATAAGAGAACTCTACCAAGGGTAAGTGCCTCATCCATAAACCTCCAAAATCCAAGACACAAGTGCACAACTTTTCTTCAAGAGTTTGGATGGTCCACTCTGTCTGACCATCCATCTATGAATAAATATAATTGCTAAGGAATAACTGAGAACCAAAATCATGCTGGAGACCTCTCCACACCCTAGAGGTAAAATGAGTATCTCGATCATAAATGATTGTCCTCGGGACTCTGTGGAGTCTCACCACCTCCTCTAGATACTACCTCGACCAAACCTCCATTGAGCTCGACTCCTTGATCGCTATAAAGTGGGATGATTTTTTTAAATGATACACTACCACCCAAATAGCGTCATGGACTCCATAATCTCTTGGTAAAACATAAAAAAAGTCTATTGAGATGTATTCTCAATTCCACTGAGGAATATCTAACAGCTGGAGAAAACCACTGGGGACACGGTGCTCAACCTTCACCTTCTGGCAGACCAAACATTGAGACACAAACTCTACAACTATACACTTCAACCCAGGACACCAAAAATGACTCCTCAAAGCTCAGTACATCTTTGTTACACTAGGATGTACTGCTAAGGGAGAACTATGAAACTATATAAGAACCATATCACACATCACCAAAGGAATGAAAATCCTTCCCTGATACAATATTCAGTGTTGTTCATTCTCAGATCAACCATCAGGGGCCTCAACACAAACAACTCATTCTCTCCAGTCCTCCACCTTTAGATCCCCTAACTAGGACTCTTCCACCTGCTACAACATATATGACTGCACCATCATATGAAAAAGACAACATCTTCCTCCAATTTCTCCCATATAGAGATGTAATGATGAAATTTATTCCATCACTCTCCAAGAATCACCAGATTCACGTACTGCATCACTACGTGACTTCCAGCTCAGTGCATTAGCTAAAAAATTCCCCTCTCTTGGTTTATATGATATTTCAAATTCATATTCCTATAAGAACTCCTTCCAATGACACTGCTGCAAGTTCAAGTCATGCTGGGAGAGAATATACCTCAGGCTTTTATGATCAGTGAAAACCACAAAGCGCTCAACAATGAGGAAATGTATCCACAAATTTAGAGCAAAAACTATGGAAACCAACAAAATATCATGGGTGTAATAGTTACGTTCATGGGGAAACAACTACCGAGACCTATTACAAATGACCAATTTTTGATGCATCAGAACATATCCTAACCCTAGATTTGAAGCATCGCAGAAAACATCAAACTGAACTTCCTCTAGTGGTAGACAAAGAACCGAAGCACTTAAAAACTTATCCTTTAGATAATCAAAAGCTTCTTGACACTAATCATTACACATGAATGCCTAATCCTTCCTAGTCAATGTTGTTAGAGGAGTTGCGACCCAAGAGAAATTGGCTATGAACCTCCTGTAATAGCCTATAAGACCAAAGAAACTTCTCACCTCTGTCACTATATTGGGGGATTCCCAAGACATAAATGTTTCTATCTTCGATGGATTCACAGCTACCCCCTACTAGGATACAACATTCCCTAAGAAACAGAATTATCAATACCAACACTCACACTTCAAAAACTTCCCAAATAGATGTTGTTGACAAAGAACTCTCAAAACAGAATGCAAATGCTCTGTATGATCCTCCTCATACTCAGAGAACACAAGGATTTCATCAATAAAAAACACCATGAAATTATTCAAGAACTTATAAAACATTAAATTCATCAATATCAATAAAATATATGAATAATTCTTCACACTGAACAATATTACAAAGATCTCGTAATGCTCATGATGACAATGGAAAATAGTCTTTGGGATATCCTCATCCTTCACATGCATCTGATGAAATATTGACCACAAGTTGATCTTCAAGAACCAAATTTCACCCTTAAATTGATCGAATAAATCATCAATCCTTGGAAGAGGATAGTGATTCTTCACTATCACTTTGTTCAATCAATGATAATTGATACACAATCGCAAAATTTTGTCAGCCTTCTTCACGAACAAAAATGGTGCACCCCACGGTGACACACTCAGATGAACAAAACCGCACTATAACAGACTATCGAGCTATATATATAGCTCCTGTAACTCATAAGAGGATATCCTATATAAATACATAGATATAGGAGATGCTCCTGACTATAGCTCGATCCCAAACTCAATCTCTCGTCGAGGGGGTAATGCTACAACCTATTCTGGAAAGACATCATGGAAATATTCTATGAGCTTGGGAAATTCAAACTACTAAACCTATGAAGAACTTATCATTAGGTCATCCATAAATCATGACAAGGATTTAACATGCCTCTGACCCATAGGAGGGTCTTTCTCACTAACAAACACCACTAGTTCTCTATCAGCATCGAAGAACACCACCTGCCTCCTGAAGTAATCCATGATAGCTAGCACCGAATACAACCAATCCATGCCAAGGATGACATCATATGGTTGTATATTTAAACATAGAAAATATCCCCAAGATAGGTGCTACCCCAGCACTATCTCATAGTCTCTACATACTTCAAATAAGTTAGATTGACCTCAAACTAGCGTAGTCAACGCCAAGGGCACTGGAAGTCTATCTACCTCAAGTCCCAAAGCATGGAAAATGGCAAGTGATATGAAGGATTGTGTGAATCCTAAGTTAAAAAATTCATAAAACCAAGTAGAAAAAAGCAAAGGGTACCTCGAACGATGTCTGACTCACTTGGTACTAGAAACACTAAAGCGTGGATCTGACCACGACCTGATCCACAACCTCTATGACCCTAATGATGACCACCACCATAGTTGTGCTCTTCTCTCTGAGGACGAGGAGAATCATAGGGCTATTCTCTACCTACCCCATCTTCTCTCTGCTGATCCAAAGCTGGTGAAACCTACTGTTTCTACCTCATCTAGAACTGCCTCAATGGAGGAACCTAGAGAGGAACACCTTATGCATGATTACCACTCTGAAAGGTCGAACACTCTCACTGATAATGACCTTAGCCTCAAAAATAAAACAATATCTTGATCCCTTGGTATAGGCCTAAGATCCTCCTACCTTGGATAAATGAGATGTTGAGGGCTGAGACCTACACCTATCCGAAAAAAAATCTTCTTCCCTAAAAACCAGAAACCCTGAACCACAGATATGTTTTGTGAGGAATCCTAACGACTTCCCTCTCGTGAAGATCATGTTCTAGATAAATTCCGCTCGATGACCTCTGCCCTCACCAACACCTCATGATATATCTTCAACATAAATAGGGTGACCTGTCTCTAGATCTCTGGACACAAAGCCTCGTCAAAATGCCTCACCCTAGCCTCCTCATCTGGAAATAGGTCCGAAGCATATCGTAAAAGGTTCCTGAAATGGATTCCAAACTCTCGCACACTGGATCTCCCCTGTCAAAGGGTAAAAAGATAGAGACTTGAAACCTTCACAGTCGAAGAAAGAAACTTGACTCTAAACTTATCTCTGAACTCCTCCCACGAGATCGTCAGCTCCTCATGATCCCCAAGGAACAAGAACCACCACTTCCTCACTGCCCCACATAGTATCGTCACAACCAAAGATGCCCAGTGTTCCTTCCAAGAAGAGATCAAGATGAAGGATATCTCCACCTCCTCTAACCAGTCTTATATGAATGCATCTAAAATGGTTCCCTTGTACTTATATAGACTCTAGCACTGAAACTCTTGAAGTGTCCTCCTCCAAGTGTCGTCATCGTCAACCTCCACCCTACGACGATATATTGGCGCAGCCTGCTGGACATCTGCTACGCGAACCTGAAAAGGATTTCTACCTAGAGAAATACCTACAAAATAAAAAATATTTAGATCTCCTAAACATGGAATATAGAAGACTAAACATTAATTAATTTTTTATTTTATTCATTTTAGGTTAACCTATCCTAAGGTATACCCATTCAAACACAGACCCACAAAAGAATGATGCATGATAATTTCCTAGGTCTCTACCCAAAAACTAGTATCACCTCATTTAGTATCCACTTTAATCTTAAAGGCTTGTGCATCATATCATAGGGGTCCTTAAACACCTATGTCTTAGATGGTCTCCTGTGTTTACATCACTTTCTAAACATAACTGATACTATTTTCCTACCAACCCATGCAACCTCACCTGTGCCAAACACCAAACTCCATCCTATCCCTCAAACTCCATATAATACAACTTTTTCACGACCCCCTTCATACAAGGTGTACCCCTCCTGGGTCAACAATGTGAGAAAGAAGATAGTGACCCCCTGAGTCATGCCTCTAATAGGCCCTGGGTTGGTGACCAATGCTGAGGGTATAATAAACACACAAATGAGAGGCATTACCCTCTAAGAGAACACATGAGGAAGAGATAGATAAGAAAAACACCAAACAACTCAAACTTATACTACATTATAAAAGAAAAACCAAGTACACATATGTAATTTCATGCAAGAACTACTAAAACTAAAATTGAAAACCTCAAGTACCAAAATAAAATAAAAATACCAGCGACCACAAAGCTTGAACAACTTCTATAACCTCAAGCTAATAGTATCCAACCTGATCTCAAAACTGATCCAAGTGACCTGAAAAATAGTTTAGATATATATAGGGTGAGTATAACAGTATACTTAGTAGGATCCTCCCTGAATCCTCTCATTCAAAAGTAAAGAAATCATGCTAAAGTTTAGCGAATGACAAGTGAAACTAACTCATCACCTAAACAGGTATAATATGTTCCTAGCCTCACCATGGATACTCTCACCAATTATAAAATATAATAGTATAAAATATAATAAAGAATATTAAGGGTACCCTGCTACCACTTCCCCACTAGTTTTTCGCTTTTCCCCAACGTTGCACGTCCTAAGCATCTCTCTCAAAAAAGGCTTGCCCGCAGACACCTTGGCGAAGCACCAAAACATGCACCTCATGTAGAAAAACCAACACATCCATGCAACCAAATTAACCAGGTAGTTTTCGGGATCCACCATAGCTCACATAACATGTATCATGCATTGGATATTAAACCTCAAGCCATTATAGCTCATACCTCGAGTAATGATCCTCAAGACATCACAACCTATACATGTTACACCTATAGTCTTCAATAGGAAACTATATCTAGAATATATGTGTGTGAATAACCACAAGACATTATATCCCTCTAAAAACATATATGGGGAAAACTAACTACCGTGACTACTAGTACAAGTAACTACCAAGAGAAGAGAGCATGGCCAAAGGGGGTAGCCATCCATCCATCCTCCCACTTGGATGTTGGGGAAAACACCCCCCTAGGGCTCAGAATCCCTAGGGTGTCAGTCGACCTTACGAACAGGGTGGGGTAGAGTATAGAAACACAAAAAGTACAGAATATACTATAGCTCACAACCACACTATGGGCATAACCTATTCTTAGACTCAACTGTAACTAACTTCTCTCAGACTCCCAACTATCACTACTAAAACTAGGTATCCTATAAGTACACAACCATTAAAAGATATGAATTAGATTAATTTATCCCTTTTTATCAGTTACACTCTACATTAATTAATTATTTAATCGTTAATTAACAATTATTAATTCCACATTATATTTCATTAACATCACACCCAAAGTTTCACTATTCCTTTAAATTGAAACCTCTACATTACATCCCAACAAGATCCAACCCCATGGCGAAAAATAATTTATTCAATAATTTATTAACACCATTATCACTTTCCTATATTCAAAAGAATTCTATAAAACATTATAAGATACCAAGAACAAGGGGATAAACATCGTGAGTAGATGAACTGCCCGTCGAGTCCTTTCCACCTATAACAGGAGAGTAGACCCATCCTCCCTTGAGAAGATAAAAATAGAAAGAATGTGGCATACCCCACACATATTCACCCCTTTTGGAAGTAGGGTAAGAAAGAATATCTACCTTGAGAAATGGAGAAAGTAAAGCTGGTAAACAACCAAAAAGATTCAACAATGATCCAATAATTCATATCCAACCTGTTTCATCATCTTCGGTGTCCTCCCTGACACCCCATGTATAAACTGATTCATCTCACCACTCTAGGCATCAAATGCTTCCACAACCATGGGGACTCCCTGCCCCCACATCTCACAACATCTATCCAGGATCATAAAACATAACAAGAAACAAGAAAAAAAACATCATATCAACTGGGATCTTGCCTCATAAACAAGGCATTTTACCTTCACATGCACCGAGCTCTCATAACTCCAAGCATAAGGCACTTGGACTTTACAATCAAGAGGGTAACTCAGAACCCCATAAGGTGTTAACTTTTATCAATTAACTGGCTATTTTATCCATATTAAATTAGACTATTCATTATTATTAGGTTGAAACTATGGTAAACCTAAACATAAATCTATCAAAAATCAATTAAACATATTTACTGCATCAATTTGATTATCATCAATTTACAATAGTGACAACCCGATTCATTTACATGCCTGCTTATCTTTAAAAAATAATTAAAATCAATCCAATTTTACATTTTTTACCAATTTAAATAAAGAAAAGCATACTAAACAAGTCAATAATAGATATCACACTATCTATCAAAACAAGTGGCAATAACATATGATCGATACCAATTTATTTATCCACTTCAAATATTTATTATGCCAATTCCATTATGATCTAGTGGGATAAAATATGATAACTCTATAGTTTAATGTAAAAGAATAGAGAAAACATGAATCCCATACCTCAAAAGGTTCTTGATGTTCTTTAGGAACATGAAAACACAACCGATCACGATCACCTCACCCTGTGACAACTTTATCTGCCCGAGGATGCCACGGCATGACCATGCCAACTGATGACCAAGAAAACTCTATTTGAAACATAGAGATCACATGATATAACATGGAAAGGAAAAACATAAGGATGAGAACCCAAAATAATAGTGGTATATCATACCTTATATCGATGACCAATCGATATTTCTTGGTTGCACCAAAATAGGGGGTGCGCTTATAGCAAGAAGAACTTAAAGGGGAGAAAATCCAAGGAGGAATGATTGATCACACAAATTCTATGAGAAGAAAGGAAAGGTTTGAGCATCTTGTTCTAGGGAACAAGAAGGAAGAAAAAGGGAAGAAAATATCTCATCCCTTTAGAAGATTTAATGGAGTAGTGGTTTAAGATACGATGGATTTTCCATTAAAAGATGATCACATTAAACTATACAGTTTCATTTCTCATTTGATGGAATACGAGATAGATACAAGGTATTAAATTAATATAAAAATACCTTAGTATATGTTAGATCATTATTTTATTATATCATCTTGGTTTAATAATATTTTATGGAGGTGGAATAAGAAATAAAACAAAAATGCTCACTTAAGCATGATACCTTATTTTTAGACAACCTCTTTAGGTTTACCTCAAAATATTTCATAGGAGGGTTATATGATTTAAAAAAGGCCTATATTATATAGGGAGTAATGTAAGGAATTTATTTGGGTAGGGTTTGGAAGAAAAAAAATTCTTTTGAAGTGTGAATAAAAGAGGATAGGAGGTCCCCTTTTATAAGTGAGGGGAGGAACACTTTTGAAATTTCTTAAAAATATTAAATTAATATACATTAATTCTCATGGGAAAAAGGATCCAAAATAATATAATTTTAGGATATTATGAGTAATGATTAAAATCATATTATAAAATAAAATTTGGACAAGTTTAGATTTGGTTTTTACCCTTATCTCTTTGTTTTAACTCGCATTAACCCTTTTTGATAATTACCTTGATATTAATGGTTTTTACTCTTAAGGGGTGAAAATATTTACTATTAAAAGAAAATTGGACCATAAATGGACCATGGTTGATATTTTAAACAATATCCCAATAATTTTTTTAAATATATGATTTTTATGAATTTTAAATCATTTAAAAAAAATATCATTTTTATAAAATATCATTAATGTCATTTTTGGATCTATTCATTTAATTTGAATTAGAAAATATCAAAAAAAACATGGAATTAGATTTTAATAATTTAAAAAATCACTAATATGTTATATTAATATATAAAATTCACGTAACACTATAAATTACTCAAATTATAACAATTACAATATTTTTAAAATCATTTATTTTATTTTCTATTAATTAAAGAAATATTATGTCCGCATAGTGTAAGAACTTAAGGTAATTATATAATCACTAAAAACTATAAATAAATTACCATCATTAAAATAATTTTATAATTATAAAAATAACCATTAATATTAATTTACAACTTGAAATTATCCTTATGTGAATACATAATATATATTTAAAAGCAAGAGAGTGACATCTTTGTCCTTTTCTTTACTTAAATTATTATATATGTCATTTTCATGGAACAGTGACCCATAAAAAAATAAATATCAACAATAAGATGATAAGGGTTTAAATACCTTCATAAAATAATAATTAATATGAAAATTTTGGCCTTATCATTTATTTTTAACCTAGGTTAACAAGATTTACATTTTTACTGTGGTGACATTTTTTACTATTTTACAATTCATTATGAAAAAGAATTATGTTAAACTTATTAAATAATATTAATTACTATAATTAAAAATATTTAATCCATTTTACCAAATTCAATCTCTATAATTTTTATAAATTAATTTTATTATAATTTTGCAAAGTGCGATGAAAAAAGCCTTTTTAAGTCCAAAACTATTTTTATACTAATATCAAGTATAATGTTTATTATTATATAGTTAATTATATTATTTATAAATAAATTATAATTATATTAATTTATAATAAAATTAAAAATATTATGGGTTTTTTATGAAAATAAATGATAGTATTTGCAAAATCGATATTTTTTTTATTATTCCCTGAAAAATTAATCATTTCAGAAAAACCCCAAAATTTCACCCTAAGTTAATTTTGATATGTTGATTTAAAAAATGGTGTTGATTTTTCCAAATAAATTTTCAAAAAGTTTTAGAAATTAACTATATTATTTTCTCACAAAAATAAATAAAAACCATTTTTGAATAAAATATATTTTTAAAGAATAAAATGATTTCACAGAAAATAGCGTACTTAATTTTCAGTGAATATATAAAGACTTTATAAATATTTATTTTTCATTATCTATTTATTCATATTCATATCTCTGATTTTAATGGCTAGGTTATAATGGTCACATTTAAATAATAATATTTTAATAGTATATCGTGTTTCTTTTAGACTCGGTGTTTCATGTAACACAATCTATCAAAGAAATTTAATTCATTTAAAGAGAAATTTATTATAGAATCTAGGGGTGTTACATTATACTCCCTTAAATTAATTTCACACTTTAAAATTTTATCTTATCAAATATTTAATATTTGAAATTACCTTTATTGTAAACCTACATTGTAAGTAATGGTAATTAAACTTCCTCTTATAAAGAGGGAAAGGGAAATAATAAGGTCATCCAGAATAACACATAACTAGATTTTTAAATAGGAGAATATTATTGAGAAGTGAATATATGGAAAGAGATAAAAAAATAAAGGTCTAAATAATGATGGAGAGTGACAAAGAACATTTATCATAATAAAGTGAATGACCATGAGAAATTTAACATTTACAAAACCATAAATTAGAGAAGTATGAAAAGGACCCTAGATTCATAAGAAATGATAGTAATAGGATAACATTTTTTATTTTAAGATATTTTTCCTAGAGTTGAGGAATTACTTTACCATCTAGATTATGAACATAAGTAAATATACTTACTTGAAAAATATAATTTCATAAATTAATCAATTTCCACCTCAATCCCATCTTTTCCTACAAATGAGAAGTATTCAAGATGATTTTTATGCCTAAATTACTAAAATAAACTTCTTGCGGATCACATAATCCAAAAAATAATAACAAAATATTTCTCTTGTATTTACTAAAATAAAAATGGTATCACAATTTAATATAATACCCAAAATGAATAAACCTTCATGTGAAGAAATAATACATTAATCTTCAAAATTCATTAATAAAACCAAAGGTTTAACATAGATCATTACATAAATAAATAACCCTATATCTAAAATAACCTTAATAACCTTAACGTTAATTGAAGTTTTAACCTAAAACGTTATCCCATACCCTTTATTTTATATCACCAAAAACATAATAGAATTATTCCCAAATAATCCTTTATATTAAACCTAAATGTTATATATACCTAAACACAATAAAACATATCCTGAATTATAATTTATCACCTCAAAATCCCAAAAAATTAAGAAAGATTTGATTCTATAATATTTTTACCAAAATAAAAGTAATATGTATCCATCAAATAATTTAAGTAAAAAAATTTAATACTAACCAAAACATCACATAGTCCAGTGGTAGGTGTTGTACCCTTATTTTCCTTCGATTATGGATTCAATCCCGACAACCTTTCCAGATTTGATGAGTTATCACCCAATATACAGGTTGTCATTTTTTAAAACTATATTTATATAATTACTAGAATGTTCCCAAAAATATGATGAACATCCTAAAAATAACATTAATCTTCAAATCACTTTTTAACCACTAAGATTTTCTATACATCTTATTTTAACCAGAAAATTAAATATTCTTAATTGAAAATGTGATGTCCTAACTCGAGAGCCACTGAAAGGTTCCCCAAGCCGGTTGTCCACATTCCCTCAAGTGCACCTCCCCGTATTCTAGAGGGTGACGACTAAAAGCGAGGGTATGGTAAGTCAGTCTTGTGGAGAATATACCCTATTTTATTAGAATAAAACACCAATGGAAATAAATAAAAAAAACCAAGTGTAGAAGCATATAAATAAACAGAATAAATCCATGTCATATGATACCTAAAACATGAAAATACAATGCTCAACTGAAATTTAAAACATGCCATGACAATGAAAATTTCAAGTGTCTACAATGCAACTGAATGTAAAGACACAAAGACTCCCAAGCGGGTCCTGAAACAAGTCTAGTTCCCTCACCCATACTTCAATTCCAAATAGAAACCTATCCCAAGGCCTTGCCCTTATCCTATCCTGTAATAACAAAATCTGCTTGGGTTCTGATCAAGTGGCCCGAATAGGGTTTGAGTAAAACACAGTAGGCCACCACCAACGGTGTCTAAAATGAGTCCATTAAAAAGATAGTGCATGCAGGTTTATGAAGAAATAAAATATAATTCATAATTTAAATAGGTATCACATTGTATTTTAATCTTTAATCATCACATTAAGCCAATTCCAGTTCATGTTTCCCATTTGAATCATCATTCATTATCATTAATCATTTAGTGTAGGACATCATACCTATCACCCCAAATCTCATTAGTGTAGGTCTCCATGCCTATCACTATATATCTCATTCGGTGTATGTCATTATGCCTAGCACCCCATAATATCAAGATTGGATAACTATTGGGGAGGAACTCGATGTCTAAGTCCCAAATTCTAATTGGTCTAGAACTCCATGTCTAGCACCATAAAAATCTCATCCATTTAATCACTCATTAATTCACAAAAATTTTCCACATCATTCTATTAATAATCCAAATATTTGTTAAACATTTCAAAGGACATTAGTTAATTTAATAATTAACTAAGAACATAACCCATTAATTAATTCATCAATTAATTAATCAATCAACACGATTCTCATTACATAATTAATTATTCATAATTAATTATCCATATCAAATATCAACTTGTCATAATTAATTGCCACAATTAATTATATTTGATCATTATCATGGTACATAATTAATTCTCACGATTAATTATCTTTGGTCAAAATCATGGCACATAATTAATTCTCACAATTAATTATCTTACACAACCAAACATCATTTCATAATTAATTCCCCCAAATTAATTATCTTAACACAATAAATACAATATCTAAATTACAATATCTCAACCAATATCAAATCTCTAAAAGATCTATTTGGGAAACCCCCTTCATTTGTTCTGTGATTCAATTATCAATTAACCAACAAGGAAAACTCCATTAAATTCCACTTTCCTAATTACTACAATTTAGGAAATAATTTATCAAGGGAATATATAAATTCATAAACTCACATTCAAATATCAAAATCATGACTATGGGAGTTCTATTTAAACCACCTACCTCGGTTTATTGATGGAAGTTATCCCAATAGAAATCCCTAAAATCCACACTGCACACCATCGTCGATCAAGCTTCAGATCTAAATTCTTAAACCAGAATTAAGATCGAAGGCATCAAGATCCTGAAAATATAGATCTAGATCGACAATACTAGATCTAGATCTCAACTCATAAGTTTAGATCCAAGAAAATGGGGGAGATCTTCCATGAAGAGATCTAGAAAAGACAAGAGAAAGAATGGGGGAAGCAACATGATGAAATCCACTTATTGGGTGGAGAGAGGATCTTCAATACGGTCTTTTGATATCAAATAACGATGTTCCTATTGCCTTATAATCCATCTAGAAGGATTTGGGAACACCTAGAAATCTTCAATCCCAAGCCCAGGTCGAATTAGAGAGGTTTCGGGGGTTTGGGTGGTTTTAAAACCAATTTTTGGATTAAACTGCCCCGCACACACAGTTTCACTTGGGAGTCTGCACGGTTAGGACAAACCATGTGAAAACTTGCGGTCTTTCACCACCCGTATGGCTTGATGGTGCACAGTTAGGAAAACCATGCGCCAACCATGCCGACCTCCACTATCTGAACAGTTAGCTTGCGCACAGTTTTTCCAAATTGTGCACAAATCGTGCAAAGTCAATATCTTACCTAGTTTCTTAAAAACATCACCCAAACACTCCCCGGGTCATATCCTAACCCAAAGTCACATAATAAAAACCAAAAAGTACCCGAAAATATTCCCAAGATTGCTTTAGAAAAGGCTGGGATCTTATAATCTCCCCACCTTATGAAAATTCACCTCGAGTTGCACTCCCAAAATCCTCTATGATTCTAGGCCAAAAAGATTGGAACATTGAGCCCTCATGTATGCTTCTCATTCCCAAGTTTCCTCTTAAACACTTCCATGTTTCCATAAAACATGAATTAATGGAACATTCTTACCCCATAACACTTTCTCACCGAGACCCAAGACATGCATCAGATTCTCCTCAAAGGACGCATTTATCTCTAGGTCAACATCTTCCACATAAATCAAATATATGGGTCGGGGTGATACCACCATAGTTGTGACACATGGAAAACATCATGCATAGTGCTGGATTTCTATAGATTTGCTAATCGGTATACCACTAGTCCGATTCTCTCCAGCACCTCAAACGGTCCTACAAACCTGGGCGTCAACATGACCAACCTCCATATCCCGTGGGGACCCAATCTAAGAGACACCCTATGGAATACATGATCACCCTCTGTATACTCTTAGGGTCATATCTGTCTATCAACATAATAATTCTATCTACTCTGAGCCATAACTATACATTTCTGAATCAACTACACCTGCTCCGATGTCTCCTTAATGAGACTCTGTCCCAATAGCTTTGACTCACCCACCTCTAACCAACATAGAGGTGATCTACAAGGTCTACCATAAAGTGCCTCATAAGGTGCCATATATATAGTTTCCTCATAACTATTATTATAGGAAAACTCCACTAAAGTCAAGTGCTTCTCCCAAGAACCACCAGAGTCAAGAACACATGCTCACAACATATTTTCTAGGACTTATATACCATGATCCAAATTCCCATATGTCTTTGGGTGGAAGGATATACTTAAAAAAACCCTTATACCAATCGCCTTCATAATCCCTTCCATAAGTGTAAAGTAAAGAGTGAATCGCGATATGAAATTATAGTTCGTGGCACCCCATGAAAAAGAAATATCTCTCTCTCATACAGTTATCCCAATTTCTCTATTGTAAAGGTTTCCTTAATAGAAAAGAAGTGTGCTACATTAGTTAGTCGATCCACAACAAAACAAATAGAATCATTCTTTCTAAGAGTCTTTGGAAGTCCTACCACAAAATCTATAGTCACATTATCCCACTTCCAATTTGGAATAGGAAACGACAGCAAAAGGCCTCCAGGTCGTTGATGTTTCCCCCTCACGTTCTAGTAGGAGAATCATCTTATTACGAACCCTCCTATCTCCTTTTTCATGCATGGCCACCAAAACTGTCATCGTAGGTTACAATACATTTTTTTCACTATGAATTATATCGGTTTGTGAGATGATAGCATACTGTTCACACGAACGAAAGTTTCATTTCCCATTTAATGGAAGAAGAGATAGATACAAGGTATTCAATTAACATAAAAATACCTCACTATATGTTAGACCATTATTTTATTATATAATCTTGGTTTAATATTATTTTAAGGAGGTGGAATAAGAAATAAAACAAAAATGCTCACTTAAGCATGATACCTCTTTTTCAGACAACCTCTTTAGGTTTACCTCAAAATATTTCATAGGAGGGTTTTATGATTTAAAAAAGGCCTATATTATATAGGGAGTAAAGTAAGGAATTTATTTGGGTAGGGTTTGGTAGAAACAAAATTCTTTTGAAGTGTGAATAAAAGAGGATAAGAGGTCCCCTTTTATAAGTGAGGGGAGGGACACTTTTGGAATTTCTTAAAAATATTAAATTAATATACATTAATTTTCCTGGGAAAAAGTATCCAAACTAATATAATTTGAGGATATTATGAGTAGTGATTGAAATCATATTATAAAATAAAATTTGGACAAGTTTATATTTGGTTTCTACCCTTATCTCTTTGTTTTAACCTGCATTAGCCCTTTTTGATAATTACCATGATATTAATGGTTTTTACTCTTAAGGGGTCCAAATAGTTACTATTAAAAGAAAATTAGACCATAAATGGACCATGGTTGATATTTTAAAGAGTATCCCAATAAATTTTTTAAATATATGATTTTTATGAATTTTAAATCATTTAATAAAATATCATTAATGTCATTTTTGGATCTATTCATTTAATTTGAATTTGAAAATATCAAAAAAATATGGAATTAGATTATAATCCTTTAAAAAATAAATAATATGTTATATTAATATATAAAATTCATGTAACACTATAAATTACTCAAATTATAATTATTATAATATTTTTAAAATCATTTATTTTATTTTTCTATTAATTGAAGAAATATTATGCCAGCGTAGTGTAAGAACTTAAGGTAATTATATAATCGCTAAAAACTATAAATAAATTAACATCATTAAAATAATTTTATCATTATAAAAATAACCATTAATATTAATTTACAACTTGACATTATCCCTATGTGAATACATAATATATATTTAAAAGCAAGAGAGTGACATTTTTGTCCTTTTCTTTACTTAAATTATTATACAGGTCTTTTTCATGGAAAAGTGTCCCATAAAAAAATAAATCTCAATAATAAGATGATAAGGGTTTTATAACCATCATAAAATAATAATTAATATGAAAAATGTTGGCCTTATCATTTAGTTTTAACCTAGGTTAACAAGATTTACATTTTTATTATGGTGACATTTTTTACTGTTTTACTATTCATTATGAAAAAAATTATGTTAAACTTATTAAATAATATTAATTATTATAACTAAAAATATTGAATCCATTTTACCAAATTTAATCTCTATAATTTTTATAAATTCATTTTATTATAATTTTGCAAAGTGCAATGAAAAAAATCCTTTTTAAGTCCAAAACTATTTTTATACTAAGATCAAGTATAATGTTGATTATTATATAGTTAATTATATCATTTATAAATAAATGATAATTATATTAATTTATAATAAAATTAAAATTATTATGGGGTTTTTTCAATTAAAATAAATGATAGTATTTTGAAAATCGATATTTTTTTATTATTCACTGAAAAATTAATCATTTCAGAAAAACCCCAAAATTTCACCCAAAGTTAATTTTGATATGTTGATTTAAAAAATGGAGTTTATTTTTCCAAATAAATTTTATAAAAGTGTTAGAAATTAACTATATAATTTTCTCACAAAAAGAAAAAAACCATTTTTGAATAAAATATATTTTTAAAGAATAAAATGATTTCACTAAAAATAGAGTACTTATTTATCAGTGAATATATAAAGACTTTATACATATTTTTTTCATTATTTAGTTATTCATATTCATATCTCTAATTTTAATGGCTAGGTTATAATGGTCACATTTAAATAATAATATTTTAATAGTATATCGTGGTTCTTTTAGACTCAGTGTTTTATGTAACACAATCAATCAAATAAATTAAATTCATTTAAAGAAAAATTTATTATAGAATCTAGGGGTGTTACATTATACTCCCTTAAATTAATTTCACACTCTAAAATTTTATCTTATCAAATATTTAATATTTGAAATTACCTTTATTGAAAACCTACATTATAAGTAGTGGTAATTAAACTTACTCTTATAAAGAGGGAAAGGGAAATAATAAGGTCATCTAGAATAACACATAACTAGATTTTTAAATAGGATAACATTAGTGAGAAGTGAATATATGGAAACAGATAAAAAAATAACGATCTAAATAATGATGGAGAGTGACAAAGAACATTTATCATAATAAAGTGAATGATCATGAGATAGTTAAAATTTACAAAACCATAAATTAGAGAAGTATGAAAATGACCATAGATTCATCAGAAATGATAGTAATAGAATAAAATTTTTTATTTCAAGATATTTTTCCTAGAGTTGAGGAATAACTTTACCATCTAGATTATGAACATAAGTAAATATACTTACTTGAAAAGTATAATTTCATACTTTAATCAATTTCCACCTCAATCCCATCTTTTCCTACAAATGAGAATTATTCAAGATGATTTTTATGCCTAAAGCACTAAAACAAACACTACTGGAAATACTATTTTTCCCAACAGGTGTTTACCAACTGTTTGCTAAAACCATTGGGCTTGAAGGATTAAGGGAGTCTTTACCAACGGTTTTATAAAACCGTTGGTAAAGAAATGGCCAGGGAAGCCTTTCCCAATGGTTCACTGAAACCGTTGGGAAAATCCACCCCTTTACCAACAGTTTCTTCAAACTGTTGGTAAAGGGGTGTGTTAATCACCCTTTTGCCAACGGTTCTATTGAACCATTGGGAAAGGGTCACCCCTTTTCCAACAGTTTCCTCAAACTATTGGTAAAGGGGTCCTTAGCATCTCTTTCCCAACGGTTTTTAAAAACTATTGGGAATTATTTCCCCCAAATCCAGCCGCGAGGCTGCTCTCCCCCATTCGCACAGAAACCTAATTTCATCCGCTCCACCGCTCTCCTCTCGCAAACTCCCCTATCCTAAGAGGTGAAAACCATCTGAAATCAGGTATTTTTTCATTTATACACATATACTTCCTTAATTTTATTGTTATTGCTTTAGTATTTTAGTTTTAAGTTATCAATCCACCTCCAGCTCTCTGCTACTCTCCAAATCCCCCACCCGAATAGGTGAAAACCCATTTGAATCATCTCAAATCAGGTAATTTTTTGTTTATACACATATGGTACCTTGTTTTTATTATTTTTATTGTTATTGCGCTAGTATTTTAGTTTTAAGTAATCAATCCAGCTGCAGCTCTCTGCTACTCTCGAACTCCCCCATCGGAATAGGTGAAAACCCATCTGAATCATCTCAAATCAGGTAATTTTTTCTTTATACACATATGGTACCTTGTTTTTATTGTTATTGATATAATATTTTAGTTTTAAGTTTGGATTTTGATGTGATTTCACCGTGTAAAATAGGGAAATGAATGAATATTTTGTTAATTAATTAGTTTCCCCTGGAATATCAGTTGTGTTATAATGTCCATGCTAAATAAAGGGGTAATGTAATAAAAGACCTTGAATAAATAAATTGTGGAAGTTGGGGTATGTTGACTCTATGAGAGGTTTTTTGTTGTGTTTCATTGTATGTTGTAGGCTGTTTTATGGGGATTGAGGTGACCAGTTGGGATTTGTGATATGTGGGGTTGTAATGTGATGGTTAGTGGGCATGGATGTGTCATGTGAAGTTGTATGATAGTGATGATGTGTGGTGGTGTTGTGTCGTGTGGAGGTGTTGTGTCGTGTGGAGGTGTTGTGTGATGAAGTTGTGGTGTATAATTTGGTGAGGTGGTTTTGGTTGTGCGGTGGTTTGTGATGTGCAATATTTTTATTGTGATATGTGGTTGTTTTGGTGAGATGGTTGGTTGATGTAACATGGTGTCGATGGTTATTGTGAGATGGTGAGTTGTTGTGTGGTGGTTTTATTAGTTTCCTGGTTATCTATGGAATAAATTATGCTGTTAAAACAAAAAAACAAGATATTAAATAAATGATATGGAATAGAAATGTATGTGTGGTAAATGGATTTAATTAATTTAACATTAAATGAATGGACAATGTAAGTGTGAATGAAGTGGCTTATAAATGAAAGTGAGAAATGCTATGCGTCTTGTGTGGTAGTGGTGTGGTTTATGTGTTTTATGGTAGTAGTGAAGTGTGTGATTATGTAGTTAATGTGAACCCATAGGTTGAGTATTTTGTGCTATCTATATATCATGTATTTTTATGTTATTTCTACACATTCCCAACCAGAGTTGGATAAACTTACCAACGATCAGAGGTTTTGAGTTATGGGTATTTTTCTAATATCTAGGATGGTGGTTATATGGTTGGATAGCTACCATGTCTTCCCTACTCTTCCTTAAAAAGTGATTGGCCATGTGTTTTTAGGCAAGATGTGATGTGATTGTCCATGTGTCTTCAAGTGAGATGTACTATGATTTCCCTAGTGTTTTCCGGTGAGGTGTGATGTGATAAGGCTATAATAAGATGTGGAATGTGGTTGGGGTCATGTAGGGTAGGAGGATGGCACAAGGTTGATGTTATTCATGTTCATGATACCCTACTAATATGGTTATGGGATGAGGCATGCTGTTATGTGATATAACACATTAAGCTCTTGTTGGTTTTACATTTTTTCAATAACACATTTGTATGTTTTTTTCACATGTGTAGTTGATACCTTGATTATTTTCTTCCTTTATCGTTTACTTAAATGTATTTTCTATTAAAGTTAATGCCTATTGAATTGTTTATGACAAAATGCATTATATAAATTCTTTTTATAGAATGGACAGAAGTTGGATGTATGAAACCGATCGGATCTCAAACGATTTTCAAAACAATTTGGAGAGCTTTATAGATTTTGCATTTCACAATGATTCAGATAGTGGTCGCATACACTACCCATGTTCCAATTGTGTTGGTAGACCTTGGTTGAGCCGTGAAGAAGTCAGCTACCACATACCAAAAATGGGTTTCAAGCAAACTACTTTGTGTGGTATCACAATGGGGAGAAAACGAAATCTCAAATTGGTGATGATCGAAATGAAAGGACTGGAATGGAGAATTTGTTAGATGATCGGTTTCCGTTTATTCGTTATCATAAAAAAGAAAGGATTTCGACTCAAGAATACTTCAATATGAGGAAAGTTGATGCATCTAGTGAAAATGATGATATTGATAGGGTGAAAAAATTGAATGATGCTGCCACGACTCCAGTATATCGACAATGCGATAAAATGAAAAAGCTGGAATTTTTAATCCGATTATTTCATGGGAAAACTATGTATGGGATTTCTAATACAGCAATCGATTAAATTCTTACCCTCTTTAAGGATTTACTTCCAGATGATGTAGATATTCCCTTAAACCACTATATGGCATGGAAGTTAGTTGAGGAACTTGGATTTTCAAGAAACAAAATTCATGCTTGCCTGAAAGATTGCAGTTTATTCTGGGAGGAAACCGATGAACAAAATGATTGTATAAAAAGTGGAACATCCCCCTGGAAGTCAAAATCTGATGGAACACCATCCCGCGTTCCACAGAAAGTAATGTAGCACTTTCCATTGATCGCCAGACTCTAGAATATTTTAATGTCTGATGACATATCAATAAAAATGAGATGGCATGATACCGAGAGAAAGAAGACTGATGATGAGTTGGTTCATCCAACATATAGATTTGCATGGAAGAGATTTTATGCTCGACATCCTGATTTTGCAGCTGACGTGCGTAATGTGAGGCTAGGTCTTTCATGCGACAGTTTTAATCTGTTTGGGAAGATGCTTACTTCACACAACACATGGCCAGTTTTTATACACATTTATAATCTTCCCCCATGGTTGTGTATGAAAAAACCTTTCACTTTCATGAGTATACTCATATCTGGTCCTTCTGATCCCGACAATGATATTGATGTATACATGAAAACTTTAATAAAATAATTGAAACTTCTTTGGGATGTGGGTGTGCGCACATACGATGCATGTTCGAAAGATATATTTCAGATGCGTGCTGCACTTATGTGGACAATCAATGATTTTCCAGCTTATGCAATGATGTCTGGATGGAGCACGAAGGGAAAACTGTCATGTCCAGTTTGTATGAATAATACACGATCCAGAAGACTGAAACATCATTATAGTTTCAGTTTTATGGGACATCGACTATTCTTACCAAAGGATCATCCATATAGATTGAATCGTCGAAGATTTGATAATACCATAGAGGCCGATGATCCACCTCAGTGTATGTCTGGAACTGATGTGCTTAATGAATTGAAAGATTGCAGTTTTTCATTCGGGAAGGGTCAAATGAAATCTGTAAAGAGAAAAATGTTTCCATTGAAACCTGTTACAATTGGAGGAAGAGGAGTATCTTTTTTGATTTTCCTTATTGGTCAACCAATTTTTTATGTCATTGCTTAGACGTAATGCATATTGAAAAGAATATATGCAAAATGTTGCTTTCAGTTCTTCTAAATGTCAAGGGGAAAACAAAAGATGATTTACGATCTCAGCGTGACTTGGTGGATTGGGGCATCAGACCAGAATTGCATCCTGTGCGTATCAGTGAAAATAAATGGAAACTTCCATGTGCTTCTTATGTGATGACACCTATGAAAAAAAAACAATTTCTGGAAGTATTAGAGACTATTAGAGTTCCTGATGGCTATTCAAGCAACATATCTAAACGGGTCAATAGAAAAGAGTTGAAGCTAAAATCTTTGAAGACTCATGATTATCACGTTCTACTGCATGAGTTGCTTCCAATAGCAATCCATCATCTTTTGTCCAATAATGTAAGGGTGGATATTATTCGGTTGTGCCATTTGTTTAGAGATCTTTGTGCTAAGAAGTTTTCCAAGTCTTTCTTGAAATTTTTTTTGATAGATTCCCCATTAATTTTGTGTGAGTTGGAGAGAATATTTCCTCCATCATTTTTCACATGCATGCTGCATCTGACTGTCCATATTCCCACTGAAATAATTCTCGGAGGACCTGTTTCTTTTCGTTGGATGTATCCAATTGAAAGAAATATGTTCACATTAAAGTCTTATGTCCGAAACAGAAATCACCCTGAAGGTTCTATCGTGAATGGTTACCTAGCCCAAGAATGTATGGATTTCTGCTTGATGTATTTGTTCGATCTTACTACAAGATTGAATAGACCAATGAGAAATGAAGAAGAACAATATGAGAAAATTGAACCTAATTTTCCATCACTTCCTCAAACTGGAGGAATTCCTGGATCATATACATTGAAGACATTAATCCATGAAGAGCAGGAGATGGCACATCACATAGTTTTGTTCAACTGTGATTTGTTCGATGACTATATTAGGTAACTAAATTGATTATGTATATCTTACATATATATCTGTTAAACTATTCATATTTTTTATCTACAGGGAACATAAAACAATGATAAATAGAAAGCATCATTCTTTATCTTTGAGAAGGAGGGAGGCTTTGTATAGCAAAGAGTTTTCTGCTTGGTTAAAATTGAAGGTAAAAATATTACTATTTAAAATAATTAAATCAATATTTAATTAAGTTTAACAATAATTTATATTTCAGGTATTGAGTTTGTCTGCTGACTCTGTCTCTGAGGAAATAAGAGCTTTGGTTTTTGGTCCTAATATCGTGGTTCGTGACTGTAAATCAATTGTTATCAATGGGTACAAATTTATTGTCACTGAACGAGCAAAGAATATGAGAACACAACATGATGGTGTTATGGTTACTACCACAACATATTGTTATGCCAGTGCATCAAATAGTAGACCACGATTTGAAAATGTGGGTTATTATGGAGTCATTGAGAAAATAATAATATTGGATTATTACTCTCATGGACGAGTCACAATGTTGAAATGCCATTGGTTTGATTCGATGACGAGACAAGGCACATTTATTGATGATTGTGGATTTCAAGTAATTAATATGACTCGCACTCTTGCTACCGAAGAGCCATATGTGTTGGCATCAATGGATAAACAAGTTTTTTATGTCAAAGACCAACTTTGACCTGAATTTTGTGTCATAGTTGAAGTAATTCCAAGACATATTTTTGATGATGGTGATGATGAAATTGACACTTTCCCTACTGTCATTAGAACCAATGCATTTATTTCTTTTGATGACTACAATAGCTCAATTGTCAAAGTTGATTGTGAACCTGAAGTTGTGGTTGAAAATATATAGAATCATTCATCCATGTTCTCAATTCTTTTGGTTTACCTCGAGTTGGGTTGTTAAGGTTGGTACTATTCAAATTCATTTAGTATTGATAAAAAATATATTTTGGCTGACTTGACCGTTATGTGAATTTTCAATGTTTATTCGTTGCAGTTTTATTTGAATTGCATTTTCTAATTTGGAATTGAACTGTATTCAAACCTAGTCAAACAATATTTTTAACTTGGTAAACATTACAACTTGTATGATTTATTAAATCCATTCAAGCTCTTATAAAAAAATTGATAGATAAATTACCAATGAATCCCCCTATTCCCTCATATATTTATTTTTTTGGGTTACACTTTAGTTTCCTTTTTCTAATTAATTACATATGTGTTTTCAAAATCAGGAAATGTAGCCTATTGAAGAGAGATGAAAGAAAAAAATGATGGACAACAATCGTCGAATGATGGAGTTGGGAGTTCCACCATTAGTACCTGTTGTGAGTACTTTATTTCAAATATATATATTTAAAGAATATATAATGTCATGTGATTAATTTTGTTGTAAAATTTTTTGTAGGATCCACCTTTACGTCGACAGTTATTCGACGAGGAGCCTAGTACTGGTCCTAGTACTCAGGCCAGTGGTACGAGGGGGGTTCGTACCAGAGGTCGACGATCAGCTGCACATGCCCAAATAGACCCTGCCCCTCCCACTCATGACATGTCATCCTTACCACATTCTGATCCCGGTGTTCCGTTAGGGACACACAAGATATTTAGGCCTCCCATGTTTTCGCTACCGTCTGCATCTTCTGCCCCATCATTTTCACATCCCATGATGATTCCCACTCCCCAGTCAGAATCTGGTCATACTACTGTCCCATCTTCTTTTCCTTCTATTTTTGTCTCTCCGAGATTCCATATTCCTTCGTCCTCGACTACTATTCCAGCACAGGGTGTTCTATCAGTTTCTGTGGATCCGGCAGCGCTCAGCGATCAGACTGGCGGAAGTATATTTATAAAACACTAACAAAATTGTATAAAAATATTTATTTTCATTATAACATGTTTTGATAAAATATTTGTTTTTTCTTTAATGACATATACAACTACTGATAGGAGGCGGGGGCGGGGGTGTACACGCATGCGTTCGGTGTGGAATCGCTGCACACAGGTTATGGTTGATTATAATGAAGACAACCAAATGGTTGAGAAATTCGGGCAGCAATGTCAGAGTTTTTTGGCGACGCTTGCCAAATACTCCGACATCATTACCGTCAGGCCGCTGTCGTGGAGAAATTTTCCACATGAATTCAAGGATAGAGATTGGGAAGAGATAAGGGTAAAAAAATCTATTGTATTTAATGACATGAATTATTTTTGTATTTATATGAATTAATATTTTGATGTCAGCTTCGATTTAATTTTCCTGATGGTGAGGGTGCTCGAGCGGAACGTCTAAAGGATTTAGGCGAGCTTTGGAAAGCATACAAGCATGAGTTGTATCTTGGCTAGCGTACTAGAGTTTGCACTGAGTTAGAGGCGGTACCAGTCGTGGATGACTGTCCTATAGAGCAGTATCGTCAGATGATTACTCATTGGACGGGTACCCAGTTTAAGGTATGAATTACATTTGAGGTATTTAAATAATAACTTTCATGTTTCACATTAATATTATCCTTTGCATTATTTAATTTTATTTAGGAATCATCTGGAAAAAATAAAAAAAACATTGATGCAAAAAAATATCTCCACACACTAGGATGTACGACGATGCCGGATCATGAGAGGAAGCAGGTATGACAATTTTTTATAAGTTTTCTTTACGACTTACATTTTCTTTTTTTTTCTCAATTATTTAATCGTTTGTTAAAGTTTTCATATAACTTTAGTTTTCAATATCATTGTAGAGGAAAATACAGAATATTGAAGGACGTGTGCCTCGAGCAAAACTGTTTTGCTCGAGTAGACGGAAAAAGGATGGAAGTGTCGTCAACGAAGCGACTCATCAGCAGATTGTAAGTTTTAATCTATTGATTTTATATTTTAATATCTATTTTGTAACTTAATAATATATTTATATTTGTAACAGGTTGCTTTAGAGGCCCTCGATGCCCAAGAACCGGACAATTTTGGGCCTAGAGATCACTTACATAAGGTGTTAGGAGAGGAGCATCCTAGCAGAGTACGCTGCCGACCTAGGATAGCCCCGACGAGGTATTGGCCCTCCTCAAGTACGAGCTGTAGTGCCACCGAGCTGCAGCAAGTTAGGGCACAGGCAGAACAGGCTGAGAAAAAGGCCACAGAGATGGCAGAACAGTCTGCTAAGGAAAACAATGCGTTTATGAAATTTATTGAAGTTCTACGTCCAACACTTCCAGTAGAGGCCATCCCAGCTTTTGATGAGTATATATCGTCGATACATTCTATATATGGTGCACCAGGTGACAGTTCTAGTGCTGCTCAGGACGATGTTCAGCTTGACGATGATGATGGCGAGGAGGAGGGCGAGGGCGAGGAGGAGGGCACTGAGGAGGGTGAGGACGATGATGGGGACGAGGATGATGATGGCGACGAGGACGAGGGTGATGATGATGGTGATGATGATGGTGGTGATGATGATGATGGTGATGGTGATGGTGATGATGGTGAGGGTGATGTGGGACAAATTGATCCATTGCATTTTTTACTAATATTACTGAGATTTGATATTTAATATATTCTAGTTGTTGGTTTTATCTAGACTCGTAGTATAGTATTGTAGTTGAGTTATTTTTATATATTATCTGTTTTTATGGATGTTGATGTCTTTTAGTGTTTGTGTGTTTGGGAACCCCCTCCTTCTTGGACCCCAGACAGCCCCCCAGACAACCCCCACCCTCCTCCCTCGACCCCAGACAACCCCCAGAACACCCCCGGATAGCCCCCCCGCACAGCCCCCCACCCACCTCCCTAGACCCCGGACAACCCCCCGAACACCCCCCAAACAGCCCCCTGCACAGCCCCCATACACCCTCCTCCCTGGACCCCTGATAGTCCCCCGGAAAGCCCTCGGACAGTCCCCCGGACAGCCCCCCAGACAGCCCCCCGAACACCCCCCGGACAGCCCCCTGGACAGCCCCCCACCCTCCTCCCTGGACCCCGGACAACCCCTGAACACCCCCTGGATAGCCCCCCCACCCTCCTCCCTGGACCCCAGACAACCCCCCGAACACCCCCCGGACAGCCCCCCGCACAGCCCCCCGAACAGCCCCCCTCCTCCTTGGACCCCGGACAACCCCCCGAAAACCCCCCAGTCAGCCCCCCGCACAGCCCCCCACCCTCCTCCCTGGACCCCTGAAAACCCCCCAGACAACCCCTCAGACAACCCCCCGGACAGCCCCCCCACCCAGCTCCTTGGACCCCAGACAACCCCCCGAACACCCCCCGAACAACCCCCCGAACACCCCCCCGGACAGCCCCCCGCACAGCCCCCCCACCCTCCTCCCTGGACCCCTGACAACCCCCCAGACAGCCCCTCAGACAACCCCCCGTACATCCCCCCCACCCAGCTCCTTGGACTCCAGAAAACCCCCCGAACACCCCCCGAACAACCCCCCGAACACCCCCCGGACAACCCCCCGCACAGCCCCCCGAACAGCCCCCCTCCTCCTTGGACCCCGGAAAACCCCCGGAAAACCCCCTGAACAGCCCCCCGCACAGCCCCCCCCCCACCCTCCTCCCTGGACCCCTGACAACCCCCCAGACAGCCCCTCAGACAGCCCCCCGCACAGCCCCCCGGACAGCCCCCCCCACCCAGCTCGTTGGACCCCGGACAACCCCCCGAACACCCCCCCAGACAGCCCCCCGAACAGCCCCCCGAACAGCCCCCCCACCCACCTCCGTGGACCCTGGACAACCCCCCAAACACCCCCCGGACAGCCCCCCCGAACAGCCCCCCACCCTCCTCCCTGGACCCCGGACAGCCCCCGGACAGACCCCGGACAGACCCCCGAACAGCCCCCCCTCCTCCTTGGACCCCAGACAACCCCCCGAACACCCCCCAGACACTCCCCGGACAGCCCCCCGAACAGCCCCCCCACCCTCCTCCCTGGACCCCTGACAACCCCCCGGACAGCCCCTCAGATAGCCCCCCGGACAGCCCCCCCCACCCAGCTCCTTGGACCCCAGACAACCCCCCGAACACCCCCCAGACAGCCCCCCGGACACCATTTTAAGTACATATGGAAAACCGACCAAACACATTCGGAATAAGTACATACGGAAAACCAACCAAACCTATTTTAAGTATGCGACATGTACGAGTCAACCCCGCCTCAATCCGAGGAGTGGTGTGGCCGACACCACTCTAACTGTGTCTCTTTTGTTTAAAATGGACAGGATTAGAAGTGAAAAGAACAATTGGCATACGCAAAATCGAACAAACGCATTCGGAATATGTTTATCATTTATCCCAATGATGCATGGGTCATATGTGACCTGTACGAGCCAACCCGGGATGAATCTGAGTCACGGTGTGGCCGGGATCAGTCTAAGTGGCTCTCTTTTGTTTAAAACGGACACCATTTTAAGTACATACGGAAAACCAACCAAACCAATTCGGTTTCCATTGAAACTTTAGGAGAACGATCCATGGGTCATATGTGACGTGTAAGAATCAACCCCGCCTCAATCGGAGACACGGTGTGGCCGGTACCACTCAAAGTGTTCGTCTTTTGTTTCAAAAGGACGCCATTTTAAGTGAAAAGCATCAACTGACATACGGAAAACCGACCAAATGCATTCGGAATATGTC
Source organism: Viscum album (assembly GCA_963277665.1). Taxonomy (NCBI): domain Eukaryota; kingdom Viridiplantae; phylum Streptophyta; class Magnoliopsida; order Santalales; family Viscaceae; genus Viscum; species Viscum album. The sequence goes on along the minus strand of OY728140.1, from coordinate 715,698,431 downwards.
GATACTTTAGAAAAAGTATCCATGGGTCGTATGTGACGTGTACGAGTCAATCCCGCCTCAATCCGAGGAGTGGTGTGGCCGACACCACACTAAATGTGTCTCTTTTGTTTAAAATGGAGAGGATTATAAGTGAAAAGAACAACTGGCATACGGAAAACCGACCAAACGCATTCCGAATCTGTTGATAATTTATCCCAATGATCCATGGGTCAAATGTGACGTGTACGAGCCAACCCGGGATGAATCCGAGTCGCGGTGTGGCCGGGATCAGTCTAAGTGGCTCTCTTTTGTTTAAAACGGACACCATTTTAAGTACATACGGAAAACCTACCGAACCGATTCGGTTTCCATTGAAACTTTAGGATAACGATCCATGGGTCATATGTGATGTGTACGAATCAACCTCGCCTCAATCGGAGACGCGGTGTGGCCGGCACCACTCAAAGTGTCTGTCTTTTGTTTCAAAAGGACGTCATTTTAAGTGAAAAGCATCAACTGACATACGAAAAAATGACTAAAGGTATTCGCACGGTGTCAATACTTTAGCACAACGACCCATGGTTCGTATGTGACGTGTACAAGTCAATTCTGCATCAATCCGAGGAGCGGTGTGGCCGACACCGCTCTAACTGTGTCTCTTTTGTTTAAAATGGACAGGATTATAAGTGAAAAGAACAACTGGCATACGGAAAACCTACCAAATGCATTCCGAATCTGTTGATAATTTATCCCAACGATCCATGGGTCATATGTGACTTGTACGATCCAAACCAGGATGAATCTGAGTCGCGGTGTGGCCGGGATCAGTCTAAGTGGCTCTCTTTTGTTTAAAACAGACACCATTTAAGTACATATGGAAAACCAACCAAACGAATTCGGTTTCCATTGAAACTTTATGAGAATGATCCATGGGTCATATGTGACGTGTATGAATCAACCCCGCCTCAATCGGAGACGTGGTGTGGCCGTCACCACTCAAAGTGTCCGTCTTTTGTTTCAAAAGGACGCTATTTTAAGTGAAAAGCATCAACTAACATACGGAAAACCGACCAAAGGCATTCGGACTATGTCGATAATTTAGCACAAAGATCCATGGGTCGTATGTGATGTGTACGAGTCAATCCTGCATCAATCCAAGGAGCGGTGTGGCCGACACCGCTCTAACTGTGTCTCTTTTGTTTAAAATGGACAGGATTATAAGTGAAAAGAACAACTGGCATACGGAAAACCGACCAAACGCATTCCGAATCTATTGATAATTTATCCCAACAATCCATGGGTCATATGTGACGTGTACGAGCCAACCCGGGATAAATCCGAGTCACGGTGTGGCCGGGATCAGTCTAAGTGACTCTCTTTTGTTTAAAACAGACACCATTTTAAGTACATATGGAAAACCGACCAAAAGGATTCGGTTTCTGTTGAAACTTTAGGATAACGATCCATGGGTCATATGTGACGTGTACGAATCAACCCCGCCTCAATCGGAGACGCAGTATGGCTGACACCACTCAAAGTGTCCGTCTTTTGTTTTAAAAGGACGTCATTTTAAGTGAAAAGCATCAAATGACATACGGAAAACCAACCAAAGGCATTAGGACTATGTAGATACTTTAGCACAAAGATACCTGGGTCATATGTGACATGTATGAGTCAACCCCGCATCAATCCGAGGAGCGGTGTGGCCGACACCGCTCTAACTGTGTCTCTTTTGTTTAAAATGGACAGGATTATAAGTGAAAAGAACAACTGGCATACAGAAAACCGACCAAACGCATTCCGAATCTGTTGATAATTTATCCCAATGATCCATGGGTCATATGTGATGTGTACGAGCCAACCCGAGATGAATTTGAGTCGCGGTGTGGCCGGGATCAGTCTAAGTGGCTCTCTTTTGTTTAAAACAGACACCATTTTAAGTACATACGGAAAACCGACCAAACGGATTCGGTTTCTATTGAAACTTTAGGAGAACAATCCATGGGTCATATGTGACGTGTACGAATTAACCCCGCCTCAATCGGAGATGTGGTGTGGCCGGCACCACTCAAAGTGTCCATCTTTTGTTTCAAAAGGACGCCATTTTAAGTGAAAAGCATCAACTGACATACGGAAAACCGACCAAAGGCATTCGGACTATGTCGATACTTTAGCACAAAGATCCATGGGTCGTATGTGATGTGTACGAGTAAATCCCGCATCAATCCGAGGAGTGGTGTGGCCGACACTGCTCTAACTGTGTCTCTTTTGTTTAAAATGGACAGGATTATAAGTGAAAAGAACAACTGGCATACGGAAAACTGACCAAATGCATTCCGAATCTATTGATAATTTATCCCAAAAATCCATGGGTCATATGTGACGTGTACGAGCCAACCCGGGATGAATCCGAGTCACGGTGTGGCCGGGATTAGTCTAAGTGACTCTCTTTTGTTTAAAACGGACACCATTTTAAGTACATACAGAAAACTGACGAAACGGATTCGGTTTCTATTGAAACTTTAGGAGAACGATCCATGGGTCATATGTGACGTGTACGAATCAACCCCGCCTCAATCGGAGACGCGTTGTGGCCGGCACCACTCAAAGTGTCCGTCTTTTGTTTCAAAAGGACGTCATTTTAAGTGAAAAACATCAACTGACATACGGAAAACTGACCAAAGGCATTCGGACTGTGTCGATACTTTAGCACAAAGATACATGGGTCGTATGTGACGTGTACGAGTCAATCCCACATCAATCCGAGGAGCGGTGTGGCCGACACCGCTCTAACTGTGTCTCTTTTGTTTAAAATGGACAGGATTATAAGTGAAAAGAACAACTGGCATACGAAAAACCGAACAAACGCATTCCGAATCTATTGATAATTTATCCCAACGATCCATGGGTCATATGTGATGTGTACGAGACAACCCGGGATGAATCTGAATCGTGGTGTGGCCGGGATCAGTCTAAGTGGCTCTCTTTTGTTTAAAACGGACACCATTTTAAGTACATACGGAAAACCGACCAAACGGATTCGGTTTCTGTTGAAACTTTAGGAGAACTATCCATGGGTCATATGTGACATGTACGAATCAACCCCGCCTCAATCGGAGATGTGGTGTGGCCAGCACCACTAAAAGTGTCCGTCTTTTGTTTCAAAAGGATGCCATTTTAAGTGAAAAGCATCAACTGACATATGGAAAACTGACCAAAGGCATTCGGACTGTGTCGATACTTTAGCACAAATATCCATGCGTCGTATGTGACATGTACGAGTCAATCCCGCATCAATCCGAGGAGCGGTGTGGCCGACACCGCTCTAACTGTGTCTCTTTTGTTTAAAATGGACAGGATTATAAGTGAAAAGAACAACTGGCATACGGAAAACCGACCAAACACATTACAAATCTGTTGATAATTTATCCCAACAATCCATGGGTCATATGTGCCGTGTACGAGCCAACCCAGGATGAATCCGAGTCGCGGTGTGGCTGAGATCAGTCTAAGTGACTCTCTTTTGTTTAAAACGGACACCATTTTAAGTACATACGGAAAACTGACCAAACGGTTTTGGTTTCTATTGAAACTTTAGGAGAACTATCCATGGGTCATATGTGACGTGTACGAATCAACCCTGCCTCAATCAAAGACGCGGTGTGGCCGGAACCACTCAAAGTGTCCGTCTTTTGTTTCAAAAGGACGTCATTTTAAGTGAAAAGCATCAACTGACATATGAAAAACCGACCAAAGGCATTCGGACTATGTCGATACTTTAGAAAAAAGATCCATGGGTCATATGTGACGTGTACGAGTCAATCCCGCATCAATCCGAGGTGCGGTGTGGCCGACACCGCTCTAACTGTGTCTCTTTTGTTTAAAATGGACAGGATTATAAGTGAAAAGAACAACTGGCATACGGAAAACCGACCAAACGCATTCCGAATCTGTTGATAATTTATCCCAATGATCCATGGGTCATATGTGACGTGTACGAGCCAACCCGGGATGAATCCGAGTCGCGGTGTGGTTGAGATCAGTCTAAGTGGCTCTCTTTTGTTTAAAATGGACACCATTTTAAGTACATATGGAAAACCGACCAAACAGATTCGGTTTCTGTTGAAACTTTAGGAGAACGATCCATGGGTCATATGTGACATGTACGAATCAACCCTACCTCAATCAGAGACGTGGTGTGGATGACACCACTCAAAGTGTTCGTCTTTTGTTTCGAAAAGACGTCATTTTAAGTGAAAAGCATCAACTAACATACGGAAAACTGACCAAAGGCATTCAGACTGTGTCAATACTTTAGAACAACGATTCATGGGTCGTATGTGTCATGTACGAGTCAACCTGACCTCAATCCGATGAGTGGTGTGGCCGGTATCACTCCAGGTGTATGTATTTTGTTTAAAATGGAATCATTTTAGGTAAAAATATTTGGTATAGAAAAAACCGATCAAATTATGAATTGAATTCCAGATTCGACATATAATTGTCATCTAAATTTGAAATTGAATTCTAAATGAATTATGTATGTTTATAATTATGTTATGAATTCTAATTTAATTATGAATGTGTATAGTTTTAGGATGTATTATATATTAAATGTGTATGAATTTGTCCTTAATTGAATATGTTGTGTATGAATTTGTTCTTAATTGTATATGTTGTATATGTATGTATTATTTTATTTCAGGTACAATTATTGGATTGAAAATGAGCTCAAAATGAGCCCCAATGAGGCCCGTGGTTCAAATTGCAGGAATTGCAGGCAGTCTACCAGGCTGCCTGCTGGGAGGCTGCTGTGCAGGGTAGCCAACGATTTTAAACTGTTGGCATAGCCTAGAGCTCCTCTATTTACCAATGGTTCATTGAACCATTGGAAAATAGATGTTTTCACAATAGTTTAGAACCGTTTGGAAAAGGATCCATGGAGAAACACTATCCCAACGGTTTTCCAGAACCGTTGGGATAGTTGTCGACTATTGGGATTTCCCAACGATTCTGGCCAAACCGTTGGGATAGTTTTTCCCAATGGTTTTCCAGAACCGTTGTGGTATATTTGATTTTCCCAGCATATGCCAAAGGTTTCCTGTAAACCGTTGGGAAAACCTTTCCCAACGGCTTACTTCCCTATGGTTCTCAGAACCGTTGGTATATGATATACCAACGGTTAGAAGGCCTTTCCCAACGGTTCTGAACCATTGGGAAACATTGTATTTCCAGTAGTGAAACTTCTATCAGATCACATAATAAAAAAACAATAACAAAATATTTCTATTGTATTTACTAAAATCAAAATGGTATCACAATTTAATACAATACCCAAAATGAATAAACCTTCATGAAAATAAATAATACATTAATCTCCAAAATTCAATAATAAAACCAAAGTTTTAACATAGATCATTCCATAAATAAATAACCCTATATCTAAAATAACCTTAATAACCTTAACGTTAAATAAAGTTTTAACCTCCAAAGTTATCCCATACCCTTTAGTTTATATCACCAAAAACATAATATAATTATTCCCAAATAATCCTTTATATTAAAACTAAATGTTATATATACCTAAACCCAATAAAACATATCCTGAATTATAATTAATCACCTCAAAATCCCAAAAAATTAAGAAATATTTGATTCTATAATATTCTTACCAAAATAAAAGTAATATGTATCCACAAAATCATTTAAGTAAAAAATTTTAATTCTAACCAAAACATCACATCGGCCAGTGGTAGGTGTTGTACCCTTATTTTCCTTCGATTATGGATTCAAGCCCCACAACCTTTTCAGACGTGATGAGTTATCACCCAATATACAGGTTATCATTTTCTAAAACTATATTTATATAATTACTAGAATGTTCCCAAAAATATGATGAACATCCTCAAAATAACATTAATCATCAAATCACTTTTTAACCACTAATATTTTCTATTCATCTTATTTTCACCAAAAAATTAAATATTCTTAATTAAAAATGCGATGTCCTGACTTGGGATCCACTGAAAGGTGCCCCAAGCCGGTTGGCCACATTCCCTCAAGCACACCTCCCCATATGCTAGAGGGTGCTGACTAAAAGTGAGGGTCTGGTAAGTCATTTTTGGGGAGAATATACCCTATTTTATTAGAATAAAACACCAATGGAAATAAATAAAAATAACCAAATGCAGAAAAGTATAAATAACCAGAATAAATCCATGTCATATGATAACTAAAACATGAAAATACAATGCTCAAATGAAATTTAAAACATACTATGACAATTAAAATGTCAAGTGTCTACAATGAAACTAAAAGTAAAGACACAATGACTCCCAAGCGAGTCCTAAACCAAGTATAGTTCCCTCACCCATACTTTAATTCCAAATAGCAACCTGTCCCAGGGCCTTTCCCTTATCCTATCTTGTAATAAAAAAATCTTCTTGGGTTTTGATCAAGTGGCCCGAATAGGGTGTGAGTAAAACTCAGTAGGACACCACCAACGGTGTCTAGAAAAAGTCCATTCAAAAGATTGTGAATGTAGTTTTATAAAGAAATAACATATAATTCATAATTTAAACAGGTATCACATTTTTCTTTTAATCATTAATCATCACATTAAGCCAATTCCAGTTCATGTTTCCCATTTGAATCATCATTCATTATCATTAATCATTTGGTGTAGGGCGTCATACCTATCACCCCAAATCTCATTAGTGTAGGTCTCCATGCCTGTCACTATATATCTCATTTTTTGTAGGTCGTCATGCCTAGCACCCTATAATCTCAAGATTGGATAACTATTGAGGAGGAACGCCATGTCTAAGTCCCAACTTCTAATTGGTCTAGAATGCCATGTCTAGCACCATAAAAATCTAATACATCTAATCACTCATTAATTCAAAATAATTTTCCACATAATTCTATTACTAATCCAAATATTAGTTAAACATTTCAAAGGACATTAGTTAATTTAAAATTTAACTAAGAACATAACCCATTAATTAATTCATCAATTAATTAATCAATCAACACAATTCTCATTCCATAATTAATTATTCATAATTAATTATCCATATAAATTATCAACTTATCATAATTAATTCCCACAATCAATTATCTTTGATCATCATCATGGTATATAATTAATTCTCACAATTAATTATCTTTGGTCAAAATCATGGAACATAATTAATTCTCACAATTAATTATCTTACAAAACCAAACATCATTTCATAATTAATTACCCCCAATTAATTATCTTAACATAGTCAATTCAATATCTAAACTACAATATCTCAACCAATATCAAATCTCCAAAAGATCTATTTGGACAACCCCCTTCATTTGTTCCATGATTCAATTATCAATTAACCAACAAGGCAAACTCCATTAAATTCCACTTTCCTAATTACTACAATTTAGGAAATCATTTATAAATGGAATATAGAAATTCATAAACTCACATTCAAATATCAAAATCATGACTATGGGAGTTCTATTTAGACCACCTACCTCGGTTTATTGATGGAAGTTAGCCCAACAGAAATCCCCAAAATCCGAGCTGCACAACATCGTCGATCAAGCTTCGGATCTAAATTCTTAAACCATAATTAAGATTGAAGGCATCAAGATATTGAAAATATAGATATATATCCACAATACTAGATCTAGATCTCAACTCATAGGTTTAGATCCAAGAAAATGGGGGAGATCTTCCATGAAGAGATCTAGAAAAGATAAGAGAAATAATGGGAGAAGCAACATGATGAAATCCACTTATCGGGAGGAGAGAGGATCTTCAATCCGGTATTTTGATGTCAAATAACGGTGTTCATATTGCCTTAGAATCCCTCCAGAAGTCTTTGGGAACACCTAGAAATCTTCAATCTCAAGCCTAGGTCAAATTAGAGAGGTTTCAGGGATTTGGGTGGTTTTAAAACCAATTTTTGGATTAAACTGCTCTGCACACACAGTTTCACTTGGGAGTCCACACGGTTAGGCCAAACCATGTGCCAACTTTTGGTCTTTCACCACCCACATGTCTTGATGGCGCACAGTTAGGAAAACCATGCACTAACTATGCCGACCTCCACTGTCTGAACAGTTAGCTTGCACACAGTTTTTCCAAATCATGCACAAACCGTGCAGAGTCCCTGTCTTCCCTAGTTTCTTAAAAAAATCACCCAAACTCACCCCAGGTCATATCCCAACCCAAATTCACATAATAACAACCAAAAATTACCTGAAAAAATGCCCAAGATTTCTCCAGAAAAGGCTGGGATCTTATAATCTCCCCACCTTATAACAACCCACCTTGAGCTTCACTCCCAAAATACTCTATGATTCTAGGCCAAAAAGATTGGGACATTGAGCCCTCATATATTATTCCCATTCCTAAGTTTCCTCTTGAACACTTCCATGTTTCAATAACACGTGAATTAATGGCACAATGTTTCCCCGTAACACTTTCTCACTGAGACCCAACACACGTATCAGATTCTCACCACTACAAAAACAGGAAAGGGAAGCATCACCTTATATCAGCACTAAGAAAAAACCACTGATAAAGAAACCCTGTATCAGCGCTAAAATTTTAGCGCAGATAAAGTGATTCTTTATCAGTGCTTTTATAACATTGATAGAGGGACTCTTTATCAGGACTAGAAAAGCGCTGATAAATAGACCCTGTATCAGTGCTAAATGTCTTGATCCTTTAGGATAATGATACACAGGTACTTTTTGATGTGAACGAGTCATCCCTGCCTCAATATGAGGCACGATGTTGCTGGTACCACTCAAAGGGTCTTACTTTTATTTAAAATGGACATATTTTTAAGTGAAAACAATAACTAACCTACAGAAATCCGACCAAACACATTTTAATTGTTTTGATCTTTTATGAGAATGATACATGAGACCTTTGTGATGTGTAAGAGTCATCCAAGCCTATATCCGAGGCACGGTGTGGCTGGTACCACTCAAAGGGTCACTCTTCTGTTTAAATTGGACACAATTTTAAGTGAAAACAACAACTGACCTACAGAAATGCAACCAAACACATTAGGATTGTCTTGATACTTTATGATAACAATCCACGAGTCATCATTGATGTGCATGAGTCATAACCACCTCAATCTGAGGCACGGTGTGGCCGGTACCACTCAAATGGTCTCTCTTTTCTTTAAAATGGACACAATTTTAAGTGAAAACAACAACTGACCTACAGAAATCTGAACAAATGCATTCTGATTGTCTTGATAATTTAATAGAACAATCCAAGAGTGCATTGGTGATGTGTATGAGTAATCCCCGCATCAATATGAGGCACAATGTGGCCAGTACTACTCAAAGGGTCTCTCTTTTGTTTAAAATGGACAAATTTTTAAGTGAAAACAACAACCGACCTATGGAAATTCGACCAAACGAATTTTTATTGTCTTGATCTTTTAGTAGAACGATCCACAGGTCCTTTGTGACATTTAAGAGTCATCCCCACCTCAATCTGAGGTATGGTGTGGCCGGTACCACTCAGAGGGTCTCTCTTTTGTTTAAAATGGACAAAATTTTAAGTGAAAACAACAACTGACCTACGGAAATTCGATCAAATGCATTAAGATTGTCTTGATACTTTAGGAGAACGATCCAAAGGTCCTTTGTGACGTGAAAAAGTCATCCCTACCTCAATACAAGGCACGGTGTGGCCAGTACCACTCAAAGAGTCTCACTTTTGTTTAAAATGGACAAATTTTTAAGTGAAAACAACAACTGACCAATGGAAATTCAACCAAAAGCATTCATATTGTCTTTATATTTTAAGAGAACTATCCATGGGTCCTTTTTGATGTGTAAGAGTAATCCCTTCCTCAACAAAAGGCATGGTGTGGCCGGTAACACTCAAAGGGTCTCTCTTATATTTAAATTGGACACAATTTTAAGTGAAAACAACAACTGACCTACGGAAATCTGACCAAACGAATTATTATTGTATTGATACTTTATTAGAACTATAAAAGGGTCATTTTTGATGTGCAAGATTCAACACCCCCTAAATCTGAGGCACGGTGTGGCCGGTACCACTCAAAGGGTCTCTCTTTTCTTTAAAATGGACACAATTTCAAGTGAAAACAACAACTGACCTACGGAAATACAACCAAACGCATTCGAATTGTCTTGATCTTTTAGGAGAAATATACAAGGGTACTTTGTGACATGTAAGAGTCATCCCTGCCTCAATCTGATGCATGGTGTGGCCAGTACCACTCAAAGGGTCTCTCTTCTGTTTAATTTGGACACAATTTTAAGTGAAAACAACAACTGACCTACGTAAATCCGACCAAACACATTAGGATTGTCTTGATTCTTTATGAGAACTATCCATAGGTCCTTTGTGATGTGAAAGAGTCATCTTAGCCTCAATCCGAGGCATGGTGTGGCCGGTACCACTCAAAGGGTCTCTCTTTTCTTTAAAATGGACACAATTTTAAGTGAAAACAACAACTGACCTATGGAAATCCGACCAAACGCATTCAGATTGTATTGATCCTTTAAGATAACGATATAATAGTGTGTTGGGGATGTGTATGAGTAATCCCCACCTAAATCCGAGGCACGGTGTGGCTGGTACCACTCAAAGGGTCTCTCTTCTGTTTAAAATGGACAATTTTTTTAAGTGAAAATAACAACTAACCTACGGAAATTTGACCAAATGCATTCGGATTGTCTTGATCTTTTAGTAGAATGATCCATGGGTCCTTTGTGATGTGTAAAAGTCATCCCTGCCTCAATCCTAGGCATGGTGTGGCCGGTACCACTCAAAGGGTCTCTCTTTTGTTTAAAATGGACAAATTTTTAAGTGAAAACAACAACTGACCTACGGAAATCTGACCAAACGCATTAGGATTGTCTTTATACTTTAGGATAATGATACAAGGGTCCTTTTTGATGTTTAAAAGTCATCCCCACCTCAATCATAGGCATGGGGTGTCCGGTACCACTCAAAGGGTCTCGCTTTTGTTTAAAATGGACAAATTTTTAAGTGAAAACAACAACTGACCTACGAAAATTAGACCAAACGCATTAGGAATATCTTGATCTTGTAGGATAACTATCCATGGGTCCTTTGTGATTTGTATGAGTCATCACCGCCTCAATCTGAGTCACGGTGTGGCTGGTACCACTCAAAGGGTCTCTCTTCTGTTTAAATTGGACACAATTTTAAGTGAAAACAACAACTAACCTACAAAAATCCAACCAAACGCATTCAGATTGTCTTGATTATTTTTTATAATGATCCACAGGTCCTTTTTGACATGAAAGATTCAACCCCACAAAAATCCGAGGCACGGTAAGGCCGGTACCACTCAAAGGGTCTCTCTTTTCTTTAAAATGGACACAATTTTAAGTGAAAACAATAACTGACCTATATAAATCTAACCAAACGCATTCAGATTGCATTGATCATTTAAGATAATGATCCAAGGGTGCATTGGGGACGTGTAAAATTAATCCCAGCCTCAATCTGAGGCACGGTGTGGCCGGTACCACTCAAAGGGTCTCTCTTCTGTTTAAAATGGACAAATTTTTAAGTGAAAACAACAACTAACCTACGGAAATTCGACCAAATGAATTCTGATTGTCTTGATATTTTATTATAACGATCCAAAGGTCCTTTGTGATGTTTAAAAGTCATCCCCACATCAATATGAGGCATGGTGTGGCTGGTACCACTCAAAGGGTCTCTCTTTTGTTTAAAATGGACAACTTTTTAAGTGAAAACAACAACTGACCTACAGAAATCTGACCAAACACATTGATATTGTATTGATATTTTAGGAGAAAGATCCAAGGGTCCTTTTTAACATGCATGAGTCATCCTCGCCTCAATCCGAGGCACATTGTGGCCGGTACCACTCAAAGGGTCTCACTTTTGTTTAAAATGGAAAAAAATTTAAGTGAAAACATCAACTGACCTATAGAAATGCGACCAAACGCATTTGAAATATCTTGATCTTTTAGGAGAAAGATCCATGGGTCATTTGTGACGTGTAAAAGTCATACCTGCCTCAATACGAGGCACGGTGTGGCCGATACCACTCAAAGGATCTCTCTTCTGTTTAAATTGGATACAATTTTAAGTGACAACAACAACTGACCTACAGAAATCCGACCAAACACATTTGGATTGTCTTGATCCTTTATGAGAATGATCCATGGTTCCTTTTTGATGTGTAAGAGTCAACCCCACCAACCCCCTGGATAGCCTCCCACCCCCCTGGACACCAACCCACCCCCTGGACACCCCCACCCCTCTGGACACCCCCACCCCTAGAAAGCCCCCTCAACCCCCTGGACACCCCCACCCCCTGGACACGCCCATGGACAACCTCCCCACCTCAGACAGCCCCCAACCCCCCTCCAGACACCCCCACCCCCCTGAACAACCACCACACCCCTGGAAGACACCCGCCCCTCCTTGACACCACCCCACCACATGCATACCCCAAACCCCCTGGACACCCCCACCCATGGACGGCCACCCCCACCCTCCTAGACACCTTCCCACCCCCCTTAGACAGCACCACCAACCCCCTGGACCCCCCGGACATCCCCCACCCCCTAGAAAGCCCCCCGACACCCTGGACACCAGCCCACCCCCATGAACACCCTATAGATAACCCCCACCTGGACACCCCCTCCTTGGACACCATCCCACCCCCCTTAGACAATCCTACCAACACCCTGGACTGCCCCCATCCCCTGGACACCCCCACCCCCTGGAAAACCTGATCCCCCCCCGGAATCCCCCATCCCACCCTCCTGGACACCACCCCACCCCCTTGGACAAACCCCCCCCCCCCCGGACACCCCACCCACCTCTTGGAAAGCCCCCCCGACACCCTGGACACCAGCCCACCCCCCTGGACACCCCCCCTCACCTGGACACCCCCTCTTAAACACCACCCCACCACCTAGACACCCCCACCCCCCTGGACACGACCACCCTCCTTGGAAATCCCCCCAACAACCTGGACCGCCCCCACACCCTGGACACCCCCATCCCCCCAGACACCCCCTAGCCCCCCTTGGACAGCCACCCAAAACCCTTGAACAACCTACCCAACCCCTTGAATTCTGAATAGAATTATTTATGTATTTAATTAACTTATGAATTATGTGTTAATGGTGTATGGGTATACTTGGTATAATTAGATTATGATTTATGTGTTAATTTTGTATGAGTATACTTATTGAGATGCTGAATTATTTGCAGGTGCTGTTTGGGTGTGCTGTTGTAGAATTTTTTTATAGCAGACATGGAATTTATCAGCGCTTTTTTAGCACTGATAAATGAAGCCTTTATCATTTCTAAAAAAGAGCTGATAAAATACACATTTATGAGCGCTATAAGAGCGCTGATAAAGGCTTTCTTTATCAGCACTCTTTTAGCGCTGATAAAATTTACATTCATAAATGCTAAAAGAGAGATGATAAAGGATTCCTTTATCAGCGATATTTTAGCACTAATTAATGTACATTTTATCAATGCTTTTTTAGCACTGATAAATGTTTATTTTATCAGTGCTTTTTTAGCTCTGATAAAGGATTCCTTTATTAGCGCTGAGCTTTAAAGTGCTTTTTTAGCACTGATAAAGCCCGTTTTGAGCGCTAATAAATCCCGTTTTTGTAGTAGTGTCTCCTCAAAGGATGCATCTATCTCGAGGTCAACCTCTTCCACATCAATCAAACGAGAAGGGTCAGGGTGATACCACCATAGTTGTGACACATTGAAAACATCATGCATAGTGATTAATTTTTATGGAAGTGCTAATCGGTACACCACCGGTCCGATTCTCTCCAACACCTAAAACGGTCCTACAAACCTGGGCACCAACATGACCTACCTCCATATCCCATGGTGACCCAATATAGGAGACACCAGATGGAATACACGATCAACCTCTGTATACTCTAGGGGTCATCTTTGTCTATCAACATAAGAATTCTATCTACTCTGAGCCATAGATATACATATCCGAATCAACTGAACCTACTCTGATGTCTCCTAAATGAGACTCGGTCCCAATATATTTGACTCACCCACCTCTAACCAACATATAGGTGATCTACAAGGTCTACAATAAAGTGCCTCGTATGGTTCCATATGTATAGTTTCCTCATAACTATTGTTATAGACGAACTCCACTAAAGCCAAGTTCTTCTCCCAAGAACCACCAAAGTCAAGAACACATGCTCAAAACATATTTTCTAACACTTATATACCATGCTCAAAATTCCCATCTGTTTGTGGGTGGAAGGATATACTTAATAAAACCCATATACCAAGAACCTTCTGTAAGACCTTCCATAAGTGTAAAATAAAGAGCGAATCACGATATGAAATTATAGTTCATGGAACCCCATGCAAAAGAAATATCTCTCTCTCATACAGTTATCCCAAATGCTCTATTGTAAAGGTTTCCTTGATAGGTAAGAAGTGTGATACATTCGTTATTCAATCCACAAAAACCCAAACAAAATCATTATTTCTAAGAGTCTTTTGAAGTCCTACCACAAAATCTATAGTCACATTATCCCACTTCCATTCTGGAATAGGTAACGGCTACAAAAGGACTCTATGTCGTTGATGCTTTTCCCTCACCTGCTGATAGGTGAACCATCTTATTACGTACCCTGCTACCTCCTTTTTCATGCCTGACCATCAAAACTATCATCGTAGGTTACAATACATTTTTGTCACCCCAATATGTACTGCCCACATTGAAGCATGGAATTCTATCATGAATTCATCTCACATAATCTTAGGCACAAAAAACTGATTTTTCACATAGATGATATCATCCTCATCTATTATCCAGTCTGAAGGTGTCTCCCCCCTTCAAGGATTTACCTTATGGATAAACACTCTATATCCTCATACTTCCTACCCCTAATCCATCTCAAAAGTGTAGACTCTACTGCTATAGAAACCAGAGTCATACTCTCTTGACTCTCTTGAACTACCACATGCATTACCGCGAACAAAGTCATCATCTTCCACTCTGTACTCGACTCATGTACCAACTAAGTCTGAGTTTTCCTGCTCAAGGCATCAACCACACTATTCCCATTTATAAGTGTATATGCCAATTCAAAATCAAAGGAATTCATATACTCTAACCATCTTCACTGCTAAAGATTCAAGTCACGGTGTGAAAAGATATACTTCAAGATTTTGTGATCCATAAAAACTGTAAACTTTTCACCCAAAAGATAGTGTCACCAACACTTAAGATAATAAAACACTACTACCAACTTAAGGTCATGAGTAGGGTAATTACATTCATGTGGCCTCAACTGCCGAGACCCATAAGCAACAAAGTGATCCCCTTACATCAACAAAACTCCGAGTCTGATCCCGGAAGAGTCACAATACACCATGAAATCCTCACCCAAATCAGGTAAGATCAAAATTGGTGTTGATGTCTAGTGCTTATTCAACTCCTGGAATGCATTCTTATATACTTCTTTCCAATAAAACTTTACCCGTTTCTTTTTCAAACTTGTAAGTAGTGCTTTTAAAAGGGAAAAGTATTGTATGAACCTCCTGTAATAAATAGTTAATCCCAAAAATATTTAGATATCATAAAAATTCTTGGGATACTCCCAATAAATCACTTCCTACACTTTTTTTGGGTCCATTGCCACACCTTCTTCCATGATGATGTTCCCCAAAAAGTGTACCCTGTCAATCCAAAATTGACATTTATATATCTTTGCATATAGAAAATTCTATCTCAGTGTACCTAGTACGATGTCAATATGTTGGGCATGATCATCATGACTCTTAGAGTGCACCAAGATGTCATCCAAAAACACCACCACAAACTGATCTAAATACAGGTGAAAGATCCTATTAATCAAGGACATAAACACTGTTGGAGCATTTTTCAACCCAAAAGGCATTATGAAAAACTCATAAAGGCCACACCTACTTCTGAAAGCAGTTCTTGGTATATTAGAATTCCGGAATCTAACCTAATGATACCCTGATCTTAGATCAATCTTTGAGAACACAAAATCCCCCTTCAGCTGGTCAAACAGATCATCAATATGCAGAAGAGGATATCGGTTCTTTACAGTCATTTTATTCAACTTTTGGTAATCAACACACAAGTGTAGACTCCCATCAACCTTCTTTACAAACAAAATAGGTGATCCCCAAGGCGACGTACTTGGACAGATAAACCCTTTATCCTCTAACTCCCCCAACTACGTTTTGATCTCTTTAAGCTCAGTTGGTTCTATTCTATAAGGTGGAATAGATACCAGCTTAGCCCCCGACATGAGCTCAATAGTGAATTAAACATCCCTCTCAGGTGTAAACCCTAAAAAGTTTTCAAGAAAGACATCCTGAAATAGTTCTATTATTGGTGTAAGTACGTCTTTCCTATCACTCCCATCATCTAGAAAAATACTAGAAACTTGGGCTGTAAGCTCTCCCAGTTGCTGAGTAATTAGCCCCGCTCTTCCTGTATAGATATTCTATTCTCCACGATGAACATACTGGTCACCCTCCAGAGATACAAGGGTGAATATCCTTTTGTAACAATCTATGTGGGCTTGATATGCGACTAGACATTCCATACCCATAACCAGGTGAAGCTCGTTATATCAAGGATATAGATATCCCAAAGGAAACAATACTCTCCAATATCTAGAGAACATTCCTTTCATAAACAGATATCCTTAGACTGTGTTCCCAATGGTGTATCGATATTCAATACCCCACTTACGGATTCCACTCCCAGGATCAATCCATTAACAAGATTTGAAAATATAAAGGAATGAGAGGAATTTAAGAACCCAAATATTATTTTTTAGGGATGTTTTCCTTTTTTGGTCATTTTTTTAGGAAAGGAGGTTTTTCTAGAAATTTCTGAAGTACACGCCATGTACTTTATGAGTACACACCATGTACTTCTTTACCGTAGGAGGCAGTGTGATGGCCGTGTAATGGCCACACACACGGTCGTGTGGGGGTGACTTGGAGGCCGCCTAAAGAGGAGTATGGAAACGGTGAGTACACGTTGTGTACTTAAAAATTACATACTGTGTACTTTCTTTTTTTCTTTAAACACACCGGGGTCACGTCTGATAGACAGAACACCCTTCTTCTAGGTCTCGTTCATCCTAGAGAACCTGTATGTCCGTAATACTTATCTGATCCCCCGAGCCTCCATTCGATATCTGATTAGACCATCATTAGTTTCATTGGGATCAACTCGGTAAGCTCTCTCTTCTGCTTGAGCATCGTTTCATGATTCCTCTTCTTTCTCAAGTTATACTCTATTGAACATTTTAGACATTTTTGTAGATCGTCAGTGTTATAAGGTGATTCAAGCCTCGAGGTTCACATATAGCGATCTCATAACATTGAAGTAGGAGGTATGTGCCTTTCTGTTGAAATTCATTGAGTTTTATGTGAAAATTTTCCCAATACCCATGAACGGGGTATTGCACGTTTACCGTTTTAGCGCTATTGTTCACCTTCTATGCTTGTATGCTTGAGTAGATGATAATTGAATTTGAATAGGGTGAATTTATATGATTTGGCTGTGTTTCCCATGCATGTTTTTCCTGTTTTGACCTTTGGTTCTAGTTTTCCTGTTAGGCTGCTGTTTACTTTCCCATGCCTAGTATTATAGGATGGTGTGACTGTTGTTCTATTATGCAGTTATGTTGTAGAATTCTAGCCAAGTAGTTCTTGAGGTTTACCTTGGTCATTACATGCTGCTACACTTGCTTAACTTACACAGGGTTATGAGAACCTGGTGTATAGACGATAGGGAGAATGGATGTTGAGGGCTTCTCCAGAGTGTCTTTTTTTTACTTATGATGTGATACCACAGGGGTAATTGACGTTGAGTGCTTCCTCAGAGTGTCTGTAGTTCCTCGACGTGGGACACGGGGGTAATGAGACATTAAGTGCTTCCCCAGAGCGCCTTTAGTACCGTTACGAGACTATAGGGGGAATTGACGGTGAGTGAATCCTCAGAGAGTCTATAAATAAGCTGAAACAGAGGGGTTAAACTAAGTGTACTGCCTAGAGGGTTGCTTGTACTTGTTAGGTAGGACCAGAGAGGATAGGCTGTGAGTACTTCCCAGAGGGTTAAGTTGTGTTTATCTGGTTGCTTGTGTTTCTAGATAGGACCATAGGGGATAGGTTGTGGGTACTTCCTAGAGGGTTACCTGTTGTGTTTATCTGTTTTGATTAGCTGTTGCATGTTATGTGGTGTTTTGAATGCTTTGAAACTGTGGATTGTTTGCTACTAAGTACTTCCTTATTTACTGCATTATGTACTTTACCTACCATATATTCACTGACTGTTAGGCACATATCTCATGGTGGTTGCCTACTGGGATTTAGTCTCACCTCTTGTTTGGGGCATGCTTTTGGGCACAAATAGATTATATTTTTGCAGGTATAGATAAGGGAAAGCACCCTTCTACTTCAGGTACTTGATTGCTGTGGAGATGGAGATCATAGGACCAAGCTATGGCTGGCGATGCTGAGGAGTTATTTACTTTCTTTCTTTTGTAATTTTATTTAGTACTATTTTATTCCATAATTGTGATTTGTTTGAATGTTTTATTAGACATATGTACCATGATTCATTCATATATATTTGTGTGCTCGAGTTTATTATTTTCTAGTCTTCTATTGTTTACTTTTGTATGGTTTCTCACTGGTTCCTCTACTGTTATTGTTTCCTTCTACTATGTTACTCTGCCAATGAGGGAATATTTTTCCCACTATCACACCCAAGGCCCTCTCTGTTAGTCGGTAACCTCTGGCATTTGGGGAAATGCGCTTGAGGCCATGTGACCAACTAAGTACGAGGTGTATCTGGGCATCTTATGGAATTGGGATGTTACAAAGTGGTATCAGAGGAATTATTTTCTCTTGACTTACTGTTTGGAGCCTTTATCCAGGGATAGAAATGAATAAGTACTTGGTAATATGTTGTGTTCAAGAGTATCTAATCTACCTCGTTTATTGAATTTTTTATTCTGGTTTTGCAAGTTTACGATTGATTTGATTTTCACCATTGGGTGATTCACATGTTTTGTGATGTTATCATTGATGTTATTGAGGTTCTATTTCTGTTGCAACCTGATGAGATGAGGGTATGCCATCTCATACATCATATTGGAACTTTCTAGAAATCACATGTCATGCATTCTTGCCATACCATTTAGGGTGAATTAGCGATTTCATGTTGTTGTGATAGATGTTCTTCTAGATATGCATGCTGTTGTGATAGATTCCTTGATAGAATACCTACTGTTTGATAGGGTATTGTTTTGTGTAAGGTTTTTCTTGAATGGATTCCAAACTTTGGTTCTTGAGGTGTTATGCCCCCTCATGGACTGGAATTTGGTGGATCATTGCCTAGTTTACCTTTTTTATAACATGTATAGATTCCAAGACTTGATTCGCGAGGAGTATGGGCCCTCAAAGATTGGAATTGGGAACTTCAATGTTTATTTTAGTGTTTTTCTAGGCTCTGGAGAAGTTTATGAGGCTTACTGTCCAGAAAAACCCAAAATACACGCCGTGTAGTTTTGACTAAACGCCATGTGTTCTTCTGTTTGGGAAGAAACTGTTTTTCTTAAGTATATTCTGTGTACCATACGTACACTCTATGTAGTCTCTAGCCGTGTCTTAGTTCGTGTGGGTAGGGACATGGGATAGGGAAAACCTGGAGTGAACATGCCATGTACCATCCATACACACCGTGTTGTGTCGACCCTGTGCCCACCTGTGTCACTAACAACACAGGTTGGCCGAGTCTTATCTAATACATGCTATGTGCCATCTAAACACGCCATGTAGTCTAACCTAGGTACCCAGCCGTGTCACAAACAACACGGGTCAGTGTTATCCTTTCCCGTACACACCGTGTCCATTTGGAACACACCATGTAGTGTGAGCTGTGTGTTAGGTCATGTCACTAACAACATGGGCCATGTGAAGCTTGTCTAGTACACACCATGTTTATCTTGAACATGCCATGTAGGCTTGTATTAGGAGAGATGTTTGGCTTAACCATGTAGAAGGACTCGATAAGTGGAAGAGGATTCAAGTACACGTCATGTGTTAGGACAACATGCTGTGTGGTTTGGGTGTTACACGACCAGTTTTGGAAAAGGTACACATCCATGTGAATGGCTTAAGGGAACACACTGTGTAGGAATTATACACACTGTGTAGTCATGTTGTGTAAAACATGAATGATTTATTCCTCCTTTTTATCTTCTTTCACTTCTAGTTTTCAGGCCATGATAATCTTGATCTAAGGTTTGTGCTTAACCTTGTAGATTCATGCCACCGAAACATCCTCCGACTGTACGCCAGTTTCTAGGTGGTGATCAGACGCTGGATATGGATGATTAGGGACTTATAGCAGATCCTCCTGTTGTTTCAGTCTTGGCACCAACCATTATACCAGACATAGGTGTTGATTCATAGTTTAGGGAAGGATTTATGAGGATGATGCAGACCTTTTAGGGGCACCGCCTCCTACCCCATCGATGGATGATTTGACGCGAGTCTTCCAGCAACAACATCCTCCCACTTTCTCTGGGGATGGAGGGCCCCAGGCTGTAGAGTCATCTCTAGAATCCATTCTTATGATCTTCGAGCATTTGGAGATTCCTCCAAAGAGGAGGGTCAAGCTCTCTACCTATATTCTTTGGGATTATTCCAAGAGGTGGTGGGATGTGATCTCATAGGAAAGACGCCGACAGATCATGTCTTGGGATGAGTTTCAACGCATCTTCTATGACTACTTTTATCCAGATACCCTGAGGGCTGATCGAGCCTGAGAGTTTATAATTCTGGAGCAGGTAACTCTTTATGTCATGGAGTATTCCTCCCACTTTACCAAGATGCAGTGCTTCACACATATTCCAGGAGGTGATCAGTTATTAATGGTAATGAAGTTCAAGGATGGTCAGAGGCACGACATCCTATCTCATGTGAACATCTTCTGGTTGGCTTCTATCACTTCTATAGTCAACCAGGTGCTGATCACAGAGCGCAATATGAGGGATTCTGGAGTTGTGAGCCAGAGTGGCTCGACATCTAGGGTTAGTATTCCCCCTACTGACAGCAGGAAGAATCGTAGGGAGTCTTTGCACAGTGATCCAAGGAGGCAAGACACTTCTTCTGGTAGCCAGGTGGTGTGCTACCAGTGTGGGAAGAGCGGGCATACGAGGCCACACTGCCCAAGAGACCTAGTGGAGTTCCGATCTTACAGCAAGATGGGTCATCTTCAGTGCTTCTGTCAGATCTTCTCACCAGCAGTTACTGACAAGGGTTCTTCTATGACTCACCATTTAGGAGAAGCACCACTAGTTTCTTACCAGTCTGGTAACTGGAGTTCTTCCAGCCATTCAGGTTGAGGTGGAGGTCATGGCTGTAGTATCCAGTTGCCCGGTTTCCAGTGACATTAGGGCGGACCAGCTCAGAGTGGTCAAGAAAGGTCACAAGGCCATGGAGTAGGACAAACTTTTGTAGTGGATTAGACCCAGTAGGAGTAGGATCCCAGACCTTCTACAGTTAGAGGTACAATCTTAGTTTCCTCAGTTTTAGCTTCTTCTCTTTTCAATACAGGGGGTTCCCATAGATTTATATCTGTTGCAGTTGTGGAGATCCTTGGGCTTTGTATCTTTTCTCCTGATGATATCTTGACACTAGACACGCCATTAGGGACTAAAACGGTGAGTATACGTCAGTGTGAGGAGTGAACTCTAGAGGTTGGTGGGTGTCACTTTTTTATGGGACCTCTATGTACCAGATATGACAGGCTATGATGTCATTATTGGAATGGACTGGCTATTTCTTTTCCCGGTAGTCTTCGATTGCTATCACCGTAGGGTGAGTTTCACATCCCCATAGGGTGGGTCCTTTCTTCATAACGGTGAATGGGATGTCCAGGCGAGCAGAGTGGGACCCAAACATCTTGGGTTGAGAGGAGTTACAACCCAGATTGCTAGTCTATATTTGGATGACTAGGGGACTTCATAGTTATACTTTCCTCCAGTGGTGGATCATTTTAGAGATGTCTTTCTAGAATACTTTTTAGGTTTTCCTCTAGAGCGTAAGGTAGAATTTTCTATTGAACTCATGGAAGGAGCGACACCAGTGTCCATTCCTCCTTATAGGATGGCTACACCAGAGTTGCATGTGCTCAAGAAGCAGTTGGAGGAGTTATAGGAAAAGGGTTTCATCTGACCCAGTACTTATCCTTGGGTTTTGATGGTTCTTTTTGTGAAGAAGGAAAACAGTACCCTTAAGATTTGTGTGGACTATCAGAAGTTAAACCAGTTGAAGGTCAAGAACCGATATCCCTTACCTAGGATTGATGATCTCTTTGATCAGTTTTGAGGAGCCCATGTGTTCTCGAAGATTGACTTGAGATCCGGTTTTCATCAATTGCGCGTTGAACCATCTGATATCCCTCTTATAGCCTTACATAGTAGGTATGATCTATATGATTATATGGTTATACCGTTCGGTCTCACGAACGTGCCTGCAGTTTTCATGGCGCTGATGAAACGAGTGTTACATACATACTTGGATTCCTTCATGGTGGTCTTCGTGGATGATATCTTGGTGTACTATCATACTCGACATGACCATTCTACCAATCTTGAGATCATTTTGAGTACACTAAGAGAGCATCAGTTATATGCTAATCTCTTAAAATGTCACTTTTGGATGGATCAGATTCACTTCTTGGGTCATGTTATCTCAGAGATAGGAGTATCAATAGACCCAGATAAAGTGAGAGCAGTAGTTTCCTGGGAGCAGCCGAAGAATGTATTTGAGGTACAGAGTTTTATAGGGTTGACTAGATACTAAAAAAATTTCAAATAATAATTTTTACGCTTAACAGTACCACTGATGACTCTAACTAAGAAGGGTGAGAAGTTCTTGTGGTCAGATTCTTGTGAGTCATCCTTTCAGGAGTTGAAAGGGAGGTTGACTTCAGCACCGATACTAGTATTTCCAGAGCCGAGCAAGGTCTATACTGTGTAATGTGACACTTCAGGTATTGGGATAGGAGCTGTGCTTATGCAGGGAGATGGAGTCGTTGCATATAGGTCTCGGCAGTTGCGACCACATGAGAGGAATTACCCGATGCAGGATCTCGAGTTGGCTACTGTTGTTCATTCCTTACACTGTTGGAGACATTATCTGATGGAAGATCATTTTGTAGTTTTCACCGACCACAAGAGTCTCAAGTACATCTTCACTCAGCATGATCTAAATTTGAGACAGTGAAGGTGGGTTGAGTACCTACAGTCCTTTGACTTTGAGATTGCCTACATGCTTAGGAAGGGCAACGCAGTGGCTGATGCGATGTGCAGGAGGACTCAGATACATGCATTTCAGAAGGCCAGCAGTGAATTAATGTAAGCTCAAGGATCTATTATCTGAGTTTCATTTGGAGGTGCACGATAGGCAGGGGCAAAATTTTCTTTCTTCTGTGGCTATTACCTCTACCCTTCATGATCGAGTATGAATGAGGCAGCTATCATATTCAGAAGGCCTAGTTCTACAGGAAAGTGTGTTAGGAGAGGACCCTATTCCCGAATAGTCCATAGGAAAGGATGAGATTTTTCTTTTCCAGGGGTGCGTATGGATGCCAACAGACATACACGAGGAGCTAATGCAGAACTCTCATTACCCAATTTGGGAAGTTTATCCTAGTGTCACCAAGATGTATCGTGATCTACACCGTCAGTATTGGTGGCTAGGTATGAAGAGAGATGTTGCAGGTTTTGTCATGAGGTGTTTCACCTATCAGTAGGTGAAGGTGGATCATCAGCAACCAGCAGGTCTTCTACAGCAGTTACCCATTCCCGAGTGGAAGTGGAACAATGTCGCGATGGATTTTGTGACAGGTTTACCGAGGTAGCCTCGAGGGAGTGATGCAGTTTGGGTTGTCATTGATAGACTTACGAAGGTCGATTAATTCTTCCCAATCAAGGAGACCTTCAGTGTTGATGATCTGGGACGATTTTACATCCATTAGATTGTACATCTGCATGGAGTTCCACACTCCATTGTTTCAGATAGGGATGCACGTTTTACTTCTCAGGTCTGGTAGGGGCTTCAGAAGGCTTTGGGTACACAAGTACTTTTGAGTACAACATACCATCCCCTGGCAGATGGCTAGTCCGAGTGTATGATTCAGGTGCTTGAGGACATGTTCTGAGTATGCATCCTAGATTTTGGAGGTTCTTGGGAGAAGCATATACCTCTTGTGGAGTTTACCTACAATAATAGTTTTCAATAAACTATTCAGATGGAAACTCATGAGGCTTTGTACGGTAGGCCATGCCGATCATCCTTATGTTGGTTGAAGGTAGGATGGGAAACTTTTCTGGGACCTTTTCTTGTTTAGAAGACCACAGAGCAGATAGAGTTGATTCGGAAGAGGATGACTACTACGTAGTCTCAACTGAAGTCTTATGCTGATCAGCGGATATGACCTCTGAAGTTTGAGTTCGGGGATCAGGTTTTCATGCATGTCACAACGAGGGTAGGAAACATGAGGATTATGAGATAGGGTAAGCTTTCACCGAGGTATGTCAGACCGTTAGAGGTTGTGGAGAGAGTTGGTCCGGTTGCCTATTGGTTGCAGTTACCCCAGAGGTACCAGGATTTGCACAACATTTTTCACATTTCTCAGATCTGATGTTACTTTTCAGACCTGTCTCATGTCTTTCAACCCGAGGAGGTTGAGCTTGCAGTGGATGCATCATTTGAGGAACATCCTATCAAGATTGTTGATCACAATACAAAGGTTTTCCGTGGCCAGTCTGTTCCTCTAGTACGAGTGCTATGGCAGCACGGGTGGGTACAAGACGAGACTTAGGAGAGGGAGGCTGATGTACGAGCACATTGGCTAGAGCTATTCAAGGTTTCTTTTTCTACGTCATGCTAGGGAAATTTGGGGATGAATTTTTTTAAGGGGGGAAGTTTGTAAGAACCCGAATCTTCTTTTCAGGTATGTTTTCCTTTTCTGGTCATTTTTTTGAAGAAAGGATGTTTTTCTGGAATTTTTTGAAGTACACATCGTGTACTTTATGAGTACATGCCATGTAATGCTTTGCCATAGGAGGAAGTGTGTTGGCCGTGTAATTACCACACACACAACCATGTGGGGGTGACTTGGAGGCCACCTAAATAGGAGTACAGAAATGGTGAGTACACACTGTTTACTTCAAAATTTCATGCCATGTAATTTATTTTTTTTCTTTAAATGCACTGGGGTTGCATTTGACAGACATAACACCCTTCTTCTAGGTCTCGTTTGTCCGAGAGAACCTGTACGACCGTGATCCTTCTCCAAGACCCTGAGTCTCTGTTTGATCTCTGATTTAACCGCTGTTGTTTTCATTGGGATTTCCTTGATAAGGTCTCTATTCTGCTTGAACTTTTTTCATGATTCCTTTTCTTTCTCAAGTTATACTATGTTGAAAATTTTAGAAATTTTTTAGATCTTCGGCGTTCTAAGGTGATTCAGGACTCGAGGTTCACATATAGAGATATCCTAATGTCAAGGTAGGTGGTTTGTGCCTTTCTGTTGACAGTCTTTGAGTTATATGTGTAAATTTTCCCAATACCCATGAACGGGGTATTGTGTGTTTACCATTTTAGCCCTATTATTTTCCTGCTTTGCTTGTATGCTTGAGTAGATGATAATTGATTGTGAATAGGGTGAATTGATGTGCTTTGGATGTGTTGCACATGCATGTTTTTCTTGTTTTGACCTTTGGGTCTAGTTTTCCTATTAGGTTACTATTTACTTTTCCATGCCTAGTATTGTAGGATAGTGTGACTGTTGTTCTGTTTTGCTGTTATGCTGTAGAATGCTAGCCAAGTAGTTCTTGAGGTTTACCTTATCCATTACGCACTGCTACACTTGCTTGACTTACACAGGGCTGTGAGAACCTAGTGTATAGACCATAGGGAAAATGGACATTGAGGGCTTCTCTAGAGTGTTTGATTTACTTACGATGCAAGACCATAGGGGGAATTGATGTTGAGTGATTCCTCAGAGTGTATGTAGTTCCTCGACGCGGGCCACAGGGGGAATGAGATATTGAGTTCTTCCCCAGAGTGCCTTTAATACCATTACAAGACTATATGGGGAATTGTCGATGAGTGATTTTTTAGAGATTATATGCTTAAGCTAAACCAGAGGGGTTAGACTAAGTGTACTATCCAGAGGGTTGCTTGTACTTGTTAGGTAGGACCAGAGGGGATAGGTTGTGAGTACTTCCCAGAGGCTTACCTTGTGTTTATCTTCTTACTTGTGTTGCTAGATAGGACCAGAGGGGATAAGTTGTGGGTACTTCCCAGAGGGTTACCTGTTGTGTTTATTTGTTTTGATTAGCTGTTGCATGTTATGTGGTGATTTTAATGCTTTGAAACTGTGGATTGTTTACTGCTGAGTACTTTCTTATTTACTGCCTTCTGTACTTTATCTTCCATATATTCACTGACTGTTAGGCATTGATCTCGTGGTACTTTACCTACCATATATTCAGGTACTTTATTTTTGTGGAGCTGAAGAGCATGGGACCAAGCTATGGATTGCGATGCTGAGGAGTTATTTACTTTATTTCTTTTTTTACTTTGATTTAGCACTGTTTTATTCTAGCATTGTGATTTGTTTTTCTGTTTTACTAGACATATGTACCATGATTCATTCATATATATATATATATATGTGCTCCAGTTTATTATTTTCTAGTCTTCCACTATTTACTTTTGTATGGGTTATCACTGGTTCCGCTACTATTATTGTTTCCTTCCACTGTGTTACTCTGCCAATGAAGGAATAGTTTCCCCACTATCACACCCAAGGACCTCACTGCTAGTCGGAAGCCTCTGGAATTTGGTGAAATGCGCTTGAGGCCATGTGACTAACTAGGTATGAGGTGTCTCTGGGCAGCTTCTGAAACCGGGACGTTACAAGGTACCAATATCAAACAAGGCACTATAAAAAGTAGAAGCAACTAGAATAATACCTCTCAATATCAATGGACCAGCCTCGCTCTCCACAAGTGTAGGCTGCACTGCATGTAACTGTCTTACCCATCTTCCCCGTGGTGTCTTCTGACTCCCATGAGTAACACCACTCTATTGATATGAGCTCTCATACCTTGAAGCACCATGATCACTTTCTCTACCGCCTTTGCTAGTAGAACTCTAGATGCTAGACCTATATGGTGTAGAAGACCCCTTCCCACACTCGAAATCTTAGCAGCTTCTCCATCAGCACCAGCTTTCCATTTCTTCCTGCAGAACTTCTGTAGGTGCCCCATCTTGTCACAAAACCGGCACTCCATTGGTGGTCAAAGATAATGTGTACGATAGTGTCCCTGCCTACCGAATTGGTGGAAAATAACATGAGAAAGATCTGGTGCAACTGTTCCTCCTGACTATCCACCTATCTTTCCACTGTCTTGACTAAGATTCTCATGATAATGCTTCCTACTCTCAGAAGGAACATTCCCTAATCATCCAGCTACCTATCTAGTACTATAATCCTCCTTCAGGTTCCCCTCTGAAATGAGAGTCTGATTAACCACTTTTGAGAATTTATTTAGCCTACAGATATTCACATGGGATTTAATTTCACACCTAATTCCATTATTAAATCGTTTTACCAAAGAAGACTCATCTATCGCCAAAGATGGAACAAAACATTATAAATCCATGAAATGTTAATCGTACTACATTATGAACATGATTCCTTGTGTTAGATTCATAAACTTTGAATCATTATCTTGTCTCAACGTCTCTGGATAGAATTATTCCAAGAACTTCTCCAGAAAATCCTTCCATAACATATCACTAGTATGTCTATATCGCACCTGAATGTCCCAACAACACTTTGCTGAACCCCGTAGCATATAAAAATCCAACTTGACCCTCATCTCAGTCAGAGTCTCCAAATGGTCAAGTATCATCTCTATGGATTCAATCCATAATTTATCTCTCTCAGGTCTACCCTTCCTAGTAAAATTAGAAGGGTTCTGCAGATGAAACTCTCTTCCCAACTCAAACATTATTTTCTGAACCTACCCTAGGTCTCTCTCCATAAACAACATGAAATGAGTAAAGTTATCTTGGAACTATTCCCCTTCCTCCTCAGTTTTCACCAATGGTGCCTCAAGATCCCTGTCTGGAAGTTCGTTCTGGGCCATACCCCTTAGTCTCTCCCTCAACAAGTGTCATGGAATCATATCTCTAAAAATCCAAACGCACATCTTGGGCCTTATAACAAAACCTTATAACATTTACGTAAGAGGAGAAACTAACACAACAAGTTTAAACATGTCCTTTCCCCTTTTTCTCACAACACGGTCAACATCGAGGCCTTATCACTACCCTTAACCATCCTACTCCTAGGTCTTGGTTAACCAGGGTACATATGTTCTCATTAATTAATCCAACAATTAATTAATCACATTATCTCAAATTAATTAATTCAAAAATTAATTAATTAATCATACTCAATTAATCAATCACGGTTCTCATTAGACACCCATTTATTCTCATTTTTCATCATTATTTCAATATCACAATAAGGAAAAACAGTTCAAGTTCAACAGCTTACCCATAAACTATTTTCCCATGAGTTCCTAGAATAATGCATGTCACAACAACCCTGAGTGCCTAGAATGATGCATGCAGACTCAAATATCATGCCTCTTTAGGAAACGAATGAAAATTCAACAATTTTTAAAATAAATATCACATCACACCACAAGTGCATCACCCAAGGTGAAATAATATAAAACTATAACAATAAACAACAATAAAAATAATCCCACCCCGAGTACTCAGATTTCCCCCCATACATGGGTTTTCAACTACCATGCACTGGCTCATTACTAAGCCTCAACTATTCCTCGTCTCATGTCTACCTTTCCCAAAATAGTAATACAAAGAATAATAAAGAAAAGAAAACTCCTATGATACCAATTTGTGACATCCCGACCCAGGAGTCATTGAACGGTCCCCCAAGTCAGTTGGCCACATGCCCTCAAGTGCGCTTCCCTGTATGCCAGAGGGTGACGACTAGAAGAAAGGGTCTGGTAAGTCAGTCTTAGGGAGACTATACTCTATTTTATCAGAATAAAAAACCAATAGAAATAAATAAAAATAACCAAGTATGGAAGCGTATAAATAACCATAAAAATACATGTCATATGATAACTAAAACACAAGAATAAAATGATCAATTAAAAGTTAAAACATTATATGACATTGAAAATGTCAAGTGCCTATAATGAAACTGAAATTAAAGACACAAAGACTCCCAAGTGGGTCCCAAACCAAGTCCGGTTCCCTCACCCGTGATTCAATTCCAAACAGAAACCTATCCCAGGGACTGGCCCTTATCATGTCCTATAATAAAAAAATCTGACCAGGTGTCGATTAGGCGGCCCAAATAGGGTGTGAGTACAACTCAGTAGGCCATCACCAACGGTGTCTAAAATGAGTCCAGTCAAAAGATAGTGCATGAAATTTTATAAAGCAATAAAATAAAATTCATAATTTAAACAGTTATCACATTGTCTTTTAATCTTTAATCATCACATTAGGCCAATTCTAGTTCATGTTTCCAATTTTAATCATCATTCATTATCATTAATCATTTGGTGTAGGTTGTCATACCCAGCACCCCAAATCTCATTAGTATAGGTATCCATGCCTATCACTACATATCTCATTAGGTGTAGGTTGTCATGCCTAGAACCCTATAATCTCAAGCTTGGATAACTATTGGGGGGGGGGGGAACTTCATGTCTAAATCCAAACTTCTAATTGGTCTAGAACACCATGTCTATCACCAAAAAAATATCAGCCATTTAATCATTCATTAATTTACAATAATCTTCCACATCATTCTATTACTAATCCAAAGATTAGTTAGACATTTCAAATGCCATTAGTTAATTCAAAGATTAACTAAGCACATAACCCATTAATTAATTCTTCAATTAATTAATCAATCAACACAATTATCATTACATAATTAATTCATCATAATTAATTATCCATATCAAATATCAACTTGTCATAATTAATTCCCAAAATTAATTATCTTTGATCATCATAATGGTACATAATTAATTCTCACAATTAATTATCTTTGGTCAAAATCATGGCTCATAATTAATTCTCACAATTAATTATCTTACACAGACAAAAATCATTTCATAATTAATTCCCCCTAATTAATTATCTCAACACAATTAATTCAATATCTCAATTAAAATATCTCAGCCAATATCAAATCTATAAAAGATCTATTTGGGAAACCCCCTTCATTTGTCCTATGATTCAATTATCAATTAACCACTAAAGAAAACTCCATTAAATTACACTTTCCTAATTACTCCAATTTAGGAAATAATTTATCAAGGGAATCTAGAAATTCATAAACTCACATTCACATATCGAAATCAAAACTATGGAAGTTTAATTTAGGCCACCTACCTCAGTTTATTGATGGAAGTTATCCCAACAGAAATCCCCAAAATCCGAGCGGCACAACATTGTTGATCAAGCTTAGGATCTAAATTACTAAACCATAATTAAGATCAAAGGCATCGAGATCTTTAAAATCTAGATCTAGATCCACAATTATAGATCTAGATCTCAACTTAGAGGTTTATATCCAAGAAAACGGGGGATATCTTCCATGAAGAGATATAGAAAAGATAAGAGAAAGAACGAGGGAATCAACGAGATGAAATCCACTTACTAGGGGGAGAGCGGATCTTTAATCCAGGATTTTGATCTCAGAGAACAGTGTTTGGATCACCTTGGAATCCATTCGGAAGCTTTTAAAACACCTATAAATTGTCAAGCCCGAGCCTAGGTCAAATTAGAGAGGTTTCAGGGGTTCAGGTGGTTTTAAAACCAATTTTTTGGATTAAACTTCTCTACACCCATGGTTTCACCTGGGAGTCCACACGGTTAGGCCAAATCGTGCACCAAGCATGCAATCTTCTACTTTATTCACATCTTGATGGTGCATAGTTAGGCAAACCATATGCTAACCATGCTGACCTCCACTATCAGCACAGTTTTTCCAAACCATGTGCAAACCATGAACAATCCATGTTTTCCCTATTTTCTTAAAAACTTCACCCAAACACACCCCAGTTCATACCCTAACCCAAATGTAGATAATAACAAACAAAAATTATCTAAAAACATGCCCTAGATTGCTTTAAAAAAAGGCCAGGATATTATATAAAATTATTACCTTAACATCAATGATCATATTAACCCTAAAGGTTATAAAAAAATTTAAACTTATTTCCCCCAAATATAAAATCATTATTCCTTATATAACCTTTAAACTAAAACACACACTAAACCAAAGGGTTTTATTCCTTAATTTTTTAATTATCCTTAATAATCTAAATCTATGATCACATAAAACCTCAAAAGTGGTATCAATGAATTTAAACTTATGATTAACCTTAGACTTATCAACCTATGACACTTTAGGGTTTTCTCATATTACTAAGGAATATCATATGTTTCCATAGGTTCTATTCTCTCATTCATCATAATGGTTCATAAAGAAAATATTAATTAACCATAGAATATCCCCAGGGATTGTCAAACTAGGTGCACTGTAAGGGAACACTCATCGTGCACCAGGATGATGGAAGAGATATAATCAACCAACTCTTTTTAGGGTTATTATCCCTGGATGCATATGTGCCAAATCCAAATCCGCTTGTAGTATCCAGACATTGATTTATTGTTAGTAAAACCACATTATATCTACCTTAACAAAAATTTAGGATGTTATCCTATACTTATAATTATCCTCAAATTCATTAATAGGGTTATGTTCCATAATCTAAATTTTCCTAAATCTAGTTCTCTAGGTTTCTACTAAAGTTACTCTAATACCAACTATAAATACCCCAACCCTAGTATCCCTGAGACGATGATTATTTTATTACATTGGCATAAGATACAAGATATTTCATTCCAAATTACCGAATAGTTTAGTAGTCTTGATAAAATAGATACATAATTGAATCAAATATTATATTTTAAAACTTAAGATAAAACACAGTGAAAGTAAATATTCTGCATCCATGAAATCATTCAAAGATTCCTTATTCATATCTTGGGAAAATAAAAACAAATAAATGGTGATCTAAAATTCTCAATAAGGGTATGCATACTACAAAATCTATCTTGAGTAAATAAGAAATAATCAATTTTGAAAGGTAAATAACTGAAAACACATGTGATTTAATCAATGACTTGAGCATGAAGAATAATTTGGAAGGAATAAATGATGAAAAAATAATTATATATAAATATTCACATGATATTGAAACTTATCCATGAATATAATAACTATTTAAATAATCACATGGCATCAATAACTAGTTTCATAATTATGGAATGCATAATGGCATACATCATAAACTTATTTTCAAGGCCTCATGCCAAGATATCTTACATAAATGGTAAAGTCCTTATCCAAATTTATAAACTAGTTTGTCTCATGATAACCATTGATGAATCGAGGGAATATGAAATTCCCAGGCCCACTTGTTACTTAATAAGTTTAATTTATTCATTATATGAATAAATAATACAACTTAGTCAACATGCCTTATTCAAAAACTGTATATATAGTAATAACTAGTATACAAAATGAAAAAAATTTACCAATTCAAAGTGATCATAAACCATCTAGAGAAATAATAAGGATGGTATCATTACAAAATATTCCTAGTGGATAATAAAAGTGTTATTTTCATTGATGAATATAAATACAATAAAGATATCTTTAAAAAAATTCTAAAGTAAAATAAAATTTACACTTTGAAATTTAATTTTAAAAACTAAATTTTTTCTGAATATTAGTAAAAATATTTTCTTTGAAAAGAACCATGAACAATTGTAAAGGAATATTCAAATAATTGATCATTCATGTGGTTAAAAATTATATTCATGCAGAGTATGTTAATACGAATATTTCTTTAAAATTTTCAGTTAAAAATCATAAAGTACCTCATTTGGAAAATAAAAAAAGGCATATTTTAAAAAAATTTGTAAAAATTAAATCATATTTAAAAATGAATTTAAAAAATTATAGAGGAATATTAAAAAAATTCTTAAAAATATTTTTAGAAAATATAGACATGGAAGAAAAATATTTCTAACTAAAGAGGAAATAATGTTTGTTTTTATTAAAAACATTTTGTGATATTTTGATTAATTAAAAGTGAAAAAATGAAAGTAAAAATTATAATTTTCAAAAATAACTAGATTAAAATAAAATATATTGGGTTTAATATATAAATATTATATAATTCCCCTATAAGAGACTTAAACATACAAAATTATGAAAAATTATGATATTATGAAATAAACCCTTACCAATTTGGTAACTTTCAAACCATAACCCCCATGAAATAAATAACTTTAAATGAAAATTTAAATACTATTAATTTAAATAAATTTATTATATAACATATAAAAGTGTCAGTAGATACACCTTATAAAATAAAATAGGTGTATGATATTACATATGTTTCAAATATGACAATTTGAGATAAAGCACCCTTACTGTTATCATAACATTGAAGTGAGAATTAATCAATGAAGTATTTATGTAAAGAAAATGTAAATACATTTTTTTGGAAATATCACATAAATCAAATATATTACATTTCACACATAATCATGACATAATATAACCATTTAATAAGTGATATAACCCAATGATAAAAAAATGAGTTATGAAACAGTTACCACTTGGTAACTTTCTAGTAAAATCCCCTTGAATGGAGTAAAATGAATTATAAATTAAAATAAAAAGAACTATTAAGGATTCATTATATAATATGTAAACTGGGAATTATCTACACCATATAAAATAAATTAGGTCCATAACATCAAAATATGTCTCAATGAAGGGAAATTGAGATGAAATCCCTTACCTCAGGTCCAACTCTCCATGTACGTTATTTATATTCCTAAATAATAAAATTATGTTAATTATTTACTTGATTAATAACCTTTTAAAGTTTATTATTAATTTTATTTTATTTATTACCATGTTATATTTAATTACTTGATCAATTAAGTTCACGTTGGATATTCTGACAATATTCAGTTTATATGTCAAAAATGACTTTGGTAGGATGAATATATTAAATTAGGTCATTATTACATCATATAAATATAATAATCATAATATAATTATACTTTTTATATAAAAATTATAATTTTAAAACAAATCAATAAAAATGGTTATGAAAAATGAACTACGCTACAATCATGGAGATGGTAAGCTGTACGGACGTATTAGTGACATTTACATTTTTCAAGGATCAAAATAGATAGAAATTAAGTATTATTTTATATTTAAAGGATTAAAATTATAACATAAATATAATATTATTTACTTAAATACACTTATATATATCACTAATGCGATGTGGTTATGAAAAATGAATCACATCGCTTAATGGAGGTGGTAATCTACATGTACGCACAAATGTCGTTATAATTTTTAAATGAATATAAAGTTAAGAAATTATATGATACATTATATTTATATAATGATAAATATATCATGAATATATTATATATATACATACATATATATATATATATATATATATAATAAATCATTAAAACCATCCATGAGTGGTGGTGGTGTAAAATGGAATACATCGATTCGTAAGGTGGTAGTCTGCTATACACATGAATGATGATTTCATTTCCCATTTGATGGATGAGAAGATAAATATGGGGAATTACATTAACATAATAAATATAAATATATTATATATAATTATGTTATTATATCAACATGGTTTAATAAAATTTGAAAAATGTGGAAGTAGAAATAAAACAAAAATGCTCGGTTAAGAAGGATACCTCTTTTTCGGACAACCTTTTATATTTACACAATAAAAATTATTAGGAGGGTTTTATAATCAAACCAAGGACTCTAGGATGTGATAATGAAATTAAATAAGTTATTTGGGTATGTATTTTATGAAACCAAAGGCTTTTGAAGTGTTAATAAAAGAGTATAAGAGGTTCTCTTTTATAAGTGAGGGGAGAGGCACTTTTGAAATTTCATAAAATATTAAATTAATATACATTAATTTGCATGGGAAAAGACTAAAAACTGATATAATTAGAGGATATGATGATTATGGGTCAAAATAATATTATCCAATAAAATTTGGACAATTTTAGATTAGGTTTTTACCCTTATCTCTTTGTTTTAACCCACATTAACTCTTTTTGACAATTACCATAATATCAATGCTTTTGTACTGTTTATGGGTCAAAATAGTTACTATGAAAGTAAAAATGGACTATAAATAGATCATGTTTGATATTTTATACCATGTCCCAATTAATTTTCTAGATATAGGATTTTTAAAAATTTTAAATAATTTAATAAAATATAATTTATTATAAAATATCATTAATGTTATTTTTGAAACTATTCATTTAATTTGAATTTGAAAATATAAAGACAAAGATGCAATTATATTATAATCCTTTAACACATCCCTAATATGTTATATTCATCTATAAAATTCTTGTAACACTATAAATTAATCAAATTATATTAATTTTAATATTTTTAAAACCATTTATTTAATTTGACTATTAATAGAAGAAATACCATGTCAGTGTAACACATTTAAGGTAATTATATAATAAATAAAAATTATGAATAAATTAATATAACTAAAATAATTTTATTATTATTCAAATAACCATTAATATTCATTTAAAAATTTCTTTTATCCCTATGTGAACTCATAATAGAAATTTAAAATCAGGAGAGTGACATCTTTGCTTTTTTCTTTACTTAAATTATCATATAGTTCATTTTCATAGACAAGTGTCCCATAAATAATTAAATATTGAACCTAATATGATAAGGTCTAAATATATTTATCCAATAATAATTAATATAAAAATTATGGTCTAATCACTTAGTTTTAACCTCAGTTAAACCAATTTACCTTTCTTAACATGGTAACAAATTTTTACTATTTTTACTATTCATTATGATAAAAATTTAAGTTAAGCTTATTAAATAATATTAATTATTTTAGTTTAAAATATTTAATATATTTTACAAAATTCAATATCTATAATTGGTATAAATTCATTTTATAATAATCTCGTCAAGCGTGATGAAAAACGGTTTTCTGAAAAAAAGCCTTTTTTATATCTAAATGTATTTTTATACGAAGATCGAGTATAATGTTTATTATTATATAATAAATTATATAATTTTTATCTAAATGATACTTATATTAATTTTGGATCAACTTACAAATATTATGGGGATTTTTTAATGAAAATAAATGACAGTATTTAAAAAATTGGTATTTTTTTACTATGCACTAAAAAATTAATCATTTCAGAAGAACATAAAATCTCAGCCTAATTTAATTTTGATATGATTATTTAAATTTTTTTGGTCATTTATTAAAAATTTATTTTCTTAAATTTTCATAAATTAACTATATTATTTTCTCTAAAAAATAAATAAAAACCGTTTTCAAGAAAATGTATTTTTAAAGCATAAAATGATTTCACTAAAAATCGAGTACTTACTTATCAATGAATATATAAAACCTTTTTACTTATATTTTTTCATAATGTAGTAATTCCTATTAATAAATCTAATTTTAATTGATTAATTATAATGGTCATGTTTAAATACTAATATTTTAATATTATATCACAATATGTTTAAACTTGGTGTTGCGTGAAACAGAAGATATCAATGAAATTAATTCTATTTAAAGAGAATTATATTATAGATTATAGTGTTATATTTTTGATACACATAGTTATGATTTATTCAATTCTATAACATTCTTTGAGGGAGAATAAAAATGGATTTTTATAGTTAGTGAATTCATCCTTTTGACTTTTATAAAAATATTTTGAAAATATGATTGAATTTAAGAAAAGTTTACATGATATTATCAAAGTGATAATAATTGATGTACTAGGAATATAATGTCAAGATTATGGTGATTTTTAGATAGTTTAAGTAAGTATAAGTTTAAACTAGAAGATGGAAAAGTTAGTTTTAGAGTTTATTAATATTATTTAAGTAGTCAGTCAAGGTCATTGAAACCTAAAGGTAAAAATTAGGAAGGCTGAGTAATAATTCCATAGGTTGGAATTGTTCAAATTATCTAAAGAAGTTTTTAAAACTCCATAGAAATTCCATGTCTAGTATCATTGTTAAAGAATTAGATTCTATGGTTTTGAAGTATATGTGATAACATATATAATTTTACATGTGTTGTAAATATACAAGAGTTAAAAATCAAAGGGGTAATTGATAGAGATTGTAGTTTACATTCAAATATTGAAGCAAAGAGTTACTAAAACCAAGATTTTACTGTAAAATAATTTATCAAGCTTATATGAGTTTAAGTAAAGGATGTGTATCTTCATCTCATTTCTCTTATATGATAAAGGAAGTTGTAAGTTAAAAAATATTTTTTATGAAAAGCATGGGATGATTAAATTCATACACATGGTTTATGACACATTAGGATTTTATAACATTTTTTGAGGAGAAGATACTGATAAAAATGTTTTATCTAGGATAAAGTGTTAATTTTAATGTTTGTTAAAATATAAGGGAATGTGTTCCCACCTCTTATCAGTGATATATTTTAATAAAGTCTCGTTTTCAAAAAATAAAAATGCTTCAAACACATAGAATACCATATATAATATGAAATAATAATAAATTTGTTATGTATTCCCACTAAAAAGGAAATAAATGTTATTTTTTAAACATAAATTAATTTGTGTATCTCAAAAATATATTCCGAAAGTAATATAGTTACTAAGAGGATAGTGGGAGTATATTTGGACTTAGAGATGTTCAAATTTAAGAAATAAAATATAATATCAGTCTATGATTAAATAGTTTTTTCACTTAATATCCTAACAGAGTTTAGGATGTGTGATGGTAAATAGAAATGTAAAGAGTTATATTTAGTTACCATAACAAGTGAATATAACTATTTCATTAAAGGATCATGCTAGTAAAATTATAAAGTAAATTACACTTGAGATCCTAAAAGAGTTTAGGGTATTTTGGTAAAGAGTAATGTTAATATTTACACTAGTTTCTATAATAAAGTTCATATCACTTTATCCTAAAAGAGTTTAGGATTTACTGGTAAACAATAATGTAAGTTATTACATTATTTCAAGGAAAAGGTTTTATGAAACAAGATTCTAAGGACGGTGATGATAAATTTAAAAAGAGTTCTATGTAGATAACAAAAGTTGACATCATAAAATTTGATGTTGTGAATTTAAAGAGGTTGAATATGATCAAGTGTTTAAATGTTAGGAACACAATTCCTAAATCTCACCATTATTCAAGTGGTTAAATGATATGGAAATTTATCATATATGGTATGACTGATTAGTGATTATGTTGGGTTTTTTAAATATTATTAAAAGATTTTTAAGGATATAAAATGTATCATATATGAGGAAATAATCACTTTATAATTCTCTTACATTGGATACATAAATTCATATGTGGATATACATTTCATAAAATGAAATAATAATTAACCTCATAAAGCATGACTTTTAATGATCTTTAAATGATGTTTTCATGGATTATTATAGGTTATAATGAAATGTTAAGGATAACATGAGTATGATTCTCATATAGAGATACAAAATAAGATTATGAGGCACAAAATGATGAATAAGATTATTTGTGTACACTAGATGACCCGTGAAGTATACCACATAAAGTATCATATAGATGTATTTGGTATAATAGGGGTGTATGGAATAGATTTAAGTCCCCAATACCTAAGTTTGGTGAGATACCTATCATGAGAACCTTCATACTCTGATACTCTACTTAGGTATTTTTCTGATCATGTCACTGACTAGAGCTCAAACATGATGAGATTTGTCCTCTTATATAATGAGTATGACATCTGGACCCTCAAATGAGATATACTTTGGAAGTGTGCGGTCACCCCTATAATTATATATCTATTGAAATAAGGGACATACAATGTGATTATCCATGAGGATTAATGACTTATGATGTATTTA
The DNA here is from genome assembly GCA_963277665.1 of Viscum album. NCBI lineage: Eukaryota > Viridiplantae > Streptophyta > Magnoliopsida > Santalales > Viscaceae > Viscum > Viscum album. The sequence goes on along the minus strand of OY728140.1, from coordinate 715,659,196 downwards.
TCAACCAATCCAGTCTACACTCTAAGAATTAAGAACAAATGAGTAGGATTTATGGGATTGAAATTCTTGGTGTCCTAAGGTCACTCAATGTCTTAAAAAAAGAAAAATATGAGAATGCATGTTTTTTTGGGAATGTGTTAATACAAAAATTTTATTAATCACTTATTGATTTTGAATCTCACAAACACCGACATTTGTGTTACTAATGAAGTTTATTTAAGTGGATTTTAGGATAATATTCATTGGAATAATTATTATTTTTGGAATTAATTTATATTTTTATATATGGTTGATGTTTTTTTTCTCAAGTATTCTAGGAATTTCAAAGTTCCCTAGAATCATTGTTCATAACCCTATGTTTGTGGTAAATGTATGGATTAGAAACCCAAATTTTATAAGGATTTATACTTTTGGAACCCTATGTTTGAAGTGAACATAAGGTTTTTGAACCATACAATTTTCATCTACCCTATGTTCGTGTTCTTAATGTATAGTTAATCAACTCTACTTTTGGAATCAACCATATGTTGTCAACCACACTTTTGAAGATTATATATATATACATGGAGAGACCCAACGTTTGACCCTACAATCTACAAGATTTAAATTTTGGATTATTTCCATGACTTTTATAACTATTTCATTAGATTTATTTTATCTTTTAAAGTAGTTTAAAGACCAATTCAAAGGGGTTTAAAAGTTCATGCAATGATGGGCCTGTAAATAGAAACACTTGTGCACTCCATTTAGGTTTTCCTCTTAGTGGATATGGATCTCAGTGCTCCTCTCAGCTTCCTCATCCCTCTGTGGCCCCTCCACCTAACTGGAAAGAAGCTTTGGTACCTTTGTATTGGGCGTTCTATAGACGCGGTATCAGTTGTACTCAATGGTATCCATCGGGTGATCGATCAGTTGGATTCATTGAAGTCAGAATGATAAAAGGACCTCATCTTCTTCTTAGGTCACTACGAGACCACATGTGGTAGCCTCAAGAATACTCTGAACCAATGACACCCCCTTCCCATTTCTCCTCTCAATCCTTCAGGTTTGTTTTGCGGTGTTTTTGTTGTACTTTCTGGATCAGAAGTGTGTGACTTGCTATTTATTTATCGATTTATTAGTTCAAAGCTCCCATGGATTCACTTTCAGATCCCTATCAATGAATCTTATACCATAATTCATACTCTTTTGATGGTTCTTCTTAAGGGACTCCATGATTGGGTATTTCTACATCCATGCTCCGGTGTTGTTTGTCCCCTTATGCCTTCCTAGTTTTGGCTTTTCCCAAGCCCAGATCCATCGATCATCGATCCTCCTATTCCATTATTTCCCAATTAATTCAGGCATGACCCTAGTCTGGTCAGGTTCCAAGGTTTAAAGGGATATTTGGGATGGTGCTGGTGGTTCCAACAATGGTGGTCTGCTCATGGGGTTTTTCGTTTTGTCTCACCTACCCTCGGTGGTGAGATGGTGTAATGAGTTGGATATACTCTCCAATTTTGGCTCATTGATGGTTTTTGTTGGTCGCCTATCTGGAGACATCCTCCCCAATATCTAATGAGGGATAGACTATGGATGTCATTGTGCTGAGGTGTGGAATTAGGTTGGGTGTCATGCTGTTGTGTAGGGTGGTGATGGGAAGGATGTGTGAGACCCGCTGTCTCTTGACCCAAGGCGGATCCTAGTTTGTTTTTGTTCTCAAGCCACTTTTTAGTGTTTTGGGTTTATTCTGGATCATGAATGCAATGGTGGATCCCCTTGAGCACGTTTTCTTTCCTGTGGTTCTTCTTTTTTTGGTTCTCACTTAATGTCAAAGTGACTTTATTTAAAAAACAAATATTTCTGGTAAGAGCGATTCAAATTATTTTATTCAATAGATTAAATTTTTCATATTTCTAAGGTAAGTTTTGATTTACTCTGGGCATGTAAATTCAAATGATCACTATTTATGAGGTTGATTTTATGGATTTATTTGACCTAAAGTAGATCAAGTGTATTATTAAATACCAATATTTTATTATTATAAAATACAGATATATAAATGTTTATTTGAAAACAGTATTGTGATGCAGTCTCTAGTTCTCTGAAGATATATAATTTGGATTCATACATGTTTTGATCCATTTCTGTTTGATCGTAGTATTATTGCTACAATATTCATTTTCAATCCTTTTCTGAATTTCATCCAAGAATCCATAAGAGCTACACTTTGGATACATACATGTTTATTATCTACTCAATGTTTTATCTACTAACTATTTAAAGAAAAAGGTATCCTGCATGATGTTGAAGTTTATTTATTACTAGTTTTGTGTTTTATTGAAAATCATTACATCTATCAGTTATTATTAAAATTGTGAAATAAATCAGTATTTAACTTCTTCATCAACCCCTTTTCCCCTTAAAGTATCTATTGCTTGTACTCAGTCATGATGGAGTGTAAACTTCTCATATTAAGATGTGGATATCTTGATTACTTATAAACGAACCATAAGGCCTTGTTTTAAATATTCAACTACCAATACTCAGTTTTTGAGGTCTTATGATAAGAGTACCTACTAGTGAAAAACACCAAGCTTATAGAGAGAGCATTAATGGAGTGGGATAGGGGATCTTTGTGCCCCGAACCACTACAAAATTGTCGTGTTCTACTTATATTTTTTTGATACATATTCTATCTAAAGAAATTAATTCTTCTATCCATTACAAAGAGGGATTAAATTTAATTTTTTCAATATTTTTAAAAGAACACAATTCACCCACCCTCTTATGTATTTGTATTATTCTCATATAATAATTGGTATAATAGGCTAGGATTCATTGGATTTTTTTAGAAATACTTGTAAATTATACTGTTTCTACCAAATACCAATAGTTGGTATCAAACCCACAACTCTATTATAAATATTATTTTTTTATACCAGATAACATCATTTTTTTTCAAAGGTTAGTCTCTAGTAAATATATTTCTTTTTTATCTCTAGCAATTCTAAGTTAAATATCCATAAGAAGACTAAATTTCAATAGCTGATCTTAGAGAAGGTATGTTTATGTGTCATTATCCTTATTTTAGTGGTGATAATTATGGATACTAGAAATTATGCATGATTATTTATTTGATAAATCTTGGAATAAGAGTTTATTTAAAAGTAGTCAAGTCTTATGAAATTACTAAATAAGATCTAGAGAAGTGGAATGATATTAATGTGAAATATTATGATCTTAATTATAGAATTATGAATGCTATTGTTTTTTATGTAGATTCTAATGAATTCAATCAATTTTCAAAGTGTGATACTACATATGAGATGTGAAAAAAATTTATTGCCTATGAAGGAACTGATAATGTTAGGCAGTTAAGGTATAACACTAAAAAATTAAAATTTGATAATTTTAGGATGTATGATGGATAAATTATAACTTAAATGAATGGAATATTTATTGACATAGTAAATGGTATTTCCTCCTTGTGATATCCAATTACTCAACTAGATCAAGATTTAAAATTTTTAAGATTTTTACCCTCAAAATAGAATGGAATATTGACTACAATCAGACAATACACTCCCATAAAAACATATCAATTAAGGAGTTCATTTGGACTCTAATGATGCACAAATATGAGATAAAAATAGAAGTTGAAAATCATATTTATATCAAAAAATATAATAATGAACTCAAAGTTTTAATGGATAAATATTTTGATTTAGATTCAATTCATTCAAGTTCTAATGATGAACTATCAAATCTTGAAAAATAATTCATAAATACAAACAACAAGAGAAAGGAGAAGCTAAAGAAAGATAAATAAGCTATATTCAATGAATATAAGAAGAAATGTTACAGGAAACATGATTTTCCTTTTCTTAAAGATAAATGGAAAGCAGTTTATAAAATAAAATTCAAGAAAGTAACGAAGGATACTTGGAGTGATTCTGAATATTTAAGTGATGAATCTACTACAAACTCTAAATATGAAAATTAAAATAAAAGGGTAAATCTACGTCTTATGTCTCATGCTGATGGGTCACAATCATCTTTCTATAAAAATTATAATTCTAAAAATATTTCTTATAATGAACTTAATAAATATTATTTTATGCTTCAATATAAATTTGAATCTTTGAATAAATAGAATATAAAACTCATAAAATCTTATGATTCTATTTCAATTGAGAAAGAAAATTTGATAAATTAAATTTCATATTTAAGAACTAACTCTACAATTTTTTTTTGTGATTTACATAAAGATAAAATTAATAAATTATTGGATGAAGTTGATTATTTAAAACAAGATTATAGTATTCTTATTAAGTAGAGAATTATTTGAATCAAATTCTTGGTAAAAACAAAATAAATAAAGGAAAACTTGGTACTGGTAGTAATGGAAAAAATCCTAAATTATATATGAATTATTTTTTTCCTAGATCTAAAAGTAAAAGCATGTCTATTGTTAAATGTTTTCATTATGTTATTAATGGAAATTATGCTAATGATTGTTATTTTATAAATTATCAATTTTTTGGTGTCAAATATTTTCATTATTTAAAATCCATATTTGATTCTATGTATGAAATGTCAGCCCAAAGTAACCAAATTTGGTTACCTAAGTCTTTTATTACTAACACCACCGAACCCAAAAGCTTATAGGCACTAAAAGAGACTTGTGTATAATACTTTGTAGATGTATGACACTGAACTCTATTATTATATTAATGAGTGGATGGTTGAATAATATTTGAATATTTATGATTAATAAAATTCATAATTATTTTACAAAAAATGATCATATTTGAAGTAGTCGATTATCTAAAAAAGGATCCTTTAAACTGAAATTTTGAAATCTATGAATTATTTTGTTTCCTTTTCAATTCTAATACAATAAATATTTTTATTTAAGTGTATAAAAACTTTTAAATTTTTTTATACTTAATTCCTATAGATTTGAATATTTCTATGTTTTAACTATTAAAAAAATTTATTCACTCAATTATTTTATGTGAAAAAATAAATTTTTGAATTATTCATTATTATGTGTTTATTTTTTTTGAATATGTATTTTAACTACATTAATCTATTATATTATGTGTTAAATTATTAAAATATTGGTATTTTTTGACATAATAAAATTTTTAAATTCTTAGGGGTATCTATTTAAAAATGAATAAATATGGAATGAATAAATTTGTTTTATGCATATTTTAAATTCTTTGTGATGCTATTATTATTATATGAATAATATTTTATATGTTTTTAGAACTCCTAAAGTCAATATTTTAAAATAATAATTAATTTAGGGGGAGTTTATAACCCCTCTTGTATTGAAAATACATATAAGTATTATAGTTCTATTCAATGAAAACCCTATGATTTTATTTTCTTATTTGAACCTTTTATTCTAAAAACTTTTTATAATTGAAAACTTATTTTTAAATTTTTATGTAAACTTGTCATTTTAAATTCATTATAAATTTCTGACGTAATATTTCTTATGAAATATTTTCTTTTCAACTGTATAATCCAAAATGATTACATTGTAATTTTGGCTCGAGAAACCAAAGTTTCACCTGAAAAATATTAAAATAAAACCCTTACTCCTTCTTCCTTTGAACCATAATCCTTTGTCTTTCTCAAATAATCTCCTACTTTTCTATATTCCTTCCTTGAAATATCAAACTCAAAGGATTCTGATGAATCCAATCCAAGGTGTATGAAGATAATAAGACTATCTAGTTTAGAAAAATGTCATCCTCAAAAACTAAGAATTCAAAGTTTGGAATGACTATTTTATAATTGTTCTTTAGAATGTATTGATAAAGAATCAATTAAAGAAATCTATAAATAGGGTATTTCTATTCCCGATTCTTTATTTGATCTCTTCGGAGAGAATTCAGTCTATTTCATTAAAGAATCCTTATAAAAGTAATCTATTAAAGGTATAGAAATTATTGGTTGTGATGAACTAGAAGTTCAATCACTTCAAATAGATAAAGGTGGAATACCCTCTATAAAGTTTTAGAAAAACCCATCTGATGATGATGACCTATTTTGTAGAGATTATTTTCATTTCATTTTTTTTGAAATTTAATCTATGTTAATTTGTTTAAAATGAGAAGTAGTGAAGCAGAATGAAGAAATTAAGAGTTATAGGAAATATTTTGATGAGCTGAGAAAATATTGTATTTCAAAAAAATAATTTGAGTCCCTTCAAGCATAGTATCAAAGTTTCTAAGAAATTTAATTCTCAAGAAATTTTTTTGATGTGTTTAAAAATAAATAGTTGATAAAGTGGAATAGATAAGATGAGAATATATCTCTAAATCAGATCTTGATGACATGAAATAATTCTTAGTTATTCAGTTTTCTTCATCTTCATGAGGAAAAATATCTACAGATATTCAAAGGAGAATGAATTTTCTGTCAAGTGTTTTAGCTACAATGATTAAAATATTTCAGATTTTGGAGTGTAGAGATTCATACTTTAAGCTTTCTAAAATATACACTCCTTTTTCTCATCCTTCAAATTATTCTATTCAATCCATTGAGTAAAAAATATCTTTGTAATCATGGAAATTTTAATACAATATTCTATGTTATATTTATTTTTTATTTACTGATTCTCATGAGTTCATGGAAACTTATTCTTTCTTTGAAATATTTTTTTAGTTAAACATGAAGACCACTAAGATGTATTATACTATGTAAAATGTGTATTGATAAATTTCTTACATTATTTTTTATTTCACAAAATGGGGATTAAATATGGTGGATAAACACAACCTTTGTGTTTCTATTTGGGTGAAAATATTTTGGGAATAAACCTTTTGGTTTTATGGGAACAATCTAGATAAATTCATCTGCTTATTTGATATGAAAATTTATTTTATAAAATTGTGCATAAGTTATTTATATATATATTTTTATCATAAATAAGGGAGTTATTTTTGGGAATGTGTTACCCACATTTGTGTTACTAATAATGTTTCTTCAAGTAGATTTCAGTATAATATTTATTGGAAGAATTATTTTATTCAATAATAAATTTAGTTTTTATATATGGTTAAAGTTTTTTTCCATAATTATTCTAATAATTTTAAAGTAGTTTGAAGTAAATGTTCATAACCCTAAGTTTGAAGCAAATGTATGGATCAAGAAACCTACTTTTATAAGGAACTCTAATTTTGGAACCCTACACTTTAAGTGAATATAAGTTTTTTGAACCAATTTTTTTTAGATACCCTACATTTTTGTTCGTAACATATGGTTCATCAACCCTACTTTTGGAATCAATCTTACATTATCAACCATACTTTTAAATATTATATTTATGACGTGTAAACCAAAGTTTGACCCATTCATCTATGAGATTTTAATTTTGAATTATTTCCATAATTTCTTCAACTGTTTCATTGGAGTTATTTTATCATTTAAAGTTGTGTAAAGACCGATTAAAAGGATTTTATACAATGGATTAAATCATTACTATTTCCAAGGGAAGCTAAAATTTATTCCAGGAATTTAAATTCAAATGATAATGATTTATTCAGATGATTTTATGGATATTTTGGACCTAAAGTAAATCAAGTGACTTGTTAAATACTTAGAGTATCTTCTTCTCAAATATATATATATATATATATGTGTGTGTGTGTGTGAATTCAAAAATAATATTATGACACCATCAATAGACCTTTGAAGAGATATAATTTGGATACATACATGTTTTTATCCTTTTCTATTTTATCATCATGATGCTACTGCTATATTCATTGTCAATCCTTTGATGTAGTTCATCGAAGTATCTATCAGTGCCACACTTTGGAGAAATACATGTTTATCATCAATTGAGTGTTTTATCTATTGAATGTTTAAAGAAAAATGAATCCTTATCAATATTGATGTTTATTTTTTTTGATGTGTTTTATTGATAATCATTACATCTATCAGTTGCTGCTAAAATTGTGAAATGAACTTGAATTCAACTTCTTCATTAAACCCTTTTTTCCATTAAAGTTTTGACTGCTCATACTCAGCTATGGTGGACTGTCAGATTATTATACTAATATGTGGATATCTTGGTTCCTTTAAAGAGGATTATCAATCCTTATTATAAGGTTTCTACTACAACACTCTACTGTTGATGTCTTATTATAAGAGTATCTGCTAGTGAAAATTACCAAGCTCACATAGGGAGTGTTGGTGGAGTGGAATTGGGGATTTGTATGCCCCGAACCACTATAAAAATTATTATGTTATTCCTCTTTGTTTTTCTACTACATAATATATCTAAAAAAGAATACTTCTCGTTATCATAAAGAGGGATTATGTTTGATTTTTTCAATATTTTTAAAAGGACACAATTCACCCCTCTTATGTCTTTGTATTATTCTAACCTAACAATTTTATTATGATGTAGATGAGTGTAAATGGGTATATAGATACATGTGTTTGATGAATTTTATACTAGATTCATTTTTAACTTGATTAGTATCGACACTTTACTAGAGGATTCAATTTTATTACATTTTTGAATCTAGAGATTCATACTTGTTCTCAACACTATAATAGTCCATAGGGTGACACTTTGTATTTGACGGAATGATGATTGAGTTTGACTTTGAGGGTTACTATAAAAATGTTTTAGAGTTAATCCAAAAGTATTTTGGATGTGAGTTCATAGGGTAATACATATGTTATTATGCGTAGTGAAGTTAATGATAGCTTTAAAAAAGTGTTTTGGAAGATATCTAAAAGGATTTTTGGATAAGGTTTCATAAGTTATTGTATTTGATACAATATAAGGTCAAATTAAATGAAGTCTTTGAGGCTTTAGTGTAAGTGTGATATTGAAGGATATATTCCCTAAATACTTATATATATATGAGTTATATTTTATTATTTTCATGAAAGTTTTGATTTTCATGCATATAAGGGTATATCATTTTATACTACCTATGATTGCAGTTATATATAGGGATTTTGATCATCTATAATGCTATAATTTAAGGATTCATTACATAATATGTAATAGATTAGGTATTCATCACTCATGCATTTATGCATTTGTTATCCAAATAAATATTTAATCATGTGTTATAAATGCATGAGTAAATTCAATAACCCAAGTAACATCCTTATGGACTATATAAACACCACTATACAATGATAATGTTGTGTGATTATTCTATATACATGATTGAAACTCCCTGAAACTAGTAATTTGTCATGAACAATCCCCTGGGGCCTGTGTTGTGACTACCCCAAACCCTCCTTCCATAGGCTAGGGGCAGGCGACTAGCACCGAAAAGAGTATTCCCTAAAACCGGGAAGGCATTGCCTTTATTTCCTGTAAACACACACAACCAAGCACAAAACAAGATATGAACACAAGTAAACTATATAGTAAAAATAGTGTATACAAAAAGAAAAAGGGGCCAAAATACAAGCCCAACCGGAAAGTACAAGAAAACTAATAAGTACAAGTAAACTGAAACAGCTCCTATGAACTCTCGCCAAGGATCCTACCTGAAGGGTAAGTACAGCTATTGAATGGTATTCTCTATGGTACGCCCCGTCTAATTTCCACCTCCGAGCTACCTCCAGTCCTAGTAATATCGTCCTCAGTCAGTGCTGTCCTTCGTCTGCACCAAACACAATAAGGCGCGGGTATAGCCCGTGTAGGGGTGAGTATAAAGATAATCAGTAGGGACCCCAAGACCCCTGATGGTCTCTCAAAATCCACAAAGGATAAACTAAAATCATGGGAACAATAGTCAACCCTACTTAGGTATATGCCCATACATATACCTAGGTTACCAAGTATGCCCATCTCATTCATGAGGAAACACAAGGCCCAACTTATTAGCTCAAAGCTCAACTGTTCCATGAAGAAAAGAATACCACTAAGGTAACACTACAAAGGTAAGTACCACAAAGGTAATTCCACATAGAATAATACCACAAAGGTATCACCATGAAGGAAATTACCACATGGGTACGCCACACAGAAGAATACCATAAAGGTATCACCACGAAGGAATATACCACATAGGTACTCCGCATAGAAGAATACCACAAAGGTATCACCATGAAGGAAAGTACAATACAGGTACGCCACACTAAAGAATACCACAAAGGTATCACCACAAAGGTAAGTACCAAATAGGTATGTCACACAGAAGAATACCACTAAGGCATCACCACGAAGGAAAGTACCAAACAGGTATGCCACACAGAAGAATACCACAAAGGTTTCTCCATGAAGGAAAGTACCACAAAGGTATTCCACACAGAAGAATACCAAAAGGTATCACCATGAAGGTAAGGACTCAGCTCACACTAGGTATAAATTAAGTACAGAAGTATAGATGATTAGTCATATGGCTAGATCATCTTATTTTGTTAAGTAGCACTGCTTCTGACCCACACATGATCGATAGGTAACTAACCCCTACTGAACCACACATGATCTAACCCACACAGGATCGATAGGTAACCAACCCCCACTAACCCACACAGAATCTGACCCACACAGGATCGGTATGCGTTGACCCACACAAGATCGCTGAGCGCTAACCCACACAGAATCTAACCCACACATGATCAGTATGCGCTGACCCACACAAGATCATTAGGAATTGACCCACAAAGGATCTGATAGATGCTGACCCACACAAGATAGATAGTTACTGACCCATTTAGGATCAATGTTCTTTCTTCACATTACAGCCAACTACTGGGTTCCCTCACTAAGATCGATTGATTATGGGAGGTTCTGATCCTCAATCCACAGGTCGATACTCCAACTACCACGAAGTCTTACAAAGAAGTATCCCAAATGTCCTCCATGGAAAAGGGGTCTGAACGCAACCGACGGTGCGTCAATAGGACGCCCGGTTGGCAAGTTATTGGCATTTTAGTCCTGATGGCCCAGTTGGATTCGTGTTCGATCCAACCCAACCATACCCAAAACTTATACAAATATCAGGTGGGGTATATCAAAAGGATTGTCTTGATCCAAGTTTTCCAACGCTATAGATGGTTCGTCAAATGGACTCCCTAAGCTCAAGATATGGACGAAAGAGCGAAAATGGGTCGAAGTTGGTCTGGGTCCGGTCTGACCCGGTCGGACCGACCCGACCCGGTCTGGGTCGACCCGGACCATTGGGTTTGGCCCAAACCTCTGGGTTCGGCCCAACCCACCGATGCGGCCCGACTTGCCTCCCACCTCTTATGCATCATAAGATGCTAGTGCATCATGGAGGATAGAGATTCCAGCGCATATGATGTGTGATTTGGCTTGACCAGTGGGTACACTATAGATAGGGGATACCCTTTGGATACCCTTGGTGATCTTTATTAAACCATATGATGATAATGAAGATGTTGCATATTCTCTATGGTGAATGGTATGCATTTACAATAATTTCTTCATTTCCAGTTTCATGCATGTGAGATCCTAGAAAAGGTATTTATACACTTCCACTTGATTTAATAATCATTATTATATTTTTTTAAATCCCAAAATGCCTAACATTATCAAATATAAAATTTTTTATAACCAAACCCAATATTCTCCCACCCCTAGTCATGTTTATTGTTTATATTTTTTAGAGCTTTTGGAAATTTTGATCAATGAGAAATAAGTTTTTTTAAAATTATTTCCTTTTTAGATTTAGGGTAACAAATATTTCCCTACATAGATCATTAATTTCTAGGATTTAGATTGGATAGTGGAACCCATACATTATAGTGAACCATAAAACAAAATTAGTTTTATTTTGTAATGGATTACACCAATATAAGAAATAGAATATAAAAGAAATATAAAATTATTTTTTTGCACGAGACAATATATGGATAAAAATGGGGGTGGGGAATAGATTTTACCCATGAATATTTCCCCATGGGACATGAATTTGATGGAAAAATTTACCTCACCGGACAAGGCATGGGAAATTTTTTTCCTCAAATCAAATTTTGGGGATTGGGAAATATTGCATTGGATTTCCCCATGGTGATATAAAATAATAAAATATATTTTTATCATTATATTTAAAAGTGATATAATATTAAACATATGTATTAATTTATAAATTAATAACAAATATGTTTATATTATTTTTTAAATTTAAATTTAAATTTGTAAGTATACTAACCATTTTTCATTCTAAAATTTCATCATCCAAATTTATATATTATCAGTAATTAAAATAATAGAATTATGTATGTTTTTTTATTTTTTAATAATAAATTAGTATATTTGTAAGAATGGAAAATCATAAAAATAAAATCAGACAGATAATCAATAAGATAGACCATAACGTAGATGAACAGGGTAAATCCCTATTAAAAAAATTGAAACACAGGTTATATATAGACCTTGAATTTTTCATTTGAACTCTTAAAGAATATTTTTAAATAATATTTAATGGGGCTGTCTCTGATCCTTTTCATTTTATTTTTATTGTGATGCTCAAATAAATTATATTAAATACAGTATATCATTTTTAATTAGTATGTGTGTGTTTGGATAATCATCAATATCCCATCAATGAATCCCCAAATGAGAAATCTATCATCATAATTTTACTCATAATGGAATATTTACCTTGGGGATAGTGTAATTAAAAGTCACATTTTGAGACCTTGGATGGGCCTGTCATTGGTGTTTTAATCAAAATATAAGAACCCTAAATACTATCCTATTTAAATTACATTAACTCTTCTAATTGGGTCTGGATGTTGAAGAAAAACCTAATTAGAGAGATTGTGAGCTTGAGATATTGGATATATGTGTGCATGCTTTGAGGAAACTTCACCAATGCTTGGTGATGACATATAATTTTATAATCAACAATCCAAACTCAAGGAAGTTCTTGTTACATTGATCTTGCTCCATTATTCATATGTTTTTTGTCAAACATTTATCCTTTGTTATTATTTTGGTTTTCATTGAATCTTGTGTTAATATTCTTGTAAAAAACATATTACTCTAATTTGTGTTCATCTTATGTGCAGTGTTTAATGAAGAAACACTGGTAGATCAAAGACCAGGTGGCCAGTCTAATTTAACAATCATTCCTCCTTATTTCCTTTAGTGTCACATGCCTCTTTGAATGGCATGAATCCTCCAACAATCTTTGGAAGTGTTATGTGTGGTGGCTATAAATCTAGCCACTGATTCCTCTTTCCCCCTCCATGCTCTTCCCCATTCTTATTTGAGTGAAGATACATTTACTTTTGATGTTCTTGATGGATGGTGGTGGTAGTGATAGGGAGACCACAGGATATGAAGGTGGTAATTTTTATAATCAAGGGTGAGGTGACATGCGATCTAGTGGGAAACAAAAAAGTGGGGCATTAGGTGCGTGATCCAAGGTATCTTCCAGCTATAGAATACTATCAAGGCTTTGATATAGAATGAAAACAGACAATATAGGAGTGAAAGTGACATTGGATCTCAACAATGGAATTCCATTCATGAATCAAGATAAAATCAGTATCAGTAATGCAGTTTTTAGAAGGATACACTTTATAGAACTTGAATTAGATATAAAATAACATGTAATTTTTGAAACACACGTCATATATTGTGTTCCAGTGGTGGCCAGAGTTTCTTATCCTTGTTAAATATTACATGAGGTGTACCTTGGGTCCACACATCATGTGCTTACAAAGTACATGACTCGGGGTGTATAGGATCATGTGCCTGGCTAACCACCTATCTTCACACACTGTGTGGGATAGTGATCATGGCATGTACCTTAACCACATGACTTGGGTTAGAGGTAGTACATTCCAAATCCACTTGTAGGCTACACATGTCATATAACTCCCTTGGATACATCATGTAGGTCAATATTAACAAAGTAATAAAACATTAGTATACGTCTTAACTGTTTCTCGGGGCTCACACACCATGTTCCCAAGAGAACATTCCATTTACTATTAAACCTTTGTTATTTTTTAGAAATTATTACTAGAGACATGTATTTGGGAACATGAATAATATATCTTGAAAATTTTTCTATGCAGAGTGTAATGGTACATTCATCATCATCATCATGGGTCAGATGCAGTGTGATTTGGGAAGTTTAGTTCCTTAGATGTGTAGGGATGATGAATGAGTTAGAGAGATATAATGAAGTGTACATAGAGTTAGGTACTCCTCCAATAAAATGATGATAGTAGGGTGTGGATACCCTATATTCTTTATGGAGTTCAGTTCTCCCCCACATACTTGAGGTTTAGGTCCTCCAAATTCAAGAATGGGGTTTGTATTCCTTTTTCCTAAAAAGGTGATTCCCATATATGATTTATGGTGCTATGAAATACACCACTATAGAGTCATGGGTCCTCAATCCATAGAGTCCATAATGCCTTGATCAAAATTCTCTACTTGATGAGGCATGATCCCTACACCAAGTCCAATACTCCTGTGACTGATACACATACAATGGTGAGGCATTGATCCCCTACTATAGATTACAAGAGGTGAAATAGGTTTTCATAAAGATTGGTATTATGATTTCCTTGGAGAAGTTGATGCATTGGATCTTCATGTAACTAGGCTATAAATATTGATAATCTTTATTATCCCCATCTCTATATACTTAATTGTATTTAGGCTTTTATTCCTCTTATATCCTTTCCCCTTGACATGGTTTATGAGTTGTCTTGTGTTGTATTTTCTCCCTCCATGGTTTTTGGGGAATCCTACAGGGTATATTTATACTTACCTCTACATGTTCATTTTTTCTACATGTATCATGTCTTATATAGACAATAGAAATTTTAGTGGTGATCATGATGGGGTGGCATATGTGGATAAGGACCTTAGTGGTTCTCATAAGTGACTCACACAATCAATGTTCGTGTTAGGAGTTGTGTGTTGAGGGGTCTCCTTCTCTAGTTGTTCTAGGTTAGCCTTTCACTTTAAATTTTGGGCTCATTTTTCACCTATACTTTTCTAGTTATTACATTTTTCATACATAGTGGATGTTTAGAATGTGTTTTATGCATTTGTTATAATAGTTACTTTGTTAAATTTTGCATGGTTATATTATGCTATAGAGATATATGCATTGCATGTAGGTTTTTTTTGGGTTTTGTAGGGCCATATAACACTTATACAAGACATAATAAGCATAAAAGAAACCCAAATCTAGGAATACCATACTTGATAAATGAAATCATTTTATTGTAAAATGAAGAAACAATACATGTTCCTTATATTGTATCATTATTGTATCCATCTTCATTATCTGATATTGATTAAGATCACATGATATAAATATGAATAAAATCCCTCCTCTATGGTGTATCTATGGGTTGGATAAACCACTCATCCCATGAGAAATAATTCTATTCTCATCACAACATGCTAGTTACTCATTTTATAAAAGTGTAGGAAAAGAGTACTTTGGGATGAGGGAGGTTTTTCTATCTATATAAAAGAGTATCCATCCCATAATATGGGTATTTTATATTTATATAGATCCCTCTAGGACACTCCTCAGGTGAACATGCATTAACTCATACATTATTAGTTGATATGATTATATCATAAACAACCTTCGACCATGCCAACCCTATAAATTTCATCTTATGAAACAGTTAAAATTTAATGATATCCAGTGGAAGATAATGTAAATATTAACATTTAATATTTAAAGTACAGTGACATGATACCACATACCTCTCCATGCAAGTCCAACACTACGATATCTTCCTATTTTTTTGGGTGATATGCCCAAAACTAGGAAATTAAAAATGCTTCAATTTATATATTTTTCAATATAAAATATTTCTATATGGTATAATATGATATTGGTATATATATATATCATATATATATATATATATATGTCTTTAGGGCACAAATACAACAATCACCCACTTTAATTAGAGCCTCATAGACTTTGTACCATTTCACCTTATACTATATCATATATAATAACTTGTGAAACCATATACAAAAATAATTTAGATATATTTTATTACATAATATGTAATAACTTATGAATACCTATCCAAAACTTATTTTAGATAAACTTTGAAAAACTTTTAGGGAATCTGTTTAAGGAAAACTCAATCCCCATTCAGTCATCTACAAAGTGTGACCCCATGAGCCTTTGTATAATTGAAAAAATATGAATCAATAGATTTATAAATGTAAGAAAAGAGAAGCCTCTAGAAATATATCAATGATACTCTACTACAAGGTTATTTGACATGGTCTCCATTAAACACATGTATCTCTATACTTGTTTCCACCAGTTGCATCTTATGCAAGCATGCATTATCATATGATCCCTTTGTCCAAGACATCAAGTGACCATGGGAAACCATGTATATAAATCCTATATATCCAACTCAAACATTCTCAATTCTCTGAGTATAGACTGACCATGTTGATTAATACATCACATATCATTCACCTTTATGGGTGAGCACATCACATGTCCCCTACTCGAATAAATAATCACATAATATGCACTATCTAGGAATGTTTATACACTTCCTTAAATATATCTCAATTGAGGGTATAAATTTGATAATCATTATACAAGAGGAAAACTCCCATCTTGATTGAGATCCAAATGAAAATATGATCAATAACATATCCAACCACCCCTGATTAGCTAAACCTCAAAGATTGTATAAGAATGGTATCAAGTATGAAGTACTCATGCTAGGTGTCTCACTAAAATAAAGTAGTGAGGACTCTAAATATGATTCATGCAACCTTATTATTCCAAGGATATACTATAAGATACTATATGTGGTATACTTTATGGGCCATTCAATGCACAAAACCTATTTTGTGCCTCATGATCATATTCTATATCTCAATACAAGAGTCATACTCATGCTAACATTAACATTTTTTCATAACCTATAATACCCCATGACAAACATCGGTTACGTATAACTCAAAGTCATAATTTGAGAGGTTAATTATCATTATACTTCATGAAATGCATATCAATATATACATATATAAAATAAACATGAAATAATGAAAAATTGGACATTTCCTTTTGTATAACATGACAAATTTTATATTCTTAAACAATTTTAAGAATAATTAAAAAAAACATATTCACCCATATAAAATATCATATATAATATATTTCTAGATCAACCTTATGTTTAATACACTTTTAGGGGTTTTATTAAACTCATTACTTCTCTATGTAATTTTTTCCACAAATCTATGTGACCATATGATAAAAACCTCCCACTAAAATCATTAGTGAGTAGCATACATAAAAAAATAAAATTTGAATAATGGTGATACTTAGAAATCATATTCCTAATTTTCATCTTGAAAGGAATATGCCCTAAATACATGTATCATAAAGTTAAATATGGTGTGTGTCATAAATTATTACACAATATATATAAAAAGGCTTATATTTAATCCTATGAGTATATCATATTTTATGATATATAGATATCATATTATTTTCCTTATATAATATTATTATATAACATGGGTGATTCATAGTGCCATGAATTGTAAGGTACAATTAATTTAGCACAAGTATGATTCATTAAAGGTAGTGGATCAAAGATATAATTGGTTGTCATTCACTACTATAAAAACGGGCAAGGGAAGCACCACCTTTTATCAATGCTAAGAAAAAAGCACTGATAAAGGTAATTATTTATCAGTGCTAATTAAAAGCATTGATAAAGGGTCACTTTATTAGTGCTTTTCTAGCGTTGATAAAGATTTACCTTTATCAGAAACTTTCTAGCATTGATAAAACCATAGTCCCATTTTATAAAATAGGGTGCACAGTGCCCTCTGTTTATCATGCCCTTTAGCTTTCACGGGACTGTACCCCTATGACAACTCCCCCCCGATCTTCTCTTTGCCGACCGCTACTCTACCGCCGCTGCCACTCCGCCGCCGCTGCCCGACTCCAATGCCGCTATCCCTTCTCTTCCGACGCTACCCTTATCTACTGACACTGCCCTAATCTTCCACCACTAGCCCTACTCTTTATCCTCCCCCTTGAACCCCTTCCACAGATCCTCCTCCCTGCAAACCCTACTTCTCCTCCTCCCCAATATACCCTACTCCCTGCAAACCCTACTTCAAGTGTTTTAGATTCCTTTCAATGAGGTTAGATTCTCGACTTCCCATATTTGATCTTTGGTGATTTCTCCACTCATCCTCATCCGTTTCCTTTTGTTATTATGATAATATTCATTATGGTGTAGTTTTATTTAGTCGTATGGTCATGTTTTAGTTGATAAAATTTTGGGATGTGGTGAGTTTGGTTTGAGAGTCTATGCATGATTATGTCATGAGTTATTGACCTCATCCATTTATTAACCAGTACCCTATTTCAATTGATACTAAAACATTCAGTTGAATTATTTTCAATCGAATTATTTATCTCTCTTTAGCTTCAACTTCCTGTGAAAATATGAATTTTATTGAGTTGGTTAGTGTGTTTGTCCAAATTTAATGATTCATAATAAAAAGAAGAAGCATATTTCTATTTTACATAAATGGATGAAACTTTTTCTAATATAAAGGTCATGCTTTTGGGGAATAATTTATTTATGGTAGGTATTAATATTATGGAAGGTATTAACAGTTAGTGAGAGGAGGTTTGAGAGTAGGTTTGAGTTTTGGATAGGGATGGTCGATGTGGTCCTTCTCCCTCATGTGTGAGTTTTTTCAACACTAAGGGATTGTTTTTTATCCCTTTGTATGGGAATGTTATTTTTTATAGAATGGATGTAAGTCATGTCTGTAGATATTAGTTATAAGTTTGGGGAAGGTGAGGGAGAGTTATTGTATATCCTTTAGATGTTCATGATATAATTTATGTTCACCAACCTAAATTTTCTATTTCCTATGATAATTTGGGTAACAAAACATATGATATTCCATAGTAATTTTGGATAAACCTAGGTTATTTGTCTCCCCCATGAACCCCTTTGTGTTTTGAAATGTATCTACTATATTAGTTTTCTCATAAAAATTGTATCCTTGTTTTCATTTTATTTGAGTTTGGTCCCTAGTTTTGGGCTGTTTAATGTGATTATTTTATTATGAATGAGGTGGCTGGTAGGGGTGGTTAAAAGGATGTTTAATGTTTTTCTGCAAGGGTGGTTGGTTCTAGAACTATTGGTAAGGGGGCTAGAAAGTGTGTTGATTTTGATGGGGAGTCTATCCTAGTTCTGTTGATTTCCAAATCTTTATTGGAAATTGTTAGGCTCTATTAATATATATTTTTATAAGTGGTTCTCTTCTACTATATTTCGAAGTCTTTTTTTGTGTATTTTAATCATAAATAATAATATTTCAGATTCAAATAGGATGGAGATGAATAAATATTGGATGGATGCTAATCATTTGACAACAGAGTATGAGAATGGAGTGAAAGAGTTCATCAAGTTTACAAAGGATCACATAAAGGATCCTTCTCAAATCCTTTTTCTGTGTTTACATTGTTTTTATTCTAGATTAATTACTTGAGAGGAGTTGGAAGAAAATTTGATATGTCATGTAATAGATTGGAGTTATAAATGTTGGAATAAACATGGAGAAAAAGAGAATGTAGCTACTGGTTGAGATAAAACTACATATTATAAATCATCAATGATTACAAATATGGATAATGAAGAAGACCGTATGGAGGATGTAATTACAGATGTCAATGAAGATGAAGATCATATTGAGGAAATGACAAGGATAATTGAAGATGAACTCCATGATTGTACGAAAATATTGTCTCATGTGCTATCTAGACATAAAAATAATTCTATAAGTCTTATGACTTTAAAGAAAAGCAAGATAAGAAGAGATATACTGATCAATCTGGAAATGGAAATAAGGGGAAGAAAGGAAAAGTTGAATATCCATCCTTTAGTAAATGTGGGAAGAAACACCCTGGTACTTTCTTGAAAGGAATGGGAGTCTGTTACAAGTGTGGTAAAAAAGGACACCAAGCTCATGATTGCAAGGGTAAGAGAGTTGCTATCAATGTGGAATGATATAATTGTAGATAAATGGGGAATTATGAAAATGAATGTCCTAAGCGTCAGGGGAACTTACCTTAGAAAAGGCAAAGGGATCAAGGCCAAGCTTATGTTATCACTACTGCTGAGGTTGAAGCTCCGAAAGACATGGTGGCAGGTAATTTAATGGTTTCCTCAAGTTTAGGAAATGATTTATTTGATTCTAGATCATCACACTATTTCATATCTTCCTAGTTTTCTAAGAAAATTAGATATTTCAATTTGATTTAACAAGGGAGTTGTCAGTCAAAACTTCTAAGGGAAGTATCATTGCTACAAAGTTATGTGGATCCGTTCCCATTAGGGCATATAAATGTTCTTTATCTACTGATCTCATCGCCATACCCATGACTAAATTTGATATAATCCTCATTATGGATTGGCTTTAAGACCATTATGTGAAAATTTATTATAAGAATATGGAGGTTACAATTTTTGATGATAATGATAAAGAACACCTTATCATTAGAGAAGAATATTCACCACCTGATTCTTATCTAGATCCACCCCCAGTAGCTCAACTAAATTCAATTATCGAGGAGGAAGAGAATGAAATAACTGTGGGTGAGGAAAGGAATGTTCAAATAGAGGATGTACCTATTGTGAAAGAATATATAGGTGTGTTTCTAGAAGATTTACCTGGACATCCTCCAGAATGAGAAATTTAGTTTTCCATTGATTTAATTCCTGGATCAAGGCCTATATTGAAGACCCCTTATAGAATGGCCACTGTGGAATTATTTGAACTAAAGAAACAACTATAGGAATTGAGTAATAAGGGGTTTATTCTCCCTAGTGTTTCTCCAAGGGGAGCCCCTGTTCTTTTTTTTAAAAATAAAGATGGATCTCTGAGGTTATGTATCGACTACAGGGAGATCAATGATATAACAATAAAGAACAAGTATCCCCTACCTCGCATTGATGATTTATTTGACCAACTGCATGGAGCTCGACACTTTTCAAAGATTGACCTTCGATCTGGATACCATCAGTTGTGTGTGAAGAAGGAAGACATTCCGAAGACAACATTTCGAACCAGGTACGAGCATTACGGGTTTACAGTAATGCCTTTTAGATTCACTAATGCACCCTCTGTATTCATGGATCTAATGAATAGAGTTTTCAAGAAATATCTCGATGATTTTGTGGTGGTATTTATTGATGATATCTTGGTATACTCCAAAAGCTACGAAGATCATAAAAATCACTTGCGCATTATCCTGAAGACTCTTAGAAGACATGAATTATATGGGAAGTTTAGCAAGTGTGAATTCTGGCTTCAGGAGATTTCTTTTCTTGGCCATATTGTCTCCAAAGATGGAATCTCTATTGATCCTTCTAAGACCAAGGCAATCCAATAATGCAAATCACCAATGAGAATAACCGAGGTATGCGGTTTTATTGGTCTAGCAGGTTATTATCGGAGTTTTGCGCAGAATTTTCCCGTTTGGCTAACCCATTAACAAATCTCGCATGTAAAGGGGTTAAATTTGTTTGGACAAAAGAGTGTGAAGAATGTTTGGAAGAATTGAAGAGAAGATTAGTCAATGATCCTATATTGAATCTACCATCGAGGAATGATGGGTTCGTTATTTATAGTGATGCATCGAAGAAAGGACTTGGTTGTGTCCTTATGCAGAATGATAGAGTTATTGCTTATGCATCACGAAAGCTAAAAATTCATGAGAAAAACTATCCTACTCATGATCTTGAGTTATAAGATGTATTCTTTGCTTTGAAGATATGTAGACATTATCTCTATGGTGAAAAATGTGAGATTTATACTGATCACAAGAGTTTAAAATATATTTTCTCACAGAAAGAACTCAACATGAGGCAAAGGAGATGGCTTGAACTAATCAAGGATTATGATTTCATGATACACTACCACCCGAGGAAGGCAAATAAGGTGGAAGATTCTTTGAATAGAAAGGATCATGGAGTTTTTAATGTGATGAGAATTGAAAGTGATCCTATTTTCATGGATCTAGTGAAGATGGATATGGGAATTACCATGGAAGGTGAAACATTGATACTTTTTCAAATGGTTTCCAAAACATATTTACTAGAAATGATAAAGAGTTATCAGACCGATGATGAAGAGTTTAAAGAGAGGATTAAAGCTATGAATTATGGGAGATTGAGTGACTTTGTGTATGAAGATGAAATTTGAAATTTGGGAAGAGACTTTGTGTTCCCAATATACCTAATCTAAAAAGAGAATTTTTGGACTATGCTCATAGTTCCAATTTCTCTATACACCCTGGGAGCACCAAAATGTATAGATATTTGAAGGAACATTTTTGTTGGGACAACATGAAGAGGGAGATTGCTGATTTTGTGTCAAGATGTATGGTTTTTCAACAAGTGAAAGCTGGAAGGCAACAACCTGGAGGAGTCATGCAACCTCTTACCATAATTGAGTGGAAATGGGATAATATCATGATGGACTTTGTCATGGGACTACCAAAGACTCCTAGAAGGAACGATGCTATATGGGTAATTATTGATCATCTTACCAAGTCAACACATTTTCTTTCTATAAGGGAGGATTTACCACTCGAAATTCTAGCAAGACTATATATTAATGAAGTTGTGAGACTTCATGGAGTACCCCTATCGATTGTTTCTGATCATGATCCCCGTTTTACTTCAAGATTCTAGAAAAGTATTCAGAAATCCCTGGATAATGAACTCCATTTGAGCACTGCTTACCACCCCCAAACAGATGGACAATCAGAATGGACTATTCAAACCTTAGAAGACATGTTGAGATCATGCCCTCTTGACTTTCAGGGTATGTGGGATCAATATTTACCTCTGGTGGAATTTTCCTATAACAATAGCTTCCATTCAAGTATTCAGATAACACCATATAAAGCGTTATACGGAAAGAGATGTCGCACACCAAACTGTTGGGATGACGTTGGTGAAAGAAA
Source organism: Viscum album (assembly GCA_963277665.1). Classification (NCBI taxonomy): domain Eukaryota; kingdom Viridiplantae; phylum Streptophyta; class Magnoliopsida; order Santalales; family Viscaceae; genus Viscum; species Viscum album. Next base: position 715,636,208 of record OY728140.1, on the reverse strand, counting down.
ACTAGTAGGCCCAGAACTGGTGGAGGAAACGATGGAAAAGGTAGAGGTAATCCAAAACAACATCAAAGTAACTCAAAGTAGGAAGAAGATCTATGTCGATAATTGAAGGAAGGATTTGGAATTTCATGTAGGAGATCATGTTTTCTTGAAGGTATCTCCATGGAAGGGAGTTATATGTTTCAATAAAAAGGTAAATTGAGTCCCAGGTACATCGGACCTTTCGAAATTCTAGAACGAATTGGGGCTGTAGGATACCGTTTGGAAATGCCACCAAATATCTCCAAAGTTCACGATGTGTTCCACGTATCACTGTTGAGAAAATACATGCCTGACCCAATGCATGTACTCACCTCTGAGGAAGTAGAACTGGAACCCGATCTATCTTATTGCGAAGAGCCTGTCAAGATTCTTGATACAAGAGATCAAGTGCTGAGAAACTGGACGACTCGTCTTGTAAAAGTTCTATAGAGGAACCACAAGATGGAAGAGGCAATGTGAGAACCCGAGGAACGTATGATGAAGAACCACCCGAGTCTTTTCATGCGGTAGTATTCTAGAAAATTTGAGGATGAAATTATTTGAAGGAGGGGAGAATGTAACACCCCAAGCTTCCATGGTATACTTCTCTTTGAATAATACAGTAGCGTGTGTTGTACGCAACTTTGATTTCTAACGCACACCACAACCAATCAAACTAGCCATTATGAATAGTAATACCCACTTTTTAAAATTTTATAAATTTTATATTTCAAAATGGACTTCATTTTTGGATTCGGAATATCAAAATTAGCCTAGGGTTAATTTTTGGTATTTTTCTGAAAACTTCTAATTTTTGATGAATAGTGAAAACACTGAGTTATTGGTTAAACCCGACTTTTTATTTAAATAATTATTTATTTTATTTAAATTTATTTTAGCTTAAAATAGATACATAATACCTATATAAGTTAAATTTAATTCATTGGAGTCAGTTTATAATAATTTTAGACATATAAAATTTTATTGAACTTTTCACCGTCTTTTACCCATCTCCTAGGAGAATTTGAAAATTCACATAAAAATTAATTTTACCACTTCTGTGAGTGGAATTTTGAAAATACGAGAGACACAGTTAATATCAAGGAGTAAAATGTGGTTCAAAAATATAAAAATAATTTTTTTTGAATAGTAACTTTTTACTTTTATTTACCACCGTAAAAAAGTAAATAGGGTAATTAAAGGTAAAAATGATATTATTATTACCTTAACACATGTCCTCATTCTATTGGATAAGTATAATTAGACCAAAAACAACCTTAGGAATAAAATATGAACCTCTTTGGTCCACTTGGATTAGATTAGGACATTTATTATTATTTAATTCAAAGAAGAGTTAAAAGAGTTAAAATCAAAGTTTAATAACTAATTTTTTTTAATATAGGTTTATACATAAGATAAATTCGATTATAAATATTCATTATAAAACTAAAAATATTTCCTACATAATGGTATTTTATTTATAATTTTTAGACATTAAATAATTTAATTTGTTAATGACACAATGATGATACAGTAATTACCTTATTAGTGAAATATTAAAATAATTTATATTATAAATACCTAAATAAATATAATTTGAGACTTTTTATGAATTCCAATAATTTTATAGGTTAATATGACATATTATTATTGTTTATATGAATTCTATTTTAAGTAATAATGCTGTTATGAATTTATCAAAAACAAAATACCCAATAGTGTCAAAATTGACATAAAAGAGTTTTTAAAACAAATATTATATTATTAATTGATATTATATTTCTAAAAATCTAAGGTTCGGAAAAATGACTTATATAATGATATGTGTATCATTAATGGACCACTTGGGGGTCTTACGGAAGTATATAGTAAGTTTATTAACTATATAATATAAAAATACAAAGAGACATGGTAAATGTCAAAATATTTAACTAAGAGTTAAATATAAAATATAAGGTTACTATAGTGACCCAAACCTATATAAAATCTATTGGTTGAGTGGTTATCTACCTATACCCACCTTATAATTTTAATAATCCACTTTGGAGCCATTATAAACCGAATATGAATTTATTATAAATTAATACTTTAAGTTATTCCTAAAGAGCCCCTCCTCCCCCTTATAAAATGACACCACTTATAACCAATTCCTCACACCTATAAAGCCTTTTGGCTCATCCAAACTCTGCCCAATTAAGCTCCCTACATCCCTCTCCTCCTCTTAGAAGCATTAAATTAGGCAGAAGGCACTTCAAGAGTCTTTTTGGTTCAAACCAAAGGGAGTTACCCAAATTAAAGGTAACAATTTCTCTTAGCTTCTTTTATTTTATTTTACTTCTCCAACCCCTAAACTCTTCGTATTATTTTCTTTTGTAACAAAACAAGTATCCTCAATATACTAGGATATTTTTATGAGAAGTATTCTAACTAAAATTACACACACCTCCATTTAATGGGTGAAGAACATAATGTTTCTGTGGATGGAAACCAAACGCCTCACGAAATGATGATTGTTCAATTATATCCTACCAACTCTCATGGTGGACATTATGATGGAACTATAATTAAATATTATATTAATGATATTTATTTTACATATAATCTTCTGTAATTCCATTTTATAGCATAACATTATTCGTTTCATGTTGTATATATATACGATAATTTCATTTGAGGAAGTGCGGACTACCACCCCCTCAAAGTGATATGACTCGTTCATACAATACATGGAACATATAAATTATGGTGTTAATGAACTTAAGTAACACATATAAGATATTATATTATACTGGAATAATAATATACCTATGTATAATTTGGTTTTTATTCCTTTTAAAATGAAAAATGAAATGGAAGTAGCGTTCGTGCGTACGTACGGATTACCGTCTCCACGAATGAGATGAGGTTCATTTCCCCATTACATCCATTCAAGAATAATTCTAGTTTCATTATTAAAAGTAATGTTTAATGACTTGAAATCATTATGGATATGAATAAGATACAACCTATCCATAAAAAACATGGATTAAGTAACGAAGCATATAAAGGAAAACGAATCAATTATCACCCGGAACGACGATAATACTAAAATATTATTAACAAAGAAATATTAAAAGATAATATATGATATCATATTTATGTGTATGATTCTTGTATAATTTAATAAAAATGATTTAACTATTATACAGAAGGTTAACCTACACTCTATCAAGGAAAAGTACAAGGTAATGGTTTATTTCACAATCTCTTCGTTATCTGAGGTTGTTTATACGTAATTATCTACTGGGAACTCTTTATCATCCACATCAATGTTTCTTAAAAATGTATTTAAAAACATTATTAATATTTTATAGAATATGGGTTAAAGTCATTTATACCCTTGTTTTACTTTTTATAAGAAGTTTATAAAGGAATCTTTGCGTCATTTTCTAAATAAGGACCTTTTTAACCTTTTTGACAAATTATGGTAAGAATGTATTTTTTTTAACTTATACGGCGGGTGTTGATATTTTCTACCGTTGTAAAATATTTGAAGATTACCTTAAAATATTATAAGAATATTTTCAAAGTAAATGTTTTATTTTATAATTATGTGACTTTTAAATGATTTAAAAAAATAGATATTTCTCTCAAATCGTTTTGATTTCATCTATGTCAACATCCTTTGATAGATTTTATGCTTATTTGAAGTTGATTTATTATAATAAAAAACTTCCATATTGTATTGAAGGTTTTGTGATATGCTTGATTGTGGATGTGTTATTTTTATACGATTCATGGTTTATAGAGAAAGTATTTACATTTCATATGCTAGTTTTAATACGAATGTTTATGTTATGTTTAAACCAGTTCATATGAGGAATGCATTGGACTTATTAAGTGATGGGTGGAGCCCACTATAGATCTTCAATGCATCGGTAGGTCTCATGATACAAACTAGTGTATTGTCATGAGGCCTTTAAAAAATCTAATTTTTAGTCTTGGCACGAGGCCTTGGCTCTGTGGTTATGATAGTCCGGCATTATGCATTCCATCATTATGAAAGTGGTTATTGATATTGCATGTGGTTATTCGACTAGTAGAATATCCATGTGAATAAGTAAATGGAATTATTTCATTTTATATTTTCCATATTATGTTGAAGTTCAAGTTTAAAAGGCTTTTGTTTTAGTTATACATTGCCTTAAATGTTTATGTTTATTTATGAAAGTTTTCGCAATATTGTTATCCTTACTGAGCATCTGAACTCACCCCTTTCAATGTTTTATTTTTTTCCAGGATGTGAAGAAGTAATTTATGAATGACCTGAAAGAATAGTATGAGGGGATATGAAGACAATATGTTTTTGTAGTTTTTTTACTTTATGATGTAATGTAAACTTTATGAATGTATCTAGTGATTCTAAGACTACTAAACTAATCAGTCTTTCAAGACTTGATATTTTGTGATCATGCCAATGTTATTTAGTAATGCACCAACTCTAGGTAACTGGGGTCAGGGTGTTACATCATGTGTGATGTGTACGAGTCAAACCCACCTCAATATGAGGCACGATGTGGCCGATATCACTCAAAGTGTCTTTCTTTTGTTTAAAATGGACATAATTTTAAGTGAAAACAACAAATGATGTACAAAAAACCAACCAAACGCATTTGTATTGTGTTTATACTTTAGTAGAATGATCTATGGGTCATTTTTGATGTGTATGAGTCAAACCCACCTCAATCCAAGTCATGGTGTGTCCAGTATCACTCAAAGCGTCTCTCTTTTGTTTAAAATGGACTGAATTTTAAGTGAAAACAACAACTGGCATATGGAAAACTGAACAAATGCATTTTTATTGGGTTTATAAATTAGGAGAATGATCCATGGGTCATGTTTAATGTTTAAGAGTCAACCCTACCTCAATCTGATACATGGTGTGTCCGGTATCACACAAAGTGTCTCTCTTTTGTTTAAAATGGAAAGAATTTTAAGTGAAAACAACAACTAATGTACAAAAAACTGAACAAACACATTTTAATTGTGTTTATAATTTAGGAGAACGATCCATGGGTCATGTGTGATGTGTAAGAGTCAACCCTGCCTCAATCCGAGGCACTGTGTGGGCGGTATCACTCAAAGTGTCTCTCTTTTGTTTAAAATGGATAGAATTTTAAGTGAAAACAACAACTAACATACTGGAATATGACCAAACACATTAGGATTGTGTTTATAATTTAGTATAAGGATCTATGGGTCATGTGTGAAATGTAAGAGTCAACCTCGTCTCAATCCGAGGCATGGTGTGGCTAGTATCACTCAAAGTATCTCTCTTTTGTTTAAAATGGACAGAATTTTAAGTAAAAACAAAAACTGACATACAGAAATCCAACCAAACACATTAGTATTGTGTTTATACTTTAGTATAACAATAAATGGGTTATTTTTGACATGTATGAGTCAACCCCGTGTTAATCTGAGACACAATGTGGCTGGTATCACTCAAAGTGTCTCTTTTGTTTAAAATGGACCGTATTTTAAGTGAAAACAACAACTGACGTATGAAAAACCAAAAAAATGAATTAGGATTGTGTTGATACATTATGATAACAATACATGGGTCATGTGTGATGTGTACAAGTCAACCCCACCTCAATATGAGGCATAGTGTGGGCAGTATCACTCAAAGTGTCTCTCTTTTGTTTAAAATGGATAGAATTTTAAGTGAAAACATAAATGACGCATGGAAAACCAACCAAACACATTATTATTATGTTTATAATTTAGGATAATGATCCATGGGTCCTTTGTGATGTGTAAAAGTAAACCCCGCCTCAATCCTAGGTACGATGTGGCTGGTATCACTCAAAGTGTCTCTTTTTTGTTTAAAATGGACAAAATTTTAAGTGAAAACAACAACTGACATAAGGAAATCTGACAAAAAACATAAATATTGTGTTGATACTTTATTATAATTATCCATGGGTTATATGTGACATGTAAAAGTCAACCCCGCCTCAATCAGAGGCACGGTGTGGCCGATATCACTCAAAGTGTCTCTCTTTTGTTTAAAATGGACAGAATTTTAAGTGAAAACAACAACTGACATACAGAAAACCAACCAAACACATTCATATTGTGTTGATACTTTAGGAGATCTATACATGGGTCATGTGTGACATGTAAGAGTCAACTCCGCCTCAAACTGAGGCATGGTGTGGCTGGTATCACTCAAAGTGTCTCTCTTTTGTTTGAAATGGATATAATTTTAAGTGAAAACAACAACTGACGTATGGAAAACCAACCAAACACATTCTGATTATGTTGATACTTTATGAGAACGATCCATGGGTCATGTTTTATGTGTATTAGGCAATACTACCTTAGTCTGAACCACGATGTGGCCGATATCACTCAAAGTGTCTCTCTTTTGTTTAAAATGGACAAAATTTTATGTGAAAACAACAACTGACATAAGGAAATACAACCAAACGCATTCAGATTATGTTGATAATTTAGTATAACGATCCATGGGTCATGTGTGACATGTAAGAGTCAACACCACCTCAATCCGAGGCACGGTGTGGCCGGTATCACTCAAAGTGTCTCTCTTTTGTTTAAAATGGACAAAATTTCAAGTGAAAACAACAACTGACATACGGAAAACCAACCAAATAAGAACTTTATAAGAACGATACATGGGTTATTTTTGACATGTACGAGTCAACACCACCTCAATTTGAGGCAATGTGTGGCCGGTATCACTCAAAGTGTCTCTCTTTTGTTTAAAATGGACAAAATTCTAATTGAAAACAACAACTGATGTACAAAAATCCGACCAAACACATTCGTATTATGTTGATACATTAAGAGAACAATACATGGGTTATGTGTGATGTGTACGAGTCAACCCTACCTCAATATGAGGCATGGTGTGACCGGTATCACACAAAGTGTCTCTATTTTGTTTAAAATGGATAAAATTTTAAGTGAAAACAACAACTGACATACGGAAAACCCCCTTCCTACCATACACACCAAAAGCATTCATTTTTTCTTAAAGAAACACATAATATTAAAATAAACACTATTCTAAAACCATTTTAAAAATACCAATGATCTTAAAATCCATGAAATTCATTCCATTAAAATCATTAAATCCCTCCCACCCCCTAGAAACCACCCCAACCTCCCTGGACACCACTCCACCCCCTAGACACCCCCATGGACAACCCCCACCACCCTGGATAGCCCCCACCCCCTTGAACACCCCCACCCCTGTATGGCCCCTACCCCTAGATGCCCCCACCCCTCCTAGACACCACCCCACCACATGGAAACCCCCACCCCCTGGACACCCCCACCCCCATGGATAACCACCCCCACCCCCTCTGGACACCCCCATCCCCCCGAACACCCCCACCCCCTGGACACCCCTACCCCCCTTTGAAAGCCACCCCAAACCCCTGAACAACCCCCAACCCCCTAAATTCTGAATTAAATTCTTTATGTATTTAATTAACTTATAAATTATGTGTTAATGGTGTATGGGTGTACTTTTTGTATGGATATACTTGTTGTATGTGTATACTTTTTGTATGGGTATACTTTTTGTATGTGTATACTTTCTATAATTACCTTATGAATTATGTGTTAATTTTGTTTGGGTATACTTGTTGATATGCTGATTTTTTGTAGGTCTTGTTTGGCTGTGCTGCTGTATAATTTTATGTTACAGCAGGCATGGCATTTATCAGTGCTAAAAAAGCGCTGATAAATGATTCCTTTATCAGTGATTTTTTAGCACTAATAAAGGATCCCTTTATCAGTGTGTTTTTAGCACTAATAAAGGGGACCCCCTTTACCAATGCTGAGCTTTACATTGCTTTTTTAGCACTGGTAAAGCCCGTTTTGAGCACTGATAAAGACCATTTTTGTAGTATTGATTGATTAGTCATTTCATAAAATGAAATGGGTCGATAGATATTGTTCAAGGGTTATAAAAGTTATAAAAAAAGGAATTACTCATATATTTGTGAAACACATGAGTAAATGAATGGATCATAGAGAATCCTCATAGCATATACAAATAAGGATGGGCTATGATTTTGGGTGTGTATGATCTCCTCTAATAATCTCTGGTCAAAACTCTCCCCTTATGAATATATTTTCTTCCTTCCTTTTTTTCATCCAAAATACTAGAATATCATAAAGATTTGAAGATCTTTCCGAATGTGTTTGGGTGATTCAGTGAAATCCATGGGTATACCTTAGAGGGAAGAACCTTTTGGTTATTCCTAAGTTTTCTTCATCAAACACTAAATAAATGATATAACAATGAAATTATATGGTGAAAGGTGCATGTTATTTATTTCCAGTTTCATAAGTTTTTAGTTTAAATGGCATAGTATTTATGGGTTATATGGTTTCTATTCATTTCTTCTACTTAGATTAATGTTTAATCATTTCTTAGAAACATTTTAGTTGTATCAAATCCTTTCCATGATTTTTGTTTTGTGAAATCATTTAAGAAATTAAAGTTTTTAAAACCATTTACCTATTGTATTTCCTATCATAAAATATGATTCAAAGTTCTTTCTACCTAATTGTATCATGGAATATGATATGAGATATCATAACATGTGACTCAGTACAAGTCCTCTAGTTTTGTATTAGTCGTAGCATACAAATTTTAGATTTCATATTCAATTATATCACTATGATGTGGTTTAAAAATCATAGCATTATATTTTTTCTATAATATAGATGTGAATTGTAAAATACAATTGATACGTAAAGATTTCTTCCATCGATACGTACATTTTTTCCTTTTCCAAAAAACTAGAAAAACCACATATATGGTAATTGTATTTGGTGCTTATATAATCATTCATAAATTATGAATTATATTATATAAAAGGTTTATGCTCCATAACCTATCCATTAATACCCTACGATTTATCCTTTATTGTTAAATATGAATTGTGAATAATTTTTTTTCTTTTATTTTTATTTTGAATTGAACTATATAATTTAAAAATTGTTTATAAATTATGATAAAAAGTATTTTTTAATATTTATTAATTCATAAATTTTTTTATAAATTAATTTATTTTAAATTATTTATAAATAATTAATTAAATGTTTATGAAATATTTATTAATAAATATTCCATAATATTAAGTATTAATATTAAAATAATTTTTTTTAAATTATATTCCATGACTTATAATTTATATATAAATTGATTATATGAAAATTATAAGATTAATTTATAAAGGGATTATAAATTTCAAAAATAAGGAAAAATATAACGTGTTTATATTTTAAATTTTTGATTGTTCATAATGTTTAATTTGAATTGTTCAAATTAAAAAGGGCCTTACTTGGAGAAGTTATTTAAACCATATTAAAAGAGTTTTGATAAATGATTTGATCAAAGGTTTAAATAATATTAATATGTGTTATTTATATTATGTAAAATGTCAACATAATAGAAATGAAAATATTAAATATTTATATTTCATGAAATATCATATATTTAAAGTAAATATCATATAATTAATAATATGAATAATATGTTTAAGATTATATTAAGAATAAATTTAAAGTATTTGTATATATCTAATTATGAAATGTCTATAATATATTATAAAGCGTTTATAATTGTTAATTTATGAATTATTCAAAAATTAATATCTATTATTTATAAAATAAATAAAAAGTTTATTTATTTATTTATTTTAAACATTCATGTTTTTAATTTTTTTATAAAGTGTGAATATCGTTTGTTCTTTTTTTTTGATAAATTAATTCTCATAAATTTTCATTCCATGATAAGTATGGAAACATAAGATTTAGTTTTCATTTACCTTGAAATTAGTTTGTAAGTAGATTTATTAGCTTGAATTTCGTTATTGAATATAGTTTATATATATTAGTATCTAGTGTTATGATGAATTGGATTTCTCTCAAGTAAAGTGTCTTAAGTGAGAGGAAATTTGGTTTAGACATACCAATAGTCTAGAGAATTATTACTTAGTCTAAAAAAGTCTGGGTTGACTATTTATGGATTCAATACTACTCATGAGAATATTATAAATTTCATATAATTTTAAACCTCTACATTAAAAGTTCATATTCCCTATGAATATGATGAATTTAAATATTTTTAGATATGGTTGGATCCTATTTTAGGGTGAGTACAAAAATTGTGGGTTGTGTAAAGAGACACACATTAATACAGTGAATATATTAATTTAGTGGATGGAATATGGATTTTAAAACCAAATCATTAGATACATACGTATATAAAGGGATAAAAACTGAGATAGTAAATATTGAAAATAATGAAATAATTATGAATTTAATATGCATGTAATGTATATTAAATTGGAAAGGATTTAAAAAAACTCCATCGAAATCCTAAGTTTAATATTCCTTCCAAAGAGAACACATGTCAAGACCTTGACCATTCAACCATGTAGGTTCTTACAAGCTAGGGTGACCATGGATTATCTTGTGTAAGGAATTTTAGAAATAGATAACCCCAAGAGGTAAGTAACCAAATCCCACATATGCATTGGGTTACACTTAGATGATAAACCCTAAGAGTTAGGATAATAGAGGAATAAAGTTAAGTATACATCTATATGTTAGATTTAGGAAATGTTATTTCCACTAAATTATCTAAGAGTCCTATATGATATTATTGGTACGATTATCTTTGTAAATGAATAAGTGGTGAGATGAAGTAAAAATAAGACTCATTAATTAGTGAAATAGATATCTTGGCTCACTAAATGGATATGATGTCTAAGATAATTATTTTTAAGGGGAGTAATTTTAATAAAATAATTATTAAATGAATATAAAACTTAAAACATGTATGATAAAAACTTTTGTTATAGATAATGGAATCATCATAATTGAGGTTGAACTTGAGATCAATACTGGATTATACACAATTGAAGTAATTTCTGTGACCAGTACTATAACATAATAATAGTTCTTAATCAAGAAGAAAAATTATATGTGTTGGAGTAATCCCTTCCTAAGCAACCGATTGGTGAAGCTATTCAAAAATTGGTTTTTGATGCTTATGATAAGCATATAAAGGATTCATTGGAAGTATCTAATATTATTCTTGTGACCATAGATGCCAAGTTGGGATAATAACATGAGATAATTTATTCTTACAATATGATAGAAAACTTCAAAAGTATCTATTAGGAATAAGCTAGGAATAAGAGGTATGAGGTGTTGATGGATCCCTTTTAGTGTAAAATAGAAGAAGGAACCTTAGTCTCAACTCATTTTCTCATTATGATCAGGTATGACTTTGACTTAGAGAGGACGATTTTACCTATTATAATTGATCTGACCATGAAATTAATTTTTCAATCACTATTGGAAAGGTTTTGATAGTTTATTTGAATGATAAAATGAATGAGTTTAATAAAATTTTACATGATCTTCTCAATATATTTAGGATTTCTGAAAAGTACATGGAAGGTCTAAAATAAATTGTCAGCATGATGTTATGAAAGGATAATGGTAAGAGTTTTGGATATAGAAATAAGGAAAGAGGTTATATAGAGTTCATAATTTCATCTAAAACAATGAAAAGGAAATAGAGACAATGCTTTTATTGTGAAAAAACTATCCATTAGAAAAGAAAATTTCTGAAATTCTTGAAGTGTTTCAAGAAACAACATGAAAATTCCTACTCAAGTATTTATTTTATATCATTCAACTCATTATTTTGAATAGTATATGATAAACAATGTATGTTTTACAAGTTCTATAAATATATAGTAATATATAAGTGAATAGAAAGTTGAATTTGGGATCTTGAAGTTTTCTTTCAAGTAATAGACCAAGTATTTTATGCATTGAAGACTTATTTGAAAGAATAAATTCAATATTGGATGAATTATAATGAAAATGTGTATTTTGTGTCATTTTTATCTTTTAAAAAGATTATAAACAATGGTTTTTCCTAAAAAATTGTTTTTTAATGAATGTGATAAATGTCTTGATACACATGGTTTATGATTTTTCTAACTCTATAACATACTTAAAAGAATATAGAGATAAAATTAATTTTATCTAGGGTAAAATGTTTATCCAAAATTATGATAAATTTTGATTCCACAAAAAATTACATAATTGATTAATTATTCCTTTAAATAAATTTCCAAATGCATAAAATACCATATATGATATGGAAATAATAGTTTACTTGTTAAGTATTCCCACTAAAAGAAAATAGGTATTATTTACAAAACAAAAAGAAATTTATGTTGTGTTTCCTAGATTGATATTATAAAAATAATATAGAATCTAAGAGAATAGGGGGAGTATGTTTGTATTTAGATAAGTCTAAAGTTAACAAATAAAATATTTTACTAGTCAGAGTTCTTTGTGAATTTCACTTGATATCCTAAAAGGTTTAGAATATAATGGTAAATAAATGATGAAAAAGTTTCATTAGTTTTCATAACAAAGTAGATTTACCTTTATATACTAAAATTTTTATTATATATAGGTAAATACATTATGTAAAATTCACATTAGCCCTTAGAATATTTAAATGATACCATTTTATGGAAAGGGTTCCAAGGATGATGATGATGAACATAGAAAATTTCTAAGTAGATAATAATAGTTATTAACATCATAACATTAGATTTTGTGGAGTTAAGGAGTTTAAATATGTTTAAGTAGTTGAACATTAGGAATATGATTCCAAAGTCTCACCATTATTTAAACTCGCTTACTTCATAGATGTTACTCACTAAAGTGTTTAGTGGGAGGATTTTACCAGGTGGTCACATAGGGATGTGGAAGGAATTATGTTGTGATGTAATGAGTTTAAAAAAACCTTAAAAGTGAAAAAAAACATAAGATAGATTTGGTAGCCTATCATATATGATATGTTAGATAGGTGTTTATGTATAATTTTGTTAAAATATTCTTAAAATTTTAATAATATAAAAAATATTATGTAATACTAAAGGTAATATGTATATTATCATTCTTTCACATTGGATGTATATGTATATATATAAATATACATTTCATGAAGTGTAATGATAATTTACCCATCGAAGTATAAATTTGAGTTATCTCTAAATAATTTTCATAAGTTAGTATTATAGGTTGTGATGAAATGTTAAGGTTATCATTAGTAATATTCGTGTATAGGGTTACAAAATATGATCACGATGCATAAAAGATTTTTTTACATTGGATAAACAATGAAGTATACTACATGGAGTGACATATAGTCTATCTTTGGAATAACAGGGATGCATTTTTAGTATTTCGAGTCCCCACACATGAGGTTGGAGAGATACCTTGCATGAGAACATTCATAATTTGAGACCTTTATTATGAAAACCTTGAGGCTTAGCTAATAATGGGGTGGTTAGGACTATTTTTGATCATGTAGTTTGTTAAGTATCAACCAAGATGAGACTTATACTCTCATATAATGAGTATGAAATTTGGTCCCTCAATTTATATATTCTAAGAAAATATATTTTCATACTTAAAAAGTATACATGATGTGATTATCTACTTATATGAGGAGTGTGTGATTCACTCATATACTAGAGGAATGATAGGCGATATATTCATTGACCTGGCTAGTCTATACTTAGAGAGTCAATAATTTTTGAAGAGGATACATGGGATTGACATACACTATATCCCATAGTTACTAAAAATGATGAAACAAACTTTTCATACATAAATATAACATCTAAATAGATTAATATTAAATACATAACATTATGATCTATGCTAGAACCATAATGATTTAGTGTCTTTAGAAACTTGGATACATAACCAAAAATTTCATAAAATATTAACATCATCTCCCACTTAGTTATTCATAAATTTCAACCTTATTAGAAAAATCATACATAAAATTTTTCTTCATATACTGAGGAAAATAAAACATAATAAAGGGTGATCTCAAATGCTCTGTAAGGTTAAAAAAGAGATATATCAATGATCATTTAAACTTAACATTATCATAATGGGTATAAGAACATGATCATAACATTTTTAAATCATACCCAATAATTCATAGATCATAAACAAGAGTCATGGTATAAATCTTTGAAGTTCATAAGATATTAATAATAAAGGATAAAAGAACATGATCCATGAAAACATAACATTAGTATACGATCATGTCATAAAAGAGTGGAATAAAGTGTTATATAATTATATTCATAGAAATATTATGTCAAGGATACCCACCAATACATTTATAAAATTTTAGGCTTGGTTTAACCACCCATGTGCCTTGTTTGATATTGGGATAACCTCCCATATACCCTCTTTCAATATTGAGATAACCTCCTATATAATCTATTTTCTCAGGTCCGGGATAACTTCCCATGTACCTTATTTTTTGGGATTAGTATAACCTCCCATGTACTCTTTGAGATTAAAACACATTAATATTTATCCAATTAATTATAGGGATATATAATTCTGGTCCCACCCATTACATAATCATAAATCCATTTATATGTGTGCCATAAGATCATAAAAATATTCATCATAACTTGACCAATGGAATGTAAAATGTCTTTCATTGACATTTCATCATCATAACCATAAAATATATATATATATAATAAATACGGTATCATTGGATCATATATCTAATATAGCATAATTAATATCAAATTATGTTATCATAGATGAAAATTCCCTTTAAAGGATCACTAGAACATTTCTTGAGGAAAATAACCATTTCATTTTTAAATCACATATTTAAAATAAAAAAATTTAAAAAATATTAAGGGAAAAAATTACTTTGAAAAAAACCATGTGAAATTTTAATGGAATCTTCAAATATTTGAACATCAATGATAACTGGAAATATCATTCATGTCGTGTATATTAAAATACAAATTCCTTTCACATTTTCTCTAAAAGTCAAATATACCTCATTTAGAAAATGACAAGAAGATTAATTTTAAACCATTTTTAAAAAATTAAAAAATGGGTGAAAATTAATTTAAAAAATAATTATGGAATATAAAATCATTCTTGAATTTTTTTCATAAAACATGTACACAGAATAAAAAATGATTTTCGACTAAAGAGAGAAATAAAGTTGGTTTTCCTTAAAACCGTTCTTTCAGTCTCTTGAGTGCATAAAATTAGAAAAATGAATGTAAAACATTAATTATAAATAAATAAAGATATTATTATAAAATGTTTTAGAATATTTAGATATAGATCATAAAATTTCATCATTAGAAACTTAATCATAAACAATCCTTCTAAACAATGAGATTGTAACATAAATCCTTTACCACTTTGGTAACTTTATAATAAAAACCTCATGAAAGAGTAAACCTTATATAGTCATATATATCCCTATAATTATCTGGATAATAATTATAAAATACATTAATGGGCTATTTACACCACAAAAAAGAAACAAGTAGTGAATATGGTATGTGTCTCACAGAAGTAAAAGTGAGATGAAAATCTATTACCTCAAGTTAAAATTGCTTTAAAAGTACTATAACCTATTGTATGATAAATTTAAATTTATTATTTTTCTATACCAGAATAATTTAAATACTTCTAATATCATATATGACCCAATTATAATATTTTAACACCCATTTATTAATAATTCTTTATTAAAACCATCTTTTCCAGGTGTTAACTGTTTCATTTTTCATGAGAATTTCAGTTCAGTAGTTCCTATCCTTGAAATATGATCATGGTAAAATTATATAAATAATTTTAATAATGATATAAATATATTATATATTCATTATTTATATATTTATATCCATCTATAAATAGTATATATATAAAAATTAATTACACCATTCTTATAGATGGTAGGTCATACATACGCATGAACACTGTTTTCACTTTTCAAAAAATTAAAAAAAGAAAGGTAAATAATAAATAACCTTTAAATAATTATTATTATATCACATATACTATATAAATTAATTAAATATGTCCTTATTACCATCTATGTAAAGCATAAATGAAAAACTAGTCACATCACTTCATGGAGGTGGTAGTCCACACATACACATGAGCGAAATTATTGTTTTCCAACAGATTGGAAGGTAAGAAGTTAGATATGATATTAAAATTATATAATAATAATTATTTAAGAGATATTTTATATATTATTTATTTTTATATTTATAACCATCCAAATAAAATGGTGATAGAAAATGAATTTCACAGCTATGTGAAGTCGATATGTCATACGTACGCACGAGCAATATTTTCGCTTTTTGTAAGATAAAAATGAGATTTAAAATGGTTATCCCATAATAATAATAACATATAAGTATATTTATAATATTATATTTATTATTTTATTATTGGTAAGGCATATTTAGAGTAATTAGAAGAAGAAATAAATTTGAAAGAGTTAGTAAAGATGATTACCTCTTCTTCAGTAGACTTCATTTGAATACCTCTTAAGGACACTTGGAATGGTATTTAAAGAAGAAAAAAACTTATAATTAATGTATAGATAAGTTTATAAGAGTATTTATATGGCTTTGGTAAAGCTATATGGATCAAAAGTTGTGATTAAGAGAGGAGAAGATGTGCCCTTTTATAAGTGAGGAGAGGGGAACTCTTGGAGTTAAATAAATTATTAAATTAATATAAATTAATTTTCATTTTCAAGTGGAGTAAAATTGATATATTTATAATATATGGTTATTATGTGTAAAAATAATCTCATTAAAAAAATTTGGAGAGGTGTTAGTGATATTTTTACCCTTATCTTTTTGTTATAACCCCCATTACCCCTTTAAACAATTACCACAATATCAAAGTTTTTTACACTTTAATGGTCAAGAAGGTCACCATAAAAAGAGAAGTGATCAATAAATTGACCATGATTGATATTTTAAACCATATCTCATTTCATTGGACTAATATGGTATTTTTATAAATTTAAAATCATTTAATAAAATATTGTTTATTATAAAATATCATTAATGTCATCTTTGGAAATATAGTAAGTATTATAATATAATACGTGTCTAAATCAATTAAAATGATCCCAAAATGACATGTATTGAAATATAACGAGGATATAATATTAATATAATTACCTAATAAAATTTTTATAGGTTTTAATATCATTTTAGACCTTATATTTTGGATTAACCCATTGGTTAACGAATTTTAAACTTAATTGTGGTAATGAATTTTTCAATATTAAAGGGTTATAATTTTAGTTATAAGGTGAAAATTGGATCATAAATGGATGAGGGATAAAATTTTAGACTATTTATCTTTCTAATTTTTCTTTTTAATTATTTTTATAATTTTTAAATAATTTTATAATATTTTATTTTTCATAAAATACTTTTAATGTAATTTTAAAAACATGTCACATAATTTGATTTTGAAAACAATATTAAAACAATATAACTAGAATATAAAACTTTAAAACATCATAAATTTTTCATTTTTTATCTTTAAAATTCATATTAAACTTTAACTCACCTAAAAAATATTACTTTTATAGTGTTTAAAATTATTTACTTTGTTTTTATTTTGCTTGCATAAGCACTAAGTCGGTGTTGTGTAAGAATTTAAGGGAATTATTTCATAACTAAAAATTAAAAATAAATTACCATCATAAAAATAATAATTTATATTTAAAATAAAAATTTATAAAAGAACATAATTTCTTTTATCCCCATCAAAATTTTATAGATATTAAAGCCAAGAGAGTGACATTTTTGAATTTAGATTTACTTAAAATAATATATATCATTCTCAAATAAAAATGACAAAAAATTGCCATAAATTATAATATTATATGAGGATGGTAAATCCCAACTAATAAAATATATTGAATACAATTGGTAGGGTTATTGTTAGTCTTTATCTTATTATTTTTATCCTTAATTACTTGATTTACCCTTACTAAGGTGTAAATATTTACTAAGGTACTATTTATCAAGACAAAACTAAATGGGGCACATTTACCAAATTTGAATATAATGATTAAAAATATGGATCCCATTTTTCAAGATTCAATTTCTATAAGTGGTATGAATTAATATTAATATAAAGGTGTAAAACACAATGAAAAATAGTTTTAAGAAAAATTCATTTTAAGCCCAAAAATAAAAATATACCGAAATTAATTATAATAATTGATTCCTAGGAAATTAATTATATTATATCTAATTACATAATTAATATTTTACTTTAAGATAAAATTAAAATAATAGTTAGATATTTAAATGAATAGAAAATACAATTTTACAAAAAATCGTCACTTTTCACCATTCACTGAAAAACCAATCATTTCAGAAAAATCCCAAAATTTACCCCTAAGATAATTTTTATATAATTATTTTAAAAATAAATTTCATCTTTTAAATTAATTTTTTTAAAGTGGAATAAATTAATTTTAATTTCCACACACAAAATGGAATAAAAATAATTTTGAAGAAAATAAATTTTCGAAGCACATGAGCCTCAGCCCGATTGGTAAGGACTCGATAGGTTCAACCAAGAGACCCAAGATCAAATCCAGGTGGAGGAATATTTTTGGATACTATAGCAGGCACTGTAGCAGTACTGTAGTAGCCAGAACTATTCATCCATCTGGGCCTTTGGGCCACCAGTTTGGTCCTCGGGTCCTGCAAGGCTTTCAGGCCACCCAAGGCCTTCGGGGCAGTTGATTCTCAAGGCCTTTGGGCCACCCCAAGGCATTCAAGCCACATGAAATGAAGATGTACCAGTCAGAATATAAGGGAAAAGGCTTAAGAGGAGGATTCAGGGCAAGCACATTCACTAGAGAAGAGCTAACTAGAATTAGAAGAATGAGAGTGTATGGCTTTGCTATCAGTATCAGGACTATGCAGCTTTGCATAGGATAACTAGCCGACCAGCCCTGTGAAGGTGGAGTGATGATATCATGACATATGCTGGGGAGAAGTTCCAAGTTGTATTGTACGGGTGACTCCCTTTAAGACCTATGGGTCATGTAATTGTCTCTATGCTTTCAAGCCTTGTAAGGGTTCCACCTTATCCCTTGAAAGGTGGATTATCAAAAAAAATAAAGGCCTTCGGGCCATACCGATCAAAGCATAAAATGAATTGAGTAAAAAGTGGGTGCTTATTTATGAAGAATTATTAAATAAATTGTATTGAGTTAGAATAATATACATATATTTCATAATGCAGTTACTCAAATTCATAACTTCCAATTCAATGACTTGGTCAAATTTAAATAATAATATTATTATAATACATCTCAATTCACTTAAATCTCAGTGTTGTGTGTTAGGAAATATATCGAGATTATTATTATTTTAAAATAAATTTTTATGGTGTTAAATTCTCCCCATATTAAATAAATTTTATCCTCATAATTTGAACTTGATCTCAGTAATAAAGTGTTTGACATTTGAAAATACCTTTGTTGAAACCCATATCATAAAAAGGGATAATAAAAATTCTAATTAAAAAGAGGGAAAGGGAAATATGAAGGCCATCTGTAACAACATATAAATAGGTTTCAAAATAGGAGAATATTAGTGGGAAGTTAAAATATATACATAAAGAAAAAATTAATTTTCAAATAATGATGAAGAGTGACAGAGAACATGGCCATGATAAAGTTAATGACCACAAAACCATAAATCAGTAAGAGGTAAAAAGTCCATCAGTCCATCAAAAATGAAGGTAAAAGGATAATTTTTTTATTTCAATATAATTTTACTAAATTTTAGGATTCATTTTCTATCAATATAGAGAACACAAGAAAATTTAATCACTTTATTTCATTCCATTTCATAAGAATAATTTTATCCTTTGGTTGTGATTCAATGAGTTTCTACTTCATCTCTTATTCCATGATGAATTTTTATTCTATAAGCACTAAAATTAACTTTTAATAGATTATAAGATCCATAAAATAATGAAAAATAATTCCATTTTTCTATAAATATTTAACAAAACCAAAATGGTTATCACGTTAACAATAACCTCTATGGTTCAACATAATCCATTCCATAAATATTTAACCTTAAGTCTCTAAAATATTTTTGACTAAATTCAAAACCCAAAATCCAAAATATTTGATCAAATATTTTTTTTCCAAGACCGTATTTAACATTTATCCCTATAAAATCTAAATTAACTCACAATGTCACATACCAATCATGTTAATACCTTGATAATATGGTCTCTTAAAACATATTAATAACCTAGATCACCATAAAACCTCAATAAAAACAAATTTGATTCCAAAAATTAACACTAAAATTATTCCTAAAATAGAATCATAGACTTTTAAATGTATTATATAAATCCAAAAATGAAATAAACTTCATAAAAGAGGACATAAATCACTTTTTAATCAAATCACTAATCAATTTCAAGGACACCAATACTATCCCATTTACTTTATCAATGTCAATAATATATTTATCTCAACTAAACATTATTATATCAACCTCGGGAACATATTAAGGGTTATATTTCCCTCAATCATGTGTTTTCAAAAAATATCGACATACAACTATATAAATTTTCCTGGTCATCAGTATCATTAAATATATTCTGGAAAATCCTTAAATCAAAAATATCATAGAAAAATAATTATATATTTTATTATTCTTATAACCAAAATACCATTGATAAAAATACTTTTACAACAAAATTCTCGAATCATAAAACACAAACACTTAAATCCTTTCACTTAAATGATCAACATAACATAAGTACTTAGACCAAGATTTAACCCTTGGATTAGGCATTGAATTAGATAATTCCCAAGATCCCTACATACAAGACATAAAATTCCTTGGAAATTAATTTCTCTATGACCTTTTTTTCTATATAGAAGACATCTTACCCTTACTTTGATATATTCTCCTACTTTATTCTTCAAAAATTCTTGACATGAATAAAATTGAAATTTCTTACCTCCATGATTATCACCACCCAAAATGTCATAAAATTAAATTTTGCTGTTATTTGATTCATTAAGAAACTCATAAATGTTTACATTGTTAATCATATACCATGATATATGATTAGGAATAATCAGAAGGTTTCACCTTATAGTTCCTATTTAATTTAGTTTCTTATGTGGATAATCATTCCTTTGACCATCATATTCAGTGTTAATATAAAGCCTCCTAGTTCCACCCATTGTATAAAACCAAAAACTATATTGTTATAAAACAACAATCATAGTGAGATATCATGAAAAATTATTCATAAGATGTATAAAAATTGAAACCTTCTTTTCAATCTATGACACATTAAATTTGACCTTGGTAATCAATGATCATCATCTATTCAAATCCTTCATAATGAATCAAAAAAATGTCAATTAACCTAAGTATATCCCTTGAGAGTGTCAAAACAGGCAAATAGTAAGGGAAAACTCACCGTACACTAAAATGATGGTCAAGATATACTCAAATAACACTTTTAAGGGCTATTAACACTATATGTATCTATGCCAAACCATGTCCACTTATAATATACTGATAGGGATGTATTTCTTGGAAATCCACATAATCAATTCCTTACTAAAAATTTAGGATGTTATCCTCTTCTTAGACTTATCCCCAAGGTTTTTAAAAAAGTTAGTTAATCATAATATAAAAATATCTACTAAAACCTAATTTGATACCAACTATAATGAACCATAATTTTCATAGATAAATATCACATCTTATTAGATGAATATTCAATACATAACATAAATATATATGCCGAGACCATAAAAGTATAGTGTATTTGGAGATAAAATATCTACATCATCTCCCAATTAATTCTTCATAACTACTAACCTTCTTAGAGACACCGTGCTTAAAATTTTTGTTCATATCCTAGGGAAAGGAAAACATAATAAAAGGTGATATTATATAAAATGATCATAATGAGTATGAGAATATGAAATTAACCTTTTAAAATCATACCCAATAATTATTATATCATAAAAAAGAGTTATGGAATATTGTAAGTTCATAAGACATGAATCAAAAAGGGATCAAATAATATGATCCATGAGAACATAACATTGGCATAAGATCATATCATAAAAGAGTGGAATAAATTGTGGAATAATGATAATAAAATAAATATTGTGTCAAGGTTACACAAAAATACATTCATAACATTTTAGTATTGGGATAACTACCCATTTATCTACTTCATAATTATGATAACCTCAAATGTACCCTCTTTCAGGCTCGATATAACCTCATGTGTACCCACTTTTACCAAGATTTAGATAACCACTCATGTACCCTCTTTTTTAAATCTTGGGATAACCTTATGTTTACCCTTTTATTTCATAACACATTAATATTTACTAAATTTAGTGGAGGGATATATAATTCTAGGACCACACATCACATAATCATAAATCTATTCATATTTATTCCACAAGATCATAAAAAAATTCATCATAACTTAAACCATGGAAAATATAACATCTTTCAAAAATATTTCATCATTATAACCAGGAAATATCTAAATAAATAATTAATATGGTATCATTGGATCACATCCCTATTAAATAATAAGTAACATCAAATGTTATTTTCATAGATGAAAATTTTCTTTAAAAGATCACTAGAATATTTCTTGATTAAAATTCCCTTTTCATTTTTAAATCACATATTTAAAATATAATTTTTTAAAATATTAAGAAACAAATTTATTTGAAAAGAAACTTGAATATTTTTAACATAATCTTCAAATATTTGTATAGTCATGATGACGGGAAATTTCATTTATACCATGTATGTTAAAACAAATATTCCTTACATGTTTTTGGTAAAATTCAAAAGTATATCATTTTAGAAAATAAAAAAAAGATTACTTTTAAAACATTTTTTTAAATTAAAAAATGTTTGATAATTAGTTTAAATAATAATTTGGGAATAGTAAAAACATTCTTGATTTTTTTTAGAAAACATGGACCTGAAATAAAAAGTATTTTTGAATGATGAGAGAAAAAAGTTGTTTTTATTTAAAAATGTTCTTTATGTATCTTGAGTGCTTAAAATTATGAAAATGAAATGAAAAGATGAATTCTAAATAAAAAAAAATAGGATAATAAATTTCATGAGATTCATGAGATATATATCATGAGATTTCATCATTGTAAACTTAATCATAAACAATCTCAATAAGCAATAAGATTATAAAAAACCCTTTACCACTTTGGTAACTTTTGAATCAAAACCTCATGATAGAGAGAAAATTATAAGAAGATGTATATACCCATAATTTTCATGAGAAACATAAAAAATACATTAATGGGTAGTATATAGACCACATAAAAGAAACAATTGGTGAATATTTAATGTGTATCACTAAAGTAAAAGTGAGACGAAAATCCTTTACCTCAAGTTCGAATTTATTAGAATACACTCTAACCTCCAATATAATAAATTAAAATGTATTATTATTTTATAAAATAACAATTTAAATAATTTTAATTATATATATTATAAAATTATAACATTTATAAATCCATTTATTAATAATTCTTTATTAACATCATTATTTCCAGCTGTTAACTGTTTTATTTTTCTTGATAATTATGGTTCGATAGTTATGGTACTTATACTTTGATTATGGCTCCATAATATCTATAATTTTAATAATGATATAAATATCATATATAATCATTATTTATATATTTATATTCATCCATAAAGCACTGAGATACAAAAATGAGTTATATCATTCATGGATATGGTATGACATATGTACGCTTGAACGCTGTTTTCACTTTTCGACAGATAGAAATAAAGAAAAATAAATAATAATTCACCTTTATATAATCATTATTATTTCATTTATATCATATAAATTAATTAAATACATCATTATTACCATCCATGTAAATCATAAATGAAAAAAAAGTTCACATCGCTTCGTGGAGGAGGCAGTCCACATGTACGTATGAGCGACGTTATCATTTTCCAAAAGATTTGTATGAAATAAAGTAGATATAATGTTAAAATTAAATAAATTATAAATATTTAATAAATATCATATATATTCATTATTTTTATATTTATAACCATTCAAATAAAATGGTGATGAAAAACAAATTTCACTACTATGTGGACACGGTAAGCCATGCATACATACAAACAATTATTTTGATTTTTGTAGGATTAAAAAGTGTTGTAAAATGGTTTTCCCATAATACTAATAACATAATATTATATTTATGATACATGATTTATTATTTTATGATGGTTAAATTATAATTCTCATAATTATAATAAGAAATAAATTTGAAAGATTCGGTAATGACAATTACCTCTTCTTTAGTGGAAATATTTTAGATCCCTTCTTAAGGACCCCTATAATGGTACTTTAAGAAGACTAGAACCTATAAATCATGTATACGGATGTTTATAAGAGTTTATAATGTTTTTTTGAGATATATGGATCAAAAATTTTGAGGAAGAGAGGATTAGAGATTCTCTTTTATAATTGAGGAGAGGGGAACTCTTGGAATTACATAAAGTATTAAATTAATATAAATATATTTTCAGGTTAAAGAAGATCCAAATTGATGTATTTAAAATACATGATGATTATGATTATAAATAATCATATAAATTAAAATTTAGACAAGTTTAGGTGACGTTTTTCCCTTATTTATTTATTTTAATCTCCCGTTATCTTTTTGATAATTACCATAATATCAAATTTTTTTACTCTTTAATGGAAAAAATGTAACCATAAAAAGAAAAGTAACCCATAAATAGAAAATTATTGATATTTTCAATAATATACTGTTAAATTGTCCTAATATAGTATTTTTATGAATTTTAAATCATTTAATAAAATATTGTTTGTTATAGAATATTATTAATGTCATATATGAAAATACATGAAATATTATAATATAATATGCATCAAACCCATGTAAAATGGTCTAAAATGTTATGGATTAAAATATAAGGAGTATATTATCTTAATATAATTATCCAATCTATTTTTATAGGTTTTGATATCATTTTAGAAATTATATTTTGAATTAAACCATTGGTTAACCAATTTCAACCATAAATATGGTAAAGACTTTTTCAATATTAAAGAGTTATGATTTTACTTATAAGGTGAAAATTGGATAATAAATGAATAAGAGATGGAATTTTATACTATTTATAATACTGATTTTTTAATAATTTAACAATATTTTATTTAACAAAATATACTATTAATGTAATTTTAAGAACTATTCACATAATTTGACTTTGAAAACAACATTATAGTAATATAATTAGAATTAAAACATATAAAAAATATTTAATTTAATAAATTTATCTTAAAAATTCATGAAACACTCTAACACACCCAAAAAATATTACCTTTAGAGTTTTTAGAATTATTTACTTGATTTTTCTACTGTTTGCACAAATACTGAGACAACATTGTGTAATCATTTAATGTAATTATTTCAACAATAAAAATTGAAAATAAATTTTAAAAATAAATAATAATAATTTATATTTAAAACAATAATTTAAAACTGAACATAATTTATATTTATCCTTGTCAAAAAAATTTATAGATATTAAAAATAAGAGAGTGACATTTTTAACTTTATATTTACTTAAAATAATATATGTCATTTACAAAGAAAAATGGAAACCAATTAACATAAATTTAAATATTGGATGATTATGTACAAAAAAAATCATAAAATATATTAAATATTAGTGTTAAGGTTATTTTTAGTCTTTATTATTTTATTTTAAACCTTAATTACCTGATTTACCCTAACCGAGGTGACAATATTTTCTATGGTTGCTATTCATAATGAAAAAAATATAAAAGGAAATATTTACCAAATTTTAACCTATTAATTAAAAATATAGAACCAATTTTTCAAGAATCAATTTTTAGAAGTGACATAAATTAATTTTAATATAAATGTGTAAAACGTAACGAAAAACACTTTAAAAAAAATGCATTTTAAGAGAAAAATAAACTTATACCAAAATCACGTATAATATTAATTACTATGTAATGAATTATATTATATATAATAAAATAATACTTGAGTTAATTTAATATAAAATTAAAATAATAATGATATTTTAAATGAAAAGAAAATATAGTTTTACAAAAATCCACATTCTTTACTATTCACCAAAAAATCAATCTTTTCAGAAAAATATCAAAATTTCACACTAAGATAATTTTGATATGATGAATTTAAAAATAAATTTATTTTTTAAAAATAAAATTTATAATAGTGTAATAAATTGATTATAATTTGTACACACAAAATGCAATAAAACCATTTTTGAATAAAATGCATTTTTAAAGCATAAAATGACATCACAAAAAATTGAGTAATTATTTATAAAGTAGTAGTAAATAAATTTGTATCGTGTAGGAATAATATACATATATTTCATAATTTTATTACTCAAATTCATACCTATTGTAACATCCTGATCCAAGGGCCACTAAACTGGTGCTCTGAGCCCATTATCTACATGACCTCAAGTATGCCTCCTCGCACGCTAATGACTTCCATATAGAAGTGGGGGTCTAAAGGGTTCCACAACATCACTGATTCAAATCCATATAGTCACCTGATACCACTCAAGAAATCCTTCTCAATCAACCAATACTCTATGTGGTTTTCGGTCCAAAACTATTCCTATAATAAACACATGAGAGATTCTTGGGTACCCAAGTGAAATAGAGGCCTGACTAGGGTGTTATTAAAACTTATTAGGCCATCACCAACCATTTCTAAATAAAATACCATTCAATAAAATAGTGTATGTAGAAGAGGGAAATAATTGTAAACAAGTAGGTAAGGAAAATAAGTTCATTATTTAACAATATTTAAAATAATCAATTTTATTCTTGGTTCCAAAAGGTTACAGTTTTCCATAAAATAAACATTGGCCAAAGATGGTAGTCTGAAAAATATTTCATATGGATCATTGGTTGGAAATCAAGGATCCTCAGTCCGAGAATCTAACTGAGATCTGGTATGCCATGTCTGGTCATCCCAACCACTAGGTCACAAGTTGGAAAACAAGGAGAATCAGTCCAAGTATCCGAACAAGGATCATAATTCCATGTATGAACAACCTAGCATTGATATGGAACACCATTTAAATACCATTGGTTTCAAGAGAAGTAGTCATTTCCTTGAAAAGCTATGATACACCGAGATTCCTGGAGAATCCATCCGACCCACCTAAAACTGAGGAGTGGAGCATCAGTTTAACATCCCAAAATCATTAATCATAGGTCAGAAAGCATGAAGAATCATTCCATGAATCCAAAAAGGATTCAACACTTCATTTCCAACCACCCCAACCTTTATATTATCAATTAATACCATTTTATTCAACATATCCATAATCTATTACTTTCATCACATTAAACCTAATTCACTATTAAATCATTTCACCATTTTCCAAAAAACATATTTATTAAATGTTCTTCAAACCATTTAATAATAAAACACATCCCTTTTAACCATCTCCATTACCTTTATAAATCAAAAAATTTATCATGGACCCAAAGGACCTTTAAATCTACATATGTCTCCAATAAAACTAAACCCCTTTAAAAATTCATTAAAAACTGAAATAAAACATTCTCATTAAACATTTCAAAATCATCCCTTAAACACGAGCCTTACTCTTTGAAAATCTAACCAAAGTCCAGGACCTTCATGTTCCATGAAAACCATTTAAAGAGTCACCACACACCCATTTCAAATCAATATTTAAAAAACATTTAAAATTCATTTAAAATCACCTTGAGGTCAACACCCAATTTCAAAATAATAACCATTTCATAACATAGCCATCCACCTTTGACATCTATAACTAGGTCAAAACCCAATGAACACATTTAAAACCATTTCAAAATCCTCATAATACTTTTCATAAAAACATAACATATAAAGCATTCCACTTCTAAAGTATGTCACACCCCATGGGTGGCCATAAGTTGAGTCTCATATCACCATGGATCCAGGAAAATCTTTGGAAAGTCCAAGGTATCAATATAAAGACAACCAATTTCTTAAATTAAGGGAGAATTCATATCAAACATGGGATCTAAATAATATACTTCAATTCACATATAAAACAATTATTAATACTATGGTTAAAGCTCTAAGACCACTTACCTCATTAGAGAATCTTTCTATTATGTTTCCAAAACATGGTGGTCTCACCAAGGACCGTCTAAGAATTATCTAAACCTCTAGGCACTCAACTGATCTCACCACGATAACCAAATCTATAGAATTACAATAAAAAATAATAATTAATAAATTATAAAAACTATAATTAATTAATTGACCAAAACACAACTTGGAATAATACCAGAAAAATCACCATGTCATCGTGCCACACCGAAACTAAATCCAACCACTCACTAAAGACCCAAAACATAACACCTACCACATTAAAGAAAAAATACCTAAGAGATAATAGAAATTCAAAAACTAATTAAATTAAAATTCTAGAAAAACCTAAGAAAATACACCGTGTTCACATTACTTGAAGAAACACCATGCAATGGAGTGAAAAATCTATCTTAGGATCTCCTCTACCCAAGATAACCAAAATCCCCATGAGAAACAGATGCTTCCACCATGATTTAGTGTAATATTCAACAAAACCTAAACCATGTAACCCAAAACATTATATAGGGGGAAGATGAAGAAGTAAAGAAGTCACTAGAGGTTGGATCTTACTCCAAAATGCCAAATAATCTCCACCAAAACACCTCCTTGGTGAGTCTTGGAGAAGTGAGGAATGGAGTATGAACCTCCTTTGTTTTGTACGCATGATGGGAACAAAAATGGGAGGGATAAATTAAAACATCTTGGGGGTAAAATTTTAGAACACTACTTAATGAAATTTTGTAGAACTGCATGGTTTGGCCGCACAGTTTTCCAATATGTGTGCCAATTGTGCGGTTGAATCTATCTAAGGCCAACCCCCTCGTATAGTTTACCTACACAATTGTCCAGACCATGCACCAACCATGAACACCCCTAATGTCCAACACCCACACCCTACTTGGTTAGTTCACATGGTTTGAAAAACTATATGACAACCATGATGTCATCACTACCTCCCTCCTATAACATGGAACACGGTTTGTCTAAAATAGTATAAAGCCCATGCACCATGACTCATACACTTAAAACATAGAATGGTTTATACTTTATAAATCCATGCTTTACCCTAAAACATGAAAAAAAATCATGTGAAGTTTAAAATTAACTATAAACCCCATGAGCATTAGGGTGTCACACAATTTCTCATAAACCGTGCACACCAAATCATGCACCCTTTCTAAAAAAATCCCAAAACTTCCAAAACTTAACCCGACACATCTAAAGCGCATAAAAACTGTTATGATACCTCCCAAGAATTAATCCTCATCTCAAAACACCATTTTTGAGTCATTCCAACTCTTGGAACTCCATTCTAAGTCTTGATTCAAGATTTGACCCGTCTAATGATGAAAATTTAAATTCCTTTATTAATTTTTGATCCATTCGGATGTGGAATCTTAAAACCTCCCCACCATAACACTCATAATCTTTGAAAATACTCAGTATTCATCCATCTGTACCACCCAACCTACTTTGGTAGACAATGTTTTTTCTAGCATCCTTAATCAGCTTTCGATAAACTGGAACACTACCAATTCACAACCTCCAACTCAACGCCCTCTACTGGAAAAGAATTTGAGATAACACCCATTACTAAAACCAAAACACCACGATGGTTCTTACTTGATCCCATACATTAGTAAAATTTATTAAAACATATCTTGATCACTCATTGATCTATAATGTTCCCCACCATAAGATTCAACTTATAACCACTAACTCTCTATGTATAGCACCTTCTACATCAAAAAAGGCCAAAAAAACTTTAAACTCAAGATCCTGCATTTCACCCAACACGGTTTCCAAATTACCACATACTAATATCCTTGAGAATTCCAATAACCATTTTCACTCATTCTCATCATTGAAAACTAAATGAAGAGGATGCATATCCTCCATACATGCAAATATTAAGAACATATCAACTTCTCATCAAAAGAAAAACTCAAACCTGAAACAAACCTATCATTCCCAAATGAAACACCATATGTAGATTTCAAACTTTCACATCCTTATTGTGAACTAACCCTAATTAGACTACTCTTGGCCAAATCATTTCAAAAATGACTTACCCAAACTACCAGTATGTCCCCATCCTACCTGATCACCATGCCCTCACACTCATAGGCCTTCCGTAACCACCCAAACATGACCTCCAAAGTCCATACTCGAACCCCTTTCATGAATTAACTCAAGTCTGAATCCAAACAATTGAATTGATCATCCTCCATAATTGATTTACCATAGAAATTCCTATGGGATTTAAGTACGCACCTCAATGGTTGTTCAGTGGCATTACAATTCCACCATGACCATTCTATGACTAATTCCACACACCCAAGACCCATCAAGCACGAGAGTTATATCCCTGTAACTAACACATCACCCATACCATAGAATTGTTGTTGTCATTACCTCACTCAAGAAACTACAACCACCATGGAACATGTTCCATTTACTTCCAGGTGGTAAATTAGTAGTGTTTTTCTCACTCTTACTAGAGCAAGAGAACAAAACATCAACTATCTCCCACCTCATCTTCCAAGGATGGTGCCCCTATATTTTTTCAACATCCAATCCATCACAAATACCACACTCACGGATGGTCAGTGGTATACTTACCACAATAAGGATCCATGTACACCAATCCATGAGTGTATCCTCCAAGAAGCCCTATATCCAACAAAAATACATTATTTTATCTTGGAGTATAGCCCAAGCTCTCTTAGTGTACCCAAGATGATGTCAAGATATTGGGATTGATTTTGTCTAGACTAAGAGCATGATATGATGTCTTCGATTAATAACACCACCACTCATCCATTTCCATCATCACTTCAAACTGTAGGGATATGTCAAAATAATTAAAAGTCCTTGAGATTAACTACCTGTAAGAGTCTAATCAAATTCACATTAGTTCCCAGCCTGCTCATGGTAGCCTGTTTCACTCAAGAACCTCAGAAGTATGCTCTCGTAATATCCAATCGACCAACCAATCAACTAAGTATGTCACCATCTATTCATGTCTAAAATATTCCATTACAACTTAACCATCACACACACTCTTTTGTGACCCCACCAAAGAATTTGATTACAACCTAAATGATTCACATCCCATGAAAACTCGACCAACAAGCCCTATTCACTATCCATTCCTTCTATGCAATCCTATATCACCCAAGTAAGATCACCCTTGGGGATTCTCCAAACCAAAAGGTACTCCTGATACAAAAACCACTTGCTCGACCACTCAAGACTATTATGCTATTAAAGGTTCCACTGAGATCATATATGATCTCACTACATTCATGGAGACAAATCCAGGCCTAACTAGGCCAGGAACATACCCAATCCTACCCCAAAACCATATGTGGCACTAATGCATAAACACTTCAAATATATTTTCATCTCAATGAAACCAGTAATCTCCATGTTCCCCTTATAAAAAACAAACTCGTATGCAAGTTTTCCACCTGAAGAAAACTCACGCACATGAAACCACATTTCCTTGTGCACCTATTGTGCCCTTTATTTGACTCATACCTTCTAGGAACACCTTTAATCACATCCATTACCTAGTTTAGGCATCCAAACAATCTATCCTCTCTAGAAACAAACCATAAGGATAAAACACTACCACTTAAGTGATATTTCTCAAAAAAGGCATCCCATGTTCCAAACCTTATAATAGGTTGCACCACTGTTAAGAGTCCCAAAACATACACTCATGAATCACGCACTCAAAGGTACTTAAAACTCATCCAAACCCTCTCACGGGTCATCCAAAAAAACTACACAACCCTGAATACTTGAACTGGAGTCGCATTAAGAAGGTTACTAGGTGCAACCAACCATGGTCTATGCCAACTCACAAAGGCCACAACTCACATGACATCAAACATGAACCCATTTCTTCATCATAATACATCAAAAAGTCAAAACACCCTCCTATAGGGTCTCTTGCTATAAAGGTATTGTATACCAACCAACTACCCACAACTAGGGAGTTTTTCCTCTCTAAGCATCTTCATAACAAACCACTCCCTGTAGGACTCAGACATACTATCAACCTAAAAAAAACCACCCAGAAGGGGTCAAATAATCCTATACTCACACTGTACTAGCCCACTGGGGTCACTACACCAACCATACAAAAAGACCAAACAAGTTACCTCATTGAGCGCCTCACCATAGATCCACATAATCTACCATTAGAATGAAATCCATAAAATCACACACTAGAAGGCCTATAACATATGGATCATACATTCCTAGCATGATGCATGCGATTACTCTTTTCTCTATAGGAGAAGATTCAAAATTGAGTTACATACGTCTTTATAATCATCCAAGAAATATAAATCCATCACAATTCAACAAATCCAAACAACAAGAGGGTTTCTTGAAGTAAAAATCATATAAAACCATAATATCACAATTCCAAAAAATCAATCTTAGCCCTTGGTAACCAAGAATTCCTATAGAAATGGGTGTTCATGATGAACCAGCCCAATATCGATCACAAGTTCTGACACATTCCTATATCTCCTATATACCAAATCCAAAATAATAAAATAAAAGGATAGTAAACCCATCTAATACGAATTCGTAATATCCTGAACTGAGTGCCACTAAACTGGTGCCCCAAGACAATTATGCACAAGACCTAAAGTGTTCCTACTCATATGTCAGAGACTTCCAACTAGTAGTGGAGGGTATAAAGTGGAATTGTGAGGAGACTATACCCCCATATCAAAGTGCACAACCATAAGTAAATAACCAAATATCATACACATCAGAGTAAGAAGGAAGAATAAATAAACTAAAGATGAAACATGCTATAATATAATGAAATTAAATAAGGGCCCGAATGAACATATCATACATACAACCAACCACCCACTGGGAAGGTTACAATACATACTGGAATAAAATAAACTGCAAAAAGGATCAACAATGTCACCTAGATAAAAAACTCCAGACACTTAATTCCTCTCAAACAATCATTCTTGATCAACCACTACTCTATAAAGGTTTCATCCCAAACCTTTGCCTATAATAAACACACAAGAGATGCTTGGGTACCCAAATGAAATAGAGTCCTGAGAAGGGTGTGATTAAAACTTAGCAGGACACCACCGATGGAATCTAATGAAATTATTAGTCAGTGTAAAAGGGTATGTAGGAGGGGGAAATGAATTTAAAAAAGAAAGTAAGGAAAACATATTTCATTATTTAACAATATTTTAATTAATACCATTTATTATTTGTTCCAAAAGGTTACCCATTTCCATCAAATCACCCTCGAATAAAGATTTTAGTTTGAACCATATTTTATAGGGGTCACAGTTAGTAACCAAGGAGCCACAGTCCAAGAATCCAATCGGTATCCAGTTCACCAAGTCCATCCATCCCAACCATTAGATCAAAATTTAAAAAACAAGGAGAATCAATACAAGTATCTCACCAGGACTTGGAACACCATGAAAACCCATCCCAAACTTGATATGGAACACCATATGTCTATACCTATGGGTTCAAGATCATAAGTTCTTTACCTGAAAAACTATGGTGTACTAGAGAAACTGGAGCATCAGTGTGGCCTACCCAAAATTGAGGAGTGGGGAATTAGTCCAACATCCCAAAACCATTAGTCAGAGGTCAAAAAACATTGACCATTTGTCCATGAATCCTACTAGGATTTGGCACATCATGTTTAACTATCCTAAACCATTCCATTATCAATTAATACCATTTCATTAAACATTTCCCTAATCCACTACTTTCATCACATTAAACCAAATTCACCATTAAACCATTTAACCTTTTTCCAAAAACCATATTTTTTAAATATTCTTCAAAAAAATTAACAATCAAACACACCCATTTTAACCATGGTCCTAGAGGACCTTTAAATCAACACATGGATCAAATAAAAACAAACCCATTTCAAAATTCATGAAACACTAAAATCAAACATTCTCACTAAATATTTTGAAACCACCCATTAAACATGG
Source organism: Viscum album (assembly GCA_963277665.1). Classification (NCBI taxonomy): domain Eukaryota; kingdom Viridiplantae; phylum Streptophyta; class Magnoliopsida; order Santalales; family Viscaceae; genus Viscum; species Viscum album. Next base: position 715,601,975 of record OY728140.1, on the reverse strand, counting down.
GTCTTCCTCTTTGAAAATATAAATAAGGTCCAAGGCCTTCATGTTACATGAAAATAATTTAAATATTCTCCACACACCCATATTAAATCAACATTTAAAATCCATTTAAAACTCATTTAAAATTACATTGTGGTCAAGACCCCATTTCAAAACAAGAATCATTTTAAAATATATACATCCAACTTTGACATCAAAAACAAAGTAAAAACCTAATGCACACGTTTAAAACCATTTCAAAAGCCTCATAGGAATTTTTATAAAAAATAACACATAAAAATTTCTAATTCCAAAGTTTGGAACACCCAATGGGTGGAAACAAGTCCAGTCTCACATCACCATAGATCTAGTAGGATCAGTAGAAGGTTTAAGGTATCAATCTAAATCCAATCCAATTTCTCAAATAAATAGATCAAGAATTCAAACATGCGATCGAAGTCATATAAATCAATTCACATATAAAATGATTATTAAGACTATGGGTAAGTCTCTTAGACTACCCACCTCATTAGAGAATCTTTCCATTATGTTTCCAAAATAAGGTGGCCTCACCAAGGCCCATTCAAGAATCATCCAAACCTCTCAGAACCCAATAAAGATCATCATGATCACCAAAACTATATTATTACACCAAAAAACAACAATTAATCAATTATAAAACTATAATTAATTAATTTACTAAAAACCAACTTGGAATAATAGCAAAAAAACTCACTGGGTCATTATGCTGCAACAAAACCAAACCCAAACACTCACTGAAAAATTATGGCATAACCCCAACCACATTATAAGATAAATAAAAAATAGGGAACATAAATTATATAACTAATTAAATTAAAATTCTAGAAAAAACCTAATAAAATACACCATGGTAACATACCTTGATGAAACACCATGCAACTAAGTACATAATCTGTCTCATGATCTTCTCTACCCTAGCCGACCAAAGACTCAGGAGAAACAGATGATTCCACCATGCTATAGTGAAATATTTAATAAAACCTAAATTGTATAACCACAAAAATTAGAGAAGAGGAAGAGTAATATTTAAGGAATCTACTATAGGTTGGATATTACCCCAAAAAGTTGAAGAATGGTCACAAAAAAACCTCCTTAATGAGGCTTAGAGAAGAGAGGAAGGGGGGAGAATCCTCTTATGGTTCATGCACACGAGGAAAAGATAAAGGGAAGGTATAACTTAAAATAAAAAAGAGGTAAAATGGTAAAAACAAAATTTTGATGAAATTATGGATATCCACATGGTTTGACCACAAAGTTTTCCAAAACATGCACCAACCTTGTAGTTGGATTAGTCCAAGGACAACTCACTTACATGGTCTGGCTGCACGATTGTCTAAACTGTTACCCAACTATGTGTACCTATAATATCTAACACTCACACCCTAAATGGTTAAGATACATAGTTTGAAAAACCATGCACCAATAGTGCTATCAACATTTTTTCCCTCCTATAGCATGGAACCAAGTTTTTCTAAAACCGTGTGCATCCTGTGTGCCATGCCTCATACCCTTCCAACCTTGCACATTTTATCTTTTTGTATAGAATTGTATTGATACCTACCAAATGAGAATAAAAAATTAGAAAAAAGGAATAAATACCTGAATATGAGTATTATTTTTCCCACAAAGAAAAGAGAGAAGAATGTGGCCAAGATCACACAGATCATGTGAAAACTCAGAATACACATGATCACATGACCTTCGGAAGGTCATGTGGATGGTCACACACAACACATAGACTATAGAAGATCTCATGAAGCCCCTTTTCAAGTGATTCTACTCCTATGAAGGCATCCCATACAATTAATTATCATGTGGGGTAGCTAGATAAGCTCCCCCGGGTCACGCAACTTTTCTATATGAGGATGCCTGGAAAACCATCCAAAAAAACATGGAAAATAAGGGGAAAATATCCAAAAATTAGGATCCTATTGTGGTCATAAATATCACACAACACATCACTGAAAGGTAGAGTTATTGTCTTTGAAAACACTTATATAACCTCATGAGATCCCCATCCTTTGTAAACTAAAAAAAATAAATAGAAAGGGGAAAGGTGGGAGACTCTTGTGGTCGTAAAACTCACAAAATATACCCATGTAGCCCATGAGATACTATAGAATCCTTAGTGACATGCCCACCTGGTCACACAAGATCCAAATGGAATGTCACCCCCATCATGTGAAAGGTTTCGGACATGTCCAATCAGTATCGTACTCCCCCTTTATCTCCAAAAATAAGAAGAAGGGTTTGTCCATGAAGTGATCGTGCATCACCACATGAACTTTTTTTGGTCACATGGTGTATCACAAATGGGGAAAGTGATTGGATTTGAAAAAACTCATGAAATCTCACAATATCCCTAAACCTTAGACAAATAAAATAAGGAAATAAAAGAGAAAAGGTGGGAACTTATTACGGTCATAAAATTCATGTGACACACTGACACGGTCTCACAAGACCCCTTGAAAATACATTTAGCATGATGGCCTAATCTCATGAAACCCCCATAGAAATCCATCCTCATCTCATGAAAGGTCCCATACAAGTTTCCTAAGATCACTAGAAGGAATTTCAATAAGCATCCTGGTATTGCGAAGTCCCTTGGACATATCAGACCAAGAATATGAAAGACCTTTAGCATAAACACATGACTTGGAATAACCCCATTAAAAGGATATAATTAAATAAATAGGGTGTTTATGGGATGATCTCATGGTCACTAAAAATCATGAGACACCCCCAAATTAAACTGGAGAGGAATCTTGTGAAACACATGACATAAAACCCCACCACCGACCCTAGCCTGGATTTTTGAGATACGTTCATTGAAAAGCAATAAATAATCAGGGTGGTGAGGCCTATAAATCCTCCACTCCAACATGAAAAATTAATTGAATTTTCCTTATAACCTGACACCAGAACACCCAGAAACTAAAGAATATTTCTCAGAGTGGATGATCTATCAATAGAAAAAGATTCATGTTAGGTAAGATCTGGGGAATAATCAAAGAAATCATGAAACATGCATAGCCACTTCATCTGATCATTCATAGATCATGCAAAGGACTTCTAAAAGGTCACGTGGAGAACATAGCATATATTTTCTATATCACATGAGACTTAAAACAAGAACACTAAATAAATATAAGGAATTTGTAATAAAGTCTAGAAAAAATATTAAATGATGGGAGACTTTGTGAAGAACACATTCACCGATACTTACACACTTTGTGTGAACCACACAAGACATGCGATAGTACCAAGACACGTCGCCTAGATCTCACAAAGATCCTCTGGTATACTATTTGTATTATGTGAATTCCTCTAGATATGTCAAAGAAAGTCACATGGAGCTCCCTGGATATACCTCCCAAGTCTCATGAAACCCTCCGAGCTCACCATCCAGACCTTTTGATTTCCTTCAAACAAATCACCCGACTCATATGGAAACACTAGTACATGTTAGTTGAGTCTCATGATAGAACCCATACATGTCAGACAGCTCTCGCGATTACCTCTGGGCATGCTATCCAGATCTCATGATATCCTCCAATCATGTCATCCTATATCATGTTTCACCATCTAGAAATGTAATATAGAACCTCGCAACATCCTCTAAGTGTGTTGTCCATCTTTCATGATGACACTAGGGAAAATTGGATGGATCATGAGATTCCCTCTAAAAATTTTAGACGGGATCATGCAATGGATTCTAGGATTAGCCAGATAGGTCTTGTTATATCCTCTAAACAAGTAAGTCTTAACCACATGGTGGCCCCCAAACATTCTATTCAAAATATGCGACGTTTCTCAGACAAGTCAACTAGATCATGTAATTTTCTTTGGGTATGTCAAGAAGACATCCTCCAACATTAAAAGTAGAAAATCAAGGCATATCGAGTAGACAATCATCACATGTCAAATAGACAAGAAGTCAAGGTTAACTAGGTATCCTAGGACTTGATAACCTTGTCCATCCTTAGTGTGTAAGACATGATTAGAAGGGAAACACTAGTGTGAAATCCCCAATCAAAGAAACTATGATAAATCTGATTCCTTCCATAACTCGGATACGTAGGACACCTCCCCGAGGCATAATATCTATATCAAGTATCTAAAGGGTAGTCCCAACACATAATTCCTAAATTCACAAGTAATGAGACAGATTATTTTCCATCCCTTGTTTCCTATATAGATAATATCTCACGTGAGCTTAGGGATATACAAAAATCATGTCATTCATATAGGGAAACCTTAGTGTGTAAGCCCCAATAAGATTCATAATATGCTATCTCCTCAATATAAGTGAAACCTCAGTGTATAAGCCCCGATGAACTGAACTATGATGAATCTGATTCCTGCCATAACCAGGATATATAGGATGCCTTCATGAGGCCCGAGCTCCATATTAAAACATCCCAAGGTCATTCATAACACATAATACCTGTATCCACAAGTAGTGAGGCTTATTACATGTTATCCCTTATTTCTCACATCAATCATAGCTCACATGGGCTTAAAGAGGTGCAATAGTCATATCATTCACATTACGAATATCCACCATCTATAGAAATATCAACATGTAAATCCCGATGAGTTTCATAATATAAACATCCTCCATATGAGGGTATCTACCTTGGGGCCAATCCCAAGGGTATTATTGAAATATGATAACTCTAATTCCTACTATGGCTAGGGTATGTATGATGTAGCTTGAGACTCAAGATCAAATATCTGGTTCTTAAGTTCCTGAACATATTTCCTTTCTATATGATGTTAAACTGCATGATTTTAATAAACTATGTGGGTTTTGATTCTTGAAATAAACAAGATACATAGGATGCCTCATAATGGCTCAATCCCATACTCAAAATATTAACTTCCACCCTACATGGAAGAAAATTCTAAAGTACTTGGTTATGAAGCTTCAATATATAAGCAAGTATTCATTATTGGGAAATGAATGAAGAACCTCAAATACATACATATGGATTCACTAATCATATCCTCTTATTCTATGCATAAAAGGGGTTAACCTATGATCATTTTGTTAGGGTAACTGGTCACATATTAGGATTAGAAAGAGATTCACAAACATATCTTAAATCTGTAAGAGAGTCCCGATGTTAGAAATAATTACCCCTAAAAAGGGTGTGTTGATCCTAACCTCCTATCCTATAGAACAATTTGATTCTCTAAGTGTCATTGGTTCCAAAACCCCAAATGTCCACCTGACTTTGGAAATTAGGTTTGTACCCAGTTATAGATGGTAAAACTGTTGGGAGTTTCCATTAAGAGATAAAATGGTGACTCGACGTCAATGGTTGTGAAAGAAATTGAACCCTCATAATCAATCACCAGGCCAAACCAAATTCAAATAAGTCATCTTATTTTCCATAAAAAATGGTAAACCCAACATGAATATCTCAAATAATAGAATGATCAGTTAATCATCCATCATTCCATTCTTTTTTGAACATTCCACTTTATTGGAATATCCTACACAAACAAAGATGATAAGCTTGATATAAATATTAAAAATGATCCTCTATAACTGAGGTTCCTATGAAATAATTCTATCATTTATTTAACAAGTACACACAAGTAAAATGGATGGATCGAGAATAAAATGAAAATTGGGATAACCATGTTTATCTGATTGATTACGCATCATGCTTATGATATTACAATAATTAGTGAACTTTTTCGTTATTGTATGCATGATTAAAGATAATTATCTCATTAAGAGAACCCCTATATTAGATAATATCATTATCCAGTGACCGTTCTAGCAAGTAAACTATGGTTGTAACCCCTACAGGTCACAAAATGACCTCACCTACCTAACAACTTCAATGTCAGGTGGCGAACACAATGGTCTGGGAGTACCATCAGCATGGAACAATCCCAAACCTTGAAGATGACCATGAGAGTCTTCAAGTACTGAATATGAAGAGTCTATATAACCCAAGGAAAGATATAACTAATATAGTGGCTATTATTACTACAACCAATCGCTTTGGGATCTTATCCTCATAGCACAAAAATCACCACCTTTAGTATCTGATAAAGGTGGAACAAAGAGTCTACTATGAATCCATTCTCATTTAGGAGCTTCTGAGGAGGGCCCTAATCAACCACCTTTACTAGCACCATCCCACCTATACCCATCAGTTGACAGCTGAAGGTACCACCCAACACACTCCACCTTTGATACCAATGCATAGAAAATAAGAAAGACACATCAGGAAAGGAAGTCTCTAGATAATCATGAGTTAGATCATGTCTCCAATCCAACTGAAAATATATAATGGAATATTCAAATAGTAACTATTGAGAAGGATCAAATATATACTCACTCGAAGTAAGTTCGAAGGCATATTATTATAGTAGGCATGGGGTAGGCACATATCCCTACACTTATGCATGAATCCCATCGACATATTCTAGTGGAACAAGGAGGGTAGAAGTGGAATCATATCCCTAATTCAATCTAATATATCTACCATTATATATAAGATATGAAAAATAGGATGGATTATATTCCTGCGCATAATTTTATAAAATTCCATTACATCTTAACAATAGATGAATAACTCCACCAATATATTCTGGTACTAGTACAAATATAGGGATAAGTGCATATCCTTATCCCTATAGCCAGGGTAGCTCAACATTATGATTATTATGAACAAGTGGTTAATCTAGAGAAAGCACACATTATTTATCCCATCAAAGAGGATTATCAGAATATTTTGATAAAGGATGAGGCATCAGACTAGTCTCATATTCCCATTACAACTGAGGCTTTCTAGGTGAGAGTGGAACATGCCTTAGGATAAGGTAACATGCATGTTGAAAAAGTTGAGAAGCATATTCTGAAGGTCTAGAATTGGGTTCATATACCCATTATATCTAGGGCTCACCAAGTGAGAGGGAACATACCTTAGGATAGGCTCATATTCCCATTGAAGAAGACTAGTGACATACTCCAAAGGCCCAATACCAGGCTTTTATCCCTATTCTGTTTGGGGATAACCAAGTGATAATGACACATGTCTTAGGAAAGGCTCATATTACTATCAGTGAATTTTCTTGGAATATTCCTATAGATCATGGAATCCATTTTCATATTGATAATTCCACTAAATAATGACTGCACAAAAATCCTTTTGAGGAAATACAAGAGGAGTCTCATATTCCTTCTCCCATTCCAAAGGTCTGTCGGCATATTTTGGTGGGGAATGTATATTCAGACTGAGCTCATATTCTTGTTCTAATTGGGGCTCACCAAGTGAGAGAGGAACATGCCTTGGGGAAGAATAATATCCCTGTCACAAAAGACCTGCGACATATCCCAAATGATTAGGATCAGAATCATACTCCCATTCTAACCAAGGATCACTAAGTGAGAATGACACATACCTCGAGACATGTTCATATTCCTTTCAACAATGAAGAATATCATTGTTATATTCCAGAAGATTCTTAGTAGTGATCTCAAACTCACTCAGCACTAAAAGGTTATAAAAAGTTCTATAAGCCATCATACAACATTCTTATATCCCTGCACAATTCTTGAAGGAAGGTTGGCATATTCTATTCGTGATGTAGAACAAGGCTCATATCCCTAATATTATTGATTTTAGTGTCCATAAGGTTGTTCGATACACATTCTCAACACCCCAAGGGTCCATCAACTCTTCAACCAAAGAAAAATATGATCATTACTGTGACAGTCCTACTCATGGTAGTGTGAAGATGGATCACATGGACTCTACTCATGACATCTGCCATGGTCAATCTCCCCACAATGATTTCTCTAATGGACAAGGAAATCCTCCCCTTGCCCAGAAAACTTCACTACTACAACCTTCCCCTTTATCAGCGCTAAAAACCAGCATTAACAGCGCTAGAAAAGCGCTGTTAATTCTGGCGTAGATAAAGGGGGGGGTCCCCTTTATCAGCGCTCCGAGAAGCGCTGATATAGGGGACCTTTATCAGCACTAATTTAGCACTGATAAAGGTCCCCTATATCAGCGCTTCTCGGAGCGCTGATAAAGGGGTCATTTATCAGCGCGTGGTGGAGCGCTGATAAAGGTCAACTATATCAGCTCTTCTCGGAGCGCTGATACAGGGTCCCTTTATCAGTGCTCCTCTAGCACTGTTAAAGGTGTCCTTTATCAGTGCTAAAAAAGCGCTGATAAAGGCCCCAATGCCTGCACCTAAAATACAGTACCTGCACACCTGCACACCAGAATACTTGCACAAAGTGGCACATGCACACCTGCACACCATAGCACCCGCACCCAATATTTTGACTGACAACGGTATATACATTTACTTAACATCATGAATACAAAAAAAACGCATTGCTATATACATTTCAAACATTGTTTTACATAGTTACATTTACAATTATTCAACAATAGTTATAAACATTCATGTTTCATCCTTTGATATCCGTGATCCGCTCTCGATGGTATTTGTTGCCGAACAAAGCATCCGAACTCAAGGAAAAAAATTCACCTATATAAGAAAACAAATATTATGTTAGTAATGCAATAATGAAAGAAATTAAAATAGTAATATGAAAGAATACATTAATATGGAAATGTGAAACTAAAATATTAAATTTTAAACTCAAAAGTTTTCATTTTCATAACAATGAAAGGGAATAATGTAAAATCAATATGTTTTTTATTGATTTATCTCATTTAATAAATACTGATTCTTTATCTAATGAAAAGCTTTACCGGTCACACCGTGTGTCGGATTGAGGTGAGGTCGATTCGTACACGTCACAAATGGCTCGTGGATCGTTTTCCTAAAGTATCAAAACAATCCGAAGGCGTTTGCTCGGTTTGGTGTATGTCATTGGTGTTGTTTTCCAAAGTTTATGTCATTTTCAAACTGATATCAGACAATTTTAGCCATACCGGTCACACCGTGCGTCGGATTGAGCTGCGGTCAATTCGTACACGTCACAAATGACTCTTGGATCGTTGTACTAAAGTATCAAAACAATACGAACGCGTTTAATCAGTTTGGCGTATGTCATTGGTGTTGTTTTCCAAAGTTTATGTCATTTTCAAACTGATATCAGACAATTTTAGCCATACCGGTCACACCGTGCTTTAGATTGAGGTGCGGTCGATTCGTAAACGTCAAAAATGACTCGTGGATCATTGTCCTAAAGTATCAAAACAATCTGAAGGAGTTTTCTTAGTTTGGCATATGTCATTGGTGCTATTTTCCAAAGTTTATGTCATTTTCAAACTGATATCAGACAATTTTAGCCATACCGGTCACACCGTGCGTCGGATTAAGGTGCGGTCGATTCGTACACGTCACAAATGACTCGTGGATCGTTTTCCTAAAGTATCAAAACAATCCGAAGGCGTTTGATCAGTTTGGCGTATGTCATTGGTGTTGGTTTCCAAAGTTTATCTCAATTTGAAACTGATATCAGACACTTTTAGCCATACCGGTCACACCGTGTGTCAGATTGAGGTGCGGTCAATTCGTACACGTCAAAAATGACTCGTGGATCGTTTTACTAAAGTATCAAAACAATCCAAAGGCGTTTTCTCAGTTTGGCGTTTGTCATTGGTGTTGTTTTCTGAAGTTTATGTCATTTTCAAACTGATATCAGACAATTTTAGCCATACCAGTCACAACGTGCATCGGATTGAGGTGCGGTCGATTCGTACACGTCAAAAATGACTTGTGGATCGTTTTCCTAAAGTATCAAAACAATCCGAAGGCGTTTTCTCGGTTTGGCGTATGTCGTTGGTGTTGTTTTCCAAAGTTTATGTCATTTTCAAACTGATATCAGACAATTTTAGCCATACCGGTCACACCGTGCGTTGGATTGAGGTGCAGTCAATTCGTACACATCAAAAATGACTCGTGGATCGTTTTCCTAAAGTATCAAAACAATCCGAAGGCGTTTGCTCGGTTTGGAGTATGTCATTGGTGTTGTTTTCCAAAGTTTATCTCAATTTGAAACTGATATCAGACACTTTTAGCCATACCGGTCACACCGTGCGTCGGATTGAGGTGTGGTCAATTCTTACACGTCACAAATGACTCGTGGATCGTTGTCATAAAGTATCAAAACAATACGAAGTCGTTTGCTCAGTTTGGCGTATGTCATTGGTGTTGTTTTCCAAAGTTTATGTCATTTTCAAACTGATATCAGACAATTTTAGCCATACCGGTCACAAAGTGCGTCGGATTGAGGTGAAATCGATTCATACACGTCAAAAATGACTCGTGGATCTTTTTACTAAAGTATCAAAACAATACAAAGGCGTTTGCTCGGTTTGGCATATGTCATTGGTGTTGTTTTCCAAAGTTTATGTCATTTTCAAACTGATATCAGACAATTTTAGCCGTACCGGTCACACCGTGCGTCGGATTGAGGTGCGGTCAATTCGTAAACGTCACAAATGACTCGTGGATCGTTTTCCTAAAGTATCAAAACAATCCGAATGTGTTTGCTCGGTTTGGCGTATGTCATTGGTGTTGTTTTCCAAAGTTTATCTCAATTTGAAACTGATATCAGAAACTTTTAGCCATACCGGTCACACCATGCATCGGATTGAGGTACGGTCAATTCGTACACGTCACAAATGACTCGTGGATCATTTTACTAAAGTATTAAAACAATCCGAACACGTTTGCTCAGTTTGGAGTATGTCATTGGTATTGTTTTCCAAAGTTTAAGTCATTTTCAAACTGATATCAGACACTTTTAGCCATACTGGTCACACCGTGCGTCGGATTGAGGTGAGGTCAATTTTTACATGTCACATATGAATCGTGGATCGTTGTCCTAAAGTATCAAAACAATCCTAAGGCGTTTGCTTGGTTTGGAGTATGTCATTGGTGTTGTTTTCCAAAGTTTATGTCATTTTCAAACTGATATCAGACAATTTTAGCCATACCGGTCACACTATGCGTCGGATTGAGGAGCGGTCGATTCGTACACATCAAAAATGACTCGTGGATCGTTGTCCTAAAGTATCAAAACAATAAAAAGGTGTTTTCTCGGTTTTCTATGTGTCATTGGTGTTGTTTTCCAAAGTTTATGTCAATTTCAAACTGATATCAGACAATTTTAGCCATACCGGTCACACCGTGTGTCAGATTGAGGTGCGGTCGATTAATACACATCAAAAATGACTCTTGGATCATTGTACTATAGTATCAAAACAATCCAAAGGCGTTTTCTCGGTTTGGCGTATGTCATTGGTGTTGTTTTCCAAAGTTTATGTCATTTTCAAACTGATATCAGACAATTTTAGCCATACCGGTCACACCGTGTGTCGGATTGAGGTGCGGTCGATTCTTACACGTCAAAAATGACTCGTGGATTGTTGTACTAAAGTATCAAAACAATCCGAATGCGTTTGCTAGGTTTGGCGTATGTCATTGGTGTTGTTTTCCAAAGTTTATGTCATTTTCAAACTGATATCAGACACTTTTAGCCATACCGGTCACACCGTGCGTCAGATTGAGGTGAGGTCAATTAGTACATGTCACAAATGACTCGTGGATTGTTTTCCTAAAGTATCAAAACAATCTGAAGGTGTTTTCTCAGTTTGGCGTATGTCATTGGTGTTGTTTTCCAAAGTTTATGTCATTTTCAAACTGATATCAGACAATTTTAGCCATACCGGTCACACCGTGCATCGGATTGAGGTGCGGTCAATTCGTACACGTCACAAATGACTCGTGGATCATTGTCATAAAGTATCAAAACAATCCGAAGGCATTTTCTCGGTTTTCCATGTGTCATTGGTGTTGTTTTCCAAAGTTTATGTCATTTTCAAACTAAGTAGTAGGAATTCACTAATCTAAGGATATGAAACATAAGAAAGGGAGATCATAGATGCTAAATAAGTGTAAAGGGAGATATCAATGACCATATAAAGATAACATAAGTATTAGGAATTCACCTTCATTTTCCTATTTGTTTACATTCTTCGATCAGGTACGCTGCCCATTCGTTTCTAAAGACATTTATATCATCTTATGAATAGGAGTTTTTGCGACAGTCATAGTAGTACTGAAAAAATATAAATACACAAAGGATTAATAATTATTTTAAATAAATTAGTAATTATTTTCAAAAATACCTCTTCAGGGATGCTAGTTTGTCCATGAAATATGATCTCTTTCATAAATTTACAAACATAATAACCGCAGTCCTTGTCATTTGTTTGTTTCGGACACTGCAGAAACATCGAGAAAAATAAGTAATTTGTTTTGATATGTATTTTTATAGTGAAGTATAATTATATATACCCATATACTTCTCTATTTGTAGATCTTGTGGGCATTGTCGTCCTTACGCCCTGGATTCATTCCAGCCTTTAGACGATATTCATACACCACCCTATCATAACAAAATCCTCATTAAAAGATAATATAAATTATATAACTAGATATTTAGTTCTAAAATATTGGATCTAGTGTTTTACAAATTGACAATCGCCATCATGTGTGGTCAGTTAGTTGGATATCCATGTAGTGAATCCAGAAAATAAATCTTTGGAGTATCCAAATTGACTGCAATGAGAATCCAATGTTACCTAAAAACACAAAAAGAAATAAGTAATGATAGAAATGAAAATATAATTGATATGATTAAAATGTAGAGTTTTACCCTTGCATCGTTGGTATTAAAAAGAGCCTGTTAGTCGTAATTCTTCTTTGAAACGTTCTGAGCAGATTTGACATCAATTCAGCCTGAAAATTAGAATATATTTCTGTTCGTTATGTAGAAATGGTGTGAGGACTAATGAGTCCAAATTTATATTCATGGGAAAATCCCTTCAATTGTTTTTCATATATACTCCTGTGAAAAATATGATATGTATTTATCCATAATTATCAAAGTATATCAGCTTCTATAAAATCAAATCATGAAAACATACATCATTTATACATTTATAACTGAGGTTCCTAGCCAGTCGTATGTGATGATCTCAGAAACAGCATCTGCACTAATGAAATCCATTGTTTCCTCTCCGTACATATCTTTTTCACAAACAATTGTATGATTCTTTCTGTCTTTCATTTTCATATCCACATGAGCTTGCAATGATATTAAATGTGGATATAGAACGGGAGGGGTGAACGTGCTCTCAGTAGATCGTTTTGATCGGTTGGTTGATCCAATCTTGGAGCCGCTCTTTCGTTTTAGCTTCTCCATTTTATCCTTCTATAATAACATTCATCGGTTCAGCCATTTTCTAATTTAATGTTAAAGGTTCTGCTTGAAAAATGAACTGGAAATGAATACCTCCTTCTCGATGTGTTTTTTTACAAGATTCGACGGCCATGAAACGAATGTTCCAATAGCTTTTTCCACCGTATGAATGTCGTAATCGTCATTTGGCACGGGTAGCTCGGCGCTCGGCTCATGAGCTACGTTAATCGACACTTTGACATGACCAGTTGGAAGTGGTCTGGAGTGTAGCGTGTCATTCTGCATATTGAACACCGTAGCCCTCGATACAAGGTGATGGGTGGGAGTTGACAGATATAAATCATAGTCATTTTCACCCTGCAGAATATCATTAAATGAAAGGTATCAGTGTCTATGTGATTCACATCTCACAAAAACGAATATTATAACATTGATTACCTCGTTTAAGTCAGGTCTTTGAGGGGAATGGCTCACCTCAAAGATGGTGAGGGGTAGATCTTCTCGCGGGGGTTGTTCTCGAGTTGTTTGTTCTCTTCGCCTCTCCTCCATCAAACTCTTTAGCATCTCTCCCTGAGTTTGGATTAGTTCTTCAAGGGTAGCTACTCTATCTCTAATTACATGCAATTCTTTAGTTTGTTCATCCTCTTGTTTTTTTTTCTTAAAATATGTCTTGGGTGACACCCCAAAACCCACACCTCTAACGCGGCCATAATATTCTGGATGTTTCAAGGCCGTTGAAAGTATGTCTGCATCCGGTGCGGGTGTTGATGTTTCTTGTGACTATGTCAAATAGAAAATATGAAAAAATAAGTAAGCATCATTATGTAATAGTGATTTAAAGAAAAACAAGTTTATATTATGTCATACTTACACATGTTTCCCACACTTTTTGTGTGTTTTCATCTATCAGTTTCCCCTCTTTATTAACACGAGCCTCCTTCCATAGCACATGGCGTGGAATGGAAGTGACTTGAGATTTTGCTTCATCAATATGCTTATAAACAGAGAAACATGGTTACAGTATTGTTTTATGTCACATAAAATTATTACAGTACTTTTAAAATACATACCAATTGTTTTTCAATTGAAGCGTACCCCAACCTTGCTTTATGGTAGGGGTACGCTGGTTTTTCTGCCCGTTCTTTATTTTCAGCACTCAGTTGCTGTTTCATAAATAAAAACCTATCAATCAATGTAATGAATATAAGCAACGTTACACAACGTGTAACCAAACACAATGTACCTGAAAATTCTTTTCCGCACGATGGTTGCAAAACGCATCCCACGTTCCTTGGGATATCAAGTGTGCATAAAGAGGAGGCGGGTGTGGCTTGATTTTCCCTTCAGCATCTTTCAGATGATTTTTCGTTAAAATGGTGCGAAAGCCTCTATGAATCCTTCCTGCCAGTCTGAAAACATATTCTTTGTGCGAAACATCTACTATAAATGCACTCTGCAAGAGATGATGAAGGGTTAGTCAATATTTCAATATTTTGTTTTATTTTAATAAATTAAATAGATGATATCATAATGTTACCGTAATCTATTCCCACATTAATGTTTTCAACCCGCTGACAACATGGTGCCACGACTCTACGTCAATCAGCACGCGTTGTCGAGTGACGATTCCAATGTAGCTACTAAACATGGCTTTGTTGGGGTTTACATGCTGGCCTAGCTTATTCCATCCCACCTCATATTTGATGCCTTTTGCTTTTGCCTTAATTATTTTTGCTAAAACTGTCAAACTATGGCGCACCTGTTTTTTTTGTGTCGTTGGGGTTTCATCGCCTACCATTTCCTCAATTTCTGCATCATCATTATGTTTCTCCGAAGCACTAGCTTCGGCACTGACACTAGCTGCAACAGGTTGAGAGACCTATTGTACGTCAGCAGTGGGACCAGCTACAACAGGTTGAGAGACCTGTTGTCTCTCAGTAGTGGGACCAGCTGCAACAGGTTGAGAGACCTGTTGTACGTCAGCAGTGGGACCAGCTGCAACAGGTTGATAGACCTATTGTCTCTCAGCAATGGCACCAGCTGCAAAAGGTTGAGAGACGTGTTGTGTCTCGGGATTGGGTGCATCAGCAGGTGAAGAAGTCATTATCTGCAGAACTGGTTTAAAATTTAAGTTAGATCACATAAAAGCAGCAGGGAACAGATAATAACATAATGTAACACAATCTATATTACAATAAAAATCAATAACCTGATTATTGAACTCCCTTTTTTTTAAAAGGCTGAAGGGATTTGACCCCTCTATCAACTATCCATATCCCTTCATTGTGGTATCCTCTGACATACAAAATGTCTTCTACATTGGGACCACTGCGAAATGATTGCGAAATCCCAATGAAAGGATCATATTCCGTTGAATTTTCATCTGACCCTTCAGCTGTTTTGGTCGATAACAGAACAATTGACCAGTTTCAGTTTGCGGGATCGGGAACATAAAATACTTGCACTGCATGTGATGCCATTATAAATGGTTCGTCTTTCTCCCCTTCCTTACTGAAATCAACTTTCACAAATCCCAAATCATCTATTTTAACATCACTCCTGTTATCAACCCACTTGCATTGAAATATCGGAACTTGAAATTCCGTATAATCCAACTCCCATATTTGTTTGATGATGACAAAGTATGACATATTCGCATAAATTGGATTTCTGTCCTTAGCACCGGAAACATGCATCGCTTCAGCCACAAGTGTAACCCCACTATTCTGCATGGTATTTTCTTCATCATGTTCATTAGTATACAATGTATAACCATTAACTACATAAGCATTGTAAGATAATGCATACACACTTGGTCCTCTGGCTAGCCATCGAAGTCATTCCGAAATAGACTTTGGATTTTCATCTGACTTCTTAAAAATATGATCTCTAAACCATCCTATAAACTGTTGATTATGTGTATTTGATATCCATTTTTCAGCCCTTGATGGATTCAATTGCCTAAGAATTTCTTTGTGGATTTTAACATATGGGTCAACGTCCAAACTATTATGCAAAACATAAAGGTGGGCCTGCTCCCGATCTGTAATATTGATTGTGACAACCTTTCTTCCAGAAATTCCTTCACTCTCTAACCGCCCAGTGTGATGAGATTTCGGTAAGACAATTCTTTCCACACCAGACAAGTATTCGGTATAGAATTCAACGGCTTCCTCAACAATATATCGCTCTGCAATACAACCCTCTGGCCGACTTCGATTTTTGACATACCCTTTCAAAATCTTCATATACCATTCAATGGGGTACATCCATCTGTAATGTACAGGACCACATAGTCGAATCTCTCTCACCAAGTGGACCATCAAATGAACCATCATATCAAAAAATGAAGGCGGGAAGAACATTTCTAATTCACATAATATGACGGCAATTTCTTTTTCCATAGCTGGCAATTTCGCCGGGTCTATAACTTTGCTGCATATAGCCTTGAAGAAGAAACACAGTTTCGTTAATGTATGGTGGACATTCTTGGGAAAAATGCAACGTAAAGCAATTGGAATGAGATTTTGCATCAAAACATGACAGTCATGTGATTTCAGACCTTTTAACTTCAAGTCGCTCATTGACACAAGGTTACTGATATTTGACGAATACCCCTCTGGAACCTTTACGTCATTCAAGAAGTTGAAAAACTGATATCTCTCCTGCCTGGAAAGAGTGTAAGCAGCAGGAGAAAGAAATGTTCGTTTTTCACCCTTTACTGGTGCCAACTCTTCTCGTATTCCCATCTCAACCATGTCCAACCTAGCATTAATTCCATCTTTTGTTTTTCCAGATGTATTTAGCAAAGTGCCGATAACACTGTCAAATACATTTTTTTCTACATGCATAACATCAATAAAATGTCTTACATACATACAATTCCAGTATTGTAATTCAAAAAAAATTGATCTCTTTTTCCAACCGATTTTCGTAAGGTTTTTCGAAGCCGGTTTACCAAAAGTAGTGTCCAAATTTTTAACTTTCTCAAACAATTGATCGCCTGTTAGTGGAGATGGTGTTGTACGTTCTTCTGAACTTATATCGAATGATGTCTTCCAAGAACGGTACTTATGTCGTCGCGGTAGAAATCTGCGATGTCCTAGAAACACGGTTTTCGATGAATGTTTCAACCTAATTGATCGTGTACCTTCTTCGAAAACGGGACAGCCTTGCGTTCCTTTAATTCTATATCCTGACAAATTTCCATAAGATGGGAAGTCATTTATCGTCTCATAAAACATGACTCTCAAAGTGAAATCTTCCTTTCTGTAAGCATCATACAATGTAACACCTGAATCCCACAATAATTTTAAATCTTCGATCAATGGAGCTAAATAAACATCAATATCATTACTCGGTTGTTTTGGTCCTGATATAAGCATAGATAACATGATGTATTTTCGTTTCATGCATAACCACGGTGGTAAGTTATAATTTATCAACATAACCGGCCATGTACTATGACTACTGCTTTGAAAACCAAAAGGATTCACTCCATTTGTAGATAATGCAAGATGAAGGTTTCTCGACTCGTTTCCAAATTCAGGATACTCATGATCGATTCTCTTCCACTGAGGAGAGTCTGCCGGGTAATGTAGTATCCCATCTTTAATTCTTGTATCTGCATGCCATGTTAATTGTTCTGCAGTCTCCTCACTTCCATATAGGCGTCTAAACCTTGGAATGATTGGAAAGTACCATACAACTTTAGTAGGACTGGATTCATCTTTCTTGTATCGAGAAGCACCACACTTTGGGCATTCTTTAAGTAATTTGTGGTCCTTGAAAAATAGTATACAGTCATTCGGGCAGGCATGTATTCTTTCAAAGATCATACCCATAGAGCGTAGCATTCGTTTGGCATCGTATGTTCGGCTCGGGAGCTCATTGTCTTCTGGGAGCATGTCATTCAAGAGGGCAAGTAGTTTCGTAAAACTGTCGTCACTCCACCCGTTATCTTCTTTCAAATTATACAGCTTCAGTACGGCTGACAATGCTGTATATTTAGTGCAACCAGCATACAATGACGTCTTTGCACAACTTTTTAACTTCTCAAACAATTTTGGGCAATCACAAAGTTCATCTTCGAAGGTCCTTGTCATTTTCTCAATACGATCTTCATCATCATTCACATCTGTAATCACATCCTCCATACGGTCATCTTCATTGTTCATGTTTGTAATCATATCAGATGATCCATAAAACGTAGTGTCACCCTAGTCACTACCTACATTCGTTGTTTCCCCGTGTTTATTCCAACATGTATAACTTTGATCTATTCCGTGACAGATCAAGTGTTCTTCCAACTCATCTGGACTAATTTGTTTTGAATAACAACAGCATAAACACGAACAAAGGATTTGAGAAGAGTCACATGCATGATCTATTTCAAACTTGATAAATTCTTTCACGCCTTCTTCATACTCTTTTGTCAACCGATTGGCATTCATCCATTCTTTATTTATATTCATCCTATTTAAAATCCATAGGATAAGTATATAGGTTAAAGGAGAAGGAATATGAGTATAATTTAGATAAAAAACAATATACTTAAAGGAAATAAAGGAATAAATAAATACCAAAATAAAAAATATATTGGGAACCACTACAATCCCCAAGCCTCACATCATCTAGATCTCTAAAACCCATCAAAGTTACTCCAACTCGATCTGGAAACACTGGGACCCAATTCTACCTGACCTTCAATACATGAGGATTTCTTGGGTACTCTGTAGGGAACCACCAATGTGGTTTCATAAATTCTAATTTTTAGTTATATGTGCATGTTTCATGCTCTGAATAAATAAATAACATCTAATAAATAAATAAATAAATCATTATTGATCCTCAGGTTTGTAGCCTCGATCATCCATACCAACTTTTGCTAGTGCCAAAGTGTATTTGAGAACATTGTAATGACTATACCAACCATAACAATAATCATGAGGTCTTTCACCCTAGTATACATTGATAATTACCGTAGATATAAACTCACCCTGGTGAATATGATAATAACCTGGAAAACCTCCATCCCATTATCACAACTTGAGTAGTATCCATACTAGTATAAAATTGTTCTCAACAACTTAACCCCAGTAGTGCAGGACACTCAACCAAACAGGCCAAATACACAATAAGTACTGAAATCTCTCACCTATCCACTTTTTATAACAAATATAATCACTACTCAAAATCAATGTCCCTATTAGTAGTATCATAGAACTCACTACTATGTAATTTTTTCCATTTCAATAAAATACCAACTCAAGGTAATTTTTTTAATAAAAGTGGTGACATGAATTGGTCACCTAATTCATGCCCCAAAGGACTCAATTAAAAAAAATAGTATAAGTACAAACACAAGGTTAAAAGAACTTACACCAGTAGGGATTGAGCGAAGTATAAACCAAAAACACCAAGGAAAATCTGGACAAATATCTAGAAGCAATGAATGATCCAAACAACCTATTATCAACTATTCCATGATATCCAAAAGGGGTTTTACTATCCATGGGGACAACACTAATCCATCTGGCTCGAAGGGAATCCAATGCCTTCATAAATTTTCTTCTCTATCAACTTGAGTTATGTTATTCATGCTATTATACAGTTGTTATTTTAAAATGAAGGGATGAAATGAAACTTGAGAAAGACCTTAATACATTAAAACCAATGTTTAGAAAGGAAAACCATTAAAGGTTTGGATCAATAAGCTGTTAAGAATGAAGACCATCATTGCAACGTCACCATCCAACAGAAGCACATGATGTAGTGAAACACTCATCGCATGAGAGCATCATATTATTTATCAGTGTCTTACATGGTATAGCCTCATAATATTTACATGGTAATATTCCATACTATAAATAGTCTCAAGAGATGGCTTATGTCCCATTTCAATATATAGGTTTGTTCTGGGTCAGTCTACACATCCAGCCTATCAACAACCTTACAAAGTTATACCCACCCAAGTAGTCACATCCCCAAGGGGGATGTTCACACACTTTAGGTTCAATTCAATAAGGCCAAGGGCTCTGATGTATCACTAGTTCCATGTGTGGCCTATGGGAAAAAATACATAAAAGTCACAGAATGTATTCCAAGAGGTCTCCGGGTTCCCCCTAACAAGGTCCTCTAAGTCACCCTCACTCTAATAACACCCATTAAGGAATTTATAAATCCATACAGAAATTACCAGGACCACATACCTATTTTATATGTTTCTACTATTTTAATTCCAAGTTGAAAACTTTTCCTAGGCTCGCTAAGCCTCGTCCATTTGTCTACCCCAAGATCAACTCATCAATATAGCTCCTTCCTCTCTCCAAAAAACCAAAATTATTAAATTATAACATTTATAATTAATTATCCAAATCAATTTAAACTTGTTATATTCACTAGAAACTCATCTTGTGGACTTTTCATGTTAGAACCAAGACCAAAAATCCATATAAGATCTGAAGTGGGATCTTAGTGCCATCTTAGAAAAAATACCCAACCAAACCAAATCCATAGACAACATTATATAATTTGATCCAATATCCATGAAAACTACAAAAGGAAACAGAAATCATTCATAATGATTGGTGACTTGCAGATACCATCATGATGCCTCTTATACATGAGGTAGGAAAATACCCCCATCAAATCAATATGATACCACCGTGCTCCAGTTGAATCACCCATAAAACCTAATCTAGATAAATCAAAAATCAATAGCAACTAAATATAAAGAATAAAATGGTAAGGAAGATGGTGAAATCACTTAGAATAGTTGAATAAATCCACTAAAAAACTCCCCATGGAAAGGAGAATCAAAGAGGAATAAGGGGGTGGGTCGATTGGGCATTGTATAAGAGGGAGGATGAGAAATGGGGGCTTCCCCTATTGGAATTTTAGAGGGAAAAAGATGAAAATATAATTTTAATGTTCTACACAATTTTCCAAACCATATATTAATAATGTGGTGGCACTGTACAAGAAAACCCCTTCAAATATTTGGTCAACATAGTTTACCAAACTATGCATTAATTATGTAAATTGGAACTACCTCAGTCTACAAAATTTCACATGTTTTGTATGAAATCATGAAAAAATGGTATGTTAATCCCTAACTAAAATCCACCTCACATGGTTTCCTCTAAGATATCCCATGGTTAACCTTCACTAACCTTGAAAGTCAACTATGTGATTTAGAAAGAGGACTGAAAACCTCCTCATGCTCAAGGTTCTACATTGTTTCTCAAAAAATATGAACACAAAACCATGTTTCATTTGAAAAATCTCCAAAAAACATCATATAAAACTAAAATAAAGCTTGTGAGACTCACCTGAGTACTTGAGGCACCTCTCAAACCACGGTGGAGGAGGAGGCAGCAGAGTAGGCAGAGGAGGAGGAGGAGGAGGCGCCGGTGGAGGAGGATGATGAGGCAGTGGACTAGGAGGAGGAGGAGGAAGCGCCGGTGGAGGAGGAGGAGGACGAGGTTGCGGTGGAGGAGAAAGAGGAGGAGGAGGAGGAGTAGAGGAGGAGGAGGAGGCGGCAGCCAGAGGAGGAGGTGGCGGCCGGAGGAGGAGGAGAAGGAGGAGGCGGCGGCCGGAGGAGGAGGCGGCGGCCGGAGGAGGAGGCGGCGGCCGGAGGAGGAGGAGCAGGAGGAGGCGGCGACCACGGCGGAGGAGGAGGAGGCGGTGGCACCGGTGCAGAGGAGGGCTTCCGCGAGAGCTTGACCGGGTGCAGGGAGGAGGAAGAGGACCCGCGGGTTTTTAACAAATCCTTGTGAGCCTTTATCAGCGCTAGTAAAAAGTGCTGATAAAGGATATATTTATCAGCACTAAAATGAAAATCGCTGATAAATATAACCTTTATCAGCACTAACAAAAGCGCTGATAAAGGGGAGGACCTTTATCAGCGCTTTTCCGTTAGCGCTGATAAAGGCAGGCGCAAGCCTTGCCCAGTTTTGTGGTAGTGATTCATAAAGAGAGGTGTACAAAACTTAGATGCTTTCGTATAGAGAGGTGCTCGAAACATTGGGGTTAATAATTTATAGTTCCCCCATCAACTTTTAGCATTAATCCACTCTAGTCAGTAGAAAACCCCAATAAGAATAATCTATAGTCTGATCAGATGGAGGAATATAAGTATGATGAAGAGGAAGATGAAATTGACATTTTAAGAGAGTTATCCAAAAACAACCTCCCTACCATGTTTCATCCCCTCACCACTTTTAACTATGATGTCCCATATGAGTTATAAAAGGAGTGTATTCTTTATCTATAAAAAATATGTGGGATACTCATCAGAGAATGATTTATAGAAATATATATTATCCAAGATACGAGTATTACCTTTATATCATCAATATAATTCATTGTTAGCTGGACATGGACTCATTTTCTGTAGCCTGGAAATTGAGAATGGAGGAACATGAAAAAATCCTATGAAGTGTTTTTCTTTGAACCATAAAAAATATCCATCGAATAATTTCCAAATCATTGACATATGTGAATATCTAAGGATGGTTGAAATATAGAGCATTGTACTTCACTATATTTTCATAACAACATAACCCTTCAAATACATCATCCTGTAATGTCATAGCCTCTGAAGAAATAAAAGAGTCAGGTAATGTGTAATCCAATTGGTCACTACAATAGAATTCCCCGATTTAATGATGCCCAGACATCACAGATCAAGGGAGAGGATAGAGGGAAGAACTTTTAACTAGGACCCTCAAAGAAATGATAATGAATTTCAAACATGGAATCTTAAGTTACAATCCACTAGATAACATCTCGTAAAGAATTATTCCCATCATTGGCTTCCATCACACCCAGCTCCTACATGAATATAGCTGCTCCACATCAAATGGGCCACATTAGCAGCTGCCATAATATAAATCCAAGAGAAAACTCAACCCAAAAGTTAGGGGAATATCCACTACCACCTCCACCCCTTATATTTTTGATTCCCAAGAGGATTCAAGACATATCAGTAGTAGCTGCAAACAAACCCAATCCCACTGGGCTGGGGGAATTAATATCTCAATCTCCATCACCGGGATCATAAACACTTGTTAGGGTCTTGGGGAAATAAACAGTGATTCCCGATCAACCCCATCCCATTAGGCTAAGGGTATTTATATCTCAATGTCCATCCTAGGAGTCATTAAATCCCTGGATAGAATCATTATATCAACAATAATAGGATCAGTCAATGCCAATTTTGGCCCTGAATAACCCCCATCCTATAAGGTTGAGAGAATTTTGATCATAATCATCATCACTACATAGAGAATCAGTCTTCTCTAAGTTGTTAGGTAAATATAAACATGAAAAATCCTATATGTTCCTCCCACAATAATAAAAACTTCTACTATTTAGGGCCTGTTTGAAAATTATGATTGGAAACTCTATCAATATTTTTACTCATAGGCCAAGATAGGAGGAGAATATGATGAATGAAATCAGACCCTACCAGGGTCATAAGTCAAAACGGCCCAATATTTCAAGGGGTTTGAGAAATGACCCTAATTAAGGTAGTAAAAAATCATCCTACTGCGTTAAAAGTAATGGAACAAACACCATTACATGATACACCTATATAAATTCCGTCACTCTCAACATAAAATGTATTTTGGATTATGATGAAAGTGTAGAGGGTTGCAACATATAAAATATACCCCAATAAGAGGGTGATCTATATGTACCAAATAAGGCTACATGAACCCAAAACCATAGAAGGATCCAAAATCTAGAACCTCTAAATATTGAGTTGACACCTCTCTAGTAGAACAATTCCAAAGATAAAGGAAAATGTGTGTCTACATCCCAATCACTACAAAAAATATTCAAAGTTCCTTCCATAGAGGAATATTTTACACAATATAAGAATGAGGTCAAAACTCTTAAAAAACATAACAAGAAGCTACTCAGAGAAAATATTCCCACCAGGTATCATCTTTAGGCTGAGGTGAATATTCCTCCTATAAGAGTTGATCCTCCAGTAAGAGTGGAATCTGAGAATCATACGGGATTCAGATATAGTAAGATGATTTACATAAATGAAGAATTTTAAAATGATTTTGAATTCTCTCCATTGTGGAAACAGTCTCTCTCTAACTAGGGAAATCATTAAATATTAGGAAAAATCAAGAATTAGTGGGAGATGAAGGTAGGACCACCTCATCAATCCCCACCTTCTCCCTATAGAAGGGAATAATCTCAGGCAACAGTACCCCTAGATATTCTTAACATCATCAAGTCTCTAGCTAATTAAATGGAATCCATGGAAGGGAAATTTGAACCTATACAGCCTGAGAGGAAGGAATATCTCGACTGGGTGGATGAAACCTCCCCCCAACCAAATTTCAAAAATCATAACTTCTCCATCTTTGATGGTGTAAGAAACCCATAACAACATCTCACACACTTTGTATCCTAATTTGGGCTGATGATGCTCCCTCAAGATCAATAGGAGGCAACCAAACTAAAGAGTTTTTTATAGAATCTAATAGGGAAAACCTTTGTTTGGTACAAAATTCTTCTAGTAGGATATTTTGCAGGATGGGAAGACCTTCATCTTCAATTAATTTATTAGTTTAACTCAACTCTAATGAAAATGACAATGGTCTACCTAATGGACTACAAGAAACATGAAAATGAGAGTGTGTTTGAATTCATATCCATATGTAAAGGTTAAACCTATTCACTCAAAATCCTTCTCTCATAATAGAAACTAATGGAAATCTATGCTGAAAATATCTTGGATGAGTTGCAGACACTTATGATCTAAATAAAGTATCCAAGTGAGTTCTTTCAGTTTGTAAAAACATCCCAACTTTTGAAATGTTCCATTCAGAAAAATCAATCCAAATCATAACTCATGACCTCAGCACATGAGTAAAGGATAATAAAATCATAAGGTGAAATTTTCACTCTCATGCTAGAATCATTGCCCATCCAAGAACCTATGAAGGTTCCTAACTGCCCGACACCTCCTATCGAGTGGCAGGAACCACAGAACCACCCTTGAAAATAAGCATAGAAAAATAAGGGTCACTCGTGATTTAAGGAATAGATGAATAAATCATAGTCATTAAAAAATGAACAATTCTCAGGTTATTTCTTGGTAGACATGGACAATAACCTGCTCAAGATATTATAGCCTAGAAATCCCAATGATGCTAACCTCACTGACCATGCCGACTACCGCCTTTTCTATAGAAGGATGGGTCTTAATATCTAGGATTAATTCAACTTCAAAGGAATCCTTCAAGGAATTTTTGATTCTAGACAGGTGGTGTTAGATAACTCCTCATAGAAGGTGGCCTTCATAACCATTTTCTAGTCAAAAGAAGTGGGTGATTGGCCAAAAGTTCCAGCTATTCGTGAACAAAAGTTCAGCAACTGGATGACTTGAAAAATAGTTGATCTAGCTCATGAAAACCTAAGAGAATATCTACACAGACCCATAATATATTCCCCAACCAATAAGTTAAAATCGAATATGTCGCCCAAAATTGGGTGTGACTATTGGAAGTAGGAAGAAACAGAAGAGGAGGAAGAGTATTCTACTCCAATTTAAGCTATCACTCTGGAAGACTTCTTCCCTGTAACATTCAAAGCATGGGAACCACCACAAAAAATAGAACCCTCATTAGAAAAAGTGATAATATTTAGTTCTTTCAACATGATATACTTGTTAGTACCCTACTCCAATGATGAATATGAATTCGAGTATGAGTTCATTGCACCAAACCAGGGAACAGGAGGCCTCATGTGTAGGAACCGAGGATACAATGGAGAACAAAAGCATGGTAAGACCCTATATTTTAGTCAAATCCCCATAAAAAACATATATATAGCTAAAAAACATGGGAAAAAACTCCAAAAATCCCCAAAATAGGCATGGAGGAAACCTAGAACCCTCCAGTAGTCACCCATGCCCAGTTGTCTTGCATGAACGCATAGAGGGTGTGCGATTGTCTGATCATCCCATAAAACATGGAAGGCCAGTGTGACCTATGCTACCAGCACCAAATTCTCCCTAAACCTCTACACAAGCACTAGTCACGTCCACCTCAAATTCATTGGCTCCTGAGTCGCATGCCAAGGAGCATCCCCACCTTAGGAAGCACTGAATTTTGGAAAAAAGTATGATATTATGAAATAGATGGTGGTTTTTCTAGAGAATCTCTAAATCCTACAAGTGATTCATATTTCAAAAGAATTCTAGGAGGAACTAATTGAATCCCTCTAGAAACCACACGAGTTCGAGATATAAGACACTAAAGATGAGGTTTATCGAGTGGAGACCATGCCATTATAATGCCATGTCACCATCTCATTCACTGACTAGGATCATAAAGAGGTCATCCAAGGGAACATTAGACCCATATATGTTTTGAATAGACTCAATAATGTTTATATATGAAGGTCTCTAATTGATAATGGTTTTGGGATTAACCTCATACCAATTCGACCATCTAACATTTGGGATATAATGAACGAGACCTATCTCCCATAAAGATGACCATTCAAGGGTATGATAAGAATGAGAAAATACCTCTTAGGAAGATCAAGATCAAATCTCAATTTAGGGATCTAAAATATAACCCTAAGTTTATTGTTATCTTGTAAGATACCATATACAATGTCCTTCTAGGAAGCCCCTGGCTCCATATCCACATAGTGGTACCTTCAACATTATATCAGTGTATGAAATACCCCATCGATGGAAAGGTCTACATACTACATGGTGATAGTGCCCCCTTAGATAATTTTTAACCACATATGCTGAATAAGAATTCTATAAAAGCTAAGTCAAATAACCAATGGTGGATGATGATATAAAGGTTTCACCTCCCAACATCTTGGGAACTGCCCCTGAAAATCCTTAGAGTGTGATTGAAAGTCAGTATGTGGTCCCCATAAATATAATTGAGATGATAAACTTTTTCCTAGAGGCCTAATCCCCTCATATCCCCAGTGACAGTTTAAAAGAAATTCATCTCTGACATCTCACTATAATTACACAGGTAGTAGAGGAGGATAATTTATCTTCTGATGGTCTCTCTCACCTCAACAATGATTAATATACCCCCCAATTTCTTCCTCTATCTGAGAATGCCTATATAGAATTAGATATGGAAGAAGAAAAGGATGAACTTAGGAACACCCCTCACACATTCAAGGAAGGTGTCTCCACCACCATCAATGATCTTAGGTAGGTGAATTTGGGAACATATGAAGACTTGTGACCTACACTGATTAGTTCCCCCATACCCCTTGAAGAGAAAGATACGTACATTGCATTTGTATTGCAACACCAATATGTGTTCACTCAGAACTATACAAAAATGCCCAAACTGAATCTAGAAGTGTCTACGTACCATCTCATCTTACCCTATGATCATAGAGGCTTCAAGTATGCATCCAGGATGATTCACCCTTCTTATGTCACCAATGTAGAGGCTGAAGTTGAAAAATTGATCAAATCCAACTTTTTATGAGAAGTGAAATGCCCAAGATGGATCTACAACATTTTCCATGTCAATAAAGATAATGGGAATATTAGGGTATGTATCTATTTTATAGACCTTAGTCATCACTCCCCAAAGGATGATTTCCCATTGTGTATCACATAACTCTTGATCGATACAACTGCTGGATTCCAAGCCATTTCCTTCTTGGATGGGTATTTAGGGTATAATCAAATAAAGATGGAACGTGAAGATGAGGAATCCAATACCTTCAGATCATGTGATGGGATCTTTTTCTGTTATATTATTCACTTTGGGTTAATGAATGATGGTTCTACATATCAATGTACCCTGCATTATATCTTTAATCCATTCTTGGTAAGAATAGTCTAATACTATATCGATGGCATGGTGGTAAAATATCGACAGCGATGTGATCACTTCATGGAACTTCAAATGATATTTAAAAATATGCAACATCATAGTCTGAAGATTAATTTACTAAAATTCATCTTCAGGGTGAAATAAGGGAAGTTCTTTGTCTTTGTAGTATGCCACTGCAACATTGAGGTCGACCTAGATAAGACTATTGCTATTTTAGAAATTTTACCCCTATAAATCTAAAATAACTAAAGGGGATCCAAGGGTACCTAACCTAAATTCCATGTTTCATATCCAACTTGGCCAAAAAATATCTCCCCTTCACTAGGATAATGAATAGGTTAATCACCAACAAATGGGATGGGGACTACCAAGAAGCCTTTGAAAGTATCAAGCAGTATCTACTTCACCCACCAGTTATAATGCCTCTAGTGGATGGTAGGATACCCATATTGTACATGGACTCCATGGAATGCTCACTAAGATCCCTCCTCACATATAAAAATGAAGCAGGGAGTGAGAACAACCTCTACTACCTCAACCGAACAATGCTAGGTACTGAGACCCGATACTATGATGTCGAGAAGAACTATCTTTCACTCATCTTCAAACTGTAAAAGTTGAGGAATTACTTTAAGGAACATAAAGTCCATCCAGTGTCTTGTATTGATCCAATCATGTATATCCTTGGTCTCCCCATGTTAACTGGGTGTCTGGCCTAATGGGAGGTCATTCTGCAGCAATATGACATTCAGTTTGTATCACAGAATGCGGTGAAAGGAAAAACCCTGGATGATTTCTTTTCATAACATCCCATCACAGAGAATACACCGGTGGACAATGAGCTCCCAGATGAAGAGGTCTTCTATGTCTATAACACTCCTCATACATGGGATATGTATTTTGATGGATCCACCCAAGTATATCGGTAAAAGGATGGTAGATTCGAATCTCAATCGAGTTGGCTTAAGGATTGTGTTTGTCTCTCCAAACAAAGTAGTTGTTATCTAATCTTTCTCACCATCTGAAGGTTGCACGATTAATGAGGCAGAATACCAATCCCTCACCACTAATTTGAAACTAGTCCAATAACTATAAATAGACTACCTGAATATCAAAGGGTATTCATAACAAGTGATAAATAAGATCAATGGAGAATATTCTATCAAAAAGAAATAAATAGACCCTCTCACTAGATATGTTAGGGGAATGATGATAGAGTTCCTTTTTGAGCCTACATTTCATTATATTCTCCAATCACATAATTCCCGCACCAACCCATTATCTAGTGAAGCCATAGTCTTGGCTGAGCTTGACCAAGAGGAATCAATATTCTGTTTCAAACTCTAAAGAATGGTCCTGTCAATCATCATCCACGATATGGAAGAAATCAATCAGGTCAACACCTCCCCAGAGCATGAATAATTGATATTTTCCCCTAGATAAATGGATCCCATAATCAGTTATCTATGAAATGAGACTCTCTTAATAGACCCAATTGAAAGTGAATAGATTCATTGCTATGCATTGAACTTTACCCTACAAGATGACCCAAATGAGAAAAAATCCCTCTACAAGCAATGATTTAAAAAATCCTCCTAAGATGCATAACATAAAGAGAGATTCATGCTATCATGGAAGAATTCCATGCATGATTCTATGGCACTCATTAGTCTGGGACCTAGACCTCCCACCAAATCACGAGGATGAGTAATTACTATCAAACCATGATACAAGACTACGTTTAATTCACCAATAAATTTCATGCATTTGTGATCCATGAAAACTTCATCCATCAACCCCTAAAATTTCTACATACATCTAGATATTTCTAGCTATTTTCCATTTGGGGAATGGATGTTGTGGGACTATATCCCCTAGCCACAACTAAGTATTTTAAGTACATATTTACTACTATTGACTTCTTTTCCAAATGGTCTGATGAAATACCCCTCAAAGAAGTTATGATGAAGACTATTATCAACTTCATAAAGTTCAATATCATCACCAAGTTTTGAGTGCCTCACACAATATTGATGGATAATAATACCAAATTCTATTATACAGAGTTGAATAAACTGTACCAAGAATAAAATATTAAGTCCAATCAATCATATCACTATAATGTAGTAGAAAATGGACAAATATACACCTTCAATAAGACTCTATCAAATATACTCTAGAAGATGGTGAACAAGGATAAGAAGTCCTATCCAGAAAATCTCATCATGCTTTATGGACCTACCATACCACCATGCATATTTCTACATAAGAAATACCATACTCATTAGTGTATGGGACCGAGGCAATATCACCCATATAAATCTAACTTCCTTTTCTCTGAACATCCATTTGTGGAAAACTCTTAGATGATGAAAATTGCAAAAGCGGCTGGATGAATTGGAGTGACTCGATGAGAAAAAGTTGCATAAATTACATAACCTTTAATTCAATCAAAATCAGATCGTATGAGCCTTTAATAATAAAGTTTTACTTTGTTCAGTTCTCCAAGGAGAACTAGTGTTGGATCTCAGGACCCCAATGATACCAGACAAGAAGTTTCCAAAGCTAGAACACAAATGGGAAGGGACTTATATCATACATATGGTCTATCAAAATGAACCTTACTCACTGAACATAATGGACGGGGAATGTGTCACCCCCCAATAATGCGAGGTTTTTCAAGAAATACTTTTCATAACTATCATCAAGTTCCCCTCATCCTAGTTTCATGACATTAACCTACAAAATATCATCCTAGTTGCATGATGTTAAATTGTACAAGATCATCCTAGAAACATGACTTTAAACTATACAACGTATCAAGTCATCACATCAAGATTTTAAACTAAACAATGTCTCGTGTACTAACCACATGATGCTAAACTATATGGATCACATCCTCACCGCATGATGTAAAACTACATGAGAAGAACCATATCACTAACGAATCACTACACATGAGCTAGATCTATAAAAAAGAAGGGTAAAATTCCCCCATCCCCATGTGAGAGTCATATACACCTAGGGAGTCCCTCTATATAATAACTATGTATAGATTGATTATCATTTTCAATGAGATATATAGGGATTCCTCCATTCTATATCTTAGTCCATCCGCCACATGATATAAAATGTCCTTTTCCTATCCTTAATCCCATCTCGATGGTGAGAGGAACCCTTTCCATTCCTTATTTCTCACACCAAGCATAGATCGCGTGAGATTAGGAATTTCTCTAAGGGATTACTCCCACAAACAAGGCATAACAGCTGATGACAAGCTCATCATGGCCCTGAATGTAGTACCTTAAAAAACATCATGATTCCTCACCACATAACGTTAAACTACATGGTTGATACCCCTTTCATGACATAACATTGCACATTCATATAGTCCTCACCTGAGAGGACCATTGTTGTTGGTGATTAGTCTCTTACCACACCTCCATTCAAAAACTATGTGCGACTTGAAAACTAACATCACAGGATACATAGTGACGCCTGAATCTCCAACCCTGGGTCCAGTCATAACAAATAAACATAAAAATTCCCACCTCCATGCATACAGGTCAGAATTTCTATTTCAAGAACTACATGTGGCTTGATTCCTATTACAATAGTATATGTAGTGATGCCCATATTTCCATCCCTGGTTCCAGATGAAATACCCCTTTTCACATTGGGAATCCTATTTTCTTTCTCCATGAGGTTAAAATGCATAGTTTCTCAAGAACTACATGTGTGTTGATTCCTCTCATCATATGATACATCGTGACACCTAGATCTCCAATCCTAGGATTTGCTACAACAATCAATGGAAAAAATTACAAGCTATGCATATGGGCTAAACCTGTGTAGAGATTTTACCATTCAAGAACAACACGTGGATTTATTCCTATCATCACATGACACATAGTGATGCCAATATCTCCAATCCTAGGCCTAGTTACAACAACCAATTAAAAAAATTGACCCCAACTTCATAGGGGTCAAGCCATATAATCCCATTTTTTCTATGTATGATTCAGATCTACATGCATACTATTTGTTAATGTAACATATCTTGCACAAATATTTCACATCGGTTCCCATATCCTTACCACATGAGGTTAAACTAAAAGGAAAATGTCTTTACTACATGATGATAAACTGTAAGGAAAATATCATTATCACATGATGTTAAATCGTATGTAAGCAATTATGTCCCCACTATATGATGTTAAAATATAAATACCATAATCCATTATCATCCCTTATCAAAGTTCCACAATAGACTTACCTCGATTAGGCAGGGTATGAGGTACTTCCACCTTTTTTTAATCACCTCAATCCATATACCAAACTTCATGTCTTGAGTGCCTTGGGATTCCGTAAACCTTTCCTGAAACTTGGAAAGGAAAAGATATCTCTCTACTTGATCATGCTATTGATGCATTAGGGACGAGACCTACCAATCAGAGATATCTTGGGTCTCTAAGGATAGATTTCTAATCCTCATGATCCTGAATTGACCATAGTGGAACTCATCACCTAAGGGTGTTTTGGGCCATCCCTGGTATGATTTTCCCACATCACTACTCATGACCTGGAAACCTTAATCCGTTATTTATAATATTTTTACCTTCTTTTTGTAAGGATGTTGGAATTATCTTGACCCTAGGTATCCTAATTGAACTCTTGTGTAACATCCCCAATATTAGGTCCATATGCATCATGACCTTAAACTTCTTTCACTCCGGTCTAAGTTATATAACCTTAAAATCTAGCCTATAATGGTTCAAATACTAAGACCTTAAAATTCTAGTGAAAGAGACATACAACTTGGCGGGTTGAAAACCCATAAAGGATGGCCTGAGTGAAATCCAAATCATTTCTCTCTAAAATCTTAATCTATAGAGTTTATGAAAACATTAAGGAAAAAATAAGTATGGTATAAAGATAATAAGGTCCACTTTATGGCCCTAGTAAAATCCAAGTTATTCTCTCTAGATCTCTGGTCTAGAAAAAAGTTAGAGTAATGGTTTGTCACATCTCCTTGTCATGATAACATGTTCAATAGGAGACAACACAACTTTTAGGTTATTAAAACCCTTATTGTATCTTACATATTCCATAAATCACAATTTATGATTTAATCACCATGGGTCATCAAAAACCTTTCATGGCCCTTGGAAAAGGATACACAACTTCAAGGGACCCTCTGTTTGACTATGAATGTATGCCTATGTCTCTTGTATATCCTTGTGATCCCAAACATCACCACGACAGAACTCAGCACCTTAGTGTGTTCTGTTTCATTCCCAATATGATTTCCCCATATCATCCCCCTGACCTAATCACTTTGGACCATGATTTAAAATCCACGCACCATAATGATCAAGTGGATTCAACATCCTCAACATTATGTCACCATGTTTTGTACCCTTTCTCAAATTAGAGATGAAACATCCCATTCCTGAAGCTTTTAGTGGCCCACACCTCATGATTCAAAACCATAGGGTGTAGGGATCAATCTTTACAATTAATAAATGAACTGCCCTAGGGTTCCAAAATCCTTCCTAGATAGCTTTCTTCCATATCCAACCTCATAATTTGGATGTTTGAGCTTTCAAAAATATATCATTTCCCTTATAAAGGAGTGGATATCATCGTTGGTTGACCATACTATCAAAACATAATGGATTTTAACTACCAACTAAAGGAATCTCCTCCTTGTAAGAAAGAAGTTTCAATCCTTGTGATCCTTGGAAACACTCTGGTAGAACCTGGCACCTTAAGGTTTTATGGGTCATTCCCAGCATGTCTTCCCCATCCCGTATTCACTGACTAAAAATTTTGGGTTGTAACTTATATCACCCATGATCTAACTATCTAGGTGGGACTAGAACCCCTACTATTTCTCTTTCATCCAATATTCCCCCCATAAATCTTCCAAGACCCTTGGAAAAGAGTGAATACACCTCTGTTTGATAGTTCTACCAACACATAAGGGCATTAAACTACCAACTACATATACCTAATCCTTTCAAGAAATTACTACTAATCATCATGAGCCTCAGAAACACTATGAAAGAAATCAACACCCTAGGGTGTTTTGGGTCATCCTAGAATGTCTTCACTATATTTCATGATCATCGATCAAGTCCTTGTAGTAAGAATTTAAATTACATGGCATCCTAAGGTCTGATCTAAAAAACCCTAAACTAAAGTGATAGAAAGTTCGAGATAAAATACCTTAAAATACAATGATAGAAGGCCTAAGATAAAATAACCTAAACTAAAACAATAGAAGGTTCAACCTAAAAGATCTAAAACTATAACAAAAGAAGGTCTAAGATAAAAGTCCCTAAACTACAACACAACACCAATTTAGTCTGTAAGAGTATAAAATATTGTAAGTCCCACTATATGGTTTGGAAAAAATCAATCTATGATCACTAAACCTACCACCTTCAGTAAAAGATAGATAACTCTTCCTCTGAGATATATATTCTACCCAATTTATCCTTCTACGAATTAGGTTATCTCAAGATAGATGGAGCATATATATCAATAAATAATCTCATGTCAGTGGGAATTAATGTGCACTTCTTAAGAAGAATATTTTATATTTATAAAATTCATGTCAATGTATTCAGGTTTACTTGATATTATGAAAAGGATGGGCATCGTTGGTGATTTATATAACATCAGATTAGTGAAAATTCATGCACATCATGCATAAAAGAAAAACTGGATAACAACATGAAGGGTTTAGGAAATACATTCATTGATAGCATGAAATTGGAGGAATTTTCATATTTTTGAGTCTCTCTAAGAATATCATTAAAAAAATAGCGCATATCAATGGTCAAACTATAATAAGATTCAATTGGATATGCTAGAAAAGTTGAAAAGAGTCTGGAGAGAAGTGTTAATTGAAAGATAAAGTGCCTCTCACCCCGCCTCTTATACTTTTTCCCCAGGACTAAGAGTATCGACTAAATTACTAAGCTCCTCATCTCTCTTTAAAGAAGTTTCCAATGAGGATGATGATTTTGGAAGGTCATACCTAAAGAAATCTATGATTTCCTCATATCTGCATATTTTCATGGTCTATGAATTCATCTGGGATTTCAATTTAGATATAAACTGGTGAGTTTGATATAGTGCCTCCAATACCTCCTTCATATATTCAGAATGGGGAGCCTTGTATTTAAGATAATGTAATCCCCTCTCATTAGTGCCCAAATCTTGGTGATTGAGTATAATTTGTCTCATGATTACATACAGTGGTTGTCAATCAAAACCATCCACCCCCAAGTCATTAAATAACCGATGAAGGTGTTCTTTTTGTCATGAAATGTTTCCAAAGGAGTCTTAGTAATAAAGGAAATAATCTTCTTTTAGATCAACCTATTCCATGTATGAGATTCTGTGACTAATGGGATGGGAATTCCAAAAGGAGTAATAACCAGCTAAGTTGATAAAGAAATCAGAGAGGAGGCATTTTATGTCCTCCCGTCGATAGAGGCATCACCCATTGATTATGGTGGAGGGATTATTTCCTCGACCGATTTTGTCCCAATATCAAGATGGTCATCGCTAGGAAAAGGGTGCTTCCTCAAATTCATACTCAAGTCTAGAATCAACTCCATCATTGCTACATATATAGGGGTTGGTAAGGAAAATGGCTTGTACACATAAAGAACCAGTCGACTTTGCACACCACCTGGATGGGCTACTAACAACGCCTGATCGTAATACAAAGTAAGAAAGGAATAAGAATCAGTATAAAGAAGAACTATCTTAGAATAAATGTCTTCACATTCCAACATCATCCAAAATTGGAAGATGATCCTAGTGTGTCTCTCTCCTCACACACTAGCTGAAGGAAGAGGGGACACCATTTGGGTGCATCCGGACTGATGAGAAATCCAATAAGGTGTATGTGTCTCATAGAAGTCCAGTTTATCCATCCTGACTATAATAACCCCATCCCAAAGAGAGATATTGTACGACCTTTCCTCAAGAGAGTTGCCACCATTATCAATGAATGGCCCATTCGGTACAGGTTAAGGTGGAAAACAAAGCTATCGAATCAAATCAACACATTTGTAACCTTGAAATATCTTAGTGACATAGACCCAACCCTAGATATGTTTAGAAACCCGGTACGAGATAGGGAATCTGGGATCCTGGTGGCATTGTAGTATTTGTAGCAATAGAAATTCTACCCTATCCGGAAAAATAAAACTTAAAATAAAAAACGATCCTATAGGGGATGATACCTTGTTAAATGTATCCCAAGAGTTGGTAAGACATCAAAGGGTTGACACCACTAGATTAAGGAATTTTCCCTCTGCTAGCTGCATTGCCATCACCAGCGTACTAATCAAGATTCCTAAACGTGTGTCCCTAGTTGGGAAAAGACACCCATTCAAGAACATGGCCTTGAATATTTCTGGCCTAAGCCTCATATAGATCTCTATATTCACTCTATATCCCCATGAAGTATGATCCTTGGATTCCAAAACGTCCTAATATGATTCTATGTTGTCACGAACTTGTCGATAAGGGAACCAATGGGGGTGTATAGCTATCAGACTACCTCCATTATGAAAGAAGAAAATATTGATCCAATATTTTAAAGGGATAAGCAAGAACACTGTCAGATCCTTTCTTAACTTTTTCTTTATAATGATGAAAAATATGCCTTTCCAAGACTAGAGTATTAAAAGGGTCATCCCCGACATCTATGACAGGAAGGAACTCATCATACATCTCTCAGAGAGGGGGTATCCCAACCAGTTGGTAGATATCCCATAGGATGATTCCCACATCACCATGGGACAAATGAAATGAGTTGGTTCTAGGACACCAATATCTAACCATTTTTCAAAGAAGATCAGGCTATAAATAGACAATAAATTGGGGAATCCATATTAATTTATAAATATAAAAAAATATAAATGGTCAATGAACGTTATGAAGCTTTTCTTGATCCATAATGGACACACCCATTCATCAAAAAAGATACCACCAAGAAGGAGTTCCCATTTTGAGCTCTATCCTCCACTTGATTTATTCATAAAAGAGATGAATATACTTGAGTAGATCTGAGTGAAGGGATGATGAGTGAAACCAAAACCATCTAGACCCAAGGGAGAGTTTGACAACATATAAGACAACCCCTAGGATCAAGCTGTGGCCAATTTTCCATCCTCAATAATTGAACTTTGAATACAATCAAGAGAAGCTAACACCCAATAAGAAGGTAGATTTAATTTTGAAGGAGGAATGATAACATCATCCAGGAAGCCAAACTCATATAGAGGAAGCTAGAGTGATAAAGGATAATTTCTAAGATTGAATGGAAGAATACATTTTAGAATCTAATTATCATAATGCATGCAATATCAAGGGTTAGCATTGCGGTTTATAGAAATCATGGGAATTTGATTAGCAATAACAGAGGAAATTTTATGAGAGATGGAATAAATCTAAAGATAATTATGTGGTATATTTTAGAGAGATGAAATAAAAAATTGTCATAAGAAAGGCATAAACCAGTATTGTCATGCACATCACATGAATCATAAAAGGGATTCATAGATCACCTAAAGGAATTGAAAATCGCTTGACTCATAATGATATCATGGACCAGATAAATTATAAGGAATCATGAAACTGCATAAGCCTTAATAATTCTCACAACCATGTGACCTTGATATGGTCACATGTGCTGCATAATAGTCAAAAGATCACGTGATCAAGCCAGAAGATCCTTAAAAACCCTCAAGAAGTTCATGCATCCCCAGGAACAAAGTTCAAAAAATTATTGAAATTTATTTCATGGTTGATTCAAATAGGATCCTAGGAAAAACAAGTCTTGTGAAGTAGTTTTCGTGAGGTGGTCTCATAGTGATATCTCATGATTGGATCTTGCGGGAAGGTCTTATGACATGTTCACCTGATGGAAGCTAGGAACAAGAGCTTGGGAGAGTGAAGTAGCTGATGAATGAACCACTCTATTCTCCCATATTTATAAGAAATTATTTGGAATACCAAACATCGCTCAACATAATAAGAATCACTGAAGACAGTAATTGGTGATAGCACTAAAGTATCAGGAGGGCATTTACTTTCCTCAGAACCGATCCCTTCTCTTTGTGTACATCACTCTCGAGCATGGGAATTTGTTGACGCCTGCCAAATGAACATAAAAAAATTCAAAAATTAATAAATAATTGAATATGGGTATTATTTTCCCTATAAATAAAAGGAAGAAGAAGGTCACTAAGATCACAAAGATCACGTGAACCCCCAAAATAAACATGATCGAATGAACTTTGTAAGGTCATGCCGATAGTCACACACAATTCATAGCCTGCAGAAGATCTTGTGAAGACCCTTTTTTCAAATCATTATTATCTTAATAAGGTACCCCCATACAATCAAGGATCATGTGGTGGTATCCAAATAATCTCTCCTAGGTCACACGACTATTCAATTGGTAGAAGCCGGACAAACCATCCACAATCCATGAAAAATAGAAGGAAAATACCC
This sequence comes from Viscum album, assembly GCA_963277665.1. Taxonomy (NCBI): domain Eukaryota; kingdom Viridiplantae; phylum Streptophyta; class Magnoliopsida; order Santalales; family Viscaceae; genus Viscum; species Viscum album. The sequence goes on along the minus strand of OY728140.1, from coordinate 715,563,323 downwards.
AAAAGGTTGGATCATATTGTAGTTGTAAATATCACACAACACATCACCGATAGGTATAGTGATTGTCTTAAAAAAACTCATACAACCTCATGAGATCCCCTAAATTTGTAAAATAAACAAAGGAAATAAAAAGAGGAAATACGAGAGCCTCTTGTGGTCATAAAAATCATGTGATGTACCCATGAATCCCGTGAGACACCAGAAAAGCCCCAATGACATGTCCTTCTAGTCATGAAAGAGCCCATTTGTATGTAACCCCCATCAAGAGAAAGTCTTTTGAGATTTCCAGGTAGTCTTGCGCTCCCCCTTTGGATCAAAAAATAAATAGAAGGGTTTATCCATGAAGTGCTCATGCATCACCACAAGACCTTTTGTTGGTCACACGGTGCATCAATGATGGGGAAATTTATTATATTTTACAAAACTCATGAAATACCACAATATCCCTAAGCCTTTGACTAATAAAAGAAGGAAATAAAAGAGAAAAGGTGAGAACCTCTAGTAGTCGTAAAATTCATGCGATGCACCGACATGCTCTCACATGAACCCTTGAAAATCCCTTTGACATGACAACCTGATCTTGTGAACCCCCCTGGAAAGCCATCCTTGTCTTGTGAAAGGTCCTATAAAAGTTTCATAAGATCATATGAAGGACATTCGATAGGCATCCTCATATTTCGAAGGCCCTTGAACATATAACCCTGACAATATGAAAGTCCCTCGGTATTCCCACATGATTTTGAAAGACCTCATTAATTGGAAATGATCTAATAAATAGGGAATTTATGGGATAATATCATGGTCACTGAAAATCATCTAATTACCCATAATTTATCCTCAATAGAATCTCATGAAAAAAAGACATTAAATCCCACCACCAACTCTAGCCTAGATTTTTGTGCTACACACCATGAAAATCGGAAAATAATCTAGGTGATGAGGCCTAGAAATACCCCACCTGAGCATAAATAATGCACAAACGTTTCCTTGGAACCTCACACCGGTGCACCCAGGAAACAAATTGGATTTCTTAGAGTGGCTGATCTTGAGACCAGAAAATCTTCCCATTATGTGAGATCTAGGGAACAACCAGAGTGATCATGAAACATGCATAGTCACTTCTTGTGATCAGTCATATATCATGCAAAGGGTTTCAGGTAGGTCATGCGATGAACATCCTTCATATCTACTAGATCACATGAGACTTAAAACAAGAATACTAAACAAATCTAATGAATTTTCAATAAAGTCTAGAACAAAGACTAAATTATGGGAGATTAATGTAATGAAAATATATTCTAATCCTCACGTGCTTCGTGTGAACCACCCAAGACATGCGACAAAATGAGGACATGTCACCTAGATCTCATGATGCTCCTTTGGTATACTATTTGGATCACACAAATTCCTCCGAACATGTCAAAGTAAGTCACATAAATCCCCTCAAGAACACCTCCAAAGTATCATGAAACCCTCCAAGTTTTCCATCTAGACCTTGATATATCCTTCATACATATATCCTAACTCATATTATGGAACCAGTACATGTCAGATGAGTCTTGTGATAACACTTGGGCATGTCAACCGGCTCTTGCAACGCCCTCCAGGTACGCTATCCTAATATCATGATTTCCTTCAAACATGTTATCCTAGATCATGCGTCACCCTCCAAACATGTCGCATTGACTCTCGCAATTCCCTCTAAGCATGTCAGCCAGTTGTCACCATGAAACCATGGAAAGTTATCTAGATCATGTGACACCCTCTAAACATGTCATTTGGGATCATGTGATAGATTCTAAGATTATCCATCCATGTCACTCGATGTCCTCCAAACAAGTTATCCTTGACCATGTGATGACCCCCAAACATTCCATATAGGATATGAAATGTCCCTCAGACAATAAAATTGGATCATGCGATTGTATTTGGATATATCAGGAAGACATCCTATAACATGAAAAGAAGAAAATCATGGAATGTTGAGTATAAAATCAGAACATTTCATGTAGAAAATCATTCCAGGTAAATCGGGCATCCCAGTACTTGATAACCTTGTCCATCCTCGATATGTAAAACCAACCAAAAGGGAAATGCTAGTGTGTAATCTCTAATTATAGGAACTATGATAACTTTGATTCCTACCACAACTAGGATACATAAAAAACCTCTATGAGGCACGGGATCTATATTAAACATCTAAAGGGTAGTCCCAATTCATAAGTACCACATTCACAAGTAATGAGACTAATTATTTTCCATCCCCTATTTCTTATACTAATCATAGATCACGTGGGCTTAGGGAGCTGTAATGATCATGCCATTCATAGAGGTAAACCTTAGTGTGTAATCCCCAACTAGAGGCATAATATGATATGTCCTCAATATAAGGAAAACCTCAATGTATAAGCCCTGATGAACTAAACTACGATGAATCTAATTCCTACCATAACTAGGATATATTAGATTCCTCTTTGAGGTCAAAGCTCTATATTAAAACATCTCAAGGACAATCCCAACACATAATCCTTGAATCCACATGAAGTGAGGCTAATTAATTTATATCCATTATTTCTCACACTAAGAATGTATCTCGTGGTATTAGGAAGGTGCAATAGTCATATAATTTGTATTTTGAATCTTCACCAGCCAGGGAAATCTTAGTATGTAATCCCCGATGAGTGGCATGATATAAACATCTCCCATATGAGGGAATATACCTTGGGGATAGTACTAAGGGTGTGATAAAACTATGATAACTCTAATTACTACTATAACCAATATGACATCTCCTCGAGACTTGAGATTGAATATCTGGTTCCTAAGTTCCTGCACATATATCCTTTCCTCATGAAGTTAAATTACACAATTTTAACCAACTACATTGTTTTTAATTCCTATAATAAACAAGATACATAGGATGAATCATAATGGATCAATACCATCCTCAAAATATTAAAATCCTCCCTACATAGTAGAAAATTCCTAATTTCTTGGTTATGCAGCTTCAATATATATGTAGCTATTTATTACTGTGAAATGGATGAAGAACCACAAATACATATGGATGGATTCACTAATGAGATCTTATTTTTATGTTCATAAAATGGGTTAACCTATGATAATTTTGTTAGGTTAACCAATATCATACCGGAATTCAAAATATATTTGTGAACATTTCTTAAATATATAAGAGAGTTCAAGAGTAGGTAACAATTCCCCCTAAAAATGGGTGCAATGAGTCTGACCTACCATCCTCTTGAACAATGCAAGTCCCTAAGTGTAATTGGGTCTGAAAACCCAACTGAAACCAAACTATGAAAATAAGTTCTATACCTAGTTATGGATGGGGAAACCATTGGGAGTATTTATTAAGAGAAACAATGGTGACATGACATCAATGATTGTGAAAGAAATTAAACCCCTGACAATCAATCCCTGGGTTAAACTGAACTCACATCAGTAGTTTGATTTTTCCATAGAAACACATGGTTTACCTTAAACTTTTATATTATAGTTAGACTCAACTATGTTTAGTTTTAAATAAACTAGAAACCCCCTGAGCATTAGGGATTCACACTGTTTCTCCCAAATCATGCACACTAAATAGTGCACCATTTCCAAAAAAACTCTGAAAACTTTCAAAACATAACTCGACGACTCTAAATCTCATCCAAACTCTTTAGATGCATCTTGATCATTAATAATAATATAAAAAAATCATTTTTTGATACATTATAACTCTATAAAATCAATTCCAAGTCTTGATTCAATATTTTACCCATCTGGTGATAAAAATTCGAATTCCTTTGAAGTTTTTGATCTATCTAGATGCAGAATCTCACTCCTACCAATTCAATGTATATTTAAAATTTAAATTATAATTTTTTTATAATACATATCAATTATCTTAAATCTTGGTGTTTTGTGTTAATAAAACTATCGATATTATTATTCTTTTTAACTAAATCTTCAGGGTGTTACATTATCCCCGCTTTAAATAAATTATATCCTCAAAATTTTAACTTGATCATAGTAATAAAGGGATTGAAATTTGAAATTACCTTTGTTTATTACCCACATCATAAAAAGGTTTAAAAAACTTCCTCTTAAAAATAGGGAAAGGTAAATATGAAGGTAATCTAAAATGACACATAATTATGTTTCCAAATAGGTGAACATTATAGGAAATTGAAAATATAGACATAGAGGAAGAGATAATGTCCAAATAATAATGGAGAGTGATATAGAACATGGTCCTGAGAAAGTTAATAACCACAAAACCATAAATTAGTTAGGGGTTAAATGAATATCAATTCATCTAAAATGAAGGTAAAAGTATAATTTTTTTATTTCAAGATTCTTTTCAAAAATTTATAGATTCATTTACTATCAAGATAGAGAAAATGATAAAATATACTTACTTTATTTTATTCCATATCATAAGAAACATTTTATCCCTTGGTTGTTCTTCAATAAATTTCTACTTCATATCTTATTCCAAGATGAATTTTTCATTCCAAAATCCCTAAAATTAACTTTTAAAAGATCATAGGATCAATAAAAGAATGGAAAATAATTCCTTTTTTATCTAAATATTAAAAAAAAATGGTTAGAACATAAACAAAAAACCCCAAAGTTCAACTTAATCCATTCCATAAATAGTTAACCATAAGACACCTCTAAAATATGTCTGACCAAATTCAAAATTTAAAAATTTGAAAGATTTGATCCAACATTTTTTTCCAAGTTCATATTTAACATTTATCCCCAGACAACATAAATTAACTCATAATTTCACATACAAATCATGTGAATACCTTGAATATATATTCTCTTAAAATATATTAATAACCTAAATCATTATAAAATCTCAATGAAAACATATATGATTCTAAAAAATAACACTATCCTTATTCATCAAATACAATCCTAAAATATAGAATGTATTACATAAATCTAAAAATATAATAAAATTCATCAAATATTACCTAAATTACTTTTTCATCAAATCCATAATTGATTTCATAGTTACCAATACTGTCCCATTTACTTCATCAATTTCAATCATCTATTTTTCTCAATTAAGCATTATTATCCCAACATAGAGCACATATTAAGGGATATATTCACCTAAATCACATGTTTTCCAAAAATATATCCTTACCAATAAATAATTTTTCAATATTATTAGTACCATTCAACATATTCTTTCAAATCCTTAAAGAAAAACTACTTTAGAACATTTTTAGGTGTTTCATGATTCTTATAACCAAAATACCATTGATAAAAATTATTATAAAATATAATTATTGAATAAAATTACATAAAAACTATAATAATTTCACTTAAAAATTGTAATAAGATAGGTCCTTCCATGGTCTAGGATTAAACCCTTGGATTAGGTCATTGAATTAGATAATTCCCAAATTTCCCATTTATAAGACATTATATTCCTTGGAAATTCAATTTTCTATTCACTTTATTTATATAGATAAAACATCTTCCCCTTACTTTGAGATATTATCCGATGTTATTCCTCCTAAATTATTAACATGAAGGAAATTTTAATTTCTTACCTCCATTATCATTACCACATAAACTTACATAAAAGTCTATTTACCTCATATTTTATGCGTTAAAAAACAAAAAAAAGTTTACATTGTTAATCATATATCTTGATAGATTATTTGGAATAATCATAAGGATTCACCTTCTAGTTACTATTTTATTTAGTTTATCATGAGGAAAATCATTCCATTTTCCATCACATTCATTATTAACATGAATCATCCTGGTTCCATCCATTTAATAAAACCAATAGATCATAGTGACAACAAAAATAATCATAATGATAGATCATGAAAAATTATTCATAAGATGTTTAAATATTGACACCTTATTTTTACTATATGAAACCATAAGTTTAGCCTAGGTCATAAATAATCAGTATATATATTCAAATCCATCATAATGGATTAAAAAATGTGAATTAACATAATAATACCCCTTAAGAGTTTCAAACCAGGTGTGGAGTAAGGTAACACTCACTTTGCACCTGAATGATAGTCAAGATATAATCAACCAACTATTTTTAGGGTTATTACCCCTAGATGAATCCATTCCAAAACCATATCCACTTATAGTATCCCAATATATATGTATTTCTAGGAAAACTACATAACATCTTTCTTACCAAAATTGTAGGATGTTATCCTATACTTAAACTTATGCCTATGGTTTTCAAAGAATCTCTTTAATTTTAATCTCCAAATATTGACTAGAACCTTCTCGAATACCAACCATGATGACCCATATTTTTAATACATAAATATAAAACTTTATTAGATTAATATTCAATAAATTACATTATGATCCATGCTAGAACCATAAATTTTTAGTGTCTTTGGAAACTTGGATACATAAAAAACTAGTTCATAAAATTTCTACATCATCTCCCACATATTTCTTCATAACTAGCACCTTTCTTATACACATCATACTTGAAACATTTATTCATATCCTGGGGAAAAGAAAACATTATAAAGGGTAATATCAGATGATCTTTATGGGTAAACAAGGGATATATCAATGATCATTTAAACATAACATGACAATAATGGTAATGTGAACATGATATTAACCTTTGAAAATCATACCCATAAATTATTAGATCATAAAAAAGAGTCAAGGAATAAATATTGATAGTTTATATGACATGAATTATAAAGGGATAAAATAACATGAGCTATGATAACATAACATTGGCATAAGATCCTATTATAAAAGAGTGGAATAAAGTGTTGAATAATCATAGTCATGGAAATATTCTATAAAGGATACCCAGTAAGACATTCATAACATGTTAGGAATTGGATAACCACCAATGTACCTACTTTTTTCTTGGGATAACCTTCAATTTACCCTCTTTTGAGTTTGGGATAACCTCTTATATACCCTCTTTTTTCAGGCTTGGGATAACCACCCATGTACCCTCTTTTTTTGTGCTTGGGATAAACTCCTGTGTACCCTTAGAGATTATAACACATTAATATTTACCATTTAATTGGATGGATATATAATTTTGGGCCCACCAATCCTATAATACAAAATACATTCATATGTATACCATAAGTTCATAAAAATATTCATCATAACTTAACTAGTGGAAAATTAAATGGGCTTCATTGATATTTCATCATCATAACCATAACACATCTAGATAAATAATAAATATAGAATTATTGGATAATATCACCATTAAATAATAAGTAACATCAAAATATGTTATCATATATAAAAATTTCCTTTAAAATGTCTTTGGAATACTTCTTGGGGAAAATACCCTTTTCATTTTAAAATCACATATTTAAAATATAAAAAATTCAAAAAAATTAAGGAAAAAATTTTATTTGAAAATAAACTTAGAAACATATAATTGAATCTTTAAATCTTTTATTATTCATGAAATTGAGAAGTTATGTTCATTTCATGCATGTTAAAATAAATATTCCTTTCACGTATTTATTAAAAGTCAAAAGTACCACATTTGGAAAATAAAAAAAATATTATTTTTATTCTTTTTATATAAAGTAAAAAATGGGTAAAAATGACTTTAAATTACTATTGGGTAATATCAAAAACATTATTTAAAACATTTTTAGAAAATATGGAGATGGAATAATTTTTTTTGACTGAAGAGAGAAATAAAGCTGATTTTCCATAAAATTGTTCTTTCAGTTTCTTGAGTACTTAAAATAGGGTAAATTAAAGGAAAACATGTATTCATAATAAATAACTATATTATAAGTAAATTAAATATATTATTAATAGATATATCATGAAATTTCATCATTGTAAACTTAATCATAAATAATCCCAATAAATAATAATATTGTAACATAAACCCTTTACCACTTTGGTAATTTTCAAATCAAAACGTCAAGAAAGTGAGAATATTGGATGTAAATTTATATCCCCAAAATTTACCTAAGAATTATAATAAAATAAATTAATATATATTATAAATACCACATAAAAGAAACAAGTGGTGAATATGACATGTGTCTCATAGAAGTAAAAGTGAGACAAAAATCCCCTACCTGAAGTCTGAATTACCATGAAATATCTCTAAACTAATGTATAATAAATTTAGAATTTTTAAAATTCTATAAAATTATTATTAAAATAATTATAATATATTATATTATCCACTTATTATATTTCAACACCCATTTATTAATAATTCATTACTAAAATCATCATTTTCGAGTGTTAACTGTTTCATTTTTCCTGAGAATTTCAATTTTCTAGTTCCATTCCTTGTACTTTTATCATGGTTCCATTATATAATTTTTTTAATAATTATATAAATATAATATATATTCATTTTTTTATATTTATATTCATTTTTAAATAGTAGAGATATAAAAATTAATTACACCATTTATGGAGACGGTAGACCGTACGTACACATGAACTTTGTTTTAACTATTCAACAGATAGATCAAAATAAAGGTAAATAAAAATTAAAATTTATCAAATAATTATAATATAATATATATAATATATATTTTCATTAAATCTATCCTTATTACCATCTATGTAAAGCAGAAATGAAAAACAGATCACATCACTTTGTGGAGCCGATAATCCACACGTACACACAAGCGATATTATCGTTTTCCAATTAATTAGAAGGTAAGAAGGTAAATATGATATTATTACTATATAATAATAATTTTTATTATAAATATCATATATATTAATTATTTATATATGTATAATCATCCAAATATAATTCTGATGAGAAATTAATTTCATCATTACACGATGATGGTAAATCGTACGTAAGCACAAGCGATATTTTTGGTTTTCATAGGATGAAAAATAGATGGTAAATTTTTGTAACATAATGATAATAAAATATAAGTTTATTATTTCATTATGGTTACAATATATTTATAGGAATTATAATAATAAATAAATTTGAAAGAGTTGGTAATGATGGTTACTTATTTTTCGATAGACTTTCTTTAGATTCCTTATTAAGGACCCTAGAAATAGTATTTTAAAAATAATAGTGCCTCTAATTAATGTATAGTTTATTTTATAAGATAATTGGGTAGGTTTTGGTTGGTATATATGTCTCAATAGGTGTGAGGAAGAGAGAATAATGGGCACCTTATGTAATTGAGGTGAGGGGAACTCTTGGAATTACTTAAAGTATTAAATTAATAAAAATTAATTATCATTTTCAAGTGGCTCAAAATTGATTTATTTAGAATATATTTTATGTATAAATATAAATAATCTCATAAAAAAATATTCTGACAAGTTTAGGTGATGTTTTCACCCTTATCTCTTTGTTTTACCCCATGTTACCCTTCTTGACAATTACTACAATATCAATGTTTTTTACTCTTTAATGGTCAAGAATGTTACTATAAAAATAAAAGTGACCCATAAATAGACCATGTTTGATATTTTCAACCATATAGAGTTAAATTTTATGAATATATTATTTTAATAAATTTTAAATAATTTAATAAGTTATTTTTTATTATAAAATATTATTAATGTATTTTTTTAGAAATACATGAAATATTATAATATAATATGCATCTAACTCATGTACAATGGTTTAAAAATAAAATAGATTAAAATATAAGGAGGATATGGTCTTAATGTAATTATAAAATATTTTTTTTCTAGTTTTTTATATCCTTTTAGACCCTATATTTTGTTTTAACCCATTGGTTAACCAATTTTAACCTTAACCACAGTAATGACTCTTTCAATATTAAAGGGTTATAATTTTACTTATAAGGTGAAAATTAGATCATAATTGGGAAAGGGATTAAATTTAGAACATTTATCATCCTAATTTTCCTCCTTCAATATTTTTATTATTTTTAAATAATTTAATAAAATTTATTTAACCCAAAGTACTATTAATGTAATTTTAAGAATTAGTCACATAATTTAACTTTGGAAACAAAATTAAAATAATATAATTATAATATAAACCTTTAACACATATATAAAATGTTATATTTATCTTTAAAATTCATAGTAAACTTTAAATCACCCAAATAATATTACTTTTAGAGTTTTTAAATTTATTTACTTGATTTTTCTACTACTTGCACAGACACTGAGTCGATATTGTGTAATCATTCAAGGTAATTATTTCATCACTAAAAATTAAACATAAATTACAATAAAAAAATAATATATATTTTAAATAAAAATTTAAAACTGAACATAAGTTTTTTTATACTTTCCACAAAATTTTATTGATATTAAAAGCAAGAGAGTGACATTTTTGTTGTAACCCACCTTTTAAGAGAGTGACATTTTTGACTTTATATTTTCTTAAAATAATATATATATATATATATATATCATTTTTAAATAAAAATAGAAATAAATAAGCATAAATTGGAATATTTTATTAATATGGTCTAACCATACCCATTAAATATATCAAATATAAGTTCTAGAGTTATTTTTAGTCTTTACCATATTATTTTTAACCTTAATTACCCAATTTACCCTTTTCGAAGTGGAAATATTAACTAGGGTTACTATTAATAATGAACCAAAATAAAGGGGAATTATTTAAAAATTTTGAACCTAATGATTCCAAATATGGAATATATTTCTCAAGATTCAATTTCTAAAACTAGCAGAAATTAACTTTAATATAAATGTGTAAAACACAATGAAAAACAGTTTATATAAAAATATTTTTTAAGCCCAAAAATGAACATATAAAAAAATAAAGTATAATGATGATTAATATGTGACTAATTATATTATATCTAATTAAATAATACTTTTGTTACTTTAAGATGAAATTTAAACCATAATTATAATTTTAAATGAAAAGAAATGATAGTTTTACATTATTAGTATTTTTCACTATTCAATGAAAAATCAATATTTTTAGAATAATCCCAAAATTTCATACTAAGATAATTTTGATATGAATATTTCAAAAATAAATTTCATTTTTTAAAATCAATTTTATAAAATTTTCATAAAATAATTATAATTTCCATTAAAAAATGCAATAAAAACCATTTTTGAAGAAAATACATTTTTGAATCATAAAATGACTTTATGAAAAATTGAGTGCTTATTTACTAATAATTATTAAATATTTTTTTGATTAGGAATAATATACATATATTTCATAATTTAGTTACTTGTATTCATACTCTCCAATTCAATGATTAGGTTACATTTAAATAATAATATTTTTATAATATATCTCTATTTTCTTAAAGCTCAGTGTTGCATATTAGGAAAGCTATAAATATTATTATTCTTTTAAAAAAAATTAGGGTTTTAAAAATGATGTATTGGATAAAGAGAATATATTAAAATTCCCACTATCATGTGATACAGTTTTTGGGAATATATATAAAGATGCATGTGTTTAATGAAGATCATGCTAGATCACTTTGTAGATTGAGTAAAATTGATGCTTTTCTAGAGGCCAATTCTTCTTATATTTATATATTTGGCGATTCATATTTATTTTCAATGCTATAAATTACCATGGGGTCACTTTTTGATCAACCAAATGAGGATTTATCTTGACTTAGATAGATTCTCTAAAATGTTTTGGAGTTTTATCCAAAAGAAGTTTTGGATGATTATTCACAAGGTATTGCATAAAATGTCATATAATATGAAATTAATGATAGATTTACTAAAATGTTTTGTAATATATGTAAAATATTTTTGGATATGAGTTGAAAAATTATTATGTATGATATGATATAATGTGAAATGGAACGAAAGTATTTTAGGCTTTAGTACAAGTGGGATATTAAAAAAATATTCTATAAATCTATGTATTTTATAGTATGATATAGTATGTGTTGTAAAGTGTAACAAACCATATAGAAAATTACTTATATTTAAGATCACGATTATACCATATTTTAGGATATATTTATATCATATTACCTAATTTGGATAATTTTATTATACGAATTTAGTGAGTTGTAGTTCCATGAGTCGTAAGGTATGATTTATTTGGCACTACTATGATTCATCAAAGGTAGTATATCTCCTATATAATTTTCTATAATTAATTACCAATTTAATAAGATTATTTTACCCCCAAATATTATAAAGACAACAAATTTATCTCTCAAAGTCTTATGAACCATAATACAGACACCATTTTTAGTCTTAGTTTTATCCAAGGACCAAAGTTTGAAATCAGAGCTATCCAATTATTTTAACTTTTATCTCACCCATTTAGTCTCTTGTAAACATAATTAATTAATCACTATTCTAATAATATTATCTATAAATTATATACATTTATGTTTTTAAAGTTAAATAATTCTATGTAGCTATCCTAAGCTTATGGTACTATCTTACTTACCCCCCACATCTATCCAAAAAGGTGTAAAGACCCTTTCTCATTTAACAGTACACCCAAGTGTCAATGTAGAAACTCTAGATCATTTGTCACCATATTAAATCAATACAGTATGTTACTTATAAAATGACCTATTTTTTGAAAATTAATACATTTAATCCATGTTATAAAAATATTTGATGAAGTTTTACACTGGTTATCGACTACCTAAAGAAGCCCTCCTTCTTTATCTAGGATTTAGACTAGACATGCATGACACAAAACCCACATGGGCATAGTTAACAAGATTTTTTCATTGTTAATAATGTGAAATGGGAGCAGGGTTATTATCCTAGAGTTATAAAACGTGTCACTAAAGGAATTTATCATACATTTGTCAAATGTATGGGTAAATTAATGATTTGGGGAGCGTCCTTATATCCTATATAAAGAAGGCCAAAATATGAGTCTAAATGTGTATGATCTTATCTAGAGATCGTAGGCTATAACTATTTCTTCTTGATTCTCTATTCTTCATTCATCCTTTCTTTTTTAGATACTACAATATCATGAAGGTTATAAGGCCCTACCCAAAGCCTTTGGGTGATTTGTTTCCATATGTGGATATAACTTGGAGGGAAGAACCTTTCAGTTTATTTTTATAATTATTTATAAAACACTGAATTAAGGCTATGGAAATAATAATTTATAGTGTAAGTTATACAATCTTTATTTACAATTTTGTAATATTTCAATATAAATGTAAAGTTCTTCTTGGATTTCATGATTTATATTTACTTATTCTACTTTTATTAATGGAAAATCATTCCTTAGAAACCTTTTATAACTCCTTGAGTATATTTAAACTTATTAACACCAAAAAATACAATGTTATAATGTAAACTTTTATTTTATACTTATAATTCATTATAATAACATCATCATTATTTTTTGGAATAAATTCCATAAATGTTTATCCTTAGAATCTTTTAGTAACTAATGTGACTATTTACATTATTACTTCACCAACACATTTTAAACTTCTTTAGGATATAAAGTAAAAAATCACATTATATTTTGACTAGAATAATATTTTATTTATTAACTTTTAACTTCTCTAAGTCCAAACATACTCCCAATATCCTCCTTGACACTATAATAGGCTGAGGGTTTAGCCCTCATTTATTAAAAAAATAAAAGGAAATCCCTTTTTAAACTGGGTTGAGGGGGAACCCAATACATGGACCATAGCCAAATAGGTACATAGGACCATGAGAACATGGAAAGAAGGCCCTAACTTGGTCTAAAGGACCCTAGTGGCATGTAGGCCTAAAAAATAATCCTTAAAAAGGAGATTCCCTGATGTTCTAAGAGAATCAATCCAATGTCAAGAACCATTCTTAAGTCTTATTTCCCCCTTTCTAGGGCTACCTAACCAATTATGTTAATTGAGAATCATGTGTTGCCCCCTGATGAAATTTTCATTATATTGGTTCAAAACAACAATCCATGTAATCCCTACATCCCATGTGGGAATTCTAGGTAGGACTATATGATGGGTTCCAGCACACTCATCACTCTTTCGAGCTTCCCACCCAATGATTCTTGTGTGCTCATGGCATCATCAACCTAATGATCTACATTATCTTACTGAAATATAGTATATAAAGACACAAGAATGGGTTCCCATCCATCCCACATAAAATATGTCTAAATTATGGGACTTATCACACCCATTCATCTTTTGAGGATGTCCACCCGGCGGTACTTGAACAGTGTGATGTGACACCTACCAAATGCACCAATACCAAGCCTAATATTGATATAAAACTAATAACAAAAAAATGTCCTAGTGTCCTAGATACCCAGAGACCCAAGGTCCAAAACATAAATGACCCAAATTCTTAATCTTAAAGTGAATACCTGAGGACCCAAGGGTTAGAAAACCCAATACTATATATCAAGGGAAATCCCAAGCCTCTATTGATTTCCTCCCAATCAACCAACAACACCAAAATGTCATTTACATCACCTAGATCCAAGTCACCATCACTATTGACTTGAAAATACATGGGTGTTTCTTCTTTCACCTTCATATATTCCTTAAAGTATGATGCATCACCAGTACTGGTAAACCACATCCATCAATGATTCATTAAACACCCACCTAGAATCTCTTTTGTGCTAAATCCATGCCACCATATCCACTCACGCCATTTTCACCATTCGATACCAAGAAATATTTCACAAAATCTATCATCCTTTAGAATCAAATATATGTACTTCAATTTTCATAACATACACCACTATCACCCTCATTAACCATTTCAAAAATGATTCCACCACTTCTATGAAGCCAAATGGTGCCCAAAAAACAACTGACCAGATCTGAGTCAAAATCATCATATCTTGAATAGATCTAAAAATAGAATATTGAGAGGGAATATGGAGTGTGATTCCTAGATGATTAAGAATAATCACAATGATTTTGGATCATGAATGAGGAAGGAGGATCAAGGAATAAAAAAATGGGAGCACCACCATTTCTAAAGAGGAGTGGGAGAACCTTGATTGGTTTCAAGATGGGTTTTGCAGAGAAACCCTAGTAGCTATGGGATTGTAGTTCCATCTTATGATTAACACATTATCATAGATTTTTTTTATAGAATATCATTCTATGATATAAAAAATAATTTGTGTTTAGGAAATAACTCTTATTTACTTTTAATAATAATATTTAATCAACATATCTTTATTTTCATGTCATATATGGTATTTTATTTAATGGGATAATTTTCTTGAAATTAAGATTATTATTTTAAAATATTCCACTGATGGGTTGTGATATCATCACCCTAATATTTAATAAAATACCTAGATAAACTCTTTTATTCTATATATATATATATTTTATCCCTATCCTTGTCTCAAATCATGTTATAAAACTCAATTAACTATAAACCATGTGTATAGAATCTATTATCTCACATTTTTCATAATAAATATTTATTAGTAAATAAATTCTATTATCATATAATAGAAATTATATTATGATAAAAATAATTTATTTAGACCCATCAATATTTTATTTATTATTTTACATTCAACTCTTTGATGTAGAAATTTTTTTATTTCACTTGAAAAAAACTACATGATCTATCAATTATTCCCTTGATTTTGAACTCCTATATACTCACATAATTTTGTACACATTTGGTATTGCATACCATTTAAAATTAAAATATAAATTTCTATAACACTGATACTTGATATGGAAATTACATGTATTTTTTATAAACCTATTCAAGTATTACAAACAATTCCATCCTATAGAATAATTAATATTTCCTTATTGATTACACTTTTAGGTTTCACAGACCTTTAATGGATACTTGAAGACATATTTATATACTCTTCCTATTTTTTTTTCTTATTTTGGTTTTAACTTTTACCCACTTGTATTTCCAATATATTTTTGAAACCTTGACATCACATTCCTAGTTCATCTATCCTCAACACTCTAAGTATATCGTGTAAAATTTTCTTGAATAATTTTTTATTTTTAGAATATTTCCATCAATATAAATAGAATAAATTTAATAACCAAACCAATCATTATAAAAAAATTATGTCTCACCACGACATTAAAATAATCAGTTATATTGAGTATATGAGTGGATACTTAAATCCCTTAGGTCATCATGCATATAACGACTTTGAAACTTTTAGTGAATCATTCTATGATTATTATAAGAATCTAGATTCCAAGTGTTGAAAAACATAAAAAGTTGGTTTATTTAGGAAGAAAAGTTTCTTGACACATAGAATTTTCAGAAAGAAAAACTTTTCATAAGTTACCAATCATAGGATTTTCTTAAATTTAGCTTCTCCTCATCAAGTTTTGATCTAAACTTTAAGTTTTATGATGAATATGTTATTAATTTATAATAAAATATTTTATCATATGATTATCATGCTTTATATTCATTTAATAAGGAATTTTATTAAATGTTATACTGCTAAAATGATGACCCCTTTTAAAACCATCACATATATTAGCGGGTAAATATCCATATTTAACTAATAAATGAGGCTATTATAGTGTGCATCTAACCACTTAGCTATTTGGACCACACATCATGGAAATATTTTATTATATAAGTCTTGGATAATTGAGTGGAAAACCTTTTTCCAAATTTATCATATAAAAGACCCAACTCCCTTCTTTTTGTAACCTAATTCGATTAGGGCATCACAATTAAGTTCAACCCAAATCAAACACCATGAACAAGGAACCTAATAGTTAGGGTTGCCTCATTACTTTATTTAATTATAAAAGATAATATAGTGTCACTCATCTATGGCATGAAACTACTCAGTTAGATGATCATGGTCTTGACAAGTTCCACTTTAGAAGGAATCTAACACTTTTATTTTGAATAGAATTTTATATCACCATCTATCTCATGTTATTAACTTATATATTCATGCTTATAATGATTTATTTTGTAATCTTACTCCTTTAACCAAATAAATATGTTCAAACCATGTTGATGTGTAGCCCTTTATTCAACTCATATATTATGTTACTAACCCAAATTAAAAGCCAAATATATTCACACATATCCAAATGAATCACATACATAAGCTATATGAACCCATTTCAAGTAAAGGTTTATAATTATATGCATAATGAGAAAGCCTTGATCCAAATATAGCCAACCCCCACTTTTCTAGAATAATTCATAAGCCTCCAGACTAGCAAGAAGTCATACCCAAACATTTCTAAAAATTTTACCTATACTAATGGATGAAAACCATTGGTATTAGGGCGAGAACCATTGGTATAGTGATTACTGATGGTTCCCACTACAATTAATAATTAATTATTCAGTATAAAACTATACCAATGTTTCTTTAGTAACCATTGGAATATATAATTTAGGTATATATGATACCAATGGTTTTAGAAATTGTTGGTGTATAATGCCTATTCCAAAAATTTCTAAAACCATTGGTATAGACCCTCAAACATGGAAACACTATCTGACCAACATGAAACCATTATGTAAAAACATAAAACCATTAAATAACAAATTAAAAACAAAATTTTTCATTCAAACCATCACAATACAAATTTAAAACACTAGATATATTGTATATTTTACATTTAATTAGTTGAAAATGTGATAAAAAAATAATTACACATATACAATTAGTTTCAGTCATAAAAAACCATCTAAATGATTGGGTTATAAATATATAGTCATAAATGAAAAGGTTATTCATGATCAAAATTACTATTATGGTCATCACTATCATCACCATCATCATGGAATTACTCACTAACATCATCAAATTCAACATCTCCATCTCTATCACCACCAGGAAAGTCATCACCTTGAAAACCACTAGAACCATTATCACCATCACTCGATGAATCATATAAGGAGTGAATCATTGAAATGAATGTATAAAAAAATGTAGTGGTATCTGGTGGAATTAGTAGACATAAAGGTGTCAAATATTTCATAAAATACTCAATGAGCCTTTTTAGTTTTTTCATGGTCCAACATGGATAATTGTTTTCTACACCTCTTCTACATGAGACTCTTGCAACTCGGTGTAACCAGAACTATTAGAGGAGCCTAAAGTGGGTCAATAAATATTAAGGATAATACTCTTATCATGACAACAATGGAATCTCTTTTGGTTATCATCACCCAATATCTGTTGCAAATGATTTTTTAGCCCGAATTTATCATCTTCTTTTACATCAAGGGCTTCTAAATAATTTTTTTGACGATATAAATGATGTTTTTAGTTATGAAATAGATACTAAAATTTAAAATCATCAAAATAAAACTTATAATATTTTATTGTCTCTATTCATTTAAAACACTTACATATTTATTTATGCTTGAATAAAATGATTTTTCTCAAGGAAACCACCCTTGAATGTTTAATACTACCCATAGAAAATGAAATTTAATGTAATAAAAAATTATTCAATAATATTGTATCACCTAAAAAAGTAACCAATTTTAACAAATATTTAACTTTCCAAAAACAAAATAAATTAAACTAAATTTCACTGAAATGAATCATATTATTCCCACCTGAGAAAAACTAGAATCAATCAAATGAAAATAAATAAACTTGTATTTTTTTGTTCAAGTTATATTTATATTAATTTTATGATCATTTCATTAGGTTAGGTTGGAATGGTTTACTTAAATTTAGTTCTATTCATTTTTTTCATTTTTTATTTGTTTAACTAGATTTAGGAGAGTTTAATTTGTGTAAGAATTTTTTAGGTTGATTTTTCAATTTTAGATCTAATTAATCTTTTTTTTGTTTATTTATGAATAACATACAAGTTTGATTTAGTTTGGGTAAAAATGGTTTAATTTAGTTTGGTCCAGTTCAGTTCAGGAAAACTTTGAATGGTTAATTTTGGTTTGGTTTGGTTTATAATTGTTTTGTGCTATTTAATTCAAGTCCTATTTAGAATGTTAGATTAAATTAAATTTCATTTAGTTCAGTTTAATTTTATCCATTTTGGTTTCGTTCAATTCGGTTCCATTTGATAGAGTTCAATTCAATATATTTTGATTTAGATTGTTTTCATACATGTTTTTATAATTCAGTTCAGTTAAGGTTTTATTGTATTTAGTTTGGTTTAATTTTATTTTATTTATGTTTAGTTGGTTTAGGATTGGTAGGTTAAGTTTGTTCCCTTTTGGTTAAATTCAGATTTGTTATATTTGATTTGGATTGGAGTAGGTATAGATAGTTATGTTTATTTATATTTAGTTTTGTTATATTATCACTAGTTTAGTTTGAATTTATATTTTACAGGTTTATATGTTCATATTTAATGAATTTATTTATATGCTAATATTTTAATATTAATTGAAACTATGTACACGGTAGATTAGTTTAGAGTTTACATGTTTACATGTAAAAAATTAATATGTTAACATGTTTGAATAGTTTATAATTTTTAATCTTTATATATTGTTATCATGTGAATCTATTTTCATGTTTATATGTTAATATTAAGTTATAATATTTATATTATATAGAGTGAAACATTTAATTATTACACCAAACTATTTATATTATTTAACCATTTACACGTCAATGTAGTTTACATATTAATATATAAATATATAAACTTTTTTTACATATTAATATGTATATTGTATTAATATGAAAACTATTAGTTCATCAATGCAATTTATAGTTAATATGTAAACTATTTAATGAAAAATAAAATGTTTACAACTTATAGTTTACATTTTATATATAATCAATTTATATTTTAGTGACAATTGTAAAATTTTTATAGTTTACTCGTAAATTATAAACTCTTTATTTTTTACATGTAAATTGTAAACCACTTATAATTTATATATAAAATATTTACAGTTTTTATGCTAATATGGTTTACTGTAAAAAATATAGTCATTTTGGAAATTCAAACATCATATATATTTTCATATATATTTAAAATATTCAGTACTCGTGATTAGAATTCATATTTTAGGTATATTTTAAGGGATTTAGAGACCTATTTCACTCAAATAGAGCCTTTTATTTGTGAAATTGAAGAGAATATCTATTAGAAAAAATACAACACACTTGAGAGGCATGGAAAGAGCACTAAAACAACCTACTATATGAAATGAAACTAGTATATGGTATTTACATAGACTGCATATGTAGAATTTCAACCAAGTCTCTCAAAAGAACAGGAGACCTAGTGATAAACCAATTGAGTGGGAATCAATATTGCAACATTTTTTTCACTAAGGTAAAGGATTTATGAGATTAAGAACCATTATTTAGGGTTTATTCTATCTTTTAATGGTGCAACAAACACATGGTAAACATGGTAAATGAAACATGGATGTGTGGACCATAAGAATTAGGGCATGATAGCTTTCCCTTTATACTCTATCTAGAAATCATTGCATAAACAGGAAAATAATTTATCACACACATAATCACAACAAACAAATGGATTATAACTTTCTAATAAGCATCATATGTGTTCACACCCATGATCCAAATATACTTTAACTCTTTTATTAATGGTTGAAAGTGAATATCTGTATCATTTCTAGGATCTGAAGGTATAGATATGAGTATACTCAATAAATTGAATGTTTTTTATACACATCCATGGAGGAAGGTTATAAATGTGAATGAAAACTAGCCACATGATGTATAAAGAAAGCATACAATCAAATAGATTAAAACCATCACATGATAGACGCAACCTGAAATTATTCACCTTGATCAAACATTTAGAATATTGTGCATAAAATATTCTCCATGCTAATAAATCTATAATATAAACCAAATTATCATTGTCCATAATTCTCCTAGTATCATTCTATAAAATATTTGTTTACATTTTATCAGAAATGAAAATGTTTTGGAGCCTATGAATCAATATAAAGTTCCACATTACATTTTTTGGAACATGGTATGTTGTTCCATATATATTTGGCTTCCATCAACCCAGACCACATTTTTTAAAATCATTTAGGCTCATGGATTCCTCATAGAATAACCAGTAATCTTTTAAGAAATAATTAATTTTATTACTAGAAAATCCAAGCTGGTCAATTAACATCCATTCCATATAATTATTTGATGGAATATCCACATCATCAAGAAGTTAATCATTCAAAAAGGTAAGATTATTATCAAAGAAAATATTATAAATTATATACATGGTTTTCTCATGACATAGTCATATTATAAATTCCATCTTTTTTATTTTACCACATGTCTAATATGCAGAAGTCATGATATCATCCATAAATTTCTTTCACTCACTCAACATCATCATTTTCATCAGTTTAATCATGTGTACTTATCACATTTTTTTTGCATTTACACACTTTCTTTCTCATGACGATGAATAAAAAATTGATTAAATATCAAATTCTCTATTCCACTCCTTTCATTTTGATCATGAACAATATAGGATTGTATTTTCTATCTATTATGATACCGAAAACAATAGTTTATTTGAAAACCAACTTTTTTTCTATGTTATATAACTTCTTCTCAACTTAACCAAGGTATTATAACACAATTATAACAAGGGAAACATATAAGACCTCTATTTGGAGCATTTTTGAATAAAAAATATAAAAAAATACAACTTATTTTGAAACTCAAATGAAATTTTATTAGTATCAAATATCGAAATTCTATCCATTTTTTACAAAAAAGTTTTTATTAATATCAATATAGTAAACTATAATTAGAAAATATATGACAACCATGAATATTTTAAATAAATATTGGGACAAAAAACAATCCCACAATAAAATACATATGTTTTTATCATAGATTGGGTCATTTTTTTCTATCTTATTCAATCTAATATAGTTCATCTCATATATTATTGGATTTAGTTATGTTTTTAATATATATAAATTAATGGGTTTTGATTTAGTTTTATTTGGTTTAAATATGATTAGTTCCTTTACAGTAAATTTTATTTTTGTTTTATAAAATTTTATTCAATTAAGTTCAATTCAGATTCTTTTGGGTTGAGTTGGGTTTGGTAATTCAAGATGAATTAGTCTAATTTTATTCAGTTTAGTTTGATTACTATAAATTTAGATTGGGATAATTTTATTTAGTTTGGTTTAAGTCAATTTGATTTGATTTGTTTTGTTTTTTTATTCTATTTATTTTAATTTTTTTTTCAGTTCAGTTCTTTTTTATTTTGTTCCAATTGGTTTGTTTTAATTTAGTTTATTTTTTAGGTTCCAATATAGTTTAGTTTGTTTTTATTATATTCAGTTTTATTTATTTGGTTCGATTCAGTATGGTTTGGAATCCAAGTTCCCCAATATTAATGAATCTTGAGAAACCCTAAGTATTGAGGAGGTAATATAGAATAAGGGTATCACAATAAGAAAGAGATTTATACTCAAACACAATCAAGTGGAGCTATTACTAAATCTCAATGGTGAATCACAAAAACCTTCCTACAATTTTATTAAGGATTTCATGATTCCAGTCTATCCATTCTCTTTTAAAGGGTTTATGGATAAGTAGTCTTTCTTGAGATGTTTACCTTCTTTCTTTAAGGATGAGGTAATGAAATGGTTATTCTAAAAAGAGTAAGATTCATTTGAAAATTTTGAGGATATAATGGAAAACAAAGGAATAATGTTTAAGGCCTATAGTTCCACTTCTTACCAAGAACCACGTTTATAGATTTATCAATCACCAGAACACTTGGATGACTTGATATCAAAATACCAAGAGAATAAGAATGATGAGACATACTCATGTGAAATGTTTAATTGAGGCCAAAATCAATTTAGAAATTATGATATTATAGTAACACATGTTCCATTCTAATTAGAATAAGATACATGAATAACCTGAGGAATTGATCATGGGAAAATGAAACATTACTAAGATCACATGATCATGGTTGGATAAATGACTTAGAAATTTTTTGAGGGATAAAGTTCAATTCTTATTGGATTTAATTTTTTAAAATATTCTTATAAATAATATAATTTTAAATAAATATCAATATAGTAGTGGAAACATTGACATCCATTGTTTAGATTATGAGGATTATAACTAAGATTGATATTAAAGAATATAAAAAAGGTTCAAGTTGACCAACATGTAGATAATGAGAAGAATTTTTCTTCCTCAAATTTATAACATTCATGTTGGAAGAAAAAAATAGAATTTCCTCCAAAGGAACAAGAGAGCATTAATGAAGTCACATTTTTTGGAATCTTAGGGAACTTTAAGATTAATCCAAAAGATAATATTCAACAAAGGATGGGTGTGAAATAACACACCAACACAAACACATAAGGATCATGGGATATATATATTTTTAGAGTACATTGATAGAATTCAGGAAAATATCATAAGAAATGAGCATAGATTTGAAATATTCTTCAAAAAATGAGGTAACTCATCCAATACACAAAAAATAATTTCTATAGGATGGATGGAAGAACTGAGAAACTCTAAAAGAACACATGAAATAGTTATTCAATATCACTTTACACTTTACCTCTTTAATTATTTTTGTTTTAGAATATACACTAAGTTATAATAATATTTTTATAAGAACTTTTTAGTACCCCAAAGTACATCAAATGTGGGGGCATCATGTAATACATCTCATAAAGATGCATGACTAAATTTAGATGAAAAAACAATTATTTTTGAATATGAATTATAGGTCCAATTACTATCCTCTAAAAGTAATGTGGAAATCCATGTTCAACCAACATAATTTTTTCCATCTCCACTAAACAAAAAATGTTGTATATTGACCTAAATGGGTCCCTTAGAATTGGTATCTATATTGATTTCAAACTTTATTTTACAAATTTATATTGAAACATGTAAAGTATATTATTGTGTTATGTCATTATAAATATTGGGAATGAAAATATGCAAATATGAGGATAAAATAAGAGAAAATATGAAGGGAAGTAATATACATTGATGATTTCACTTAAAAATAATTGTAAAAAATGATGTTTTGAAGTAGATTAAAGGGGAAATGAAGGGAATCAAAGAGGAGGATAAATTGGAAGTTTGTTATCAAATTTTTCAAAAGGTAAAGGTCTTGGGTGACCTGGTATATGATTGAGTCTATACCAATGGTTAAAAAAACATTTTTTTTATAGACAACCAATACCAATTATTTTTTAAAACCATTGGTATAAGACAAAGTATACCAACACATACCAGTGACCAATCAAAATTATTGGCATATGTCCATTAGTATAGGTCCAAATCCCCGTAATGAAATTACCTCTACCCATAGATACTTAAATCAATAAAGATTTAAATTCCATAATAATTCTAACACCTAATATGTATAAATAATAACTAATTACTTCATTCAATTTTATAACTCAATACAAGCCAAATTCAAGGAAGAAGAAAACTAATTCCATTATCATGCCAAGCATGTAACTCCTTAAATGCATGTATGATAACTTTGAAGCATTTTAAATACCTTTTAAATAAATCATACACATATTCATAACATTAAAAATTTATAACTGTGAATAATAAAGTAGAGAATAACTTTTAACCAAATGAACAATTCACAAATTTAAACATGTGATAATTATTTATGAACAATCCATAATTAAATCTAATTATAAACACTTAATAATTTATTATAGACATTCCATAATTAGATAAATATAAATAATTTTTATTTATTCCCTAATATCAACTCCATAAAATTATTCACTATATGAAATTTAATTTAAATATATGATATTTTATGAAATATAAACATTTCATATTTAACTTTCTTTTATGTAAACTTTTTACACAATCTAAATATCAAATATTTAATATTATATAAATATTTAATCAAATTATTTATCGAATACGTTTTTATATGGTTTGAATAATTTCTCTAAATAAATACCTTTAATTTAAAAAAATAAAAATAAAAATTATGAACAATTCATAATTTTAAATTTTAACTAATTTATAATTACCATTATTTTTTAAATTTATAAATTCATTATAAATTAAACTTATAATTTCAATACAAACAATTGATATCTAAATTATAAATCATTCCATATATTTTTTTAAATGTATTTCAATATTAATATTTAATATTTATGGATATTTATGGATATTTATTGAATAAGTTTTTCAAAACCATTCAGTTAATTAATTATAAAAAATTTATAATTAATTGATTTTAAACATATTTTAAAATTAAATAAATATACCAAAATACCTTTTACTATAATTTATAAATATTTTATAAACCATATAAATCAATTCATAATTGAAATTGAAGAAAACCCATTTTTTCAAATCACATTTAACAATATTTAGAGAATTATAAAATACAATTGATAGGATGCAACAGTAAAACTATTTAAGTTTCGTATGCCATATTTTATAACCAATAACCCAATCACCATTTACGATAAGTGTCCTATGTAAGGTTTTCAACTTCTACAGTAAAGAAAATAATCTTACATAGCATGGGCCTTATATACAGTGGTGTAACCCTTATATATCATCAGTATAACCCTTACATATTAGGGTTTTATCTTCTATAATAAATGGAAGATCCTGATATATTCAATCATATTTTATAACTTGTATTGATATTGATAAGGTGATATGATGCTCTGTTATTAACCCGCTACACAACGCCATCATTGAATAAAATATTACAATGTTGTATGCTTTGAATAACACAAAACAAATGGATTTGTATTGAGTTAATGTCTATGATATCCCATATTTTATATTATGAATGAATTATATAAGGAAAAAAAAAATTCTAAATCGGCTTTAATTATAAAGAATATAATAGGTATTACAATTTAAAAAACCTTCTTTTTTAGTATGATTTCACAAATCAAGTGACATGGATTTCTTTGATACCACTACTAGGTCTCATAGGGATATATAACATTTATACAAGAGATTAAAATCATAAAATAAAACGAAATCCAGAAAATCCATTCTTGATAAATGAAATCTTACTACTATAAATATGAAGAAATAGTAAGTGTACCTTATACCATAGCATGGTTGCATCTAGATTCATTTTTTGTGGTTGATAAACATCACATGAGACCCATATTAATGAAATAACACCTCCATGGTGTATCCATAGGTTAGTTAAATTACTTTTTTCATGATAAGTATTTCTCTTTTCACCACAATGTGCTAGTGCCTCACAAGATAAAACTGTAAT
Source organism: Viscum album (assembly GCA_963277665.1). Classification (NCBI taxonomy): domain Eukaryota; kingdom Viridiplantae; phylum Streptophyta; class Magnoliopsida; order Santalales; family Viscaceae; genus Viscum; species Viscum album. The sequence continues at coordinate 715,537,167 of OY728140.1, read as the reverse complement.
AAAAAGAGAGTTTCAAGATGATGAAGTTTCAACTAGCTATATATAAGAGTCTCCCTACTATATAATGGGTATTTAATCTTTATATAGAGACCCTAATTATGCTCCTCGAGTGAACATGAATCAACCAATATGTTAATAGTTAATGCAGTTACATTAGATGCAACCTTCGACCATGCCAATCCCATGTGTTTCATATTATGAAATAGTTCACATTTAATGATAGATAATGGGAGATAATGTGAATGTTAACAAATAACATTCAAAATGAAGTGACATGAAATCACATACCATGACATGAGAGGCCAATATAATGATATCTCTATTTCATATTGAATGATATGCCCAAAACCATGCAATTTAAAATTCTTCAATTTCTATATGTTGTACCATATAAAATGTCAATATCGTGCACTATGATATTGGTATATACATATCACACACACACATAGATAAATAAATAAATAAATATATAGGGAATATATATAACAATTTTATAGGCTAAGACATCCCATATGTGTATTATGCCTTCTTGGTTCCAATCACCAACCCATGAACTATTGAAGGTGGTCTTATGGGGACACACTCAAATCATTACTTTCCCAAGTAGAGCCCTGGATGGTCAGTTCACGCCATAGTGGTATCTGAGTTGGTTATTCCTAGATATTGAGTTCAGAGTTATGGGATTTGTGAGGATTGGTTTGGGAATCTAGGGAAATAATGTCAATGGGTCTTATGTTCAGTTACCAGACCAGGGAACCAAATGTAGGTCCGGTGGCCGATGTATGATTTTTCTAGGAATTTCATAATATAATAATTGACTCAGTATTCCAAGGCACCAAATAAAGTATATAAGTGTATGGTAAATTCATATTATAACATGTTTATAGAAATTGTATTCACATCCTTATTGATTCATCTCACCTAGATATTCTTAAATAACCATGGATTCATATTGTCAATTACAGGGCCATGGGAATATATAGGAAATGTAGGGATACTACTAGGTGATACTTGAAATAGTTTAAAGTGTGACATGTATCTTATCTACACTATCATCCATCGTAAACAACTTTGTTTTTACCGTTGACACTTTGAAATATTTTAAATAATTCTTTGGAACTAGACGTGAATCAACATTAAATTCTAGGGACTATGAAGCCTTAGTATTGATATAATAAATTTTTTAAGTATAATATATCACACACATCAATAAATTTGGAAATAATGGAATAAATCCTAAAAGGAATATCAGATAGTAAAATCAAGAACAAGTTTAAACCTATAATGTGAGTTTTACCCTAGTTGGAGTATAAGTTCTGTCAGTGTCAGGTATTTTAAATCAATACATACACTAGAAGGAAATTATATAAAATAAATGAATTAAATTTATTTATTAATTAATTATCTAATTTATATATAACCCTAATGAATACTCTTTTTAAAGATGTCTTTTATGATTTCCCTAGGGTCATCTAGATAACCCTATAGGATTTATAGGATAGATGGAGCTCCGATGGTGAGTACATTGGTGGGTGATCCGAGGATTGGGGATTGATGATGAATGAATTTGGATAATTTTGGATATGAAGATGACTATAGTGGATTCATAAATAGATTCACATAAGGGATTATCTTTGAAAATGGTCAATCCAAACCTAAGGTGGGGATTTTGATTATTATTGATTTATTTCCTAGTTATGAATTTTTGGTGACCAATACAAAATAATTCATTTAGTAATTAATTCATGGAACATTATTTATTGATTATTTTAATTTTATTATTACATTTACTAATTTATGATTAATTTGAAACCCCAATGATACCTATTTCTCTATCAATGATGTTTTCTAATCCTAACATGGAAATCATATATCCTTCTCACTTGTATGATTTGTGGATTTCTTCCTCTATTCATTATCTATCATTAGAGTTATATTGGATAGTGATTCAACTATATGAGAATTAATTTTGTGGTATGAATGTTTATTATTTATAAATATTGTTTATGTAGGTTCATTGAAGGAATCATAGATGCTATTGAGGTGTGATGGTGGTAATGAAAATCTGGTGGTCGTGCAAGTGACAGTGGTTCCATGAGCTAGATCACATGGGTACTCTAGAGGTGTGATGATGATCATTCTATAAGAAAAGGGTGATTTAAATGCAGCAAAAAATGATGAAAAAATATTGTTTAACATGATTCTAAGAATTTATGGGAGAGATTAGTGGTAAGATCAGAGGCTATGGTGTCTCAAGTAAAAATTCATGAATGTTTGGAGTTTCTAGAAAAAACTCATCTAAATACTATATGGTTCAAAATAAATCAAACCATGTAGACCCCTCCATGAATAAATATGGTTTTAGTTTGATAAAAATATCACACGGCGATGTACATTTTCTATACATTGTGTAACCCCTAGGCTAACAACTCTTTGTGTACCATATCGGGTATATAGAAATATACATGGACATAGACATAAGAATGGTACACAGACATGGGCAGAGTACACCGACTCAGGTAGACATCACATTCTTGTATACCAAGCCTTAAATCTAAACATTTTATGTCATACAACACACCTTGTATATAGAAAAGAACATTTTGTGTGAGAAAACATGGTACATGTATAACCAAACTTAGTGATACATATAGCATGTCCCTATAATAGACCATGTACTCCTTCTAGGGAAGGTTAAATCCCTTGTTTCCCTTATTATGGATTCATTATTATCATGGTTGTGTTCTATAAAACTATTTTAGTACAGTTATGTTCCCTTGATCCATCCTTCTGAGTATACAATGTGACATCCCATCATGAGCATATGATGAGTGATCCGCTCTGTGGGTTAGTCCTAGATGGACTCAGATATCTCATTGTGAGGCTTAGGGTGGAATATTCTATCTCATTCTACCCTATGAAGGGTCAGGTATCCTGAATCCAACTTTCATGGCCTGTCATCACCTTCCTAATGGGTTATTCAAAAAAGGGTTAGGTATCCCCCATAGTCCCTGATTGTGATTTCCTACCTATATATTGACATATTATGTGTTATTTTCATACAATATCAAGGTAAATCCTGATGAGTATAACCTCTCAAATGAGTTCCATCGATGTTGATAAGACCTGAGGAGTGGGTTCCCTTGGATGAGTTCTACCTTAGAGCCTCAAGAAAAATCCCTAGGCTGGAAGTGAGGTGGTGAGCTTACTATAAAACTTTGATTCTATCTATGCACATATATGTATTTGATTTCCTTTTTATTACCTCTACTTATTACTTTTTTAGATTAATTTCTTTGATGTTGTGTTTTGTAATTTCAAGGTGTCCTATTGGGTATGTTTATGCGCACCCCTATATGGGATTTTCCCACACGTATTGTGTTTTATATATACAACAAGAATTTTGATGGAGTCCTAGGTAGAATGAGAGTGGGTTGGGTATAGTGTAAATTTTTGGTAGATATTTCTAGTACATGGAGTTGCTTTTAGTGACAACCCATTTCTTGTTCTTGGGTTGAAATATATTTCTAGTTGATGAATGTTTATTTTTACCTTTTACTTTTATGATTATATTCCATTTCACTCGGATATGGGATTTGATATTTTTATGCATTTATAGAATTTGTTATTTTCATTATTTTAATATAATAGTGTGTGAAGATATCTACAAGTGTATATGAAATTTAGGATAAGGCCTACCATGTGTGTTACATACCTACTCGGTGCTAGTCTCCAACCCATGGACCATTGGAGGTAGGCTTGTAGTGTCACTCTCATCTTATAACTGACCAAGTAGTCCCTAGTGGATTAGGTTATTATAGAGTAGTATTAGATATTAAGATGTATTGGGACCGGATCATAGAGATAACATAGGTGTGATGTTTGGTATGGGAATAAGAGAAATCATATTAAAGTGTATCAAGTTTGGTTCTCATGCAAGGGAACCCAGTAATGGTGTAGTGGATTATGTATCCATTCACCAAGACTCTGATAACCCACTTTTAGACTCAGTACATGTAGGAAATTGTTGCAGGAAAAAAAAGGTACATATATATTATAACAATGGGTTGTGGTTTCTATGTCCTTCTTGAGTTAGCTCCTCATATATGCTCTTTTGATCATGGTGTATCTTGACTATTTCAAGATACCTCTAGGATTAAATCCATCCAAGATTCTGCTGTAAGATAATGATGTTAATATTCTTATTGATGAGGCATAATTACATGGGTGTATGCAGAAGACAGTTCTTCTAGGTGGATTACAGGAAGTACCTCCACCCATTGAGTATTTGATTATTCTAGAAGTACCAGAAAATGGCACAAAAAGGACAAATGAACTTCATGAATTTTAGAGGAATATAACACCTAGGTTTTGGGGTAAGATAGAACCCAAGCTAGTAGATGACCTACTCGATCCAATAATGTGATTTTTCTACATTACTAGAACCCCTCCTGACTAGATGTTGTTCATAGTGGAAAGCCTCCTCCATATCCTAGAAGGGTGATGGTGGAGCTTGATGATGTAGGCACACAATGTAGCACTACTCACATGTATAGATTTAAATAGGATTTTTATAGAGTAGTTGTATTCAGTGAATTTAGAGGAAATAAATTTACAAGAACCTCTAGATCTTTAACATGGAAAGATGATAGTCATAAAGTACACACTAAGGTTTACCAACCTCTAGTGGTTTTCCATAGATATGTTTTCTGATGGATAGTTTTGAGTATGGAACTTTAATCATGGACAATAATTAGATATATGAGATAGAGTTGTATTTATTTATATCCATTGTTACACTAGGGTGATATAATGTGACTTGGATATGGAGAACTTATTAGTATAGTAGTTGCAACCCATTGGTTTTGGAAGAATAAACCCTAGATCTAATGCATTATCTTCTAGTAATCTATAGAATAATCATGGATACAGGTGCATAAAGATACTTCAGAGATATTATCAAGATAGAGGGTCAGCCACTCATGGATCTTAGATAGGTTCTAATTAGTTGAGGGAGAGGAAGTTATACTCTTATGATAGATAGGGATTTATTGCATGGGATTTCCTAATTCACCATGAAAAAAAGGGATATGATCGATGAGCCATCAAGGTAGAGGTTGTGACTTGAGAAAAGAGGTTTTTAGTATGGAAAATGTGTAAGGGGAGTTTAGATAGCTATGGGTGTTGGTCTATTCTCTGATCCTCCACTATGACTACCACATTCAGGTAGTCCTTACTAGGCTTAAATAGTTTGTGGTTAGGGACATAGACAACTATAGATAGTGGATTATTATAATCCATAGGTTCCATGCATGATTTAAGGTATGATTTGTGTCTACTAGAGCTATAGTTTTAATAAACACAAGTACATTCCATTCCTTGTTACACTCCTTATTTGAGGCCTATAGATTCCAGTGGATCCTGTATCTTGATCCTTGAAACTAGAGACTCTTAATGAAGGATATTTATTTATTACCCACTTCCACCGATAGTGTGACCTAACTTATAGTGGGGATAGATTCACATGGGGCATCTTCATTGCCATGCTGAGACTATAGGATATCATTCTATGTATGGATTGGATATCCATAGTCCATGTGCATATTGACTGTTATAGGTGGAGGATGTGGTGTGTCTGGGTAGATGAGATGTGACTTTCCTTCATTGGTGATAAGTAATCTTAGATAGAGCATACTAGGCATATATGCATTAGGATACAACCTATTTATCATCATTTGGATAGTATGACCCTTGGATCAATAGTCACTGTGATCTTTTAGTTTCCTACAACTGTGGAGGAGAATAAGGATGTTTTATTTGAGGACATTCTGGGATTACCTACTCATCTAAAGATTGAAATTTTCATATAGTTACACCCAAGTACTACCCTGATATCTATGTCATCATATTTCATGGATCCTAAAACCTATGAGATCTAAATGTATAGTTTGATAATCTAAAAAGGTCTTTTTTAGATCCAATGTCTCCCCCTAGGAAGCCCCTATGCTATTATTTAAGAAGGTATATGGGTGATTGAAGTTATGCATGGATTATCATTACCAAAACTAGATGATTATCAAGAATAAGTATCCACTTCCAAGAATCAACAACCTCTTTTATAAGTTGAAAGGATTTAAGTGGTTCTTGAAGATTTTCCTCAAGTTGGGTTCTCACCATCTCTGAGTTTATTAGGATGATATACTGAAGAAAAAAATTGTGGTGGATCTTAGGTCACTATGCGTACTTAGAGATTGCATTTATTGTGATAAAAACCCTATCAATGTTCATGGGACTCATGAAATGGGTCTTCTATCCCTTCATAGACTGGTTCATTCCAGTCTTCATAGATGACATCCTTGGGTACTCAACATCAGAGGAGGAGCATTTGATATATTTGAGTATGGTTATGGATATACTCTAAGAGAACTAGCTTTATGAGAAGATATTGAATTGTAAAATATATAGTTGAGAGGTCCACATCCTAATACATTCCCTCTTAGGGGAGGGAGTGATAGTGGACCTAACAATGATCAAGGTAGTGCTAGCTAGGGAGACACTGAAGATAATGAATAAGGCATGGATCTTCCTTGTTTTGGATGATTATTATTAGAGATTTGTGCCCAATTTATCTAGGATAATAGAAATATTGGATGCCTTGAATTAAAAGGGGTATAATTTCACATGGATTAATAAGTGTCATCAAGATTTTCAAGAGTTATGGTAGAGTTTGATGGAAACCCCCTTATTGAGAAAACTAGAAGAGGGAGTTGAGTACGTGGTGTTTTCAATGCCTCTAAAGTTGGTCTTGGTTGTGTGATATTTTAGAGGTAGGTGATGATTGATTATGGGTCCCAATAGTTGATACCTCATGAGTATAATTACACAACACATTATTTAAAGCTAGAAACAATAGATTTCACTCTAAAGACTTAGATACATTTCCCTATGGGAGTGTGATTCATTGTCTACACTAATAATAATATTATTAGGTATATATTCTCTAAAAAATATATTAAATTAAGGTAGATTAAATGGTTATAGTTCCTATAGGACTATGAATTTGATATAGTCTATACTCCTAGGAAAAGGAACATGGTTCCAAATTCCCTCTGTAGGAAATACCATACACAATTGTTGAGAAAGGAGTCATATTAGTTTGAATCATTGTAATTTCTTATTATGGATGAGGGTAGAACAACAAACCTACAATAGATGGTTGTTACCCACTTTTTATTCAACACATAAATGAGGCATGAATTAGATATATTTATTATGAGGTCTTTCAAGGAAAAATATTTAATGTACATGATTCTAATGGTTTTTTTGAATATAGGGATCATACAATTATTTTCCAAGGATGAGTGATACTACTAGTCATGTCACAGGAGGAGGTGATGAAGGAATTTTATACACCCCCCTTAGTGGTATATCTATGAGTGGAAAAGGTACACTATGACCTTCTGTAATAGTTTTCTAGTCTGAGGTGAAGAGGAGTGTTTCTCAATTTATCTCTCAATGTCTCCCCTTCCAATAGGTGAAGTCCAAGAACTAGGTACCAACAGGTATCACCCAACCCCTTGATGTATCTAAGTGAAATTGGGATGAAATATGAATGGATTATTTGATATAAATTCCATGATATGGGAGTGTTCATGACACTATCTATGTGATCATAGACCAAATCACCAAGTCATCCCACTTCCTCACCATTAGAGAGCAAAGTTTATTGAAGAGATTGGGATTATTTTACATGTAGTATAAAGTCTAGGTTTATAGAGTTCATTCAATAATTTCTTTAGACCGTGATACTCTATTCACATCTTGATTGTGTAGAGGATTACATTAGGCTTTTGGGACTTAGTTTTAAATGATCGCAATGTTCAACCCCCAGTCATATGGTCATACAAAGTAGACCATTCGGGTCTTAGTGGACATGTTATGGGCTTTCATGTTAGATTTTAGCAATATATAGAAGGATCATATAACCTTGGTGGAGTTTAGATACAATTATAGTTACTATTACACTATTGGCATGGAACCATTTGAGGCCTTATATGGGAGACCCTATAGGTAATCATTGTGTTGGTAAAATCTAGGAGGGACAACTCTTATAGTCCTAGAGTTAGTGCGAGTGATGAATTAGAAGGTGAAAACCATCTAAGAGTGGATGAGGACCACCTAGAGCCATTATAAGTCCTATGTGAATTGAAAATATAGGCCTTTGGAGTTCAACAAGGGAGACCATGTGTTCTTGAAGGTATCACATTAATATCACAAAATCATAACATTGGAGAAAATACATCAACTTATATTAAAATAAGTTTATACACCACTAAAAAAAATACACACCTCTAACTCTTATAGTTCATAAACACCACAAAACACTCACCAATAAGGTAATGTCTCTATAACTTTAGGGAAAAGACTACTACTACCAAATCTAAATCATGGGTGGAATAGCTATACTCATAGGGATGAAAATTCCTAGGACCATAATATATCACCTCTCTTTAATACATCAATAAGCATCCCAAACCCAAATGATAATCATCAAAAAATACCCAGAACATCACCCCTTCCTATAGAAATAGATGTATCGTGGCACTGACCATCCTCTACTTCAAGTAGTTGAAAGATACCTAAAACTTATCTTTCCATGTTAAAGTATGGTTTTTTCTAGTCAATGTGGTTATTGATTCTATAATCTAAAAAAATCGAACATAAACCTTTCGTAATATCCTGGAAGACTAAGAAATTGTGAACCTCTACCACATTATTGGGTACTTCCCAAGAAAAAAACACTTCTATGTTTGACAGGTCTGTAGTCCCACCCTAAGGGGACACCACATTCCTAAGGAAATTCCCTTCCTATATCCAAAACATGAACTTGGTAAACTTTCCATAGAGTTAGTGGTCCAAAGGAACCTACAGAAAGACTCTAAGATACTCATCATGATCCTCCTCTAACTTTGAGCATATAAAGATGTAATCGAAGAAAAAAACTATGAAATGGTCTAGGAACTCATGGAATAATGAGTTCATGAGAACCATCAATACTTTTGGTATGTTTGTGACACCGAATAGAATAACCACAAACTTGAAGTGTCTATAGCTACATCTAATGTCAATATTTGAGATATCCTCATCTTTTCCCCTCATCTGATGATATCTAGAATATAAATAGATTTATGAAAACCATATGGATCCCTTTGATAGGTTTAATATATCATCTATCATTGGGGGATGGAAGATGTTCTTAACTATTACTGGATTCTGCATCTAGTAGTATATGCACATCCTCTAACTACCATCCACATTCTTAGAGAACAACACTTGATCACCCAAAGGAGACACACTAGTCTCTATGAAACCCTTATATATCAAATAATCAATTTAGAGACTCAAATACCATAACTCTATGGGTTTTATCTGATAAAGAACCATTTAAACTGATGATATACCCAGTTGTAACTCTATCCCATACTTGACGTCGCATTGAGAGGGTAGTGTCACAACTTCATCTGAGAAGACATCCAAAAAATCCTTAATGACCTTGGGAACCTCTACCACCTGGGTTCCCATAAGAAAATACATCAATAAATATTAACAAGGATATTATTTTATGTCACCCATTTAATAGTTTTTCTCACCAATAAACCCCAATTTATGGACTTTCATGTCAGAAAATTCACCTCTCCACTAAAAGTAATCAATAACTTTATGCACATAATATAGTTAATCCACACCAAGGAAGAAATATTATGGATTTATCTATAATAAAAAAAAATATCCCATTAACTAGTGCTACCCAATTATTAGACAACACCCCCAAGATACATCAAACAAAACATCTTGACCTCCAACTTGTGTGGATAACATCAAGAGTACTAGAAGCCTCTCAACCTCTAGTACTAATGCATGGACCAAAGAGGGTGTAACTAAGGAGTGTGAATATCTAGTATCAAAAAAATAAAAACATAGGTAAATAAAAAAATGATTATAACTCAGAAAACCTCTAGACCCTCTGGTGTAAGCACCTCCAAAGCATACATCTACCCATGCCAAACTCTTATACCTCACTATTGATGTACTCTATTACCATGAAATATTATGGGTCCATAAGGATAAGGACCATTATATGGATAAACTCTATCAGCTACATCTTCCCTTAGATAAGAATAAGCTTACTAATATGGTTGATGAATAAAAGATGACTGCCTCTACTACTGATATTACCTTGAAGGTAACTATTGTTATTGTTTTTGAAGAGTTATATGACCACACATGCCATATTGACCTCTATGAGTGGTTGGGAACTGAGATTTATGGTGACCATGACCCCAAAAATCATATCACATAAATGAGAATCCCCTAATAGACACCCAAAAACTACCTAACCTAGAATGTAATTTGAAATAATTCTAATTTTAGATCCCCACTGGTCGAAACCTAAACTACACCAACATTCATGATTCACTTCCTGATGCTCAAATATTAAGTATGTCCTATTATCCTCCCTATTTTGGATCTCCCCTAGTGATTGTATATTCTTAATCATCCCTAACTTATTATATACCTCTCATTACATAGGTTTCATAAATGGGGTTACTATATATTAGGTCATTGGATTTTAGCACCTCCTTAAGACATCTTTCTCTAGAATCCTCATCTATAAATAGATCAAGGTGAAATGAAAAAGATCCTAAAATTTAATAACGTGATATCACATTCTTGGACTCCCCTACCAAAGGGTGAGTATCTACAACCTCTTTTCTCCCTTTATCATCAATGATAATAACTACAAATGAAACTCCTTCTATAAGTCATCCCAAGAAACATATTCCTCCATATTCTCTCCAAGATACAATATCCACCACTAATGTGTCTCTCCTCTCATATTACTAACTTCTAATGGATATTTAAACTCATATAATGTTTTAATTATAACAAAATAAATCTTGATCTCCTATAACCAATACTCCATATTTATTTCATAGATGCTCACTTCATACTTTATTAGACTCTTCCACTGAAAATCATGAAAATTCACGTGCCATTTCTCATCTTCCTCTATTAGATCAACCCTATTATGGTAAACTATATTAGCTTGATAAACCTATATTTATTGAACTATACATAGATGATGACCATGAGACACTCTTGAAAACACAAGAAAAATCTTAATCCTAGTATCATGGAATTTTAAATATTCATTTAATTAAATTCATTTTAATTTTTCCTAATCACCTTGTTCAATCAAAACATAACAAACATGATGTATATAACTCTCTACCCTGAAAGTGATACCACTTAACTGGCCCACTAAATAAACTCATATTCCTTACATTAGATTAATGGGGGATCTAAAACTTTATGCCCTATTTGGTCTCCATGGAACATGTCATGAACCAAGACTAAATGATATCATTTCTCTACCAAAACATATAATTCTAATAGTGCCTAGCCTCAATCTCCATCATATCCCTTAACCAAAACCTTTGATAACAATCTATCATGACCCCCTACATCCCAAGGTACCCCTCTTAGGATGATAATAAAGGAAGATATATAATGATCCTCGAATCCCACCTTCAATAGGCCCTCGGTTAGTAATTAGCACTGAGTGTATAGAAATAACAAATATGTAAAGCATTATCGTAAAAAGTAAAAGTATGTTTTGGAGATAAGATAACGACCAATAAGAAACTTAATTACATAATTAAAAAATATAAACCAAACCATATAAAAATTCATGAAAAATGTAAACAAATATAAATAATGTCTCTATGTAAGTACAAAAAGATAAACCCTATGGTAATGACTCAACAATAGATCCGACACCCGAGATAGTAATGTCCATATAGATCCATAAAATCCTCCCAAAAACTTAAAAAAATAGTTTAAATATATGTAGGGTGATCATAAAATGTATAATCTATAATATCATACCAAATATATCTCATGAAAATGTGAAAATTTCATACTAATATACTAGTGAATAAAAAATAGAACCAATGAGCACCTAAATAGGTCAACTATCTATTACCAACCTCACCATGGAACTCTCACTAAATAACACATCCAAGTATAGTAACTTAATATTAAATAATATAAATAAAAACACCCCAAAAATAGTTCTCCATTAATTTTTCACTCTCACACCCCAATATCAAACATCATGTTCTCTCATCCCTTAAACATCACGTCATATATTCATCCACCTAAAATGTGGGTTAATATTAATACCCACCTACCCCACTCTTCAAGGTATATCACCCCATTCTATAATCAATCAACATCCACATAACAACCACATCACATATCTAGGGCAGTAGGGTATCATGAATGTGAAGGACATAAATATTGTTCGCTCCTCCTACCTCGCATGACCCCAACCACATATCATATCCTCATAATAATTGGGCATCTTCAACACCATCCACTATCATAAGGCATCACTACCAACTAAACCGTCATCATCCAGTACTCACCACTAATTGTGTACTTCCATCTCATACTACTATAGAAAGAAGAGTGGGGAAGATGGGGTAGTTAGCCATCTATTTCACCACCAATATAAATGTTGAGTAAAACAATTGAAACCTAAAAAATTTGGGTCTTTGTGAGGTTATCCAACTCAATAGGGGTGAATATATAAATAACATTAAAATAATAGGCTAATATATAAAACACAATACACAACCAAAGGGTTAAAATCCAACTCCACTAGTGCATCTCAAATCACTAAAATAATACCTCACGACATATGCTACCAATTTCTCCAACCAATAATACAATAAACCACACAAAAAAATCCATACACAATCCACAATTCATCTTCTATTTTCAAGTTAACCAATTCTAGATTTACTAGTTATCAGCCAAATTCCACTTATTAAGACATTACATTCAATATTCAAGGACAAACCTCACTAACCATCACCTATTTTAATTTCATTTTTATTAATTATTAATATAATGATTCAATTACCACACAATAACTCTATCCTACACACATTTTATTTCTAATCCAAGTTCATTTCCACTTATCATTATAGGTTCATTCCAAATCTATAAAAATACTACCATAAACACAACACCCAACATCCCATCAACCTCATAATAAAAAAACACCACCTACAATTCCAAATCCATTGATACAACCCACCTTTATTACAACAATATTATAAAGTAACAACCTCATGTTACCCCTCATCATAACCCAGGAAAAAAAGAATCATAGTCTCACTACCCTATATATTTTTCATCCTAGCCGGTCATAACCATCATTGTATAATCCCCTTAAAAGTTCCCAATATAAAACAAAAGGAAATTTAGTATCACATGAACACTTATAATAGAGATTTAATATTCCAAAAATTATTATAATTTTAGGTAGGAAATTCATAACATCACTTCTTTTTTTTTCATGGGTATTATCACACAAATCTATATCTACAGGTAAAATTGATTCATTATCCATATATAAGTAGTTACTCTTTTATGAATAGTGAATTCATGTAATAAATCATAGAATAATTCAAAAATTCATGAATTCTACAAAAAATTAATAGTCACAATGAAAATAGTGATTTCATAAAAACTAGCAAGCATGCACAACCACATGGGAAAAATAAAAAAATAGGAAACACATGCGATTAATCCGATCCCCAAAAAATTCAATTAAATACAATTAATTATATTATTATTTGAACCCATACTATCTACCAAAAGAAATAAAAAAACATGCAATTTCCATAGTTCCACATAAAAAAAGAAGATAACAAGGATCCCCTCAACATTCTCCAGTAAGAACGGACAGTCACAAATCAGCCACCACCAAAGAGGAAACCACCAAAAGAAAAGTAAGATCCATGTGAGCCTATCCATATTAAGGTTCCGTAAATCCTTTCTCAATTTCTAATGAAAAATAGAGGATCTTAACTAAAACATGCCAAAAAAAAGGAAGAAGAACATGGAAAATGAAGAAGATAGGAGAATATAGGGCAACTTGATTTGTGAGACTTCGATTCGGTTGAACCAAGATGTTAAAACTACCAATAGGAGTTCTTGAGGGGTGAGAAGAGGTAAAAGGGTTTAATAGGGATCAAGATAAGAATAAAAACAAAACCAAGGAATTCAGGACACCCCTTTTTATAGGATAGGTTTTGAAAGTCTCCATCTTGGTATAGGGGTCCTCAAAACACCCGTGGTGAGTTCATTCAAAAAGAATATCCAGAACTTAATCCTTTGAACCCATAAATATTAAATACTTTAGAACTCATGTAAAAACAAGTTTACAGTCAACATGACCTCAATAACACCCCAAGGTTTCATAATATATTTCTCTTAAAATAAATTTTAAGTGTTTAATAGCTTGATTGACACACAACATCAAGCTTAAAAGGAACCGTGATATATTATAACCTAGATATTAAATTAACGAGAATGAATATGACTAAAAAAATTATAAAATATATATAGAAATTATTTAAATAATTCAAATATATTGTTTAATTCATAATAAATAAGTACCCAATTTTTAGTAATATCATTTTAGGATTCAAAAATATGTCTTCTTAAAAAATGGGTTTTATTACATTTTATACATGGAAATTATAATTGATTTATACCATATTTATAAATTTTATTTGTGGAAATTAATATTTTATTAAATCATCATTTCAATATTATATTAGGGAAAATTTTCACAATTTTTCTAAAATGATTTATTTTTTCAATGAATAGTGCCGATATTTGTAAAATTATCATTTCTTTTCATTAAATCAAGTAATTTAAAATTAAATAATGTTTTATTTTATGTAAAAGTAAATTAATTATCCTTTGATTAATTACATATGAATTGGTATTATACTTTATTTCTATATGAATTGGTATTATACTTGATTTTGGTATAAGTTCATTTTTAGTCTTAAAAACTATTTTTGCTAAAAATATTGTTCTGTTTTATGAATTTATATTAAAACAAATTTATGAAACTTATATAAATTGAACCTTGAAAATTTTATTCCATATTAAGAATAATTAATTTTAATTTTTTAAATAGTTCCCTTCTATTTTTTTTCATTATGGATAGTAAATATGATAAATATTTGTCACCTTAGAAAGGGTAAAACGGGTAAAAAAGAGTTAAAACTATGGTATAAAGCCTACACATCTCCAAAAAAGTTGACTTTATTTAATTTTATAGGTTACTTTAGAAATTGATAATTTTATATTCAAATATTTTGAGATTTATTACCACTTTCCTTTGATAGTAACCTTAATAATATTTTAAGTAATGAGTAAAAGCCAAATGTCACCATCTTTATCTTAATATTTATAAAAAAATCATAGGGATAAAATGAGTTTTTTTTTCTGTTATAGATTTTTATTTTAAATATGAATTAATTTTTTATCATGGTAATTTATTTTTAATATTTTTTTATGGAATGATAACCTTCAATGCTAATGCAATTCCGACATGGTGCTTGTTCAAGTAATGGAAAAATCAAATAAATGATTTTAAAAATATTAAAAGTAATTAAATTTAGATGAATTATTGTATTCCAATTTTTATGATAATTATTATTATGTTAACAGTTTATATTATAATTCAATTTCTATATGTATTCTCTTAAAGTCAAACTATGTTAATAGTCTTGAAAACAACATTAATGGTAGCTTATATTAAATAATATATTATTAAATGATTTTAAATTCATAAAACTATTATATATTGCCAATTAAATGGTATAAGGTTGAGAATATCCACCAATTCCCACTTATAGGTCACTTTTCCTACTATAGTAACTTTCTTGACCACTAAAGAGTAAAACACTTTGATATCATGGTAGTCATCAAAATGGTTAACAGATGGTTAAAACTAAGAGATAAGGGTTAAAACATCACTTAAAATTATGAAACTTTTATTGGATAAGAGTATTTATAATAATACTCATCCCAGATTTTAAATATATTAACTTGGTGCCACTTTCACTGGAAAAAGAATTTATTATAAATAATTCTTTTAATTAATTCCAAGTGTGCCCATTCCTTCACTATAAAAGGACACCACCACTCATCTCTTCCACACACCACCCTGAGCCACTTATCTCAACCAAATCCTACCAAAACTCAGCCCAACATACTTATTAAAGTTATATAGGATTTTTATCTTCAAAATACTATCCCTAGGATACCTACGAATAAATAAAAATGAGGTCTTCTAGAGAGGAATATGATTAACGTGAACAAAGAAAAACTGAACTTAAGTTGAGGGTTCTTCATATCAATATTGTTTCATTAAGACACGTTTTATTTTATGCACCTATTTATGTTTATGAGGTTCATATAATTCACATTTTACATGTTATATCATTAATCCTTCTTAATTTATGGAATTTAAAGATAAAATTTAAATTATTTCATCCAAGGTATTTTTATTCGAAAGCTACTAAAGTGGAAAGGGTTTATCATATCACTTTTATTTCTGTGAAACATTTTCCATATTCACCACTTGTTTCTTTTTTGAGTTGTATATACTATCCATGTATGTATTTTATGATGATTATTATAAAAATTAT
Organism: Viscum album; assembly: GCA_963277665.1. NCBI lineage: Eukaryota > Viridiplantae > Streptophyta > Magnoliopsida > Santalales > Viscaceae > Viscum > Viscum album. The sequence continues at coordinate 715,520,581 of OY728140.1, read as the reverse complement.
GAGGATTTATAAATCCATCTAAGGTTCTCTCTTTAATGAGGTTTTGATTTGGAGATTACTAAAGCAGTAAGGTTTTATGTTACAATATCATTTCTTTTTTATGATTGTCTATGATAAATTTAAATTAAGGGAAATTATATGGTTCATATCCTATAAATACTATATATTTTCTTATCATCAGTTTATTCATGTAATTTTCAATTAATAGTACATTTTTTCTCTCGTTGGTATAAAAAATGATCGAGAAAATAGACTAAAAAAATAAATTTAGTTCCTATTCAATAAAGGATATTTTTATTCCATATCTATATTTCTTTAAAATTATTTCAAGATTGTATTTAATATTATAAAATGATTAAAAAATTAAGATTTATCTATGTTTTAAATTTTATAATTCTTTTAAAAAAGAATCATCTTTTCACTTTAGGAATGAGGTAATTTTCATCAAAGGTGTAAAGATAATATTTATTTTAATATATACCATATTAAGAACATTTCCCACCATCATGAATATCATTTTATTTGAATATTAGTTTTTTAATATTCCATAGTTATATTCAAAAAAAATATTTTCCAATTTTTTTTTGGATATTTTGGATTTTAAATAAGTGATATCAAAATTAAAAGGGTATTTTCCTCAAGAAATATTGAAATTATATTTTAAAGGAATTTTCCTTCTATGATAACATCATTTGATCTTAATTGTGTTTCATTAGGGATATGATGAAATGATTCCATACAATTATCTTTTTTGGAGGGTTTATGATGAATACTTTTTAGAGATGAATTTGTGAATATGTTTACTTGTCTATGTGTTAAAGAAGTTAAGATAAAATCTTTCAAAAACATTTTTCTTTTCCATTGGTTATATAATGATTAAATAATGAAGTTTTTTATGATATTTTGGTACATTTATGGTTTAATTTTATGTGATCGGTAAGTCTATAATATTCCTCAAATTCATTGGGTATATATGGATAACTCACGAGATTACTATGTTATGTGTGAACTGATTTCATATTTAAAACATTATTCCTGGTCATAGATTTATGTGCATAAGTTTATGTGTGGACTTGGTTTCATGTAAATAAGTCTAACAACCTGATATTTCACTATATATTATCCTTTAAAAAATATTTTTTAAATAGAATATTTGAAATTCAAAATAAAACTAAAATAAGAAAGCATGATATATTTTGATTACTAAATATAGCTGTTAAAATATAGTCGTTAAATTAGCTAGTGTAAATTAATCTAACCATATCACAAAATCAATAAAGTTAGGATAAATAGAATCTGAAGGTAGAATTATTCCTTATAAATCCCATTTTTATGAACTTGTAAGGGAGGTATCTTCTATAGGGTTTTCCCTTTACCAAGACCAAGATGAACTTGAGAAATTATGGTTTGAGAAAAACTATATACGGATAAGTTCAAGCTCATAGATATTTCTAAAAGATCCATGATACTTGAACCACCATCCAAAAATGGAACCAAATATTATCTCATTCTTCGATATTATGGAGATATCATAAGGTGTTATTTAATTATAAATCAATATTATATCAAAATTTAATAAAATATTTATATAAACATGTCATGAATTTATATACTTTTCAGAAAGTTATTTTTTTCTAAATCCACATTATGATTAAAAATTTATTTATTTTATAAAATATAATATTATTTCAAGTAACTATGTTTATTTTTATTTAATAATTACAATATATATCAATACTAGATTAATTAGTAATTTATAAAAAAATATAGTTAATGTACCATAATTATTGTTTCCATAAAAACTGTTTTCACTACTTTTTAAATTTTTATTTAAAAATAAAATCTATAAATTTTAGGATGTGAATTTATAAAAAATAAAATCATTTTTGGATTTAACATTTCTATATTATAATAAGGTTAATTTTTGATGTTTTTCTAAAGAGATTGATTTTTTTGTGAATATTGTAAAATTCCATTTTTAAAATGAAACTATTAGTTTATAATTATGAATTGTAAATTTATGAAAAATATTTATAAGACAAAATATTTATTTTATAACCAAATTAATAATTTTAAAAAATAATTTATAAATCCATGTTTAAAAATTTAGAATTTAAGTTATATTTTTCAAAAAGATTATATTTAATACATTGTAAATTCAGTATTTTACAATTAATTTTTTCACTTTTAGAAATTGAATAAAATAAAATGGATTTAAAATTTTTAATCATTAGGTAAAAATTATATAATAAGTACCATTAAATTTTTGGACTTAATTGATAAATTACTTAGGTAAAAACTAGTTTCCATAGTGAAAGCTAAAATGGTAAAAGTGTATAACATTAGAGGTAAAGGGACTAACATATTTAAAACAGGTTTCTACTTAAATTTTGGAAGTATGGATCAAAATTAACCCTCACCCCCATGCTCCAAACACACACACCATTATTTATCAATTTTTGAGCCACTTTTCTTCTGAGTGACTTCACATTATTTAAAAGATTTAGGTATTTAAAACAATGTCACTCTTTTCACATATAAAAGGGGAAATCCTCTCCTAACTTCCCTTCACACCAAAACACTAAAAATTATAAAAAAATATATAAAAAACACTAATACATACTCCTATAATTGTTAATAATATTTTGGTATTCTCAAAATACTATCCCTCAAAGGTTTAATCCCCCTCACAAAAGAGATATTTCAAGAAGGGAGGTATAAGTTGATAATCCCTCTTTATCTTTTCAATATCATTAAAAGTATTTATTCTTACTATAATTTCATTTAACCATAATAAAATGATTTCATAATAATAATTATTATATTTTTAGGTTATTATAATGATGGTACAAGCATTAACCACTCTCCCCTTTCCATTAAAAAAAACGTGAATTGTGTGTTGTTCAGACTACTACATCCACAATGCAACATTTTTAATTTTCCTTCTCCACCATAAAAGGATTTTTATAAAAGGGAATTTAATAAATAATTATTATATTAATGAGATATTTTATATTCTAAAATTATAAACCATATTACTCATTTTTCATTCTATAGAAAATGAAATCATCAACTATGCGTATGTGTGGACTACCACCACCATTGGATGATTGATTTTGATTTTTAAATTCATTATTTACTTATATGGATGGCCATTATAATGATTTAAAGGATAAATATGATGTTTATGATATAATTAAGGTTGTTTTTTAATGAATTGTGGCATCTATTAATGATATGATCAACAAATGATTATCATAAATTCAATCATTTAAATCAAGAAAACTAAGAGGAAAATCATTAATTTAAATGATGTAATATTTTAATATATATTATTTATTATTATAATTACTTTATAATTATGATATATCACACTAATAAACATTAAATTATATCATTATTTTACTGATGTAATGATATTACAACTAAATCACCTCATAATCATCAATAATCATGATATGTTCATGATTGGGTCGGTTTGACCACCCTAATTGAAAAATAATATAAAATTATATCATGTATGATTATAAAAAAATTAATTAATTATATAATATTACATAAATATAATATATTTGGTTCTAGAAAAGATACATCAATATTTAACTCACTAATTAAGAAAACACCACTTCATAGGTTGAAAATCACAAAAAATGTTAGTTATCAAATTCATCATCTAGGATAATGAATAGAGTACTCATGAAATTAAATTTTAACTTAATAAATTATTATAAGTAATAAATTATGGTAACTTTAATGAAAATTTAATGACAAACTTTTAAATTTTAATTAATACCGACATTGATATTATGAAACTTCTACCAATGGTCGAAAATATAAACACCTGATGTGGGAAAATAGGAAAAAACTAATTAATATATATTTATATAATGATTATAAATTATAAATATTGTTATATATGAATATGTTTATGTAATTATTTATTAATATATTTATGTTTGTTATACAATATCTTAGATTGTGTCTGAAAACCCAATGAAACAAGGTAAGGGTTTCTTTGTCTCAAATTTGAATCCCTTGAGACATGTTTATGTTATACACCATGTTTCATTTTAAATGGTTTAAATAATTATATACATTAATTTTATTTCATGATACTATTAAATTTAAATATATTAAATTTTTTATTTTAATTTTTACCTCTCATGGGTTTTTGATTCCAACGTTACAAAGGTTGAAGGGGTTTTCATGACTCAAATCTTTTCCTTGGGTCATAATCACTCTTCTTTGACTATTATCTTATAAGATTGATCTATTATAACCTAGGATGATGTTATGTTATATTTTCAACTTATCTTATGATTAAATAAAGTTTTAAACCAAATTATTATTCCTCAATGATTCTATTTTTTTTTGTTAAAATGCATTTAGTTAAGAATAATTGTCATTATTTTTAATGGATTTTTTCCCATACCCACATTTTTTACTTACCAACAATATTCTTCTTTATCTAATGAAAATTAAACTTTTTTTTATCTATAATTATCCTTTTATTCCCATTAATTCTTTTTTAAATCAATTTTTTATGCTTTTAATGATGTAGATTTTCAATCAAAGAAATTTCAAAAGATAAAAAAATAGATCCTTTCGAAATAAAATCTTTTATCTTTCACTCCATATTTTTTGATAATAATTATATATTTAAAATGATATTTTAATTTTAATTATTTATAAAAAAAATTCATAAAATATTCTCTTTCTATTATAAAAAATGTTTTTTTGGAAGAAATTCACACTTCATCTTTTATAATAAGGATTTGTGAAAACCTTTATATTTTCTCTTATATTTTTCCTCCAAGTTCTATCTGTAATGAAGTGATTTTTTAATCATAATTTATATTTTATTATTTGAGGATTCAATTTGTAAAATTATATTTTTGTATCCATGATTTCTTGTGTCCATGTTATGTGAAATCCTATTCTTTTTTCCATGGGTTCATTAAGATATATTCCTGATTATCTTTAAGTGGAACACATATGTATGGATGATGATGGCTGGGATCCCATATCTCCCTATAATTAATTATTTATTATATATCATGAGATATTTCAGAATATAAATAAGTATTTTTCACACATAGGCATGGGCATGATGGGTTTTCCCACATTTTAAGCATGGACATAATGACTTTGTTAACATAGGCATAAGCATAATGAGTTTTCTCAGATAGGTTTTCTTATTCTCATGGATGTGAAAATTTGTCAAGTTTTTTATGAAGTTATACCAAATTTTCAAGATTCATTTTATTTCCAGGAATTTCCATGTTTTCTTTATTTCACGTTATTTTCAAATAATTTTGTACTTTTATGTCATGCTCATGTGTTATATGATTATTCGGACAGGTTTTAAATTATTTCATATCTTTTATGCTTCCTTAATGATATTTTTATGATATTATGATGATCTAACATGTTTTATGATTATTATATATGGTTGTATGATCTTTTATTATGATATTTATGTATCTCTCATGTTATTATTCATGTTAGGATATTTTTTTTATTTACCAACCGTCTATGCTCACCCCTATACTATGTTTTCAATCCCTAGGGTATTAGAGTTGAAAAAAGGCTTTCAACCCATATTATTTGTGAATATGGGTCATATATGGGGTAGTTCGAGCCTAAAAATGTTGACCATTTATAGTGTGAGAATATGAAAGTTAAGACTGTGAGGATACGGTCCCATGAAGGTAATCCCACATGGGTGTGGGCTAGCCCAAGAGCTTGTTTTTCTGTAAATATTTTATAATAGATATAGAAATTTTTTTATTCTTTATCATTTGTTTTTCCTCTCTCTCATATTGACCTAGCTCATACCTGGGGCCACTCTCCTATGAGAATCGTGATATTTGGGCCATATGCCCTTCCTCCATGTTGGTTTCTTTGATGTTGGTAGCCCAGTTTGTGAATCCTCCTACTCATGCTAGAAATCTTCCATGCCATGCACCCCTATAGCATTGACAATCCAGATCACACCGACCACCCTGCTAATAGGGTTTCTCAAAACATATGAGATTACCTAGTATCAAAAAGAGAAAACCACCACCATTATTGTAACACTGTAATATTTTATGATATATTTACTCTTAAATAAATTTAATTTCTTTGATATCTTATATTTCATGCAACACAGAGTTTAAACAAACCACCATATACTATTAAAATTTTATTTAAATGTGACTCTTATAACCTAGACATTAAAATTGTAAGGTATGAATATAACTAACTAAATTTTGAAAAAATATTATTTATTACTAATTAATTAGTTATCAATTGATTAGGAATAAAAATAAAAATCATTTGAAAGTAAAAGAAATGTTTTTCTGAAAAAATATTTTTATACGTGCAATGTGTTTTTATCTTAATAAATTAAATTAATCATTATTTGTGAATTATTTTAATCATATATACATATATATATATTATATTAATTTAATTTTTTATCATTTATCTAATATTTTTTCTAAGAATGGGGTAAAAATAAATCTAGTTTTATTCTAAAAAACTATATTTTTCTAGAAATCTGTTTTCATCTCATTTGTTCACACATATTTTAAAAATAATTTCTCTCACTAATAGAAATTTAATCCTGAAAAATTTATTATATATTTGGAATAATTAGGTTAATTTTTTTTAAATATTACCCTTTTATGTTTATTCATTATGAATAATAATATTGGTAAAATTTATCACCTCAGTTAGGGGGAAATAGGTAATTAAGATTAAAAACTAATGTGATAAGGCTCTAGAATTTCTATAAAACATGAATTTATCTTATTTAATGAATTTAATTATACCCTTATCCCATTAGGCTCAAAATTTAGTTATTTAAGTGACACTTGTCCATTAAAATGACCTATATAATATTTAAATCAAAGAAAAATTTAAAATGTCACTCTATTATTTTTAAATATATATTATATATTCACATAAGGATAAATGCATGTTTTACATGAATATTAATGGTTATTTTGATAATTATGAATTTATTTTTATTATATTAATTTATATCTAATTTTTAGTTGTTATATAATTAACTTAAATGATTACACAACACAGAAATTTTATTTATTAAATTAATAATAGAATAAAAAAATGATTTTAAAAATATTAAAAGTAATATAATTTGGTAATTTATAGTGTTAAATTAATTTTATATATTATTATAACATATTATTGATGTTTAAAAGTATTATATTCTAATTCCAACTTTTAATTAATGTATTTAAAGTAAAATTAAATGAATAGTGTCAAAACTGACGATAATGATATTTTATGAAAATAATATTTTATTAAATTAATTAAAAACATGAAAATTTTGATATAGGAAAAGGGGTATAATATATGGTATAAAATTTCAATCCTTTTTTCCTTTCATGAAACATTTTTTACCTTATAAGTAAAATTATAACCCTTTATGATTGAGAAATGAGCCTATAAGGGGTGCCGAGTTGGTAGGGTTTCCCCTACCATCACCGAGCTTCACTCTACTTTGGGTCGCATTGGATAACCTCCTCAATCCTTCGCAATTCTCTATTGATGATAGGTTCCTTTCCAAGAGTGGTGTTGTTATTCGTGGGCACGACCGACATGGACTTCTCATCGTTTCCTGGCCTCTCCATGCTCTACCCCCTCTTCACTGGGTAGGGTTTCATCTGGAGGTGTAGTGAAGCATGCAGTCGGTGTTCCAACTTCTCTTGATGTGGTTCGGTGCGTGGTTCTATGCCTGTTTGGAGTGTGCGTGGTCGTTCAAGGTGGTCTCCGGGTGAGCATGTGAAAGAGGTGATAAGATCTTGCCTAGTTTGCATCAAGGCTGTGCGGCTACCTTTGGGGTTTTATTTGTTCCTCCTTTTTTTCCCTACCCATTTTGCTGTTGGGGTTTTTTTCATTGGGTTTTCCACATTTTTTGGATCTGGTTATGTTGTTTGCATTTGATTTGTGAAGATGGGATGTGAATTTTTTCTTGATGTGGTATTGCAGAGTCCTTTGAGGTTGTTTTTTTTTGGGTGCGGTGGCATCATCATTATTGTTGTAGTATAGTGAAATAATTTCACTGGTAAATATTTATGACATTGGTATTGCTTGCAGTTTTCTGGGTGTTCCTGTTTTATGGCTTTCAATTTTGGTATGATCTGAATTTCAGTGAAGGCGCAAACAAAGATGCAATGTATTCTGGACTGTAGAAATTCAGCTCTTATTTCCTATGAATTGGTGAAGGTTGGATTATGCTATGTTGTTGTGCATTGAGGAGGATTTATGGTTTGAATTCTATGAATTTTCTTATGACACTGTGGCCTTGGTCCATGAGACACTGCATTCAGTTTTCTTGTAAGGGACTGTCCAGATGAGGTTCAGAGTAGGGAGCATTCTCCTTATCATTTCTACTTAGAATTGGAAGTTTTTAGAGGCTATAGAATTTTACATTAGTACTGGGCCCATAAATCTTTTCACAGGACAAATAGTCATGCAGCGATGGGAAGGTGGATGTTGATCGTATTTATTTTTGTCTAGGGTGGGGATTTTTTTTACTCTTGAATTGTATTGTCTTTTGTATTGATGAGATTTTCCCATGGAGGCATGGTTGTGTATTACATCTTTTATGTCACTATGGTTTCTCAATTTTTCCTCAAAAGTTTTTTTTAAATAAAAATTTAATTTTCAGTCAGTCAATAACCCTTTATGATTGAAAATTTTGTTACCGTGGTTATGGTTAAAATAGGTTAACTAATGGGTAAAAAAATATAAGGTTTAAAATACCACTTAAACCTATCCAAATTTTATTGGTTTATGATATATAAACCATATCCTATATTTTATTAAAAAATATGTCCATTTAAAATCGTTTTTCTTGATAACTACTTAGTTATATTTTAATCTTTTTAGTAATTACAAGTGTGTCATTTCCCTCCATAATAAAATCAAACCCCTAACTTATCTCATTTACATAACTTTTAGCAATATATCTCAATAAATACCTAAAAATTTCTATTATAAAAATCCTTATACAAATTATATAGGTTCTGGTATCCCCGAAATACCAACCTGAGGGTCCTTAAGAGAAGATCTAAAGGAGTTTTTTCAGAGAAGAGGTGATCACCTTAACCTATAAATTCTTTTTTTATTATTATTTTAACACCTTTATATATATGGTATTTATCATAAAATAATAATTTAATTATCCTAAATTTACTTAAATTTTATTATAATTATTAAACCACCATCTTTTCTATCAAATGAAAAATGATAACGTCACTTGTGCGTGCGTGTAGACTACCACCTCCATGAAGTGATGTGATTAATTTTTTATTTCTTATTCAAATGGATATTGATAAGTTTAGATTTAATAAATATATATGATATATAGGATATGATAATTATTTTATAAATTTTAATTATTATTTTCCTTTCTTTTGTTTCATCTGTTGAAAAGTGAAAACAATTTTCATGCATACACACGACATATCATCTCCATAAATGGTGTAATTAATTTTTCCATATCTATATTTTATGTATTAATATAAATAAATATATTATGGATATATATTATATTTATATAATTATTAAAATTATGGATATTATGGAACCATGATCAAAGTGAATGGAACAAAACTACCAAAACAAAACATACATGAAAAATGAAGTTGTTTTTACCCAGAAAATTAATTTTATCAAAGAATTTTTATTAAAAAAGTGATAAAAGATTATAAGTAAATAATATGTAGTATGATATATATGAATATGTTTCTATAATATATTTATTTTATAAGATTTTTTTACACATACAAAGGAATTAAAATCTAAGGTAAGGGTTTATTTTAGAGTCTCATCATTATTCACAATTGTTTATGTTTAAGTACTTGTTGGGAAAATTATTTGATATTTATATATTAAACCCAATAAATTTTCTTATCCGTTGGTTATTTATATTAATTATAAGTCTTAAATTCAAATTAATCTCTTTAAGTACACATGATATTGGAAGAATGTATTTAAAAAAATTATCTTGTTTTTCTACTCAGTTGGGAATCTTTCTCTTCCATGACCATATTTTTCTTAAAATTTCTAAAAGTATGTCTTTAAAATTATCAAATTATTTATTAAAGAAATTTTTACCCATGTTTTTATTTTAAAATAAAGGTTTAAAATTAATATTCTTATTTTTTTCCAAATGAGGTTCTTTTTGGCCTTTTTACAAAAGTGTGGAAGGAATGGATTTTTTACTCATACAACATGAACCAAATTTCCCACCATCTTAAACACCAATTTATTTAAAGATTAATTTATAAAATTACAAGATTATTTTCAAATAATTTTTTTTTTTAAATATTTGGAAAAAAATTATATTTTAAATAAGTCATTTCAAAGGGAAAAATGTATTTTACTCAAGAAATTTTCCGGTGATATTTTGAAAGTACTTTCATCTATGTCAACATCCTTTATTATGTATTATTATTTATTGAGATTATAATATTATTATACCATCCACTATATTTATCTATATGGTTTATTATCTTATCTAATGGGAGAATTATTGACATTGTGTATGCTAGCTCTTCTAATATGGTTGATTATTGTTTTTTAAGGCATATTGATTAAGTTGTGTTGTTTTTTCATATGATGAATGTATTAGACATATTAAGTGAAAATTAGGGCTTGAAATTAGGTATCCCCAAGATATATTAGTGGGTATCATGATATAAACTATTTTGGTCTTTTGGATGAGGTATTACCCATTTATGTAAGATTCCTTAGAACAAATCTTTGATGGTAAGCTTCAGATGTCTGACATTATACATTCCATTATTATGAAATCATTTATTGATATTAATGTGATTATTTGATCGAATATGATATCCATTTATATGTTTCAATCCCATGTGATTATTTATATATAATTATTCAACTATAATCTATTCCTACCATGTTATTCATGCCTTATTAGATTTCGTTGTATGCATACCTTTACGGAACATATGATCTCACCCCTTTATTGTGTTTCTTTTCCCCAGGAAGTTGGGAAGTGTGTTATGATTAATATAAAGGTATATTCTAAAGGGAATAATGGTGTTATAAAATAAAATAAGATGTTGTATTTTATTCTTTAAAATAAAATGTGAAATTCAATTATGCATATAGTTCTCCAAGGCTACTAAACTATTTGGTCCTTTGGAGTGTGATAACTTGTATCCAGTACCAATATAATAAGGTAACGACCGGTTATAGGCAACCACGGTTAGGGTATTTATAATTATGATGATAAAAATTAGACCTCCTCACTTTTATTTGAACAGTGTAAATATTTTTAATTCTAAATCTAAAGTGAAAGGTCATTTTTTTCAATCTATCTATAGATCTATTGAGTCCCAATACTAATTTTTTTTAGTCTTAAAGCCAAACCATTTCCTCCCTTCCTATTAAAATATTATCTAGTTGGACACCCTACTGAGTCTCAATATAGGTATCTATTAACAATAAAACTCTTTATTTATCATAATGATGATTCACCTAAAGGGTCCCCATGTCAACCCTTCATCCAATGCGGGGATTATTCATCTGTATTATTTCTTATACACTACATTTTTCATATTTTTCTTACATTTTCCCCTTATTTTTCTTATATTTTTATTATAAATATATATATACATTAATATATTATAGTATTTCCTATATATTAAAAATTATAAAATATGTATAATAATAATAATTAGTAATATGGGTTTCATTCTGGCTTTCTCGTATATGATATGGGGCTAGGTAGGACTTATAAATCCACCCACTTGACATGAGGGATTTTTATTTCTCAAGAACACGCAAGCTCGAGCCCATATAGGTGTGGATCTCCCTACACCAACTCATATGTTTCACATTGTTACAAGGTATGAAGATGATTATATCATGTGAGATATCTAGAAAATGGTCTAGAGAGGACTAATTATACATAAATGTTTTCAAGTGTAATAAAATAAGATGTTTATATTTCTAATCTCCAAGAAAATAAAAAATTCTATCTTTGGGTAATGATAATATCTGTGAGATGTATTATTTAAATCTCAAGATTAATATATTACTTAAGTCATTTTTTATATGATTGTTTTATCAAACTATAATTTTTGGTTTTATTCAATGGTTTGAACCAAGTGTATTTATGTTAACCATGAATGTGACAAACAATATAATTATTTTCTTCATGAGAAAACAAATGAAATGGTAATTGGAATGTGAAACCTGGTGATTATTCCTAATCATATATATCATTATATGATTAACAACCTTAACTTTGGTGAGTTTCATAATATACCTAATAATAAAAAATATATTTTCATGGAAGTTTAGTTGATGAAGGCATGCAGGTAAGAATATTTATCTTCCAAAATGTCAAGTATATGGGAAGAAAAAACCAGGGAAATTTCTCAAAGGAATGAGAGGGTGTTTTTTGTGTGGAAATGAAGGGAATAGATCAATTAATTTCCAAGTAAAAATAAAGATTTCGATTAGTGGAAATTAATTTAATCATTGGGTACCATTTTTAATTAAATATCTTATGTGTGGGGAACATGGGAATGATCTAAAACAATATCATAATCTAAGGTTTAAAACCTATACCAAATAAGGTCATATGCTATGTTAATCATTGAACTATAATGATTAAAGTGTTTATATTCAATAAATATGTTGTAGATGTTTTTTATAAATGATATTCTAATTATAAGAATCATTAAAAAACTAAGTATTATTCTGTAGTAGTTTTTTATTAATAATTTGTGAGCCTATTTTAAATGGTACCAATAATGTAGAAAATTGATTTAGTATTAAGGTAATATTTTTTGAAAACACGTGATTTGTGGATAGATAACCTTTAATATATTCCTTATATTGATATAATAATGTTTATTAGCGATAAAGAGAATATTGATATTGATAAAATAAATTGGATAGTTTCTATGGAGTTAATTTGTGGAATCATATATGATTTTATTTTTTCTTTATGGTGATTCAATATATTTATGAAAATAATTAACATATTTTTGGAAAAATATGATTAGAGATTATAAAATTTTGGTATATAAACTTATGAGTGATTTATATTATTTGGAGATAATTATTAATTTGATCATGGAAAAAATATGATCAAATCATTATAATTATTGGGTTTAAATTTTTTTAAAGTGTATTTTGAATAGTTTTAATATTAGTTATTTATGGAAGGATTTAAGTTGAAATTTAGATGATATTACAAAGATTATTGTATGAATATTTATTCATATTTGATAACTTGTGATATCCATTTTTGTTTTTGGTAAATATCTATAGACATGTGGAATGTATTTTCATTCTTTTATAGATCTTATAAAACATTAAAATTTAATTTTAGTGTATTAAATTTTTAAATAATAATTGTTATTATTTATCATTTGGAATATGGGATGAATTTTCGATGGGATGCTCCTAAAATCACAATCAAATGATGTAATTATACTTGTATTATAGAAATAAATCATGTAAGTATGTTATCTCATATTATATACCTTGATGGTAAAATATTTCTATAACTCAAGTAAAAGGAAGATAAATATATTGATACTTATTTGGAAAGTATAACACATCTATCAAGTAAATTTTTTGGAAACTCATGAGTCTTATAATGATATACACCTATCTTTATAAATAATTAAATTAATAAATACTAAGTTTCATATAGTAACGTATATATTAATTATTATGATAAAATCTACATTAGATTTTATTACTATGTCCTAATACACTAATTCTAGTAAGTGTCAATTAAAATTTAGAGGGTAAAATTTATTTAAGGGGGTATAATGTAACACATTTATATTTTATAATTTATTTCTCTTCAAATAAATTGTAAGTGTTCAATAGCTTACTTGACAGGCAACGCTGAGTTTAAAATGATCTGAGATATATTATAACCTAGTTATTAACTTAATGGGCATGAATAGGATTAACCACTTTATGATATATATATATATAGAATTTTTTTATATAATTAAAATTTATTTGTTAATTTATAATAAAAAATTAACCAATTTTTAGTAAGGTCATTTTATGCTTCAAAAATATGTTTTCTCACAAAATGGATTTTATTGTATTTTGTGCATGAAAATTATAATTAATATATTTCATGTTTAGAAATTTTATTTTAGGAAATGAATATTATTTTTAAAATAATCATGTTAATATTATCTTAGGGTAAATTTTTTATATTTTATAAAAAGATTTAATTTTTTAGTGAATAGTGAAAAATATCAATTTTTGTAAAACTATAAATTATTTTCATTAAATAAAGTAATTTAAAAGTATGATTATGTTTTTAATTTGTTATAAATTAATATAATTATAATTTAATTATATATAATCTAATTAATTACATATGAATCAACATTATACTTTATTTTTGTATAAGTTCATTTTTAGACATAAAAACACATTTTTCTAAAAAGTATTCTTTGTTACATTTTACACAACTATATTAAAATTGATTTATACCAATTCTATAAACTTAATCCTAAAAAATGGATTACATATTTTTAATCCTGAATTTCATATTTGGTAAATAGTTCCCCTATATTTTTTGTCACTATAAATAGTAATCTTGGTAAATATTTGTCACCTCAAAAAGGGTAAAATGGGTAAAAATCAGTTAAAAATATGATATAAGGCATATAAATCTAAAAAAATATTTGCTTTATTTCATTATTTAGGTTCTTTTAGACCTTAATCATATTTTAATACAAGTTTATTAAATTTCATACCACTTTACTTTGATAATGACATTAATATTAATTTAAGTAAAGAATAAACAAAAAATGTCACCATCTTTGTTTTAATATCACTAATATTTTATCATAGGGATAATAAGAGGTTATCTTCATTTATAAATAGTTATTTGAAATATTAATGATTTTTTATCATGTTAATTTATTTTTAATTTTTTGAAATGGAATAATTACCTTAAATTTTTACATAACACTGACATAGTGTTTGTTTAAAAAATTGAAAAAATAAAATAAATGATTTTAAAAATATTAAAAGTAATACAATTTGGTTGAATTATTGTGTTCCAAAAATTTTATCGATAAATAAAACATATTTTTTGTTAAAATTTTAAATTCAAATTCTATTTATATCTTGATAACTTTAAATTCACACTGTGTAAATAGTTTTGAAAATGACTTTAATGGTATGTTATGTTAAATAATATTTTATTAAATGATTTAAAATTCATAAAAATATTATATTTATTAAAATAAATAGAATATGGTCGTGAATATAACAAATTGTACACTTATGAGTCACATTTCATTTTATATTAACTTTCTTTATCCCTAAATAGTAAAAAAATTGATATCAAGGTAAATGTCAAAAGGGTTAATGATGTATAAAACTAAGATATAAGGGTTAAAATATCACCTAAACTTGTCTAAATTTTATTCTATGAGATTATTTAGACTATAATCGTCTTATATTTGAAGTATACCAAATTAGTTTTACTTTCATATGAAAAAAATAATTTTTTATATTTAAATATTCTAAGTAATTCTAAGTATGTCCTTTCCTTCACTGTAAAAGGATACCACCCATCCTCTCTTCCACACACAACCTTGAGAAACATTTCATAACAAAATCCTTCCAAAACATCCTCCCAACAACATTATTCAATTTATATAGGTTCTTGTATCTTCAAAATATCATCTTTAGGGTCCTTAAAAATAAATCCAAATGAGGTCTCTCAAAGAGGAGGGGGTTTGAACATGTACGAAGAAAAACAAAACTTAAGGTAAGGGTTCTTCATATTAAGGTTATTTAATTGAGACATGTTTGATGTTATCAGCCTATTTATGTTTATAAAGTATATATAATTCCCATTTTACATGTTATATTATTTATTATTATTAATTCATAGTATTTAGAGTTACAATTAAAATTATTTCATACAAGGGGTTTTGATTTGAAAGTTACCAAAGTTGTAAGGGTTTCTCATATCACTTTTATTTCTATGATAAATATGCCAAATTCTCCATTTTTTTCTTTTTTGTGGTGTATATAATTCCAGAAAATGTATTTTATAATTATTATCATGAAAATTATGTGGATTTACAAATCCATCTAAGGTTATCTTCTTCATTAGGTTTTTATTAAAAGATTACTAAAGCGATAAGGGTTTATGTTATAATATCATTTCATTTCAGGATTATTTATGATAAATTTCCATTAAGGAAAATTATATGGTTCTTATCCTTTAAAATATATGTTTGAATCCTCATGTGTTAATCATGTTTTAATGATCATAAATCCTATTCAATCTATAAAACTTGTTAATTATGTGAAGTCTATCTCACATCATATGTACACATGATTAATATCTTTATACTTTAAATAAAGCTATCCAAGATCTTAATTTCTATACATTCAGTTTGATTACTTTACACTATATTTAATTTACTTTATAATTATTTATTTGATAAATTATTAATTCTAATCTATTCTATGAATATCACTACTTAAGTATGAATACAGATTTTTGGCTAAGTCTGAGACACCTTGAGTCTGCCACTGGTTATGTTTCTCTTACTAAGGACCAGAAACCATGTCCAGACACCATACCCTTCAGACACTGTAACCATCTAGACACCATAATCATATAGACACCATGAGCCTTAAAACACTGTAACCATTTAGACTCCGTACCCTTCAGACACAGTAACCATCCATACATCTTAATTATCCAGACACCGTGACCCCTCAAACACCATAACCATTCAAACACCGTAACCATCTAGACAATGTAATCATCCAGACACCGTGAACCTTCATACACTATAACCATTCAGACATCTTGACTAGACACCGTGATCCTACCATCGCATCTGTGCTACCAGTTCCCGATCCTTGTCTAACTCTAGCTATCTCACCGCTCAAAGGTATAGAAGAAGACACTGTTTTAAGAAGACACTGTTTCTTGACGACACTATATCCTGACAAACTGTGACACCATTTCTTAATCTATTCTGTCATTTTTCAATTTAATCTTTAACGGTCATATTTGATTATTTTAAATGTACTGATATAATTAATGTTTCTTTGTAGACATGTCTTATGACAATACGAGGTATGAGGTGCATAATACATGCATCCTGTCGGCTTCAACACATGCACTCCAAAATAAAAGAGAAGTGTGACCTAAAAACAAAGAGAGAAAGCAAGAAGGTGTGAGCTCTATAATGAAGAAACACTTAGAGAATTTTTTAGAAGATTAACAACACATGAAACTCGACACTGCTGAAGAACACACGAAGCATACCTAAATCCCAAAGTCGAGGACATATTCATACTATCAACACCACAAAGAACACACGCCAGATCAAGATGACTTACGATACTCTGTTTTCCATATGAGAACTCGATTTCTGAATCTTCTTTATCCTAGAAGTCCAGAGCCACATATACAACCAATTAGAGAACTTATTACCTTGTCTCATCATTTATACTCTGTTGTGTATAATTTTATTATCTTTCAAGTAGTTTGTGTATATTTATGAAAACTCACTTAGTCTCCTTCATTAAAATGAAGGATACAATATATCCTTTCTCAAACATCTTTTTACACTTGTGTATACCCACTGATAAGTATGGAATAGGTCCCTGTGTGGCCTGGTAGTTTGTACCCATGAAGAAATGTGGAAGAGGTTATGTGGCCTGATAGTCCTGTGTATTATTGTTAACCCCGATCCAGGGTGTGGATCAAGTTTATCTATATAAACTATTTGGTGGCAGGTGATCACTAAGTGGAGTGGACTAGGTCTTGGCTTGAGACTGAACTAATTGTTTTATATCCGTTGTGCTGCTTAATTTAGTCTTCTTTGTTTTACTAATTTACTGTATAATTCAGAAATATCTAAATTTACTTTGATAGTTAATCTTGTAAAGAAATTATAATTGTTTTTCTTATTATAATAGATTCAAAATTAATATTAATAACTGATATTAGGATTACTTAGAATTAATCAATCTTTTGAGAATTTATTTAAATAGTCAAACTTTCATAACAGTATTACTTTGATTAACTGAGATATATTTAACATTGGGGAAATCTTTTGGGAATACCTTATAAATAAAATTTTTGAATAGATACTCTATTCACCCCCTCTTGAGTACTCTACTCCAACCAACATTTGGTATCAGAGGCTTGTTTATTAAGACTCTGCTTTTATCCTTTTTCAACCGTGATTGTAGTTGTACTTTAAAGATCTGTAAATTTCTGCTAATTCTAAATTTCTATCTCTTTAAAAGTATTTATTTATTATGGATAATAGATTGGAAGGTGTTGCAACCAACAGACCACCATTTTTTAATGGAACCAATTACACTCAATGGAAAAACAAAATGAAAATACATTTAGAAAGCATGGGTTTTGAAATTTGGTATTCCATTATAGATGAATATAAGATTCCTGCTACTAATAGAATCACTTAGGATGAACCTACCAAAACTACCTATAATAACAATTACAATGTTATGAATGCTTTATACCGCTCCTTAGGAGATTAAGAATTTATTAGAATTTATGCTTGTAAAACTGCCCCTGAAATTTGGGATACCTTGTCTATTTCACATGAAGGAACTTATAGTGTGAAAGAGATGAGACTTGATACTTATACTATCAAATAAGATAACTTTAAAATGAAACCCGATGAGCCTATTTCTGACATGTATCTCAGGTTCAATGAAATTTTCAACACAATGATTTCTCTTGGACGAGAAGTCACTGCCAAGGAACAGATCATGAGAATTCTCAGATGTCTACCTGATAGATGGAGAGGAACCTCTATCTCTATTTAAGAATCATACAAAATCATCAAGATACCTATAAAATAACTCATTGGAAAACTGAAGATGTATGAACAATAACTGAAATTCAACAAGGAGGAGGAGGATAAACCTAAATGAAAATTAGTTGCATTCAAAACCACCACCTATAAACATAAAGGCAAAGAGAAATTGGAAGCTTCTGTAGAGAGTTCCAGTAGTGAACAGTCATCACCTGACAGTGATGAGGAGATAACTCAATTAGCTATAAGATTCAAGATATTTTACAAGAAGAATAATTTTTTTAGAAAGCCTAACTTTAATGAAAAATATGATCAAAAAGGAAGTTGGAAGAAAGATTGGAAAAGAAGTGACAAGATTGATGAAATTTTCTGCTATTTATGTAAGTGTAAAGGACATATCAAGGCTGACTATACAAAGCTAAAGTACAAAAAGAAATATTAGGAGAAAGACAAAAAGTATATAAAGTAAATAAAAGAAATATAGAGCGATTTTGAGGAAAGTTCAAGTGACTGAGAATCTTCACATGATGAACAAGCTAACCAAGATAATATGTGTTTTATGACAAACACATTTGAGGTAACACTGGAATATCCTATAGAAAATTAATACTATTATGGAGATGAGAGTGACCCAAAAAATATGTCTAATGAATAAATGTTTGAATATTTCAATATTCTTGAAGAAACATGCAATGAAATAAAAGATAAATATAAATCTTTGAAGAAACAACATGCTATTAATGTGACTTTTAAATCTGAACTCACAATTGAAAAAGAGAAAAATGATCAACTACTCAAGGAGAAAAATGAATTAAAAATGTCTAATGAGAAATTGAAGAAAGTATTATATAAGTTTACTGATGGGAAAAATAATCTTACTCAAATTCTAGGTAAACAAATTGCTCCTAATTATAATACAAGCATTGGCTATCAACTTGGAAAAAATTTTTTTGGATGAACAAGCTTTGTTTCTAAATCTAGGGAATACATCTTTACTCCCAGTTCTAGAAACATATCAACTAGTTCAAGTTATGATACACTCTCTACTATTTCAAGTTTTTCTAGACCAAATAGAGATTATTTTTCAAATACCTTACACAATGCTTATAGGAAACCTATGAGTCAAATATGGGTTCCCAAAGTATTTTTCACTAATGTTACTAGACCCAAATAAGTATGGGTACCAAAATCTATTTTTACTTGATCATTTTTTAGGAAAGATACTTAAATAGTTCCTATAAATGTTTATAGTACTTGGACAATGGGTGTTAAAGACACATGAAAAGAGACTATTCATGCTTCAAGAACCTAATAAAAATTGATGGAGGGCATGTCACCTTTGGTGACAATGCCAAAGGAAAAATCATTGGCCTTGGCCAAATCAGTAACTCTAACTCAGTTTTAATTTCCAAAGTACTTTTTTTGATGGATTGAAATATAATCTGCTTAGTATTTCACAATTATGTGATGATGGATTTCATGTCAAATTTGAAAATTATTATTGAAAAGTTTTTAACTCTAAATATGTATTAGTGTTCTCTGCATTAAGAAATGAAAATGTTTATTCTATTAACTTAGATACATTATCTTCTCAAAATGATTCATGTATAAGTTTATTTCATAAAGAGTCTTGAATTTGGCATAGGATAGTAGGACACTATAATATTCACTCCTTTATAAAGCTAACTAGAAAAATCTTAGTCAAAGACCTACCCAAACTTGAGTTTACAAATGGTAAAGTGTGTAATCCCTGTCAAAAGGGAAAGCAACACAAAATTTCCTTAAAACCAAAGAAAGAAGTGTCAACTTCTCAACCTCTAGAACTAGTTCACATGGATTTGTTTAAACCATCTAGAGTTTATAGTTTAAATGGGAAGCACTACATTTATGTTCTATTAGATGATTTTTCTAAATAAACTTGGTTATAAATTCTAGCTCACAAAAATGAAACATATTCTTACATCATTAAATAATCCAAGTCTGTATAAAATTTTAGTGGACTTAGAATTAAGACCTTGAGAAGTGATCATGTCCATGATTTTGAAAACCAAGAGTTTGAATCATTTTTCTCACAAAATTGATATAGTCACAATTTCTATGCCCCTATAACACCTAAAAAATGGAGTTGTAGAAAGAAGAAATAGAACCCTGCAAGAGATTTCTAGAACCATTCTTAGTGAGTATAACCTACCTATTTTTTTTGGGCTAAAGATATAAATACAACATGATACATAATGAATAGAGTGTTGATTAGACATGTTCTTAAGAAACCCCCTTATGAGTTATGGAAGAATAGAAAACCCAAAGTTAGATACTTATAAGTTTTTGTTTGCAAAGTCTATATCCTTAATACTAAGGAGAATATTGAAAAATTTGCATTTAAGAGTGACGAAGGAACCTTTTTTGGATATTCCACCTCTAGTAAAGCCTATAGAGTGTTCAATAAAAGAACTAAATGTGTGGAAGAATCTGTTCATATTAAATTTGATGAAATAGATCAACATTATCCTAATACCACTCTAGTGAACCTGGAAGATGATGTATCAAATCTAAAAATTAATTCAAAATCCTATAACCATCCTATGAAGGAATCTATGAAAACTTCAAGCTCTAGAAATTCCTTAGACTCAGATCACAATGAGCATGAACCTATTGATGAACCTAAAATTAATAGTCCTTCATTTTTTAGAGCTGTTAGAACTCTTAAGAACTGTCCCTTAGATGCTGTTGTGGGAGACTTAAACAAAGGAACTCAAACTAGATATTCTTTTAGGAATCAGGTTGAACATCAAGTCTTCTTATCACAACTTGACCTTAAAAACATTAATGATGATATCAATGATGAATTTTGGATAATGTCTATGCAAGAAGAACTTAATCATTTTGAAAGGAACAAAGTTTTGAAACTTGTCGAAAGACCAAAAGACACATTCACCATAGGAACTAAGTGGGTGTTTAGAAATAAGGTAGATGAAGATGGTAACATAGTTAGAAACAAGGCTAGATTGGTTGAACAAGGCTATATTCAAGAATAGGAATTGACTATGAAGAGACCTTTGCACTTGTAGATAGACTTGAATCCATCATAATTCTTCTTGCTTATGCTGCACATCTGAATTTCAGACTATATCAAATGGATGTTAAGAGTGAATTCCTAAATGGGTATATAGATGAGGATGTCTTTGTTGAGAAACCCCCTGGTTTTACAAACCCTCATTTTCCAAATCAAAATTTTAAATTATCGAAATCTTTATATGGTTTAAAACAAGCTCCAAGAGCTTGGTATGATAGACTAAGTACCTTTCTTATTTCCAAATGTTTTACAAAAGGAATAGATTATCCTACCATTTTTATAAAATGAATTTCCAATGATGTTTTAGTAGTTCAAATTTATGTAGATGACATTATCTTTGGATCTTTAAGAAATTATTTATGTATTAATTTTTCCAAAATGATGCAAAATAAATTTTAAATGAGTTTAATGGGTAAAATAAAATTCTTTCTTGGATTAAAAATCTTTCAAAATAATGATGATATTATTTTAAATAAAATAAAATATACTGGAGATCTTCTAAAACATTTTGGTTTGGATAACACTAGAAGTAGTGACACTTCAATGAGTACTACGTGTAAGTTGGATCTTGATGAAGATGGAAAATCTATTGATCAAACCAATTACATAGGAATTATTGGAAGTTTACTCTACTTAACTGCTAGCCGACCTGATATTATGTTTATTGTGTGTATGTGTGCATGTTTTCCATAAAATCTTAAGGAATCTCATTTAAATGTTGTTAAGAAAATTTTCAAATATCTCAAACATACACCCAATCTAGGACTGTTCTATCTTAGAGGACAATCATTTTAACTAGTTAGATATTCTAATGCTGACTTTGGTGGATGTAAGTTAGATAGAAAAAACACATTTGGACATGTCTTTTTTTAGGAAAGTCACTAATATCATGGTGTAGTAAGAAACAAATTTTTTTGCATTATCTACTGTAGAAGATGAGTACATATCTACTGGTAGTTGTTGTGCACAAATTTTGTGGATGAAACACACATTACTAGATTATGGATATCATTATCATCATTTCAATTTTTATTCAAGAAGAGGAAAAGCAAGAAATAGACCTGACCACTTGACCACACGACCATACAACCACTACCCGCATGTCCACATGGATTTCAATTCAAGCATGTACCTATAAATTGTAACAATAAAAGTTCTATTAACATCTCAAAAAATACCGTTTCACACTCTAGGACAAATAATATTGATTTAATACCTCACTTTTTGAGAGATCATTATCAAAAAGGTGATGTCACTTTAGAATTCATTGGAACTGAATATCATCTTGCTGATATATTCACCAAACCATTAAATTATGAAAGAATAAATTACATCATAAATGAATTGGGAATGATAAACCTTAAGTAGATATCTTACTGTTTCATATTTTACTATCCTAATAATTACAATTTCATGTTTACAGTCTCACTATTACTATTTCTTGGTTACTGTCTGACACTTACTGTCTCAAACAATACGGTCGCACAGTCTAGAAATCACACTGTTAAGGTCTCATCGTGAATTCCTGTGACGGTCTCACCATGAAGGCCTGTTACAGCCCCACCATGAAAATTGATTATGGTCTCACCGAAAAAATTATTTACAATAATACTTTGTTGTTTTATTTATAAATTTTAACTTGTATCGTGATATTTCATTATTTTACCCTTTTAATTTTCCACATTTTGTTTTTGTGATGATTGGTATTGCTAAATGATAAAATAAAAGAAGTTTCACTCATTCTTCACTCAATATTTCTTCTCCTCTCTCAAACCGTAACTCCTATTCAACCCTTATCTCTCTCAAACCTTAGGTGAATGCCTAGGATGAAATGTCCTTTGTCATCGACTCTTGTGAAATATATTTCCAAGAATAAGTTAAAGATAATGACAAAGTTATCACCTGAGGGTTCTCTAAATCTGAATCTGGTAAACTTAATAGTAGTACCTGAGAAAGAGATATACCCTAAGTGGTTTCTGACGAGTAAGTCTTTGGTGTTGAAAGTGCTAACAGAGCAAGTTTGGCTAGATTGTTTTACTAAGGAGGACAAGACTATCTAAGCAAAGCTAGTTGCAAAATTTTATCACTATGTACAATTTTCTTTTGATTTTGAAGATGGTTATGTTGTAAGAAGTTGGATAAATGGCTAGAGATGAACATTTTCTTCGAGGTTATGGGATGCATGCCTTAAGATGACTCATGAAGGTATTTGTGAGGACTACCAGAGAGGTCCTCCACCTCTAAGTGAATTATTTATTTTGAAAGATGCTTTGAGGAATTTAATTGGAAATGGAACCAAGAGGAGGGCCATCATTGCCGAGCTAGATGGAGAATGTAGACTTTTGTTTAAGTTTATTCAGAATTTAATTATCCCCAGAAAAGGTGATTTCGCTATACTTAAATATCAGGATGTATTTTTGATACATATTATGAAAAATGGACATAATATCAATCTTTGTAAGCATGTCATACACCATATATGTGAATTGATCAAGAACACCTCCAAGTAAACCTTTCTATTCTATTCAGAGCTTATTTCGGTTATGATTCATGCCAAAGGTGTGGTTGGACAGAATGAAGAAGTTATCAAGGATTATGAGTTTTTTCTGTCAAACGTTATAGTAAAGAAGATGAAAATCAATTGGAATCCATGTAAAAAGTCATGGGTGGAAGATAATGATAGAGTCTATGAAATGTTTAATCTAGTAGAACACCCTTCAATACCTAAAGGTATTTCTAATCCAGGATTGGATCCAGATGAACTTGTTGAATATTCTGATGAGGAAGAATAAGGAGAGGCTATTGTACCTCTAAGAGAAACTATTCCTGATGAGGAAGACAATACACCTTCTCCTCAAATCGTAATTGAGAAGGAAATACATGTTCCTAAAAAAGTTGTTGATTTGGTAGAATAACCCAATGTTGAAGAAGATTCTATTTCTGTTGAAAGAGAAAAGAACGTTTAAGAAGAACATATAGAAGAAAATATGTATCTTTTGAAAGAAACTGCTGGTTAGGAACATGTAGAGAAATAATCTATTACTAAGGTAACCGAAAAGGATGATGTGGAATAAAATATAGAAGACGATCTCCCTATTATGCAATAAGCTGCACTTGAGGAACTCCCAAAGGAACAAGCTATTCCTAAAGTTATTCTTTCTACTGAAGAGAGAATGGAGAAAGCGTTTCAATTAGATTGAAAGGAAATTATTGAGGAAATAAGGGATGACATTGTGCAAATAGATCAAATATTTAAATCTCTCAATATTGAGGAGGATGCACCTGTTGAGGGGGAGCATCCCCCCAGTCTGGAATCTGTTGAAGTGCCAAATCCAATTGATCCAAGATCAGTGGACCCATGGTATAAATTACCCATTTATTTCGATGTGAATGATTCATAGGAAGTATCAGTCAAAGGTCTTGATCTGAATACTATGTTTCATTTAAAAGTGGAATCTACTCCTGAAGCTATTTATGCTAAAGAACCTAAGCCTGTCTCAGATTCTATCTCTGAGCCTTCCTAAGAACCTCCAACCCTGGTGAATAAGGATGACCTAAAAGAATTTGGATCTAACCTTTTGGTTGGGGTTGAAAAGTTCCTAAATACCCAACCAACTCATGTAACAAATTTGAGTTAAAAAGGTGCTTCGATGTTGCTGTAGAAAATTATTTGGCAGATTCAACCCAAGATGCTCCATGAGATTTAAGAAACCAAAATTGAGAACAAACTGCTTAGTGATGAAGTAAATAATCTAAGAGGTATCATTGAAAATATGAAAAAAGTGTTTAACTCGATATTAAAGCCTACTTCTCATCCTATTGAGAATATTTTTACTCAGACCCCACAGGAAGTAGCCTCATTAATTCAAACTCATCTAACCTCTTTAGCTAAAAAAGTAGTTGAATGAAACAAACAGATTGTTCAAGAGATGTGTGAAATTGTTATTGGACTTAACAAGTAAACTAATGAGTATAAGGGGTGACTTCAGAAAGTGCTCAATCAACTAAAATATCTTACTTCGGTTATCACTACTTCTTATGCCTCTAGACAATCTTCTTAACCTTCTTTAGACAGTGAGCTGTTTTGAACAATGGTCAGAGAAGAACTTCAGGCTGTTATTAGTGGTTTTAATAAAGAATATCTATCCAAAGTATTCAGGAATAGTGAAAAAGTTCTTGATTTGGTGAGAATCCATTCCAATATTTATAATGATTCTCAACAATAAATTTCCAAGAAAGTGGACTTCTACTTCAAACGAATCTTCTTTAAGAATGACATGACCAATCATTTCAGGTACCTTGTGGGGAATATGAGGATTCCTCCTATAACTCAAGCCTTCAAGACTCAAGTCTAAAAGGTCACAGAGTTCACTCGTCTATCATACATGTTC
The DNA here is from genome assembly GCA_963277665.1 of Viscum album. Classification (NCBI taxonomy): domain Eukaryota; kingdom Viridiplantae; phylum Streptophyta; class Magnoliopsida; order Santalales; family Viscaceae; genus Viscum; species Viscum album. Next base: position 715,494,245 of record OY728140.1, on the reverse strand, counting down.
ATAGAAAACACAGATGAATTTGAAAAATCAATTCATTATAGTGGAGAGATCATTGCTGACTTTATCAAGCTTCTGCAGCCTTATCTTCATATATAAAGTATAGACATTGTGGCTCCTACAGCTGCACCTCTGAGATCTGGTTTTCCTACCTTCTCCTCTCCTACCCTTGCCTCTACATCTCTGTCTATCTCTCAGGCTTTAAACAAGATCAGACATGTTATCCTTGATCAATAATTTCCTCAGTCTTTTACTACTCCTACCTTGGCCCCTTATGTATTCGAAGGTCTTCCTTTACCTTCTCTGTCAACCAGTTCACTCCCTCCTTCCACTTCAACCTCTACTTCTATGACCTCTTCTTCTAATACTACTACTAAGGGAAAGGAGAAGACCAACTAGTGATGGAGCACAGTGACTACTATCTTTTGATAGGGATGTTGTTGCATTTGTTTTACTCTTTGTACTAACACTCTTTTTATCTAATTAATTGTGCACTTTTATTGTCTATTTCCTATTCACCCTTTTTGAAAATTCCAAAAGGGGGATAAATATGCACACTAAAGAAAAAATTACAAAATATGTAGTTTATATGTACATTAGAGAAATATACACTCTAAATTCACATGATTTGTGATCATAAAAAAGGGGGATATTTTTAGAATCATCATGTATTAATCATGTTTTAATGATCACAAATCCTATTCAGTCTATAAAACTTGTTAATTCTGTGAAGTCTATCTCAAATCATATGTATAGATGATTAGTATCTTCATACTTTAAATAAAGCTGTCCAAGATCACAATTTCAATACATTCAGTTTGATTATTGTACACTATATTTAATTTACTTTATAATGATTTATTTGATAAATGATTAAGTTAAATCCATTCTATGAATATAACTACTTATGTTTGAATACATATTTTTGTCTAAGTCTGAGACACCATGAGTCTGCCACCGGTTATGTTTCTCTGGATAAGAAACCAGACACTATGTACAGACACCATACCCTTTAGACACCATAACCATCTAGACACCATAATCATCCATACACCGTGACCCTTTATACACTGTAACCATACAGACACCATACCCTTCAGACACCGTAACCATCCATACATCGTAATCATCCAGACATCGTGGTCCTTCAGACACTGTAACCATCCAAACAGCGTAACCATCCAGACACCGTAATCATCCAGACACCACGACCCTTTAGACACCATAACCATTCAAACACCGTGACCAGACACAATGATCCTAACACCACATCAATTCTACCCATTCCTAGTCCTTTTTTGACTATAGATATCTCACCACTCAAAGGCAGAGTAGGAGACACCATTTCAATAAGACACTGTTTCATGAAGACATTGTTTCCTAACAGACTATGACACCATTTTTTAATATGTTCAGTCGTTTTTCAATTTAATATCTAATGGTCATATTTGAAGATTTTAAATGTTCTGACATAATTAGTGTTTATTTGTAGACATGTCATCTGATAGTATGAGGTGCGAGGTGCAGAATACATGCATCCTGTCAGCTTCAACACTTGCACTCCAAAATAAAAGAGAAGTGCTGCCCAAAAACAAAGAGAGCATGCAAATTGGTGTGAGCTCCATAACGAAGAAATACTTTGATCATTTTTAGAATATAAACAACACATGAAACTTGACACTACTAAAGAACACATGAAGCATAGTTAAATCCCAAAGTCGAGGACATATTCACACTGTCAACACCATAAAGAACACACACCAGATCTAGTTAACTTGCGATACTCTGTTTTCCATACGAGAACTTGATTTCTGTATCTGCTTCATCCTAGAAGTCCAGATCCACATAGACAACCACTCAGAGCACTTCTAACCTTGTCTCATCATTTCTGATCTGTTGCGTATCATTTTATTATCTTTCAAGCAGTGTGTGTATCTATATAAAAACAAACTCTGTCTCCTGCATTAAACTAAAGGATACAAGATAACCTTTTTACACTTGTGTATACCCACAGATAAGCGTGGAAGAGGTACTTGTGTGGCCTGATAGTTTGTACCCACGAAGAACTGTGGAAGAGGTCATGTGACTTGATAGTCCTGTGTACTATTGTTAACCCTGATCTAGGGTGTGGATCAAGTTTATCTATACAAAATGCTTAGTGACAGGTGATCACCAAGTGGAGTGGATTAGGTCTCGACTTGAGACTCAACCACTTGTTTTATATCTGTTTTGCTGCTTAATTTAGTCTTCTCTATTTTACTACTTTACTGAAAAATTCATAAATCTCTAAATTTACTATGACAGTTAATATTGGAAAGAATTTATAATTGTTTTTCTTTATTATAATCACTTAAAAAGTAATATTAATAACTAATATTAAGATTACTTAGAATTAATCAATCTTTTGAGAAGTTATTTAAATAGTAAAACTTTCATAACCCTATTACTTTGATTAAATGGGCTGTATTAAACTTTGGAGAAATATTTTGGGAATACCTTTTAAACAGAAATTTTGAATAGATACTCAATTCACCCCCTCTTGAGTACTCTACTCCAACCAACAATCTATATTTTTTTATCCTATGTATATTTATGTAATTTTAAAGTAATAGTACTATTTTTATCTCTTTGATTCTAAAAATGATTGAGAAAATGTTTTTTTTTGAAAAATTCAAATTTATTTCCTCTTTAGTCAGGAATATTTTTATTCTTCATCCATATTTTATTTGAAAAATATCAAGAATTTTTTTAATCTTCTTCAATGATTGAATAAATTCATTTTTACCCATATTTGAATTTTTATAAAAATGTTTTAAAATAATAATCTTTTCATTTTTTGAACAAGGTACTTTTCACCAAATGTGTGATTGAAATATTTATATTAACGTATACCACACAAATAGTTTTCCCACCATCATGGATACTCTTTTATTTGAATATTAATTTATAATATTTTTTTTATTTTTCAAATAAAATTTTCTCTTTAATATTATGGAATTTTTTTTATTTTAAATAAGTTATTTAAAAATAAAAAGTTTATTTTTTTATGAAATATTCTAGTGATATTTAAAATGAATTTTTCATATTTTATAATTTTTTTATATTAATTATGTTTCATTGTGGATCCAATGATACAATACAATTATTTTCTCTAGATTGTTTATGATGAATAAATTGTATGGATGATTCTATAAAATCCATTACTTTTCTATGGGTTAATGAAGTTAAGATGACATATTTCTAAAACCTTATTCATTTCTATATGTAATATAATGATGAAACAATTATTTTTTTCATGATATTGTGGAATATTTATGGCTTAGAATTATGTGATTGGTGGTTCTATTATATCCCCCCAATGCATTGGATAAATATAGATAACTCATGAGATAACTATGTTATGCATGAACCTGATTTCATATTCACACCATTAAGCATGAACCTAGTTTCATGTCCATAAGTTTATATATTGACCTAGTTTTATGTCCATAAGTTTATATATGGACCTAGTTTCATATTCATAGCATTATTCATGGACATAGTTTCATAACCATAAGTTTATTCATGGAAATGGTTTTATGTCTATAATTTTACGCATAGACCCAGTTTCATGTTCATAACTTTTAGAGAGGACTTGATTTCATGTCCTAAACTTAATGAGTGGACATTTTATTATGTATACATTTTTAAAATTCTATAAGATTATTCTTATTTCATATTCCTATGTTTATGATATACTCTCATGGATCATGATTGATTACTGATGATTCCACACTCTTATGACTTTTATATTTTTTATGACAAATCCTTATTCCATGAATCTTGATTAAACATATTTAATTGATTGGTTTTGACTTTATTAAGTTAGGATCATGTTTTTATACCATTATTCATATACTCTATTATGATCATTGATTTATATCTATCATTATCACCCATATTGATCATCTGAGGTCACCCTTTATTATGTTTCTTTTTCCCCATGATATAAAGAAAGGTTTTAAGTTTGATATGTTTAAGAAGTTTGATATTTATGAAGAAATTAGTGGTATATGATGTAGATATTTTATGTACCAATTTTTTATGTAGTCAAGTTTCCAAATACACTATATCTTTACAATTCTATCATGGATTATAATGAAATGTAATGAATATTCATCTAATAAGATGTAATATTTATTTATGTTATGTTGGGATCAATATAAACTCTTCCACAATGTGTCATTCGGTATTTTGGACCCCATATTCCCATCACGACCAACCAATATGATGTGACACCAAGTGTTAGGATATTTTTACATCACCATGCTCAGCCCTACAATATGGTGGTCTCCACACAACATGTACCTCGTAAGGTGACCCTCCAATCACCATGCCCAAAAAATGGGATACCCATGTTTTTTTTCCATTATATATTTTCATAAGTTACACCCCATGTTAAATTCCATTCGAAATGGCCTACTAGGCCATTTCGCTCATTGTGGTGCACCCCAATTCCAAATGTCTAACTCCACAGCTGACATTCAAATTCCTAAGGCCAAAATGGCTTGTCCCATGCTCAAACCTCTAAGTAGGATTCAAAAAGTCTCAAACGACACCCACTACCATTGTGTGGTGACCTTAATGTTTTTAGAAACTATCATTTATCCTCTATAACACCTCCAAACTCCCTCTTGAAACCAAAAAACCATGGAAAAAACATAAAGTGTGGGTTTTTAGAATCTAGACCCTCTTATTTTGGATATCTCATTCCTAGTTCATTTATTATCAAAACTTTTATAAAATAGGGTAAAAATTTATTTGAACTAATTTAAAATATTGGAAAATTTCTATTAGTGATTCCAAAATGAATTCCACATCTAGAATAGGACTTAAAGGATATTTTCAGTCCTATAAGCCATTATAAAATTCAATCACATTGATCATATGGATAGAGACTAAATCTAATTAGTTTAGTTTATATATAAATCCTTTTAAACCTTGAGTGGATCAATTTATGCTTCTCATAAGAATCTAGATTTATGTGTTGAATAATTTCAACAATTGTTCACTTAAGAAGGTATTACTCTAACGCATAAAAATTTTCCTTACTGAAGAATAATTATTATGTTTCTACACCAATATAAGAAGTTACTTGAAATAATATTATTCTTTATTTAAGATTGATCTGAAAGTAAATTTAGATTATAATGATAGTATTTATATCTAAAATATAATATTTCACCAGATGATTATCATGATTTACATTTATTTAATAAGAAATTATATTAAATGTGCCTCCAGTAAAATAATAACCACTTTTAAAATCATCATATATATTAGTGGACCAAGATCCATATTTTAATAAGTAATGACCCCAATTTAGAATAAACTTCATAACTTCATCTATTTAGGTAGAAAATCATGTCAATCATATTAAATATGTCCCCTGGATGATTGAGTGGAAAACTCTTTTCCCAATCCTTCTTTGAAAAAACTCAACATTATTCCTCTAGAATCCTAATTATTAGGGTTTTATAGATAAGTGTTACCAAATAAAATTCCAAAAATAATCAATTTAACTCTTAGGGTAACCTCATTACTGTCTTTCCCTATACAAGATAATCTAGGGGATATTCTATTATTAACGATCCTACCCAATTAGATTATTGAGGTCGTAAATTTTGTTTTATTTTTAATGAATATAACACTTAGTATTTTATAGGTGTTTTAAGATCACCATATTATCTCATTTATTCTCTTTATAGGTATGTTTTTTTATAATGATTTGTTTTAAAATCTTATTCCTTCTACTAAATAAATATGTTCAAACCATATTGATGTGTAACTATTTACACAACTGTTAACTTGTGTTACAAACCCAAATTAAAATCCAAATATATTCACATATATCCAAATTAATTTCACGCATAAGGGACATGAATTTATTTTGTGTAAAATCATAGAATCATATAAAATTGAAAATACTAATAATAATAATCTTGGAGCATCAAATAGCTAACCCCCTATTTTCTAGATAAGGAATAATTGTCTAGTCCAGTTAGTAGTTCAAATCAATGTCCCTATAACCAAGGATAAATTACTCAATAGATACCGCAATTCCATCATAATGCTAACTCCTAATATGTATAAAATATAATTAACTTCTTAATTCAAGTTTATAATCTAGTATAATCTGTATGTAGGATTGAAATGTAAGATGTATATTTCTCAATTAAAAGAGGGGTGGTGCATTGTAGATTTAAAAACATTGGTTTTTATCCTTAATAAAATCTATGTTTAACAAAGTTAAATAAGATGAATTCAAAATACCTCTTTAGTTCTAAACAAAGAAACTAACTTTCTTGGGATCTAATAATATGAATCCAATAAATAAACTTAAGAAAAGTTTACTTAAGAAAAGATTTTACCTTAATGTGTATAGAATCTTATCTATATCAGAGTATATAAGGATAAGAAAGTGTAAGAATGTTACTCTTCATAATTTTAACAAAAGGCAGTAGAATTGAAACTTGTAACAAAATAGGACAAGTATAAGAAATATTTTAACCCAAATAGAAGGTTATCCAACAACCTTGGATAACAGTCCCTTGATTTATACTTCTAAGAAAATTTGTCTTACTCACACCTGGGAAATCCCTAGATACAAAGATCTGTGTATGTCTTAATATTACTAAAATCCCTTGATTAAGAAGGTAATCAGCACCTCTATCTTCCTATCCCCAGAATCCCTCAATTGATTAGAAAAAATCAGATTCACATTAGGTAGGTTGAAAAAGATGTTCTCATCTTCAAAATTTTGTTCACAGAATTCTCACTAGGAATATTTGATAATAACTCTCACAGAGTATCACTTCATTTCGTAGTTTAACTCTTCATGAATGTTGTAATGTGATTGTTGAAATGACTAGGTTTTTATAGGCATGGATTCCAACAGTCGACTTCCTCTTCCAACGGTCATACTTTTCCTTTAATTTTAGAGGGACCTGTACACATGGAACTTAGGCAACAGTTAAGTTAGAATAGATTGGATGACATCATTTTATATAAATAACTATGAGAAACATTACAATTCTTAAGAAGAATTATCACATTTAGGATCCGATAAAATGAAACTCTATATTATAAAAATATGTTAACTATAAGAAAAATAATTTAATCAAATTATTAATATAATAAAAATTAGAGTCTAGAAATATTGACAATTGTATTATTAAATAATAGAGAATAAGATTATGATTTCAAAGGAAATCAGAGTCTGAATTCTGATGAATTTGGAGTATGATTTTAAAGGAAATCGGAGTTTAAATTATGATGAATTTAGAGTCTAATTTTAGAAGAAATCAGAGTCTGATTTCAGAAGAAATCAAAGTCTAGTTTTAGGAGAAATTGGTGTCTAATTTCATGATAAATCAGAGTCTAATTTTCGGAGAAATCAAAGTCTAATTTCAGGAGAAATAGAAGCCTGATTTTAGGAGAAATTGGAGTCTGATTTCATGAGAAATCAGATTCACAATTCTGGTGAAATTGGATTCTAAGGAACTATAAGGTTCTGGGTTAGATAAGGATATGATTTTTGTCTTAAGAAACATATGGTTATACTTGTTTTGAGAAAAAATTAGATAAGGCATTGGAAACCATAGGTAAGGTCAAAATAATTTTTAGAGAAATTAAATTTTCCTTAAGAAAATGTTTCTTAGAGATAGAGAATTTTCCTTAAGAGAATGTGTTTGTTATTTCCAAAACATAAAGGAACAAAAAGGACATAAGGAAACTTATTGACTCATCACTATAGTCAAGGTAGAATAAAACTAAATCAGTTATCATACCCATCATGTAACTCCTTAAATGAATGTATTACAATTTATCAATGCTACTTAAAGCATACATATATTTATAAATAACAATTATTTCTTTTATTAAATAGAGAAAAACTAAAGAAATGAAAAATTGATATATTTAAAAGAGAATATAAACTATTTATAAACAATTCATAAATAAATAAATTATAAACATATTCTAATTTAGCTATAAATTATATATATTTAATAATTAAATAAATATAAATACTTTATATTTATTCCCTAATATGAGATCCTTTATATCAAAATTTATTTGGAACATACTTTGAATATTTAATATTATGTGAAATATTAACATTTATATTCTAATTTATACTTGGAATGATAGATACCATGGGTGGAAACCCATGACCCCTAGAAAATCTATTTAAAAAAGTATAATAGTACAACATATAAATAAAAGAGCAGCATAAGAGGGACACCCATGTCACCATCAAAACACCATTCAAAGTATCACAATCATGCTCTCTGAGAACGACCACATCTTCCGCAATCGCCACCATAACCCCTCTGATGTCTACTTCTTCTCCATTGCTTTGGAATTTTCCAATCACCATATTGATCAGTCATATCTGGATCTTTCTCACTAATAAGTTCAATAGTTTTATCACCATCATCAATATTGATTACATATTTGCACGCTAGTTCAGTATCCTCAAGAGAGTCATGATATATAGCATCCCCAACGAAAGGACCCCAAAGGTTAGACCCACCTAGAGATCCACAATCTCCAACTACACAAGAGAAGAGGGTAAACCAGTATCCCCATCAAAAGAAATGGACTGTGAGGCTTCTAATATCCTCGTATAACTCTTTATTCCCATTTTCTCAAGTCTATAAAGATAAAAAACATCAAAATAATTATTGTTAATTGAGTCCAGCTTAGAAAAGAAATTGGGTGCGACATCACACCCAACCTTCTTCACAGCAGCCTCCCTATTGGTAGAGCTTGGAATTTCATTACCAGATTTTTCTTTGAGAGATAATTGGATATAAGTAATCATTCCTGGGGAGCCAACTATGATGTCTCCCACTTCAGACTATGATAGAACTTCCATAGCCTGAATAGGTGTCATCAAACTAGAGGGACCCGAACCAGTTAAAATATCAGAAATACTTAAAGGCGGCAAAGCACTACATGTATCCTTTATCTGTATCAAGACTAATGAAATTTATGATGCTTCAAAGGAAGCTGGAGGAGAATCCATAGAATGTGGTTCCTCTCTCTCAATGCTGTGAGGAGTGCCACTTGATAGACATGTAGAAACCTGAATAGGTGCAAGTAAACCAGGGGATGGATCATCCACCACTACAACATGGGCAAAGAATCTAGTGTATTTTGAAGGAAAGTCCTTGGGTTCCTTTTCCTACAACTTCAATTGGACAATGTAAAAATCTCTACCTTTACGATTCCCTTTCAAGAGGTTATCAATCTCGAAATCATCCTTAGACAAATCATCAGGAGGATCATCCTGCAAACCTTCCAGAAGACCTTCAGTTTGGAGCACTTTATTAGCTTCTTGAATGGAATAATTAAAAGAAACTACCATTGGTTTTAAAGGATTTGAATCCATATCATCATTAAATTACTACTCATCCCCTTTTATAGAAGGTCCTGAATTTTCCCCAACTGCAAACTAGAATCAGAGACCACCTTTGAGGAAGAATCCTCAGCATGTATTAAAAGCCTCTCCTTTTAGGAAGGATTAGAACCTTGCATATCAGATGAGCCAGTATGATTAGGAAAAGACTTATCCCAACATTTTCACCCACCTTTGGAATCACCTCTCAACATGCACTTCCCATCATCATTATCCCCAAAATCCACCAAAGGTAACTTAAATTTACAATGCTCAACTAAAATGACCAGCCTTCTTGCAGAAAGAACACTTTGTACCCTTATGACATTGAACTTGATCATGATCAATACAATAAAAATTGTGAAAGAAAGATGGAACATTTTAATATTCAATAGATAATTAAAATTTTAATTCATCATCAATAAGATAAATTGTTTCAATAAAAGGTGAGAAAAGATCAAACTCAATAAGAACTCGTGAAAAATGCCCAAAACAGACAACCTCATTCTCCTTATCAAGTTTAATGGTTATTACCACTAAAGATGAAATATCCCACAAGATTTTGGGTTTCCAAAAGATCCAATTAAGGCCAGTGATCTTGATCTAGGATTGGGTCATAGATTTCCTCACCTGAACTAGATCAAACCATGGATCCTAGTCCCGGAGTCTCAAGGTGCATGGATTTAACAATAGAAAGTCGTAACCCCAGGACCATAATTTCATATCTAAAGAAGGAAATATTATATGATAGAATCCCATACTAAGTTATACTATAAGATAGCCATCAAATTTACAGACCTAAAGAAGGCACACCTTTAGATCCCCAAGCTTTCACGGACTAGAGCTTCGAAGAGGGTGTAACCACGCGATCACAGAATGCTTATAGTTAGTAACACGATCTCAGAATACTTTTGGATTCTCCTCCACAAGCGCTAGAGATAAATTTCTCATGATATTGTATGAAGAACTCAAACATGAATGAGATTCTGAGAAAAAACTTTCATTAGAGTGATTATCAACTGACGAAATTGTGTTCTTCAGATCATTCGGAATTTAATTTGGAGTGACCCTCTTTGCATCAATCGACACTGCACTGGCCCCCGACACATCCAAATCAGAGGATTTCTCACCTCAGAATCTGCAGCCACTACCGATTTCTTCTTCAAAGGGTAGAAAAAGACCTCATGAGGATCAAAAAAACACTTATGATCCATTGATACCAAAGAACCCTAAACGCTATGAGAGGGTTGAGTGAAATTCTCCCAGGATGCTCCCATTTCTGATCCCTCCTTCTAATTTATATTATGTAAATAATTTACATAATCTAAATAACACATATTTAGTATTTTAACCTTGATTATATCAATGATCAAAACCCCATCTGATATGGTTTAAATTATTTCCTCAAATAAGGCCTTTTATTTGAACAACTCAAATTAACTATTATTAATACTTCAAAATATTAAATATAAAATCCTTTATATTTATCTATATTTTATAATTTATAAACACTTTATAAATTACAATTAAAATTTATATATAAATTATTTATATTCTAATTATAATTCATGTAATATAAATAAAAAGATATTTGGTATTAACATTTAACATTATAGATATTTACTTATTAAATGTTTCAAAAACACTTAATAATTAATTAAATTTCATAAATAATTAATTAGTAAAAAATTTATAAATTATATAAATATGAAAAAATACCTTTTTCTATAATTTATAAATATTTTTAAATTATTTAATTAAAATAATAATTGAAAATTAGAAAAATTAAAATTTTCTAGTATATTATTTTTAATGATATACATAAGGCATAAGTTATAGATTAGTTCAACACTAACACCACATCACACCCCAAACTATAAAACATAATATAATATTAATAACAAAGATCACATAACAAAAAAACTAGTGTCAAGTGCACTAAGTAAGAATAACTCGGTGGCGCAACCATATCATGTGTTACTATTGGCATGCATAACATTAACCTAGTATCGATGGTGGTATGCATAATATAATATTTTCTTTGTTTGAAAATAATAGCCTATAATAAACCTCTTCATAATATTAACTTCATGAAAATAGGCTATCACAACTTACAACATGGCCCACATAACATAAACCAATCTGCACATGGTAAATCCATTTTTTATGATATACCTTATATCATATAGATGAAATAATGCCCTGCTTTACAATCTCATGAATGTTTCATTCCAGATCCATCATATGTAAAAATTTCCAAATTTGCATTCTATGATATATATAAAACTGACGAATTTTTATTGTATTATCGATAATAATATCCCATATCATAAGACACATTCCAAATGCATATTATGATATTTCATATCATAATATCGATTATAGTATAAAATTTATGTAATTTTTAATAAAATAAAATATAAAATCAAAAAAATACATGAATTTTTATTTTAAACTTGATTTCATGATTCAAAAAATGTGGAATTGCTTTTATACCACGGTTGGGATTCTAGGGATCGAATGAAACTCGTTCAATGCAGTTCGAGCAATTACAGACCTTAAATCCCAATATCATCATTCATGAAACGTAGAACCAAGATATAGAAAAATGAATAATAGAACCACTGTTGGGATTCTAGGGATCGAATGAAACTCGTTCAATGCAGTTTGAGTAATTACAACCCTTGCATCCCAATATCATCATGCATGAAACATAGAACCGAGATATAGAAAAATGAATAATATAATATACCTTTCACTAAATAGTTGTTACAACAATATTAAAACTCAATGTTTTGATAAAGATACTTTAAATTTGTCTATTTGAATCCCTTCTCTGTGGTGTATCCATGTATTGAACAAGATCACCTAACACATGGGTGAGATTCTTCTTATTTTCAAGATATGCTAGTATCTATTGGGAGTTAATGAAAAAGGTATAATATATCTATAATAAGAATAAATATTAGAACCATATATATTTAACACCCATCATTATGGAATTTGTAACACCCCAATATTTTAATAAATATTTCTCTTTAAATAATTTTAATTCTACCATAGCTGGTGTTGCATAAAACTGTGAGTTTAAAGGAACTACGAGACACTATTAGTATAACTTAGTTATTAAATTAGTGGAAATAAATATTAATAACTAATTTATTAAATAAATATAAATCTCTACATCAATATAAATGTATTGGTGAGTTCTTAGAAAATAATCACACATTTTTAATAAAATCACTTTATTCTTCAAAAATATGGTTTCATCATAAATGAGTTTTCTTATTTTTATTAATTTTTATAAGTTATAAAAATTGAATTTGAACAAATGAATTTAATTTTGGAAATAATAATTTCAATTTTATCTTAAAATTATTTAATATGAAAATGTTTATTTTTTTAAGGAATAGTGAAAATACTGATTTTTATTGAAAACTGTATTTTATTTTAAATCCTTTTCAAGGTAAAATTTTGTTTTTTATGAGTTTGTAATTTTAATTAGTTAATTTTAAATTAAAATAATTCAACTATGTTTTTTTAAATTATTTTATTCATGAATTTATTATAATAACAATACATGATTTAGAGGGGCATTTTTCTAAAAAATTGTTTTCTATGGCATTTTACCAGTTTTATTTTAAATTAAATTATACAACTTATGTGTTTTGAATTTTGAAAAAATATATGCCAAATTTGAATCCATAAGGTCTAAATTTAGGGAATAGGACCCTTTTATTTATTTGGCTAATATAAATAGTAACCATGGTAAATTTTGTTTCCACAGTAAATGGTAAATTGGATAAGTTAGGTTAAAAATAAAATAATAAGGATGATAAAATGACCCTAACACATGAAATAATTTTATTGTATAAATATACCTATAACTTTAAGATATAAGGATCTAAATTATGTTTTTAATAGATGATTTTCCATGAAAATGACTTATATAATATTAAAATCAAAGAAAGTCACAAAATGTCACTTTCTTTGTCTTAATATCCCTTATTTGTCCATATGGGTACATAGGTCTATTATGAATGAATATTAATATGAATTTGTAACTTAATAAACTTATTTTCATGAAAAAAAAATTATTTTTGGCTTTTTGGGCCACTTAGATGAGATTATGATATTTATAATATTTAATTTCAGGATATTTTAAAGATGTCACGTTCATGTTTTAAATACTATATCATTTTGAATATAGGGTTTAAAAATGATATATTAGACTATAAATATTCTCCTGAAATATATAATATTTATATTCATCATGGTATTTTATTTTTAATTTAGTGAACAAATAAATATATTAAATAATTTTACAATGTTGATGTACTGATTATTTTATTAATATAAATATAAAATAAATGTTATTTAAAATATTAAAATAAATATAATTTGAGATAATTAAGGTGATAAAAAAAATTATAGATGACCTTAACCTCTTATTGATATAATAAAATATTTTTTTCTAAGTAAAATTCTTATCTTAATATTTCTAAAAGTCCAATTAATGAATAGTTTCAAAATTGACAATAATGGTGTTTTATCAAAATAATATTTTATTAAGTTATTAATAAAATCATAAAACATATTAAAAATTAAAAAATATTTATAATATGGTCTAAATTTTCTTAATTTTTTCATTAATTATCTAATTGACATCACATGAGTAAATATTATAACCTTTTAATATTGAAAAGTTTGTTACCTTAGTTAAAATTAATATAGGTCAACTAAGGGTTAAACAAAATCATAAGGTCTAAAATAGTACCAAAAATTATCTAAAATCTATTGGTTAATGATATTAATAAATTATCTCATTTTATGTATGCATAAATATCCTTTTGGAGGTTTTTAGTTCTATTGAATTTTTATTAATTAATATTTTTAGAAATTCCAAAAGTGCCTCTCACCTCAATTATAAAAGGGAACCTTCTCCCTCACTTCTTCACATTACATTATGCCTTAAAAATTGATGTAAATCTACCAATTTAACTTTTAAACTAATTTATACACGTTATATATGTTATGGTATTCTCAAAATACCAAGCCTAGTGTCCCTGATAGGAGGTCTAAAGGAAGTTCGCCAAAGAAGAGGTAATCGACTTTACCAACTCTTTCAAGATTATTTCTACTTATACTTCCTATTCATATGTTGTTTCCATTATAAAATAATAAATCCAGTATCAACTATATTATGATATGTTATTATGATTATGGAACAACTATATTCCACCTTTTATCTATCCAATGAAAAATAAAAATCATCATGTGTGTGTGTATGACTTATCATCTCCACGCTGTTGTGTAATCTGTTTTTTCATCGCCACTTTATTTGGAAGGGTATAATGATGAAAATAATATATATATATATATATAATAACATGATCTTTATTCTATAAATATATATACACCATCCACTTTCTTACCCTTTTACCATTAAGGGAATGATACCATCGCTCGTGTGTACGTACGACCTACCATCTCCATGACAGGTTACAATGTATTTTCCATGTTCACCATTCAAGAATGATTATATAAATGTATATAATTAATAAATATGATATATATTACCTTAATATAATTTTTGAGATGACTTAACTATGTCTTAATCATAATAACAAGGGCTTATATGACAAAAAATTCATAGGAAAATGAAGCAGTTAACACCCGGAAGAAGGGTAATAATGAAATGTTATAAAAAAACGGGTTATTATATGATATAATAGGATCATATATAATATCATCAATATGAATATGTTTTTTTATAAGTTAATAACATTATTTAAACCATTATACAGGAAGTTTTTATATGTATAAAGCAAATCAGACCAAAGGTAAGGATTAATTCCACAATCTCATTACTATTCGGGATAGTTTATACATAAGTATCTAATAATAAATATTTATATTATATGTCCATGTTTCTTAAAAAAAATAAAAAATATTTTTACTATTATTATAAAATTTTTTAAATTCATTTTTACCCATTTTTTAATTTTTAATAAATGGTTTGGCAGAAATCTTTTTTTTTCAAATGAGGTACTTTGAAAATTTTCCAGTAAAATTGCAAAATAATTTTTTTTAACTTATAAAAAATGAATGGATTTTTCTAATTTCATGATTCCTTAATTCATTGAGGTTTCCCATACAATGTTAAAAATTTATTTCAAACAAAATTTTTTCATTTAAAATTGTGTGGCGTTTTAAGAAAATAAAATGTTTTTGAAGAAAAAAAAATTTATTCAAGAAATATTTTCAAGTAATCTCTCAAAATTAATTTCCATTTATGAAAATATTATTTGATGTTACTTATGATTTATTTGAGATATTTTTCAGGGATAATATCCCTATTATTTCTATGTTTGGTTTATGTTTATTATGTAATGATATTTATAAAACCCATTTCTTTTCTATGGGTTATGTTATGTTAGAATGATGTTTATAAAAGCCATTTATTTTATGGGTTCTGATATGATGAATGAATTATGTTCTTATGGAACACATATTTATGGTTTTCATTATTCTATGTGTGGGAGATATATCTCTATCCAATGCATTGGGTAAAAATTTATATCTCATGAGATGGATTGGACAAGAATGAGGAGTGAACTCGGTTCAGTAATACAGGGTTGGAACAGGGAGTGAACTCAATTTAGTAAAGGAATTTATCCACTATTCTGGTCTTCGAAATGAGACTTGGAAAATATTTAAATGATTTTCTATGATTATGTTTATGCCAAAATTCTATGTATTATGTTATTATCTCTTAGAATATGTTCTTTGATTCTTTATAAACTTCTAGGATTTATCCCATAATATGTTATCACGATCTTTGATATGAAGGATATAAATTTCAAAAGTTTTTTTTATGTTCTTATGTCTTATGATTATGATATGATTAATATTTTACTTTATTAACCTTAATGATTATCTGATCTCACCATTTCTTATGTTTCTTTTCCATAAGATATGAATAAAGGTATTAAGTAAGATTTTTCAAAAAGGGTTCTAGTTGTGAAGGAATAAGTGGGAGACAATGTAGATGTTTAATGAAACAGATGTTTATGTTTCCAAGTTTCTAAATACACTAAACCTATACAGTTTTGGAATTGTTTTGTTTTGTTATGTTATGATTATTGTTCTATTTAGATGCAATATCTATGTACGAAAAGTATGGTCTGTTATATTTGGTATCAGAGCAAGGTTTAGTTATCCTTTGGAAACTATGATGAGAAAACCTTAGTAAGAACCCTAAGAATAAGTTTAAGTATAGGATATAATCTTATAGTTTTAATGAAGGTCATAAATAACCTAGGATAAAACCTAAGGTGTCTTGAATTTAAATTTTAAAAGTAATTTCCCTTGATTATGTGGCTTTACCATTATTATTAGTGTTACTCACACTATATATTTTGGTTTTAGTCAATGGATAAAACCCAATGGAACCAATTTAATAATGAATGCAATGGACAATACAAATACTATACTCCCAAGCAATCGAATTTCATGGGATTTGGAATGGAAAACCTTGTTTCTATACTCATATAATTTTCTCAATCTATGAATCATGTAGAAAATTGAAATGAGTAAAGAAGGGAACAAATTTTTTTGAGTCCTTTATAAGGTAGAATCTTCCTTCTTTCAGTGGGTCTTCCTGTCCTATAGTGGATGAACAATGGATTAATACCACTAAAAAGATATTTTCATCTCACAAATTGTCATAATATTATAAATTCATTTTTTCTCTCTCTATTGTTTGAAAGGTGAAGTGGACCAATGGTATACTCTTATCAAGAATACGAGGAAACAAAATGAAATTGACTCTATTGAATGTTATGAGTTTAAGAAATTATTTTTCAAGAAGAACTTTCCTCATATTATTTTAAAGAATATGGATAAGGATTTCCTTAATCTTAAGAAGAAGGATGATGAATCTTTTGTTTCCTATGAATAATTTTTTACAATACTTGCAAGGTATTCTTTTGGAATTATCGTACAACTTAAAAGTAAGGTTGATTGATTCTTGAGTTTCCTAAAACCAAGTTTTAAAGGGAATTATCCATAAGGTACTTCAATATCTATGAGTAAATCATTCGAGGTGGTCTCAAGGTTGAGATGGATATTCAAGTTACCCATCAATCTTATGGGTTTGATAAGAATAGAAAAATGGAATTCCAGAGAGAATCTAAAAACCATAGTGAGAAGAATATGAATTTTCCTTTATACTCAAAGTGTGGAAAGAAACATGGAGGAAACTATATTAAGGGGACTAGTAAATTCTGTAAGTGTGGTAAATAATTTTATCGAGCAATTGACTATAGAAGTAATGGTAAAAAATGGATAATGATGTGAATAGATAAAATGTTACACAGAATACACCTCCCACACTTCAATGTTTCAAGTGAAATTAAAATGGTAATTATGATAACTAATTCCCAAATATAAGGGATATTGATGATGTTTGATGTTAGCAACCTCTTAAGTTCAAAGATAATTGAAAACCACATGTGATTACTACTAGAGACATGTAATATGATAATGAAGTGATGAATTGTACACTTAACATCCAATATAAAGTACCTAATATATTATCTGATTCTGGATCCACCAACTCTTTAATTTCTAAATAATTTTATATGGTTATTTTCATATTACCACAACAATTAGATGTTGAGTTACTTTTAAAAATTCTTAATGGCACAAAATTCACATCACAAAAAAATCTTGTGATCCTTCCCTTAGTTAAATTCTATGTGAGTCTTGGCATGGATTGGATTCATCTATATGGAGATCATATAAATTGTTATGTAAGGGATTTATTTTTCATATATCAAATGAATATATGATCATTTATCAATGTATGGATGAATATGAACTTTTAATGGAAATCACTTCCATATTATGGGTCTTAATTTCTATAAATTAAGGTTATATTTCTTAGATTGTTGGGGAGAAGCTTACAATTAAAGATACATCTATTGTGTGGGATTTTTTTATGTTTTTTTCAAAATAATTTACATGTTTTCCACAAAATCTTGATGTTGAGTTTTCAATATAACTCATACTGGGTTCTATACCTATTTTAAAGACTACTTTTAGAATGGTACCAATTGAGTTGTAGGAATTGAAGGAGAAAATACAAGAGAATATTGAAAAAGTATTCATATTACCTAGTGTTTCACCTTAGGGTGCACCTATTCTATTTTTCTAGAAGAAATATTGATCAATGATACTATTTATTGATTATCGAGAACTTAACAAGATCACTATCAAGATAAAATGTATTATCCTTAGTATTGATGAATTATTTGATCAACTATGAGTAGATAAATACTTTTCTAAGTTTTATCTTCATTTTGGATATTATTAACTGAGGTTAAAGAATGAGGATATACCAAAGATGGAATTCCATACAAGGAATTGACACTATGAATTTATAATGATGTGTTTTGGACTTGCTAATTCCCATTTTATCTTCATGGATTTAATGAATATAGTCTTTAGAGACTATCTTTATCAGTTTGTGGTAATATTTAAAGATTATATTCTTGTATATTTGAAGAGAAAGTAAAAACATTAAGAGAACTTGAGGATTGTACTAAAGACCTATTGAAAGAATAATATTTATGAAAATTTTAACAAGTGTGAATTTTGGATTTAGAAAGTTTCATTTTTGGGTAATATAATCTCAAGAGAGGGGATATATATGGATCCAAAAAATATTTAAGTTATTGAAAGTTGTATTAGACTAAAAATAGTTACTGATATCTGAAGTTTTCTAGTTTTGGATGGATATTATCGATGATTTTTGAAATATTTCTCACAATTATCTAATATACTCACTGTTAGGACCAAAAGGGGCCTATATACCCTGAGGGGGGGGGGTGAATTAGAGTATGGATATTATTTTCTAAACTCTTCATTCCCCACTCGATCTTGATCTCTTTATCACAAGGGTCACTTTTTTTCACTTGTGTGTTTATTATGATCACTTATTTTCCTATTTATCTAATGATGATGCTTTGGATGCAATGTAAGGAAGCAAGCAGGCAGACACAAAGATTTTTACTTGGTTCACCCTCAACGGGATACATCCAAGGAGAATAAAATGGTGATGTTATGATGTACCAAATCCAATAAAGCTCACTACCAACGATGTTTGGTCTAGATCACTTATAATCCCAAGATCACTGCCTTTACAATGTTTAGGGTCAGCTCACTACTTTCCCAAGGGTCACTCCATATTTCTCTCTCTATTGCTCACTGTCAATAGAAAGGATAACCTTCTTCCTCTTCCTCTAATCATTGCACTTAGAAGGGATCCACTCACATTTTATAGACTTGTAGGTCGCTTTCACCTGTAGATGAATCTCTCTTTGCACCGAGTGTACCGAGCAAACCCTATTTTTACGCGCAACCTTCACTAGGCCTTGCGCATAATTACCTGATTTTGTATGAAACACACTTTTTGCGCAACACCTCTTCTATGTGAAAACAATTCTTTTACGCGCAATAGTCTTCTTTTATGTGAAACCTTTACTTTGAGAGGAAACACTTCTTTTACGCGCAAACTTGACGTTTACGCACAACAAATTTGCGTACTCTAATTTCACATGCCATAGCTCGGATGCTTTCTAAATATTGACCTTATTTTAATGAGGGGGCCACATAATATTTATAGGAAAAATCAACTCTACGCAAAAAACCCTTCTTGAGCGTGAAAAATACATCTTCTGCGCAACACCATATTTCTCACAATGCTCCAATTTTTCACGCACCTCATGCCTTTTCCAATTTTTGAGCTTCTAATCTCGAAACACCTCTTGCGCGAAAAACTCCATTCCTCTATTTCATTACCCATGCTAATATTTCATGCACCACTTTCGTTTTTGTGCACCACTGTAATTTTTCGCGCACCTCCCTTTTCCAAAAACACATCTCTCTATTTTCTGATTTTTAGGTCTAAAAATTTGGGAAACAGTTGAAAATGACGCCACCTTGTATCCTCTCTTTTTTGTACCACCTCCAGATCATTCATTCCATTATTAGGGTTCTTCTATCAAACATGGATATCCAATAACATCTCTTGAACCCAAAAAAATCACCATGTAAACCCCTTTGTTAACAAATTAGGCATCGTGGTCTGCTTTGTGAACACACACAACATAAAGGCCCACTTTTTCAACAAACACAGTCACCTCAAAAATGATTCAATGATACCTTGAGGGATTTTTTCCGAACACTCACCAAGTTGACTCAGAAAGGAGTTATGATCATATGTATAGAGGAATGTGAAGATAATTTCAAGGAGAAAAAAATAAGGTTAGTTAGTGCACATATGCTCACACTACCATATACTGGAGAAAGGATTTTGATCTATAATGATGAATCCATTAAGGGGATGGGATGTGTTTCATGAAAAATGATATGATTATAACTTATTCATTACAACAATTTAGAATCCATGAGAAAAATTATACAAGTCATGATTTGGAGTTAGATATGGTAATTTTTGAATTAAATATATAGAGGAATTATATTTATAGAGAAAGTTGTGACATATATACTAATTATAAAAGTTTATAGTATATTTTTATTCAAAATAAGCTAAATACAAACAAAAGAATATGGTTGGATTTGATAAAAGATTATGCCTACTCAATACATTACCACCCTAGGAAAGTGAAAAAGGTGAAAGATGATTTGATTTGAAGGGACCATGCTAGCCTATCTATGATGAGGATAAAAAAAGATCCAATATTTATGGAATTTCAAAGGATGGATCTAGAAATAATATCTGTCTCAGATGAATGTTCAATCATCTATAAATGTGAAGACTAAGGAGGCACATAAGGAATATGTAGAACTAAAAAAGACAGTGAGAAATGTTCATAATTTCAACCTTAATTATGTTGGAATATTAAGGTTTAAGAACTGTGTTTTTATTCCTCACATACCAGAATTAAGGAAGGAATTTTTGGATGATGCTCATAGTTCATCATTCTCTATTTATCCTGGAACCAAAAGATGTATAGATACCTGAAAGAGTATTTATGGTGGTATAGAATGATGAAATATATTGTAGAATATATTTCTCAATGCTTGGTTTGTTAGAAATTTAAGGCTGAGAGGCAGAAGTATAAGGGGATTTTATGACCATTGCACATACAAGAATAGAAATGGGAAAACATCAACATATAATTTTTCATCAGACTTCCTAAAACATTTAAAGGAAATAATTCTATATGGGTTATATATTATTTCCTTAAAAAGTTGGAAAAATTAATTTCTACTAGAGAATATTTCTCTCTTGATAATATTTCTATAATATATATGAAGGAAGTAGTGAGATTTCATAGAGTACCACTTTCAATTATATCTTATCGAGACCCGAGGTTTACCTCAATGTTCTAGAGAAGTCTTCAGTAGGCTCTATATACAGAGTTAAGTTTCAACACTTCTTTTTATCCTCAGACATATAGTTGGTCTGAGAGGAAAATCTAAACTCTAAAAGATATGTTGAGAACTTGCTTTATAGATTTTGAATGGTGATTGGGATCAACACCTAACTTTGGTAGAATTTTATTACACCAATGGCTTTCACACCAGTATTCGGATGGATATATATGAATCCCTCTATGGTAAGAAGTGTAGAACTCTAATATAATAGAATACATTTGGGGAAATAACTGATTTAGTTGAGGAAATTTAATAGAAGGTTATATCTATTCAACAACACATAAGATCATCTCAGAGTCAAAAAAAATGTTATGCTCACAATTGATAAAAAGACCAAGAGTTTTAAGTTGGTGAAAAGGTATTTATATGAATATCTCCCTAGAAGAGATTGATGATATTTGGAAATAATGGTAAGCTTATCCCTATTTATATTAGTCCTTTTTGAAATTATGGATCATTTTAGGAAGGTAGATTATCGATTGGAACTTCCAAAAAATCTCTCTCAAGTTCATGAAGTGTTCCATGTATATCTATTAAGAAATTACATACATGATCCTTCAAATATAATAAACTTATAAGTAATAACTCTAGAGAAATTCCTTTCTTATAAAGAATAATTAATAGATATTTTGGATCATAGAGAAAAAAATTACAAAACAAGACCACTCACTTGGTTAAAGTTTTATGGTGAAGCCACCACTTTGAGGAAGCTACATGGGAACCTGAGGATGTGATGAGGCAGAGGTTTCCACATATGTTTATATACAAGTGAATAATTTAAAGGTAAAATTCATTTTAAGTGGGTTATATTGTAACACCCCTATATTTCAATAAATATTTATCTTTAAATAATTATAATTCTTCAATAGCTTGCATTTCACACAGCTGTGAGTTTAAAAAAACTGTGATACACTATTAGGAGAACATAGATATTAAATTGGTGTGAATAAATAGGAATAAATAATTTATGAAATAGATATAAATATCTAAATCAATATTAATTTATTTGTTATTTCTTAGAAAATAATCACACAATTTTAGTAAAATCACTTTATTCTTTAAAAATATATTTTCTTAAAAAATGAGTTTTTCTTGTCTTTAATAATTTTTAGAAGTTCTAGAAAATTTATTTGACAAAATTAATTTAATTTTTGAATTAATCACATCAAATTTATCTTAAATTTATTTTTTTCCTAAAAATATTTATTTTTTTAAGGAATAGTGAAACTACTATTTTTAATTGAAAATTGTATTTTCTTTTAAAGTATCTGCAAGGTAAAATTATGATTTTTATTAGTTTTAAATTTCAACTAGTTAATTTTAATTTAAAATAATTAAATTATAGTTTTTTAAAAATATTCTATACACAAATTTATTAGAAAAACATTTTCTATTTTATAAGGGGATTTTTTTGAAAAACTCTCTTTCATGGAATTTTATGTGTTTTATTTTAAATTAAATTATATAAATTATGTGTTTTTAATTTTAAAAAATGGATTCCAAATTCAGATTCATAAGTTCCAAATTTACTGAATAATCCCCTTTTGTTTTTTAGGCCATTACAAATAGTAACCATGGTATATTTTGTTAACATGGTAAAGGGTAAATTGGGTAATTTAGGTTAAAAATAAAATAATAAAGACTATAAAATGACCCTAACACATGAAAAAATTTTATTGGATAAATATAATTCTACCCTTGATACATAAGGATGAAAATGAATTTTTTTAATGGCTACTTGTCCATGAAAATGGATTATATAATATTTAAAACAAAGTCACACAATGTAACTTTATCTGCTTTAATAAGCCTTATGTGTCCACATGGGGACAAAGGTATGTTATGAATGAATATTAATGTAAAATTTTAACTAAATAAATTTATTTTCTTGATATAAATTTATTTTTTACTTTTTTGGGCCACTTATATGAGATTATGATTTTTATAATATTTTTTAATGAGAATTTAAAGATGTCACACTAATATTTTAAATAATATATCATATTTAATAGAGGGTTACCCAAATGATATATTTGAATATAAATATTCTTATGAAATATAGAATATTTATATTCATCATGGAATTTTATTTTTAATTTTTACTGAACATATAAGTATATAAAATAATTGTACAACATCGATGTAGTAATTATTTTATTAACGAATATATCAAAAAAATGTTATTAAAAATATTAAAATTAATATAATTTAAGATAATTAATGTTATAAAATAATTTTATATATGACCTTGACATACTATGGATATAATAAAGTATTTTTTATGCTAAATTTTTATCTTTATATTTTTAAAAGTCTAAGTAATTAATAGTGTCGAACATGACACTAAAGATATTTTATCAAAATAATATTTTATTAAATTATTTAAAAAATCAAAAAAATATTAAAAATAATAATATAGTATATAATGTTATAAATTGTTAATTTATATCCTAATTGAAATTACATAATTAAAAATTAAAACCTTTTAATATTGAAAGGTTTGTTGCCTTAGTTAAAATAAAAATATGTTAACTAAGGGTTAATCAAAATCATAAGGTTTAAATTGATACAAAAAATTGTCTAAAATATAATTTTTTATGATATTAAAACATTATATAATATTATATGTTAATAAATGTCCTTTTTAAGTAACTTTTAGTGTTATTGAATTTATTATAAATTAATATTTTGAGAAATTCCAAAAGTTCCCCTTGCCTCAATTATATAATGACACCTCCTCCCTCACTTATTTACTTTACATAGAGCCTTAAATCTCAACATTACACTGCTAATTTTTATTATAAACATCACTAGAAACATTTTATATGTTTTGGTCCTCTCAAAAGAAAATCTCTAGTGTTCCTAAGAGGAGATATATAGGAAGTTCTCCAAATAAGAGGTAATCGTCTTTACCGATTCGTTCAAGATTATTTCTTCTTATACTTCCTATTAATGTGTTATTTCCATTAAAAAATAATAAATACAATATAAAATATATTCTCATATTTTATTATGATTATGGAACAACCATATTCCATCTTTTATCCATCCTGTAAAAAATAAAAGCATTGTGCATGTGTACATATGACTTACTGTCTCCACGTTGTGGTGTAATTTGTTTTTCATCACCACTTTATTTGGGTGGTTATAATGATGGAAATAATATATATATATATATATATATATATAATTATAACATGATATTTATTTTGGAAAAAACATATACATCATCCTCTTCCTTACCCTTTTATCATTAAGGGAATGATATCATCACTAGTGCGTACATACGGCCTACCATCTCCACGACACGATGTGATTCATTTTCCATGTTCACCATTCAAGATTTTTTATTTAAATACATATAATAAATAAATATGATATATATTACATTAATATTTTTCTAGATATGATGTGAATATATCCTATTTTCAAGAAATAAGACTTATACAAAAAAACATGCATAGGTAAATGAAGTAGTTAACACCCTAAAGAATGAGAAATAATGAAATTTTATTAATAAATGAGTGATAATATGATATAATAGGATAATATATAGTATAATAAATATGAATATGGTTATGGTATAAGTTAAAAATATTATTTAAACCATTATATAGGAGTTTCGGATAAGTGTGAATGAAATCAAACCTAAGGTAAGGATTAATTCCATAATCTTATTATTCTTCAAGATTGGTTATACATAAGTATCTATTAAGAAATATTTATATTCCATATCCTTGTTTCTTAAAAATTCTTTATAATTTTTTTACTATTCTTATACAATTTTTTAAACAAATTTTTACCCGTGTTTTAATTTTTACAAACCATTTTGGAAGGAATATTTTTGTTGTTTTCCAAATGAGGTACTTTGTGACTTTTCCTGTAAAATTATGAAATGAGTTCTACTTTTAAATTATACGGCATGATTGGATTTTTATTATTTCATGATTCCTAAATTCCTTGGATATTCCCTTAGAATCTTAAAAATTTATTTTCAAATAAAATGTTTTCTTTTAAAATTGTAAGGTGTTTTAAAAAAAGAAAATGTTTTCAAAGAAGAATGGATATTTTCATCAAAAATTATTTTCAAGTGATCTCTCAAAATTATTTTCCATTTACAAAAAAAATATATGACATTAATTATGATTTATTGGGTATATTTTTCAAGGATAATATCCTTATTCTTTATATAGTTGGTTTATGTTTATTATGAATGATATTTATGAACCCCATTTCTTTTCCATGGATTATGTTATGATGGAATGATGTTTATGAAACCCATTTATTTTATGGGTTCTCATATGATGAATGAATTATGTTTTTATGGAAAAAATATGTATGGTTTTCATTATTTGTTGGTTAAGACCTATATTTCACTCTAATTAATTTGGTAAATATTTATATCTCATGATATAGATATGAATGGAATGAGTAATGAACTCTATTTAGTAATACATGGCTAGAATGTTAAGTGAACCTAATTCAGTAATGGAGTTTTTCTACTATGGTGGCCTTTTAAATGAGACTTAGATAATATAGAAATTATTTTATATGCCTATGTGTATTCCACAATTCTATGTCTTCTATTATGATATCATGGAATATTTTATTTGATTCTATATAAACTTCTAAGATTTATCCCATGACGTGGTATCATGATCTTTGATATTTAGGATATAGTTTTCAAATATTTTGTTTATGTTATTGTGTCTTATTATTATGATATGATTAGTATCTCCCTTTTTACCCTTACTGAGCTTATGATCTCA
This sequence comes from Viscum album, assembly GCA_963277665.1. NCBI lineage: Eukaryota > Viridiplantae > Streptophyta > Magnoliopsida > Santalales > Viscaceae > Viscum > Viscum album. Next base: position 715,467,569 of record OY728140.1, on the reverse strand, counting down.
CCCTTTCTTATGTTTATTTTTCCTAGGATATGAAGAATGATATTAAGTAATATGTGTCAAAAATGGTTTTAGTTATGAAGGAATAAGTGGGAGAGATGTAGATGTTTTATAAACTGGTTGTTTATGTTTCCTAGTTTCCAAAGACACTAAAAATATATGGTTCTATCATGTTTTTATTATGTTATGTAATTAATATTGTTATATTTATATGTAATATATATGTATTAAAATTATGGGTCGTTATATCATTAGTCTTCTAATATAAGACCTTATAGACGTTCTTGATTGTTCGTGAATTAACTCACATATTATATAATGTATGTGTTAATGCTTCATATGTTCATGCATTTAACATTTAAATGAAACCATTTTTCACCCAAAAATTTAACAATATGAAACATTCAAAATTATGATACAAAATCATGTAATAATACTGAAGTGATATCACTTAACATTATACTCTCAATCAATCATAGGGTGTATAGTAAATCATACATTATGATTCATGAAATAAAAAATAGCCAAGTCATAAAATATGACTAGAATAGTTAGGGACATGCTATCATGCTTTATGATATTCCATTTAGATAATTATATGATATAATTTAGGATCATGAATGTTTTACCACATGACATGAAAATATTATTCTATATGATATAGAGGATTTAGGGAATATCTTCATCAGTGTGAACTCTATTTTCATAAATTTAATGAATAATTTTCTGATGGTATTTTAGTATAACCAATTAATAAATATCATTGTATTTTTATATAAAATATGTGTTAGTGTTGATTTATACTTGTTTCTTATCCTAAATTCTGATATTTTATCTTTTTTAAAGTTAATTCTCTACAATAACCTTATTATTCATGTTAAATTTCAACTTGAATGAATGTGACTAAGCATGTCCTTTGATTTTTCTCATTGGTTTCTCTATATATCCATGCTTAATATGTTTATATACTTTTTAATATAGTTTTTTTTATTAATATATATATATAACATGGTTTTTTGTCATAAAAATAGTTTTTCATAAACTCAAGGCATGGTTACAAATTACTTAGAAGTAATTTTGTACCCAAATATATAGTTTATATCTATAGTTCTTGAACATTTCAATAATCTATCCTAAAATAGAGATGGTGGTTGGAATAAAACATAACTTATTGATCCCATTTATATATTTTATAAATTGAGATAAATCTTTTCCACTTTAACCTATATGAGTTATAACTCAATGATCCATACATACACTTGGTTAGGAATTTTAACCTGTGGCTAGGTAAGGATAGAGTTAATTAAAGTTAAAAGGAATGATATGATTCCTAAAAAATTTTGGTTACATTAATTAGGATATCAACCAAACAAAACAAAATGTTCAGAAACACCAAACCATTATTTATTTAAATTTTTAAAATTAGTTTTTATTTTATACTCATCCTCAAAATTGCAACTTGATTATAAAAAACTACTTTTATAAATATATTCTCCTCTATTTTTTGATAAATTATAGATTTCAAGATAAACCAAGTGTAATTTATTTTATATATGATAAAGAGTGGGATATAATCATTTCATTAATAAAGAACCATTTCCTTTAAATAAATAATTTATTTAAAATAAGTTTTAAATATGAAAAACTTATTTCAAAAAGGGATTTAATTTTAAATTAATTTTTAATTTACTATTTCTACACACTTATTTATAATTCAGGATATCATTAATATGTATTGGTTATTACCAATAACATATTTAATCTATTACCTAGTTTATTACTAATTCACACTAGTTACTATCTATGTGATAATTAAATCATTTTTATTAGACTTTAGTAACCCTGAATTGCTACTTACTCCATAAAATAAGTTTGGTCTCTATGGAATCACTTTTAATTTATGTCATGTTAATGCATAACATTGAACTTTATTATGTTCGTAAGATGGTTGAAGTTGGTTATGGATGAATACCTATTCTTATTGTTAATAAGATTGATGATTGTTATTATTGAAATATTATTTGAGCATGATTATTGCATTAATATATTGATCATGTTATTACTTATTATTTCAATCTTATTGGTTGGAATAGTCAATAATGTTATCTTGATCATGGATAAGTATTTTATATGTATATGATCATTATATAAGGGGTGTATTATTGTTATATATATTGTAAGTAGGTACAAATTATATAGAGTTTAATGAATGGTATGGGCTCACAACTCATTGAATCTTATATACAAAATGGGATGGGTGAAAAATAATCCCGACTCTTGTATACCCCTTACCCTATTCTTGAAGGGATAGGCTATAAGATTTACCCAACTATGTATACATGATTCTCTTTCCCTATTGAATGATTCTTTGGGACCTTGACTTAATCAAACACACACACACACACATATATGTATGTGAATATATATACATGTCCATCCTTTACCTCTTGTTGAGGAGGGAACATATAAAATATCTAAAATACCAAGTCAATGCTCAAAGAAGGTATATACAGGTATATACCCTCATTGTATAGGGACTTTCTAGTTATAATTTTATTCATCTATCAAATACTTGTTTGTATCTATTTATATGTTTGATCAATTATTGATTGTAATTTTTTTATTTATGTATAAATGAATAGAAATATTTATTTATACACTTGGTTATTCACTATTTAGTTGAGTCACATTGGAGGTGCGCTACTGAGTATGTATATGCTCACACACTATATGGACTCTCGGTGGGCATGAAACATTATTTTTTTCATTTCATGTATGTAGGTATTTTTTAGATGTATTTATGACTAGAATGATATTTTTTTGATGTATCCTTGAGGTATTAAAGTGAAATTCCATGTTTAGAAAGGGGATTATTTACACATTTCCTATTCTAAACAATTATGTGGGGTTTATTTTATTATACATGACCTTAACTATGTGAGTAATTTTGGTTGGTTTTATACTAAATTCATATATATATTTGTTCTAATTTTATTTTTATCCCATTTATATAAAATTTTTATATACATTTCTTGGTGGAGTACAACATTTGGAGGAGTCATTATAGATCCTTGGGAGAATATAATCACAACCTATCATTTATATAAAATAGGGTAAATTATTCTCAAATATTAAACTTGGAGCTATAACCCTAGTTTCCATACTTTTGGGATTGGGGAACACCCTTGGGTTACTATCATCTATATTTGGGTACTATTTGGGTATCTGAGTATGGGTCACTACATTAGTATTTTCTATATTTTAAGAAAGGTAAACATAGTGGCTGGTTCTCTTAATTAGAAATTCCATGCTTAGTATATGGAGGATACATCTAAGTAGTTTTCCTAGATTACATTTTCATTGGTGTATGAGGTAAATGTTTCTCATATGTGATCTATGGAGGTGTACCTCACACTTATTCAATGACTAAAGGAGGCCTGACTTATAGAAATCAATTTTGTTTTTGTATGTAGCGGAAGTTCATATTAGACCTTTGTACAACTTGACTTTTTTTAGATTTTATGAGTTATTAACAGTGTGTAAGATGTAAACATCATGACCAATGTATTTTTTTTGAATAATATTGACAAATATAACATTGGAATAAATAGATTATATTTTTTAATTAAATTTATATTTAATTTAAGAATGAGAAGAAAGATTACCTCAATATTAAGATCTTTCTTCATTGAGGATATTGATCACTCTAACCCAATTGGTGTAGCATTGTTTCTTCATGAGGGCTTAAATTAGAGCTCCTTTAGTAGTGATCCATATATAATCATTTGATCTATGAACAACATTGATGAAACATTGGGTTCTAGCATGGCTAATTGATCATCTTGCATTGTTCACTTGATCGCAACCATGATCTCTTCAACTTTGAAGGATAATATATTGATCTCTCCAACTTATGAGGAAAGAAAGTAGGAATATATAATCTCTTGATCTTGATAAAAATACCCAGATTCATTATTTATTGGGAGATTATTCTCTAGATATGATAATGTTGTGCACACTTACCAACAAAACACAATTATAATAATTGTTTATATTTAGACCTAGGGTAAGGGTTTCATATTAATTAATTATAAAAAGGATCTCAATAATACATTAAACCCAAAAAATCACATTATATGTAAAATAATAGTAATATTATTTTATTCAATGGTGTACGCTAACCCACAAAATGATAAATATTATTTACAGTCTTCTAAGTAAATATTTATCACCGGACCCATAACTGGATCTACTCATCCTCCTTGATATTTATTAAATTCTGGAATAAATATTTAAATATCATAAATATTATATTCATAGTATAGAAAATAAAATATTTATTTTAATATGCACATAATCAAATAAATTATTTATTAATAAATAATTATGTATTAACTTAAAATAAAAAAAATAATTATTATTCATTCTATAAATAAATATTATATTCACAATTTTTTGAATAAATTTTTTATATTAATATTCACATAATTGAATAAATTATTTATTTATTAATAAATAATTATTTAATACCTTTCGAATAAATGGAAATTAGTAAATGTTAAATATGATCCCAATTAAATAATTACCTCATGAATAAATATTGATTTAATATTTACGATCGATTAATAAATCCTAAATAAATATGACTTCTCATTTTGGTGAAAAATATTAATTCTAATTGTTAAATATAAATAATATTTAAATGATATCTATAGAAATGCTTGGTGTGTGACCATCTAGGCCTCTTCCTCAAGGGCATTAGGTGGGATTTCATAAAGTCAGAAATTATTATCTAGTAATAGGTCAAGAAACCCACCGAGGAAGAATATATGTCACAAAAACAACAACCACATACTCTTGCTTACTATGTAATATAATTCCATTGTCACAATATCTCAGTAAGAAGGTTGAACACCCATGTAATCAAACTCTATGCTTAATACATTTTTCTTTGACTATAAAAAATAAACTATTTTGTAAACCATTTCCATGGAATTAAATGTTATGGTTTCATTTAAATAAAAGTGTTGAGATATCCACTTCCATGAATATGGGAATAGAAAGTCATTCATCAACTTATTAATTAATATACTAACATCTATCACCCACCAAATGTATCCTAGTTTGTCAAACACATATGGCATAATGGTTTTCATCAATACATCAAAGTAAAAGAGTCACAATATTCATTAATAATAATATTAAAGTCTAATGATTATTTCACATTCTCCCATATAGGAGTATACAATAACATACAAATATGTGGAATTACTAATGGTGAGTCTGTTCTTATAATCCCCCATCTCATATATTACAAAGTGTGAAATTCATGAGAATAAATCTCATCCACTTATGAGCACTCACACCTGATAGTCAACATACTATGTGTCACATCCTAAAATGTTATCCGACCATAGAACTAATATTAAGAATATAATCATTGTGTATCAAGGTTCTCATTATAGTGGGAAACTACATATTAAATTTTCAATGTGACAGATAATCTAGGTCATTATCGCATTAATGTCATTAAGATGAAAAATCTATATGTGATAAGGTGTTTATTAATATTCAAATATATTAATATATAGGCAATATAAAGTAATAATTAGTTGGTTTTAGGTCACCAACTCTAACACACTCCCACTTGCACTAGATCCAAATGATAATGACTGGTTAGTTCTCACATGTTAAGAATTCTTCTATTGAGTATGGATATAGCTATAGGGACTACCACATTTCTATGTATAGGTTTTGTATAGACATGTGACTATGTAGAGAATCTACTTATTATGCCATCACTACCATGAGAAATTCCCTCAAGTAGTGATATTACCATGCATCTACATCTTGTTCCCATGTTAGAAATATGACATCTTAGTTAAGTCTATAGTCAAATATTATCATAATAATGATAAAACTCTTACTTTTTGGATAACCATAAAAAGAGAAGGCTGTTTCAAAACCATTTCTTAAGCTGCATTAGAATCCACAATATACTTGGTTATTGTAGATATGGAGACCACTAAATGTAATAGGTTTTTCTGGCATATTACCTTAGTCTTATGGTGACACTAGAAAAAATTGAAATAAATGAATAAAAATGTTCAATTTTATTGGTCACTAGTAATCCCACTTCTTAAGATACCAGGAACTCATCAAGTGATACTTTTTCAAGTATTGTTGGATAGTTCTAACTGTAAGTTTATGTGGTTGTGTTAGATCTATTGGATATTAACCTATTATTCATCACACGTAATTAATATCAAATGTTGTTACATATAATATAATATGAGATAAATTCCTAGAACTTAATCTTCTGAAAATTTTAATCCCAATAATCTATTCCTATTCCCAAACATGTTTTACTCAAAATATTCTATGCCAACAATAATTCGGTCTTGATTTTTTTTAACTTTTATATTTCAATAATTCATTAATATATTTACTATTAATATATTTATAAAACCCATGTATTTATTTTTTAGATATTATTCCCTAGAACATAGTTTCTATTCTAATTCAATCTTTCAGAAATTCATTCCTTAGTCTTAACAAATTTTTATGACAAGACATTTTTCTTACATATGTATAAACATATCTATCTTGAAAAATATAGTGCTTCCACTAACCTGTTAGTGACACATGGAACTCCTTTGTTTCCAAATGAATATTCAATGATCATTATTCTCGATTTATCCATAAATTAATACATATATTATACCTATATTATTGGCATTTATTGATGTCTCTAACCCTTTCTAGTTGTTCCATGTAGAAATATACCATAGGTTCTCTTTTGGTCATGTCAAATCGACATCTTCTATAATTTTAAATTGATAATCAATATCCTAATATAATGATCATAAAAGTATTATTTAACAAGTATAATTCAAAATTATTTTAGCATGATTATTTTTGTATAGGTTTTATTAGAGAATAAACCTTTTAATAATTAATAATTCTTTTATTGGTACTGTATTATACCATCAATGATCGGTTTTTATTGAATAATCATCAAAAGTATAAACTCATAGAAATATTTAAAAATGGAAGTCCAAGTTTAGAAACATGGAATATATTATTTAATTCAGACATAATTTTCAGTCTTATCATGTTTCAATTTACTACTTTCTTATATGAATCATTATTATAAAATAATAATATATGTGGCATCCATCACGGTGAACATAAACCACCTCTTTAGTTATGAATTCCTATGAAGTATGTGTCTCTTAAACTAATCCTCCCACTGATCTTAGTGGAGTCTTGTGTTCCTTTTCCAACTCATGCACATCTAAATACTTGACCTATAAAATTTAAGTCCTCTCACACTATATTAAAAGATATAGGTTCCCTTTATTTAAACATAGTCAACCCTGAATAAAATTTAATATGCATAATGGCTATAGGATTATTAACTAATGTGTATATAGTATTTTAATGTTCTTTTATAGCTAAACCCATCTTTTAACAAACTATTTTAAAAAACACCTGAGTTTTTCAACCCAATTTATTCTTATTATATCATAGTTTATATGATATCCATTAGTCAATATTTTTGGCATATGATTTTTTATTTTATAATTATTTGTAAAATATGTCTTTGATGAACTTATAGAAGATTTTCAAAATATATAATACTCATAATTGATCTTCCTTTTAATAAAATCACTATATTGATGTATATAAGCAAATGTGAGTTTTGGGAATACCTTTACTCCACATGTATATGATCAATGATTAGTTGGATAATATTTTCTCTGACAATCCATCTCATAGGAACCTCTATATTCACTAGGTGTACTCATTTACTTCATTGATAATTTTTTTTAAAAACAAATTAAATGAATCTCATGAAGTATATAAATTTACCTTTATCTTTAGAATAGTTCACATGGCCTTGCTGAACTCACTCTAAAAGATATGTGTCATACCTTTATTTATAAAGGTTTCTTAGTATAAAACATGATTAGTAGTTTATTAATATACCTTGTATCATAGATAAAAAAAGACTATTTTTTTCATATAAATAATTCAACTATGATCAGTTTTATTTTAAAAAGATTTATATTTCAATAATTAGGTAATTGATTCTCATAATTTTATATTCATCATTGACTGCAATGGATATTTTTGAATCAAGAGTTACTAAACCAGTAGTTTAGTATAAATTTCCATAGAAAAATTTATTCCAAATGTGAAATAATGTCTCAATGTTTCTATTAAGACAGTGAGATAAATGTTTCCAGTAACACTCATTACAAACTCGAATCAATACATTTTTTTCAATTTAGAAGTTGTATTTTCTCATTACTAACATAGGAATTACCCTTTATTGGCCTCTAGGAAAATTCAACCTACGTCTTATTATATTTATGATCATTCTTAGTTCTAGAATTATAATATATGTAAAACACATTGTATTTAATATCCAATAATTAAAATGGAAATATAATATTAAATGATTAATGTTCTATAAGTTTATAACTACTTATACTTTAATTCATTGATATTATTTCAATGATTATTTATTTTCACTTGAGAAGTAAATACCCTTTTTTTTATCCCCCCCATAAATACTTTTTATCTTTGAAATATTTCATAATTAGACCATTGGATTTAAACGTCTATGGAATTTTAAACCATGTATTTCATTATTTTCACCATAAGGTGTGAGGAAATAAGTTTCCAAAAAACCTTATTTTCTGAGTGAATTATAGAAAAAAATGATTTATGAGAAGTTTATCTATACTATTCATCTATAATTGGATGAATAAGGAGAATATTGGTTGTAATTATGATAACATGAGATTTCTTGATAATAACTTACCCAAGTGGAAGTTTAACTTTAAATAATGTACTTTAAAACATGAAGACATGATTACAAACTAAACACCCCTTTTCCAATATATACTAAAAGAATTTAGAGAGAACATTATTTATCATTAAGCCTCTATTTATTAATATAACTATATATAATATATGATATCCTAGAGGAATAACCCTCCATAAATCTTCTATATGCATCCTTTTCCTCCTCCGTTTGGTGGGAAGATAATCGGGTTTAGAGAATTTAAACACATAGTAAAATTTATCTAATAGTAAAGTAGTGTAAAACAACTATAAAAATTCAAAGAATATGTTATGTTGAGGAAATGGTATGATTTAAATAATCATTTAAGTTTATTTCATGGTTTTATTACCATTTTCATAATAATTAAAATATATTATTAGTACTTTTCTTGATTATAAAATAAGTGAGATGAAATAATTTTAATTTTAATTAATTATCTAACTATTTTATCAAGCCTCAAATTCACTCACCATTAAACATAGAATGTCCAATAATAAATAAATTCTTGTGTAAAGGATCCCTATTTTCATTTTTATAACCTAGACTTTGGCCTGACAATTTATTCGAAGAAATTTAGGTAGACAGTCTTGCTAACTATGGGTTTGTAGCTACTTGATTCATTAAGCGGACTCCTTAATCCTAAAATATTTTTTTGGATATCTTCAACACTTTCCTCTGAGTAGCACAGATTCTTTCTTTAATAGTCATCCCTTGATTCTACATAGTTAATTCAATCCAAAATTTTAGTTATGACTCCCCAGTAATTAAAAATCACCCTAATGTTATCCATATAAGTGATTTTAACTATGGTTTTATTCATAACTTAAATAATTAAAAGAATAGTATGATTTAATGTATAATGGATGGATTTTTATTACTATTCATAAACTTTCTTATTTTATCTTTTACAGGTTCTTTTAATATTAATTGGATTTCAATTAAGTGATTAAACATGTGCATATAATGTGTTTATGCATAATTCTTTTTATTTTAATTCCATATTTTTATATTAATATAATTATTTATATATTACGGTCTTTCATCTATAAAATAAATCATTCATTAAATAGAGATAAAATAAATAATTCATGGAATTATCATGAGATTTAGTTAGTGGTTTTATTGATCATATAATAAAAAAACCATTGAATCTAGGGTAAATAGCTCCTTGAGTCGGTCTAGGCTCAAGCTATAATATTCTGCCTTTTTCCTATGTCTCTACTAGTTTGGTTTCACCTCAGCTAGATCTTGAACCAACTCTATGCACCTGGGAGATTCTTCCTTACAATATATTTACTTCACACATTGGTGAAGGGAAAATAAAGGTTCTTATATAAATAAAATCATGGGAATTCATACCCATTCATAATGAATATGGAGAGATGACGTATAAGAAATCAATTAAATTTAATAAAATAATTGCAAAAACCCATATAATAAATAAATTAAATGAAACCATAAGCACTCATAGGTTAGTAAAATCTCACGATCATTCATAATTGCAAAGAATACAAAATTAATATATCTGTTTATCATTCATTTCAATTTTTTTCTTTTGTTAAGTTAAAACACTCATGAATTAATCTAATTAATTTTTTAATTCATCAATTAATTCATTTTATCTTAATCTCCATCTAATTTGTCTTGGATATAACCATACACTTTAATTTAAAATAAAAAATAAATTAGTTTTATTTAAAATTAATTAAGTGCTCAGATTTTACTAGGAGGCAACATTGTGTATACTGATCTAAACTACCCAACATAGTCCTTTTATTATACAGTGCACTATTATGAAATATAATGCAAATGAAATTTGGAATAATTTCATGGGGTATACTATCAACTAAATGGAACACATAACACATGAGAATTATGATGCATGTACTAATTTAATTGTATAGATTATACAGTATTTCATGGCTATACAAGACTTGTAGTTTTGTATTTTATGAAAAATTAATTAAGCATTTAATATAATATAAAATCTTTCAATTAGTGTGTAATTTCAAATTAATAACCCATAGACTCATATTAATGAGGTTTAATGAAACAATAAATTAATTTTTTTCTATGTAAATAAATTCATGTGGTGTACAACCTAGCATGATATGTATCTTTCATAAACAGGTAAAAAATAATTATTTTGTGTGGACCTAATTACACTGTGTGTGAATAAATTATGTGGCATATGCCTTAATTAAATTACATGTATAATAATTACACTAAATTTTTATAAATAACATTTTATATATATTAGTTATACTCATGTGAATTAATTACCCCTCTTGTGAATTAGCCACACAACATGTTAATTAATTTTGTGGAATGTGAATCAATTACAATGTGTGTAAAATAATTACATTACATGTGTATTAATTATACTGTGTGAGTATTATTTAAATTTAATGTAAATTAATTATACCACATATTATTTAATTAATTACTCTTCATATATTTATCACACAACCACAGTGTTTTGTTGTGATACATGGCTTGTTAGTGATTTACATACTACGTAAGCCTAGAACTGTGTGCCACCACTAGATGGTTTATCATAAATTATTCATTTTTTAATCGGATCAGGTTTATATGACTGATAAATATAAATAGATAGAATATATCTTGATGATAGAATTTAAGAATAAATATTCATGAAATGAAAAACTAATTTTAAATGTATATATTGTTCAATAATAATTAAATAATTATAAATTTAATGTATCCACCCTTTGATACCACTTAATGGTTCTAAATGTAGTGAAAGTTACTATTGGGCCAATGGGATACTTGGATTTTTTTCAGATTTTATGGATCATTCACAATGTAAAATATGTGACCATCATGAAAATTTATTTTTTTCCAAATAATATTGACAAATAAAACAATATAACCTAGAGAAGATATTTTTCACGTTAATTTTATATTTAATTTAAGCGTAAGAAGAATAATTACCAAAAACATGACATCCTTCTTCAATGAGGATTTTGATCACTATAACCTTATTGGTGAAGCATCATTATAGTTCAAGGACCCAAATTGGATCCCCTATAACATTTTTCCACGTGTTCTCCATTGATATTCAAACAACACTAATGAAACATCAGGTTCTATCGTGACCAATTGATCATCTTATGCTGTTCTATTGATCGCAACAATGATTCCTTCAGTCTAGAAGAATCATATCTTGATCAATTCAATTTGAGAGGAAATAAAATGGGAATATATAATCTATATATCTTGATAGAAAACCCTAGATACATTCTTGGTTGAGAGATAATTATATATAGATGAGAATGTTTTGTACACCGACTAACAAATTAAAATTATCAAAATTTTCTATATATAGACTCAGGGTTAGGGTTTCATATTAATTAATTTTATGAATGCCCTCAATAATATTTTAAACAAAAAAATACACACATTCCATGTAAATTAATATTATTATTTTATTCTATGGCGTGCATTAACCCATGCAATGATAAGTAATATTTAAAATCTAGTAAATAAATATTTATCACTAAACTGATAATTGGGCATGCTCATCCTCCTTGATATTTATTTAATTACTAAATAAATATTTAAATATCATAAATATTATATTCATAGTCTGATGAATAAAAAATATATTTTAATATTTTCAAAATCAAATAAATTATTTATTAGTATGTAAATAGCAAAATATAAATATTTTTTGTTCAATAATTAAATATTATATTCCTATTCTATAGAATATAATTTTTAATCTAATATTCATTTAATTTAATAAATTATTTATTAATTAATCAAATAATTATTTAATACCATGTGAATAATGAGAAATAAATAAAATATATATATTCACATAATTAAATAATAAACTCATTAATAAATATTTATTTAATATTGGTGATTGATTAATAGGTAATTAATAAATATTATTTCTCAATCTAGGTAATAATATTTATTGAAATCATTAAATATAAATAATATTTAATGAATATCAATAGAAACACATGGTGTGTGGCCCTCTAGGACTCTTCCTTAAAGCATTAAGCAGACTTTCCTAAAGTCCAAGATTACTGCTTAGTAACGGGTCAAGGAAACCATGGAGGAAGAAGATATGATAAAATGACAACAACCACTTACAAATTATTATTGTGCAATATAATCCCTTTTTATGATATCTCATTAAGAAATTTTCACACTCATTTCATCAACCACTATGGTTGATACATCTTTGTTTGACTCTCTGAAATGAAATCGTATGTAAACCATGGTCATGGAATTTAATGTGATGATTTTATTTCAATCAAAGGGATGAGATATAAACTTCTATAAATATTAAAGTAATAAATCCTTCCACAACTTATTCAATAATAACATATCATTCATGACACACCCAACATATCCTACTTCACTATAAATATATGGCATCATGGATTTCATCAATGAATAAAATTACATGAGTCATGATATGAATTGATAATAATATTGAATTCTAAGGATCATTACACATTATCACAAATAAAAATATCTAATGAAACATAAACATGTGATTCCTACTGGTTGGAATTTTCTCATAATCACTCATCTTAGAGATTACCAAGTGAGAACTTCATGATTTGAATTCTCATTTTCTTTTGAGTACTCACATCTATCAGTCGACATACTATGTATCCCATCATATATACTTATTCTACCATATAATTAAGTTTAAGAATACTATCATTTCATATGATGGTTCACATCAAAGAGGGGAACTGCATATAACCATTTCAATGCAATAAATGTTTTAATAAATTATCACATTAATGTTATGAAAAATAAAAATCAATATATTATAAGGTATTTATTAATATTCCAATACATGAATATATAATAAATTTAAATTAAAAAATATTTGGTTCTAGGAAAATTGCTCCAAAATTTTTTTTATGCGGTCCTATGTGACTAGATATCCTCTAGTGATGCATTTGATCTATTTTTTGAAGGCGAAGATCATGACATACTCTTTCAAGGGTGTACATCTTTCCTAGTCATGATATGTGAGGATGTGTTGATGGATTTCCACACTCCCCCTTAGTGGTATGTCTAAGTGTGAAAAATATGTATAAGGATACCATACTTTAGTTTTGGTGGCCAAGTATGAAGAGGATTAATGTTGAATTCATAATGTGATTTCTAACTTGTTAATAGGTGAATGCCAAGTACCAGGTTCTAGTTGATTTAATTCATACCCACAATATTTTAGAGTGGAAATCAGATAGAATATATATGGAATTAATTATGTTATTTCCATATTCAATAAAGGGTCATGATATTATTTGGGTGATCATTGACCGAATGACTAATTTAACCCACATACTTTCTATTCAAGAGAATATTTCTATAGAGATCATAGGATTCTTGTACATGGATGAGATCATCCAATTTCATGGGATACCTATGATGATTTTTTCTAACTAAGATTCTTTAATTAAATCTCAATTTTGGGGGGGTCTTGTAGGAGGAACTCAGGACACATATGCAGTTGAGTATATCATTCTAACCTCAAACAAATTTCTATACTGAGAAGACCATTTATGTTCTTAAGTATATATTAAGGTATTATATGCTCAATTTGGTCCAAATATGAGAATATAACCTATTTTTAGTTGAGTTTTCATACAATAATAGATACCACTCCACTATTATAAAGACACCCTTCAATGACCTATATGGGAGAACCTACAGGTCTCCCTTATTCTAGATGGAGATAGGAAAGTTTTCACTTATAGGGATAGAGTTGATGTGGTTGATGATAGAGAAAGTGGAGGTGATCCAGAAGTGGATGATGATATCTTAGATCCATTATATGTTCTATTTATATCAATTATGGAGGCCTTTTGAGTTTATGGAGGGAGACTATGTGTTCCATAAGGTCTCTATATGGTGCAGTTTTTGGAGATTTGGTTGGGGAGGAAAGTTATCATTGATATTCATCAGTCAATTTCAGAAATTCTTCAGGAAAAGTGAGGTTTATTAACAACTATAATTACACTTATAGTTGGAATAGGTTCACAATATCTTCCATATATTGTAGTTGAGGAGTTATGTGAAAGATTTATCTCTTGTTATTTACCGAGGAAAGCTGGATTCTAGGGATGATTCTACCTTTATAGAGTACCTGGTAGAAATTGGGGACTAACAGAAGAGGACCCTTTAGGGTTGAATGATACAAATATTGTGTGTTTTTTAATAATATAGGAATATTAAGGATAGATCAAGGAATATATATTATCATATTTGATCTTAATAACCTTAACTTATTTAGTAGGTTGTTCTTCTTAAGTCAAAATTCCTTGAAGGTTTGTAGGATGTAGAGATATATAATTTCATCTTTTAACCATTAAAATATTTTACATTATATTTTATGAGGTTCTTATAAATAAATTTTCATTTATTTTCATATTGGATTCCCAAATATACTATATTAAATATAATATATTAATTTTTATTTCATGCATATATGTCTAGGGAGATTATTAAATATATCCTTAACGGAGATCTGAATAGGAAAACCATCACCATAATTTGACTTGGGATGAGGGTTTTACCCTAGGGGTGATTTAATTCAAGTTTGTATTTCGGGCCCCAGTCCAGGCCTATTATAAGTGTTTTAATTAAAATACCAAAACCCTAATAATGCTCATATTTAATGACTCATAACTCATCTAATTAAGGTTTTCCAATGGTGAAAACCCTGATTATAGAGAGCGGGATTTTAAGAGATTGGATCAATGTGTGCATTATCTTATGAATCTTTGACGAATCCTGGAGAAAATATAAACTTGATTATAAATAATTGAAACTCAATGTAGGGATCATTACTTCAATTTTTCAATGCTCTTCATGAGTTTTTATACCATAAAACTATCTTTTATTATTCTTTTCATTTTTATCAAATATTTAGTTCATGTTCTTAGAAAAAACATATTATTTTATTTCCATTCATCATTTTCTTGATGTTCTATGGAAAAAATAACATATTGACTACTAGGAGGTCAATAATATTCAACCATTATTCTCTCTTATTCCCTTTAATTTCACACACCTCTCATAGTATCATAAAGATACCAACCAGGGAATGACATGTTACGTAAGGTAGCCAGTTCTATGGATGTTAGTTCCTCTTTCCCACTCCCTTATCTCTCCCCCTTCTCATTCAATAAAAGCATCACCAACCTTTGAAGTGGTCATCAGCTTGCTATAATAGTGATTCTATAGTATAAAATTATTCTTTTATTTTGGGATTTTAACATTAGTTTTTTAATAACTGAAAATAAAATATAATTTAATCATTAGTTTTCAAAAAATAAATGTTAATAAATACTTTTAATGTATTTTAACTTCATTTTAAAAAATCAATGCTAAAATTCAGAGATGAATTTTTTTAAAACATGTTCATTATTGATTTTCAATTTTTCACATCACACGGTTCTAACTTGTTTTTTTTTCTAATTATGAATTCATTATGTGCATTCAAAATTTTTATTTTATCTTATAAATACATCAACCCAATCAATATTAATAATTTTTGTTTTACTTTTTGTTTCTACCACTTTTTAATTTATTGATCTACTCCCATTTTAAATTTCAACCGATTTGAGGTGGTAATATATTCATATTGTATTTATTTTATCAATTTTTTGTCCTTATATATATCCTATTGAAATTTTTTATTTATTTATGTATATAAGTCTTTTAATGATGATTAAACTTCTATATGATATCTTCAAGAAATATCTCAAAATTCCTCATGAGTTTTCATCATGAATCATACAAATATCAATAAATGGTCTCTAAATCCCGATAAAATGAGTACAAGTATGGATAAAAAGGAAAAATATAAACTCTTATTTTTATTTGGTTTTTGTAATGTTTAGGTAGTTATCTTATTTTTTTTATCGATGTTATTTTATGTTTACTAAGATTTTATTTTCAAAAAAGAAATATCAATTTTCACATTGGTTTTAAAAAAATGATGTAAAAAGTCTTTTCGATTTCATTTATACATATAAACAACCTAAAAAGTCACTTTTCACTTTAGTTATATATATAATAAATTTGTAATGTGTTCTTACATGTCAGTTAACCATTTTTCCAATACCTTTCCTTATAGGTTTTGTATAACTGATTTTAAAAGTTATTTACTATATTATCGGTAGTAACATCAATTGAAAATCAATTATACTAGTGATGGGGTGAATAGAGGATGTGTAGGCATAAGTTTTTCTATGAAGTGGTGAAGTGGTGTGTTATCCAGTGTGCAGTAACAGTGAAGGGTGTTGGGGGTAAAATATGGAGCGGCTCCCAACCATGAATTATCATTGAGACTTAAACAGAGGATGATGATGTCCACTAAAAGGGGTGTAAACAATGGTGGAGCTTGATAATATAATTTTGAGTTCATATAGAGGTGAAATAAATAGAGACAACTTGAATAATGGATGGTTAGTGTTTCTGTAGCCCAAATTAGTGATCACACAATGATTGATTTACAAAACACACATAATGTATCACAACAAATAGAGTTTCATGTTCACATTAAATACCAAATGGGTACACCCTAGTCCTACATATTATGTGGTTCCCTAGTAGTCAACTTGACATGTACAAGAGTATATTTATAGCTAACCACCTAGACTCACACACCGTGTGGGACAATAAGTATATTGTGTACCTCATCAACATGACTCAAGTTGGTGGTAGTACATTCTTAATTCACTTTCATGTCTCAAATGTCATGTAACTCCCTTAAACATGTCATGTATGTATAAATTCACATGGAAAGATGATATAAATACTTTAATCAATTACAACTCAAGGGTAACATGTCATGTCCCAATGAGTACATGTCATATACTATTCAACCTTTTACATTTTCACATCTTCATTCCGAAGATTCAAATTTGGTAACATGGGAATCCATTATATGTGTTTGTATATATATAGTGTAATGGTATGTTCTTATTCATCATTAGGGGTATATTCATGGGTATATTCAAGAAATTGGGTTCCTAATTTTTGAAGGTTATAAAATAGGTTTTGGGTTATAACCACTTGGGTATTTGGATGAGGTAATTAGGGTTTGATCTCTAATCAAACATGTATTTTTAGAACCTATTTAGGTGTCAAGATTACTAATGTAGGATAAGAATTTATTTTTCATATATTGGTATGATCTTATGGATAAAATGTTTCTATGGAACCCCAGACCTACACTCACACATCTGGTGTGAATAACACATACTTTACATACTGTATCTGATACCATTTGTAGATTCCTAGACAAAATTATCTAATAATTACATGGATTAAATAAAAAATTGCATTAAAAAAATTACCAATACCTTTTAGGTTTATATATTTATATAATTATAATAAATAATAAACTAAAAAATCCCACATCTTTCTCAACTTATGAAATTTTTTCCACTATAAAATATTAGAAACTACTTAATCCATAAAAAATATTATACATCTCCAAAAAATTCCTCACATAATCTATCTTGTTATACATATCATGTGTAAAAATTCTCTTTATAACTTGGGGGAATGGAAACATAATAGGGGGTGAGCTCAAATGCTTAGTAATAAAAAACATACAAACGAGGCAATCATGGCATAAACATGGAATAAATATTACGGAAAGAATAAGTAATCATCATAACTTAATAATAAACTAAAATTGAGATCATAATATATCTACATATATAAATGGAAATAAATAGATCATATGGATGGAAATAATTTAATTTTGGCTGATGGAATGCATAATCTAGGACATATTAATCTTACCATTAAAGGCTCAATCATGACAACATTTTTATCATCAAGGTCATATCTAATACATCATTTGTGTCATCAAGACCATAATAATAACATTTTACTGAATTGGTTATGCATACACCAAATAACCAAAAAAAAAATTCACATGATACCTACCGATTCATTGAGGGGATATATAATTATAGGGATCATCCATCATTTTTATGTACAATGCATTCATCATATGAGATACTAAGTAAATAATTCATAATCAAATTTTATAGTAATAATTTTTACTGGAATAACAATATAAGAAACAAAAATAATTTTCCTAATGTAAATAAAAGGGGTAGTATTATCATAAACCATCCTAAGAAATTACTTTGATGGTTAAAAAACACATAGTCAACTTTTCTGAGTAATCAATAATCACCCATATTATAAAAACAAATATATGAATTTTCAATAGTCCCCCAATTAATAAATAGAATATATTTATATATAAAATTCCCTCAAGATAAAACTATATGGATTAGTGGTATATGGTTGATTCAATAATTTCCCAAATCAATTAACATATAGAATCTAGGTGAACACCCTTCTATCAAAGGAATAAAAAATAGTTTATTCAAAAATCAAAGGAATTGGAAGAAAATTTATTCTTATTCATGATGGATGGTTAGGGAAGAAAAAGGTAGTGATGGGACATATATTTGATAAAAAATAAAATTTCATGGGCCATCTATATAAATAAGAATTATGGTTGTAAAATAAAATTTCCCCAACATAACAAAGGAAACTCAAAAGGATTATGACATAGATGAAAAACATCCTTGTAAAACAATTTCTCAAATGATAACACACAACAAGGGATCAAGAATAAAATTATATAATATTGTGAGTTTAATCCCAAAAATTATAAATATATATATATTCATTATAGAATAAATCTTTAAGGATAAATCCCATGATTTTAAATCCTTTAAAATATGAAAAATAAAGTAGAGGTGAAAACTTAAAAGATCTTTTATAACACAAATTTAACATTGATGAAAAATGCAAACATATATGTCACTTAAAAAAGTAACTTTTGTAAAGGTGATATGAAATATTTTTAAAACTTTTACATTTAAAAATAATATCCAACAATAGATCATAAATATGAAATAAATATTTAAATAGTAAATTTAGATCCAAAGATAAAACATTTGATTATAAAAGGATCCTTTTTAATACCTTGAAATTACCTTTATTGAAAAATAATATTGTAAAAAAAGTAATAAAACCTTATTTTTTAAAAAATTAAATTTCTCAACGAGTATTATAAAAAAACCATATAATAAAATATTAGGGTGAAAAAACTTAATCATGTAAGAACAATGTTCATGATAAAACTTTATAACTCAAAGAAAAGAATTTTGAGTTATCAATATCCCTTTTGAAAAACATACTCCATATGGTAATAAATATTCGAAAAGTATTTATGTGGTAAGTATGTAAATCCATAGATAAAAATGATAGAATAAGATATAATCCAATCAAGGGTATAATATACCAAATTTATATATAATAATTTCAAGAGAATTATTATAACTAAATGAATAAAATTTAAGTTACCAAAAATTCTTACTACTAGGGTAACAATTGAATCAATATAAATTTGAAGAAGGTAATATAGTTGGATTATTATATCCCATTAAATATAAAAAATTTGATTAAAATACATCTATATGAAGTAAATACAACATAAAAGGAAAACATGATGCACAAAATGTATTATGTCTCGAAAAATTAGAATTAAGACTAAGAAAACCCTTACAACATCTGAAACTTTTGAATGGAAACCCCTTTAAGGATATGATTTAAAATAAAACATTAAACATTGTGAATAAATATAGTATAATTATATAAAATATAAAATTGGTAGTAGATTCACCATTCAAAATAAAACACGATTTATAATAAAAAATATGTTTCCAGAAATTAAATTTTAGATAAGAAACATTTACCTTATTCTTAATTCATTCTACACTTGTTCTTAATTTTCAGAATAATAAAATTAAGTTTATTAGGTACAATATTTTTAACCTTATTCATCTATATTTTATTTAATATAGACTATTTATTATTATATGTTATTTATTTATTATATAGTTTTTTCATATGTCGATGTGAATGTTGAATCAATTTCGGTTTATTTCGGTGATTTTAGTAGTTGAAGATGATACTTTAATAATAATTTAAATAAGTAATATAACCATTAAAAAAATAATTCTTTTCTTATTAACTTATAATAACATTAGTATTTATGTTATTATATCTATTCATGGTAGTGTAACCATCTCTAAACATGAACACACTATATCTCGATGGTCAGGTACGGTTAAGGAAGTGTATAATATAATTATAATAGAAAAATAATGATATTATTGAGATTTTTTAAGTTTTTAAATATTATTTTAAGTGGTTTTTATAAATAATTAAGAAAATATTAAAAAAAATTTACTTTATAGAGGCGGTAATTAGCATAACACAAGGTTAAAATTCGTTTTTTCTAAGTGGATAGAAGGGGATAAATAATGGTTCTTCCATTAATATAATAAAACATAAGTATAATAATGATAATAAGTTCATTATATTAATATGGTTAATATATTTTTGGAAAATTAAAATTAAGAATAAATGGTAAGGAGTAAGTAATACTCACTTTGGTACCTTGAACTTTCACTTGAAAATCACCTTGAAAATGAAGGTATTAAGATAACTTATGATGAGCAAGGGATTATGAACATAAGATAGGTTTATAGGAGGATAAAACATGAATAAATTCAAATTAATGGGTGTGTCATGAATTGGTGTAAGTGTCCCCTTTTATAAGTTAAGAAAAGGGCACTTTTTTTAATACCCTTTACTTTTCAATGAAATCATTCTACTATTCAAGGGTCAATGGTTCCAAAAGTGACAAATATTGAATTTTTTGGTGAGATAAGATTTATAAATCATCTAACACTCATTTAAAAAAAATAAACACTTTTCAAGTCATTAATTCTTATGTTTTTACTTTTACCTTTTTTGTTTTTACCATGGTAACTAGTTTTTAACTAAGTAATTTATGTTTTACTAAAACTATAAAATAACTCCTTTTAATAAATTTGGGTGTGATGAAGATAAATTTGATATGAATTTAATATAATCAAATTTCTAAATAATATAAATTTAACTTATAAATTAAAACATGTTATATATATAAATATAGTTCTTTGTAGAAAAATAGTGTTTTAACCCTAATGTGTTATAGATCTTATTTAGAATTATATACCAATTGAATTTGTATAAATATAATTATATATGAATTTAAAAATAATATTATATTATTAATTTAAAATATATTAATTTAATTTATAATACAAAAATTGAACAATATTAATAAAACAATTTTTTGAAAAATAACAATTTTACCATTATCATAATCATTAACGTTAATCATTGTAATAATAATTTTATGAAAAAAAATAAAATCTACCTTATTAAATAATATTATTATATTTACCTAAATATTAAATTAATTTTTTTATATTTAATTTCCACAAGTGATGAAAATTAATATTTTATATTAGCGAATAAAAACAGTTTTTAGAGTAAGATATTACTTTAGTCTCAAAAATGTAACATATGGGATTAATAAATTCAATATAATATTTTTAAATGATGTATTTTAATATATATATATATATATATAAGGTTTCAAAAACTTTTAATTCATTCTTGTAATATGATAATGTCATAAAAGTGACGATTTTAGCAATATCAACATTTTTTCACGATTCAACTAAAAACAACTATTTTCAAAAAATACAACAAAATAATATTAATATAATATTTACCAAATAAATATAAAAAAGAAATTTATTTTCCCAAATTAAAATTCTAAAAGTTGATAATTTAATTTTTGAATAAAAATATAAAAATATAATAAAAAAATTTCATAGGAAAATAACTATTTAAAAAAATATTAACTATTCTTATTCTTATTTCCTATAAATTAAAAATAAAATTGGTTTTAATATAATATTTATAAAAAAAATATATTTTTTCCATAATATATTTATTTTCTTAAAAAATACATAAAAACCAATTTTTAGAATGGCTACATTTTAAATCATAAATCAGTTTGATTAGTTATTTAGCTACAAAAACTAAATTTATCGATATATTATCATTGATAATGACCTTTATTTTTATTTATACATATATTTCATAATTTGGTTTCATTGATTTTTACCTTCCAACTCTACAACTATATTTTAATGGTTATATAATGTTCCACATTTTGTTGTGGTTCAGTGTTACATGTGAAGCAAGCTATCAAACACATTAAGTTTCAAAGGAAAATAAAATTTAAAATATTAGTGTGTTACATTCTATACCATTAAATAAATTATGTCCTCACTATTTTAATTATCACTTACTAATGAAATTATTTAAGGTTATCTAAAATATAGGATAACTCAAGATATATTTTCAAATGAGGTGTCTACTTTAATATCTTATGTATGAATATGAAAAACGTATTTTTTATCCATCATGTGAACTAAAATATTTTTTTAATATATAATTATTTTATCTATTTCCTATATTTCCACATATAAAACATATTCCATTTCATTAAATACATTTCCTTGGGTTCTTATTCCCAAATTTTTGACATGTAAGAAATTGAATATTTTGTTCTTCGTCATCTTTGTCACTTGAACTTCCATAAGATGGCATAGTTATATTATTTAGTGTATTTGGGGATTAAACTATTTTTATTTTGTTAATAATAATTCATAATATCTAAATTTACATAATAATAAGGTTTATAACTCTAGATCATATCCCACTAGGTTTCATTTTGGGATGATCTTTTCATTTTACATCGTATTTATTGTTAACTGGGTTCCATCAAGGTTCATCCATTACTAAAACCAAAAGGTGTTAAACATGATTAATGAATAATTAACACCATAAGATTATTATTTTAGGATAATTACAGGATAAATTCAACCTCAAAATGTATTAATCTTTGAAATGATCTTCCAGTTCTGTTGGGCATATGTTGATCTAATACTTTTAGTAATTTCTAATTGATTTTGATGCTCACATACACCAACATTTATTTTACTAATGAAATTAATTTAATATAATTTTAGGTTTATATTAATTTAGTTTCAATTTATCTAAAGCTTAATTTTCTTAAGTATTCTGGGAATATTGATGTAGTCTTGAATCACCATTCATAACCATGTGTTTTAAGTGAACATTAGCATCAAGAACACTACTTTTGTAAGGATCATTACTTTTGGAACCCTATGTTTGAAGTAAATGTTAGGATTGGGAACCATAATTTTTTTATATACCCTACATTTTTTTAATAAATATATAGTTTATTAACCCTACTTTTGGAATCATCCATATGTTTCCAAATGTAATTTTAAAGATTATCTTTATGCACTAAAACCCTACTTTTTACCTAGTAATCTACAATATTTGAATTATATATTATTTCAACAATTTGTGAAATGGTTTCACTAGAATTTATATTCATTTAAAATGGTTAAAATGTAGATTTTAATGGCCCTAATTTAATGGATTAAATTTTTTCTATTTCTAAGGGAAGTTAGAATTTTCCCTAGGGATTTTTAAATTTAAATGATCACGTTTTATCTGAAAGATTATTTGGATCTGTTTTAAAAGAATAAAATAAGGATTATTGTTAAATAATTAGTGTTTATTATTTTTAAATGTGATAAAATCTATAGTTCTACTAAGATATAGACTTCAGATACATAAGTTTTTTATTATTTTTTAGTTTTATCATTTAACTACTTATGATGTTTTACCATTGTCAATATTTTTCTATAGTTTATTGAATTTATTCTTCTGTTGTTTTATTTATTTGAAGATCATTAATAACTAGGATATGTTCATAGTAATTATTTATTGAATACTTTATTCTCTAAATAATAATATCCATCATCAGTTAGTTGTTTCTACAACAATGAACTAAATTTTTTTCTCATCAAAATAACCAATCTTGTTTTCTTTAAATTATTGGTTTCTTGTACTCAGTTTTGGTAGGGTGTCATCTTATTACACTAATTTATAGTTTTCAAGGTTATATATGAAACAAAATGACTTGTTGTAAGGTTTAAACTTCTATCACTTAGTTTTAGAGGTCTCTGTTTAAGAGTACCTATTTAGTGGAAATCATAAAACTCATTGAGAGAGTGTTGGTGGAGTGTAATAAAGTATTTTTGTGCCCTGAACCACTATAAAAACTGTTGTGTTATTTTTCTCTATTTTCCATTTCGAAATATTGCTAAATAAATGAATATTTTATATTATTTAAAACCACAAATAGGTATTAATTTTGATTTTTTCAATATTTTTAAAAGTACATAATCCACCCTCTTGTGTATTTGTATTATTATGACCTAAAATTCGTATAAAAGGAGTTATCTTTGAAGAATTCCTTTAATATCAAGAAATATTGAGTCAAAATTCTATATGAATAAATACATTTATGGATAAAATTAAATAAGTCATGTCAATGATCGAAGCACCATACTTTAATGGATAAAATTTTGGTTATTGGTAAGTAATAATGATTATCTATGTAATGAATCTTGTATTTAAAGTATATATAAATATTGTCAAACCTTATAAAATTATTATAGTACCAAAGAAGTGGGATGATGCAATAGAAATTAAATATGATGTTAATTCCAGATCCATAAATTCAATTATATATATAATTGTTCTGGATAAATTTAATCATGTATCACAATTTTATACAACATATAAGATATGGAAAACAATTATAGTTGCTTATGACGGTACTAATAATGTTAGTAAATTATTATATGACACTTCTAAGATGAATTTTGAAACATTCATGATGTTTGATGGAGAAATAATAAATCAAATTAATAGAATATTTATATAAATAGTCAATAGTGTTGATACCTTTGGAGATCCAATTACTCAACAAGATCAAGATTTAAAATTTTAAAGAGTTTTACCCCCATAATGGAATAAAATATCTGCTACAATTAGAAAACCCACTCTAATAAAAAACTTTTCAAGAAGTAATTTATTGGGTCTCTAATGATGTATGAAGATGAAATTCAAGATAGAGTATAAGATCATATAATAATAAAAATGGGAAATAGATTTCTCAAAGATAATTCTCCAAAAAAATGAAAAGAAATCAATAGAGATTGTTGTATCCTAAAATGATTCATAATGTTTTGATTCTGGAATGGAACTAGCTCATATATCCAAAATATTTAGTAAGTTTTATTTAAAGAAGAAATAATTAAAGATGTTTTTCAATTATTTAAATGAAAACAATTTCAAACTAAAAGAATTCATATGTTATGAATGAAAATATATGGGGAATATCATACCTAATTTCCCACAATTGAAAGAATAGAAAAAAATATAAAAGAGATAAATTAAGTATTAGATGAAACCTAGTTATGAGCAGAAAGGAAATAGTACTATGAAGAATACATTGAGTATTTTTTTAATACTCTAGTATCTATTCAAGATATAACTCAGAAATGGATCTATCAAATATAAAAGAAAATATGCACTTTATGGATAAGAATGAAGAGGTACAATCCAATTACTCTTCTATATCCAATTTTAAAAGTTTCTCGAATAGTAAATTAGATTAATACTACTCTATTATTAAGGATAAATATTAATCCTTGGTAAAAAGTGTATATATTTAAATAATATTCACAATTCTTCTATAAGTGAAAATGATTCTCTATTAAAATTGCACCAAAAATTGATAGAAAAATTTACCAAACCTACTTCAAACTTTACTATGTATGAAGATAAAATTAAAGAGTTAAAATATGAATTAGAATCATTTAAAAGTGTTTCTTGTATACTTAATAAAGGATAATATTATTTAAATAAAAATCTTGAAAAAAATGTTTTTTATAAAATTAAAATATAGAATATTAAGCAATGATAAAAATCTAAAACTATATATAAATTATTTCATGCCTAGTTCTAAAAATCACAGTGTGTCAAGAATTATATGTTTCTACTGTGGAATTAGTGGTCATTATGAAAATAATTATTATATGAAGAACCCATGGATCAGTAGTGTAAATAAAAACTATATATATATAATATTATCTAATTATTATTTAATTTCAAGAAAACATAAACATATCTAGTTCCATAGATCCATACTTGATGACATAGTTTGACCCATGAACATTTGGGTACCAAAACAAGTTTTTTCATAATGATTCTTTTAGGTAAAATGACACAAGAAAAAAAGTGAAATATGGTATATGGATAGTGGCTTATCAAGGAATATGAGTGGAGACTTTTAAAAATTACATACATAATGAAAAGTAGATGGAGGCTTAGTCACCTTGGGAGATAATTCTAAAGGAAAGATAATTGTATTTGAATCAGTTGGAGATCCAAATTTGATCTTAATCAAAAAAATTATATATGTTCATGGTTGTAATAAAAATATGATAAGTATCTCTCAATTTTTTTATTATGGTTTTATGTTGATTTTTATAAAAACTACCACTTTGTATTTAAATAGAAACTATTTAATTTTATAGAACCAAGAACTAAAAATGTTTATACATTAGACCTTAATTAATTGTGTAACCAAAAAGTGAATTGTTAAACTACTAAAATAAATGAATCTTGGGTTTTTTATAGGAGACTTGGACACTATAATATATTTTCCTTATCTAAGTTATCTTAGAAACATTTGGTCTTTGATTTCCCCTATCTTAAATTTGATTAAAATATATTTTTTGATGCATTCCAATTATAAAAGTATCATAAGTCATCTTTTAAATCTATTAAAAATGTATCTACATCTAAAAACTTTTGAACTTATCCATATGTATTTTTTTGCAATATCAAGATTATCAAGATTGGATGAAAGATCTTATGTTTCTTAGTTGATTTTTTATATATATTCAATAAGGTTTATTTCTTAACACTCAAAATTGAAGCTATTTCTAGTTTTTTAAGCTTTTGAAAAATTATTCAAAATGAAAAAGGTTTAAAAAAAATTTCATTAATAAATGATCATGGGGGAGAATTTGAGAAATAGGAATTTAATTATTTTTTATCAAACTTATCTATTAAACACACATTTATGCTCCAAGAAAATCACAATGAAATGTAATTATAGAAAGAAGAAACAAAAATATTCAATAAATGTCAAGAACTATTTTAAATGAATATATTATTCTTACCCATTTCTAGGAAGAAGTTGTTTTCACATCTTTCTATATCATCAATAGAGTTTCAATAAGGCCCTTTATTAAAAATACACCTTATGAATTATGAAATAATATAAAACCTATAGTGGGATACTTTAATTTTTTTGTATTAAAGTCGTATATCTTGAATACTAAGTAAAAACTTGGTAAATTTGATCCAAAGACTGACGAAGGAATATTTATTGGGTATTCTATTACTTATAAAGCTTATAGAGTGTTAATAAAAATTCGAGGATAGTTGAATAATTTGTTTATTTTATTTTTGATGAAAGTTGTCCTATTAATCATAATAAAAATCAAATAGATGAAGTTACTAATTATTAAACAACTTGAGACTTGTTCTAAAGATGTTTTTGAAAACGAATTATAATATGATGAGATTTAATCCATTTCAAAAGAAAATAAAATTGTAGAATCTTAATGTGCCATACCTTTACATACTAGAACCTTAAAGGATCATCCTTTAGAAACTTTTACAGGATACCTAGATACATAAGTTAAGAGTATGAGGAATTTAAGAAACCTATCTGAATTATCTATCTTTTTATCTCAGATAGAACTTAAGACTATAGAAGAAGCCTTAGATGATTAATGTTGGATAATATCCATTTATAAAGAACTAAACAAATTTAATAGAAATAAATTTAGGAAATTAGTTGATAATCCCTCAAATCATCGAATAAAAGAAACTAAATGATTCTTTATAAATAATAAAGATGATCAAGGTATAATTATTAGAAATAAATCTATACTAGTTTCTTAAGGATATAACCTAAAATAAGGAATATATTATGAGGAAACATTTGTTTCAATTTCTATACCATAATCCATTATGATCCTTTTAGCCTATGTATCTAATATGTATTTTAAATTATATCAGATAGATGTTAAATATTCTTTTTAAAATTATTATTTAATAAAGGAAGTATATGTTGAACAAACTATAGGTTTTTAACATCATTATATAAAAATTTTGTTTTTAAACATAATAAATCTATTTATGGACTTAAATAATAGATAAGGGCTTGTTATGAAAGATTAAGTTCTTTTATTTTTAAAAATGGTATTTCGGTAGGATTAGAAGACCGTACTATATTTAATAAAAATTATTATTCTGATATTTTATTAGTAAACATCTATATAAATGATTTTATTTTTTGATCAAATAATAAAAATATTTGTAATTATTTATCAAAACTTATGAAAAAAGGAATGTGAAATTTGTATGATGGGAGAATTAAATTTCTTTCTTAGTTTTCAAATTTATAAAAAAGATTTTGGAACTATATTAAATAAAAATAAAAATATTATTGATTTATTGAAAAAAATTTGGACTTGAAAATAGTAATACTTATAAAATTCTCATGTGTACAAATATAAAACTTGATTTGGACTAATATAGAAAAATAGTGGACAATAAGTTATATATATTTATGATTAGTATTTTGATATATCTTACCACTAGTAGACTTGACATTATTATTATTTTGTATTTGTGCAAGATTTCAAAAAAACCCAAAGTAATCCATTTTTATTGATGTTAAAATAATATTTATATATTCAAAAGGAGATATTTTTCTAACTTTATTCAATCAAAAAACTTATAATTTTAATTTAATTTCATATTTAGATGTTGATTTTGTAGGGTGTAGATTAGATAGAAAAATCACCTCAGGAACTTGTCACCTTTTAGTAAAATTTAAAGTTTTATTTTTTAGTAAGAAGCATCATTTAGTTTCACTATAAAAACCTAAGGAAGAATAAATTTCTTTCTGAATTTTATGTGAACAAGTGTCTTGGATTAAATACACTCTATTGGACTTTAGATTAAATTTTAATTATATTCCTATTTTATATGATAATACGAGTACAATTAATATTTCAAAAAATTATGTGCATCACTCTAGGACTAAGAATATTGATATTAGACGTCATTTTCTAATAGATCATATCCTAAAATGAAAAATATATTTGGAATTTGTTAATACTAAATATCAAATTGCATATATTTTTACTAAATAACTTCCCACTACTCTTTTTGATTTCATTAAAGGGGACTTAGTATTATTTAATTTTAAATAAAAAACTTAATTTTCCCTGATTAATATCTATAGAAAAATTAAAATTATTTGATATTTCACCTTTACTATTTTTTTGATATTTATTCTATTTATTTAAATTTCATAGTTAAAACTTTTATTTAAATTTTTATAGTTCCTTCTTAAATTTAATATCCTTACTTATACAATTTAATTTTTTAAAATATTAATCATTTCATTTAATCTTTTCAAATTTCCTTTTCAAATTTA
Source organism: Viscum album (assembly GCA_963277665.1). Classification (NCBI taxonomy): domain Eukaryota; kingdom Viridiplantae; phylum Streptophyta; class Magnoliopsida; order Santalales; family Viscaceae; genus Viscum; species Viscum album. The sequence continues at coordinate 715,437,291 of OY728140.1, read as the reverse complement.
AAATCCCAAATGATTAAGATAAGTTTTTAAGCTTAAGAAATTGAAACGATTCTCAAAAAATTTCAAATATAGTCTCTTCCTCTTACCCTGGATTGTGTTCCCCTTCATCATCCAGAGATCTCAATATCTATTCCAAAACTAACCTTTGATCCCCCAACCTTTCAATTATCTAAAATGGAAAAGACCAAGGGAATCTATGAAGTTGGTCTAAGTATCTCAAAAAAGTTGAAAGGTTTGATTTTGTAAAGGGGAGTTCTTCAAAACAAATTAATAGATCTTGAATGGTTGTTCCAGATGAATATCATACTAAATAAATCCATAATATTTTAAGGACTCGAGTTTTTATTTAATAAAATAAATATTGTATTTTTAGGCATGAGGTGAAGGAATTTCATTAAAATTCTTAGTTTAGCTTTCGATATTCTAAATATGTTATCAGTTTAAAGGTAAATGATCAAGAGTTTTCAGTTTATACAATCAATCTTGGAAAAAATTTCAAGTACCCCTATTAAGTGGAGTATCAATTTAGTTTACGATCAATTAGAGATAGTTTCCATAGTTTAGAGGACAAAATTTATTTTTTGTTTGGGTCTTCCGATATTAGAAAAAAAATTGTGATGGATCTACAGGCAGATCAAAAGGTTTTTGTTATGTTTGTTCAGATTGGTATAGTACCAATGATAGAAGAGTTATAGAAAATTATTTTTTCTAGTATGTATGTGATGTTATTTTTTTTAGTGAAATAAAGGTTAATTTCAATTTATTTATGTTGATATATATGGATAATTGCTATCATAAGGATACAATAATTTCCTTTTATCTTTATAAAATGATAGTTTCTCTGTTTATTTATAATAGATGTGATATCGGTGACATTTTTAAAACTATAAAATGTCAAAAAAGTAATATTATATTAACTGAAACACTCATAAATTTTGTTTTTTTATATAGAATAGTTAAAGTAAAGTTAATGCTTATTAGATCCATGTAAGAAGATCCATCTGAATCTGGTGCTCAGGGGGAGAATAAAAGTCACAAATCTTCTAGTTCTATGATATTTAAATATAAAGAAGTTAGGGAATAAATAATAGAAGTATTTTTAGAATTATTTGGAGTTCTAAAATGTTTTCCAACTATCAGTCCTATCACTTTAAGAAGAATTTTGAGAGTGGATGTGATTAATCCAACATTCATAGGGAGAGTTTCTTAAGTTTCAATATATTTTGAAGAACCTTATGATGAGGAAAGTGGTGAAAGTATTATTCCTATACTAATAATAATAAATGAACCATTTTAATAGGTTGTCCCTCCAATTATTCAAGAAGTTTATTAACCAATTTTAATGGTTATAGAAAGAGTTTCAAGACTTGTAGAGAAGACTAAAACTACTGAGGTTAGATGGGTACTCCAACCAATTTTTTAAAAAATAATTAAAGAATCTAGGGATAAATATTATACTTAAATAATAGTTAAATGTTAATATGAACAAGAATCTCATGTGAATGAGCAAGTGGTTTATATTGAGGAGAAGGTGGCTCATGGAGATGGGTAGGTTAATAAAGAAACTCAACATGATGAGATTTTTCACAGAACCTTATTGGAATCAATTGAGTGGATTGGAGATCAAATAGTTTCTATTATTGAATATTCATTAGAGAATAATGTTATTAAATTAGGTTACTAAATATAAGTAATTGAATATTTATCATTTTATCTTGTAAAAGAATAAATGTGTAGTCTCAACACTTGGTTGAGATAGACAAAACCTTAAGAATACCAGAAGAAGAATATTTTAATTCTCTTTATGCTCATATTGATGATATGATTTATAAATTCAATAAAATTATTAAAGTTAATGGTGAATTATAAGAAGATATTTAATTTTCTAGAAAATATTTTGAAGATCTAAGAAGATCATCTGTTCCATGAACAAAGTAAGAAACAGTCCAATATCAGCAGTAATGTTTGAAATAAAATTCAATTTTAAGAAGATATTTTGATATGTTTAAAAGGGATATAGAATATTAAATTGGGAAACTAAGAGATAAATCATTTTATAAGTCTAATTTTGGAGATCTAGAGAAGTATTTGGGAAGTTAGTTTTAATCTATTAGAGCTAGAACATGCCCAGGGAGATATTCTACTTCAATCCAAAAAAATTCTCCAGATATGATAAAAATATTTGAGTCTCTAACAACTATACTATCTATTATAAATGATCAGTTTCAAACCCTACAGTGTGAAAATATCCTTATACACACTTTTTTGGAAAATTAAAATGAATTTATTTCTAGGCTTACATCTAAAGAACCTAGTGTTTGAAATCTTGTCAGCTATTTGGGAGAAATTTGGAATATATATATCCAATCAACTAAATTGGTTTATTATTTTCTGAAAGTTAACTTGGTTGAAGTTATAAAGATGTTTCAAGAGTCAAATATTTTTATCTAAGTAGTGGTTTGGTTCACTGAATTTTTTTTGAGATATTGATTGAATAGATCAAATTTGTTCATTATATTTTATATGATTACCTAACCTCATAGTAATCTTCTTAACTTGAGAATTCACCCTCTGTGTATCATATATCTTAACCTTATTCATTATTGAGCCAAATATTTCATGTAATCAATAATTCATAATGAAATAAATTATTTTTATATATATTTTTTCTATTTTACTAACTTTTTTATGTCTCAGTCTATTCCATTTTTCAAGAAGCATTTATAATTAGATTAATACAACATTCACTAATAATTTAGTTCTATATTAAATATGTTCTAATCTATCTATCTATTTTTTTATAACACATAAAGGAGGATAAATTTGGATATTTATATTTATATTAGATTATATAATTTAGTGTTTTAAAATTCATATTTAAAATCCTTAGATATTTAAATCTATTTAAAATTTAAGTTGATAAAGGAGAAATTATTATTATTAGAATTATGGATAAATATGATATTAGTTTTACTGAATCACTATTTTTTGGTCAATTAATTAAAACCTATGATTTACTATTTATATCTATATGGGTTTTTTGATCATCAAAGGGGGATATTGTTGGGAATATATTGATCTAACAATTTCAATAATTTCTAACTAATTTTGATTCCCACAAACACCCACATTTCTTTTACTAATGAAATTAATTTAATTAAATTTCATTTTTATATCACTTTAGTTTTAATTCAGCTAAAATTTTATTTAATTAAGTATTTTGGTAATATTAAAATAGTCTAAAATCAATGTTCATAACCCTATGTTTAAAGTGAATGTTAGGATGAGTAGCCCTGATTTTTCAAGCATCACAACTTCTGGAAACCTACATTTGAAGTAAAAGTTAGGATTCAGAACCATAATTTTTTCAGAAACCCTATGTATTAATAATTAACATATGGTTCATCAAAAATACTTTTATAATCATCCATACATTTTCATCCATACTTTTGAAGATTATCCCTACACACTACCACCCTATATTTGACCTAGTCATCTATGAGATTTGAATTATGGATTATTTTCACAATTTTTACTATGGTTTCACCAGAGTTTATATCTATTTAAAGCTATTTAAAGATCAATTCAAAGTACCTTATTGAAAAGATTAAATTTTTCCCATTTCTAATGGAACTTGTGATTTTTCCTGGTCATTTTTAAATTCAAATGACCATGTTTTATCAGGAATATTTTATAAATCTATTTGAACAAAATAAAATAAATCATCTTGTTAAATACCAATATTTTATTCTTCTCATATATAACAACGTATATAGTTCTCTGAAGAGATACATTTTTAAGACATGCATGTTTTGATGTTTTTCTTTTTGATCAATGTACCACTGCTAATATTGTATCCATTATCATAAAAATCTATAGTTTTTTGAAGTTATTATTCTATTGTTGTATTCATTGTAAGATCATCTCAAACTAGGATATCTTTGGAGTTTTTCTTTATTCTATTAAGAATAACACCCATCATCTTTCATTTGTTTCTAAAACTATGAGAAGAATTTTTTTATTATCCAAAAAACAATCTCTTTTTCATGAATGTTTCGGCTTCGTGAACTTAGTCATGGTGGAGTGTCATCTTCTCACACTAAGATATGGTTTTCAGGGCTCCCTATGAAATAACCTGAATTTTGGTAAGTTTTAAACCACCTTCACTTAGTTATATAAGTCTTTGTATAATTGGACATTTTTATTATAAATAATCAATTTTTCTAATAGAGTGTTGGTGGAGTGGACTAGGGAACCTTTATGCCCAAAACCACTATAAAAATTACATTGTTATTTTTCACTTTTTTCACTCCATAATTTGTCTAAAGAAAATAATGCCACATATTATTTCAAATAAAAAATAAGGAATAAGTTTTATTGTTTTAATTTTTTTTAAAGTACACTATTCACTCCTCCCACCCCTCTTGTGTGTTCATATTATTTAGACCTAAAATGTTTGACCTAAATAACTCTTAGTTCAATCTAGGATTCTTTAGGTTTGGTTATCTCATACTCCATAAATAAATTCCTTAACATAATAAATATTTCATAATATCAATTAAATAGAATGTGATTTACCAAATAATATCCTCCAGAAGTGTTAAACATGGTGTACAGTTAATCCTCTTTGTCGTGCACTAGGTAAAGATCAAGTTAATACTCAATTATCCCTTTTTAGGGTTATTCCCCTAGGTAAATATATGCCAGAGCCTACATCCAATTATAGTATCTAGATATTTATATAATTTATAAGAGAAATACACAATCTATACTTTACCAAAACATTGAGATGTTATAATATACTAGTAATTTCCTCTTAGACTTATAATCATGGTTTTCTCTAAAGTTATCTTATCATAATCCCTAAATAAAATGTGTATTATTACCTTTACATTAAATTATATATTATCTTAAAGGGTTGTCCATTCCTTTAAAATTTTGATCAACCTTAACTTATCAAACCATAAATTGTCCTAAAAAACATCATAATCTCCAAAGTGATCTAAACCCTTATATGATAGAAACTATAGTGCAATAGACCCACACTCCTGGATTTAGTACGAATAAAACATATTAACATACTAGATTCAATACCAAATATATATTCTGAGAAATAATTATCTGATAATTACATATATATAATCAAAAATTACATTACATACATTCTCAATACCTTTTAGGTTTATAGATTTATAGAATTAGGATAAATCATAAACTAATAAAGTTTTTATATTTCACATCTAATGGAATTTTTTTTGCTATAAAATATAAGAAACTAATAAGTATTTAACATCTCCCAAAAATTCCATGAATAAGATATCTTATCATGCATATCACATTTAATAATTTTCTTCATAGACTAGGGAAAAGAAAATGTAGTAATGGGTGAGATCAAACACTCAGTAAGGGAAAACATACAACTGAGGAAATTGGGGGATAAATATTAGGGAAGGAATAAGTAATCATCATAATGTCATAATCAAATATAATTGAGAGCATAATATATCCATGTATAGATATAAAAATAAATAGATCACATTGATAAAAATAATTTAATCCATTGTGATGGATGGCATAATTTTGGATATCTTGATCTTACCATCAAGGCCTCTGCTAATTCATTATTCTTGACATCAAGACCGCAGTTAATAAATCTTACTGAATTTGGTAGGATTGCAGAAAATTACCAAAAATGTCTGTCTCATGAGAAGTACGGATGCATTGAGGGGATGTAAAATTTCAAGCCCCACCCATAACTTATTTAAATCCAATTCATTCATCATATGAGATAATAATCAAACAATACAGAATTTACTTTTCCAATAATCATCTGTATTAGAATAACAACATACTGAACACCCATACTTTTCCCCATTTTAATAAAAGGGATAAAATTATCATGATCCATATAGAGAAATAAGGTTTATGGTTAAATAGTACATAGTCAACCTTCATGAGTAATCAACAAACATCTGTATTGAAATAATAAACATATATATTTTCAATAGTTCTTCAATCAATAAATGGAACAGATTTCTATATAAGAATCCATATACATAAAATCATATGGATTACTGGAATATTTTTAAGTCAATAATTTACCTTATCAATCAATGTATGCAATCTAGGAAATCACCTTTATATCAAAGGAATGGAAAAAATGGCATTCACAAAGAAAAGGTATTGGAATAAAAGTTATTCCTATTCATGATGGATGTTTAGTTAAGAAAAGGGTAGTGATGGATCATATATTAAATAGAAAATGATATTATATAATCCATCAAAAAAAATAAGGTGGATGGATATAAAATAATATATCCATATAGTAACAAATAAAACTCATAATCATGTTTACATAGATGAAAAACATCCTTACACGATAATGCTTTGAATGGTATCACACAAGAAAAGATCAAGAATCAAATTTTATGATACCTCAAGTTCAATTCCCAAAATTATATATATATATATATCATATAAAATAAATCCCATTAGTGTAAATACTTTGTAATATGAAAATTAAAATATAGGTGAAAGCTTAAAATATATTTTAGAAAACATTTTTAATATTGACATAAAATAAAAACTTACATGTCACTTTAAAAAGTAACTTTTGAAAAGGTAAAGTGGAATATTTTTAAAAAACATTACATTTAAAAAGAGACTCCAATAATGGATTCTTGAAAACGATATAAATTTTCTATAGGAAATGTGTATCCAAATTGAAAACATTGTATTATTAAATTAATCTTTATAATACCTTGAAATTGCCTTTTTTGAAAATACACATTGTAAAAAGATTCGTAAAAAATAATTTTTGTTAAAAAATAATTTTCCAAAAGAATATTATAAAATATAATATAATAAAATATTTGGTTGGGAGAACTCAATCATGTAAGAATAATTTTCATGATAAAACTTTATAAATCAAAGTAAGAATTTTTTAAGTTATCAATATCCCTTATGGGAAACATACTTCATAAGGTAAGAAATATTGAACAAGGATTTATGTGGTAGGGATGTAAATCCATATATTAAAATTAGATAATACCACGTGATATAATAAAGGGTATAATGTATACAAATTATATGAAATAATTTCAATAGAACGATCATAGCACAATGAACAAAAGTTAAGTTACTAAATATCCTTACTACTAGGGTAATAATAGAATCAGTGGCCATTTGAATAAGGGAATATGATTTGGATTAGTATATCCCATTAAATAAAAAATAGGATAAAAATAAAAACATGGTAAGTAAATAAACAATACAATTAAAACGTGGTGTGAAAAAATGTATTATACCTCAAAGAATCAGACTCAAGACCAAGAAAACCCTTAAGACATTAGAAACTTTTGAATGAAAACACCTTGAAGGGTATAATTTCAAATAAAACATGAAATACCATGAATAATGATATTATCATGAAAAAATTATTAAATTTCCATTGAATACACCATTCCAAAGAAAAAATTGTGTAAATAAGAAACATGTCTCAAAAAAATAAATTTTAGACAATAGATGATTACCTTGTTCCTAATACATTCTAAAGACATGATTAAATTATTGAATAATCAAATTATGTTTATTATATACCTTATTTTTAACCTTATTCATCTATATTTAATTATATATAGACCATTTATTATCATATTCTATTTATTTATTATATAAGTTTTTCTTATGTTTGTGTAAATATTGAATCAGTGTCATTTTATTTTGATAATTTTATAAGTCAAAGATGATATTTTAATAATAATTAAAATAACTAATATAACCATTAAAGAAAAAAACAAATCATAATTTTATTATTAACTTATAAAAACAATATAATTTATGTTCTCAAATCTATATATGGTATTATTTTACAGTATTGTTCAAGTACGTGGTTAAACCAACCCCAATCATGAAAAAGTTATATCTTGATGGATGAGTATGGATAAGGAAGTGTATAATATCATTATAATATAATAATAATTATATTTTGTATATTTTTTAAGTAGGATAATTATATTTGTATTTTTTTTGGATAATTAATGAAAATCAATATGAAAAATGAAAAGTGTTTCTTCATGGAGGTGGTAGTCCGCACAACACATAGTTACCATTATTTTATTTTTCTAAGTGGATAAAAATGAATAAATATTGTTTATTCGATTAATATAATAACACTTAATTATATTAATTATAATTATTTCATTATATTACTATGGTTAGGATAGGTTTAGAAAATAAATATTAATAAGAAATGGTATGAATTCAGTAATACTCACATTGTTACCTTGAACATTCTCTTGAAAATTTCCTTTGAAATGAATGGATTAAGATAACATAGGGTGAAAAAGGGATTATGAACATGATAGATATTTCTAGGAGGAGAAAAATGGAATATTTGTTGGAATAAATATGAAGTAATGGGTATAGTGACCCATAATTTTCATGCATAGACATTACATCTTAAGAGATGAATATTCATTATATGATATTTAAATCCATGCTATAATCATATAGGTTTAGTGTATTTAGAAACTTGGATACATACAAAACTTGTTAATAAAATATCTACATCATATCCCATTAATTTATTCATAACTATCACCCTTATTAAACATATCATACTTAAAATCTTTCTTCATGAACTGGGGAAAGGAAATATAATAATGTATGATCCTGGATGCTCATTAAGGGTAAACAATAGAGATATCATTTATTATTTAATAATAACATGTATATAGTGGTATGATAATATGATATTAACATTTAAAACCCATACTTATAATATAATTGATCATAATCTTGAATCATGTAATAAATCGTGGCAGTTCATAAAGCATGAATCATAAAAGAATCAAAGAACCTGAGCTATGAAAGCATAAAATTTTCATATGATATAAGTTTTTGGAATAAACATAATCATATAAAATAATTTCCATTTTCAAGGATCACTACTAAGACTATCGTAGTGGATTTTATTCACTTCTCATTCCATATTATCATTAGTCATGGTTTACTCCCAGGACTATCATAGTAGATAGAGTCCCTTACTGAACTAGGTTCACTCCCCATTCTAGTACTTATTATATTATGATATATCCATCTTTACCCAATTCATTTGAGGTATATATAATTTTGGGCTCACCCATCACATAATGAAAATCAAACATTTGTGTTACACAAGATCATAAAACATTCATCATATAATAACTCATGAAAAGAAAACATGTTTCATAGATATTTCATCATAGTATAACATGTGGAGAATAAATGGGTTTCATAAAGGTTTTTTAACACCCTAATATTTTTTGAACTATTTTTTTCAAATTAATTTCATTTTTTTGATATTTTTCATTTCACGCAACACATAAGATATTTTATTTTATACTAAAGCACTATATTTAGCTTGCATTATATACAACACCAAGTTAATTATGAACTATACACAACATAGACATTATATTTCTATACAAGTAACACTAAGTTTATCTTGTTTTATATGAAACAATGACTTTCCTCGATGTCTTGCATAACATGCAAGACCGAGGATTATCGAACAATAATATATTATTAAAATATGATTATTTAATATTATAAGATATAACTTAGACGTTAAATTAGTGGTTATGAATATTATTAACTAATTTATTAAAATATATTGTTTAAATAATATAATATTAAATCATAGGTTACTAATTAATTATAAATGAATATGAAAGTCGATTCGATAAAAAAGTAATATTATTATTTTTATGGTTACAAAGTTGATTTACCCTAATAAATAAAATAAAATAAAATTATTGATTTATATTAATATAATATATATGTTATCTATTAAATAAAATATTTTTTTTCTATTCATTCAATATATTTGATAGACATTAGATAAATAACAAACCCAATTTTACGCTTCAAGACATATATTTTTATAAAGGTAGTTTTAGAACCTTTTAATATAGAAACCATTTTGAATACCAATTTTGGTAATTTTATAGACTTAATATGTCAAAATAAACTTTATATTTGAAATAGAAACATAAAAATTAGGTAAGTGTAATTTTTTGGTACTTTTCAGTAAGGTGTAATTTTTTAATGAATAGTTAAAAATATAGAATTTTAGTTCAAAACTGCTTTTTTTATAATTTATTTATAAGTTTAAATTATATTCTAAATTTGTCTCAAATTATAATTATATAATATTTTTATCAATTAAGAAAATTTAGTTCATTTAGATCAATTTTACATTGAAATTGGATATAAAAACTAAGAAAACTTTTGAATGTTTTTACTTTAAAAACTCACATTATCAACTCGAATATGAGATTAATTTTAAATTAATTTCTTCCAATTATGTGATTATAATTTAGAAAAATTGATTCCATATTTGGAATTATAATAATTTATAATTTTTAATAAGTTCAACTTATTTTTTTACCAAAAATATTAGTAAAAGTGATTAAAATTAATTACATCAATTAAGGTCAAATTAAGCTTAATAAGGGCATAAACCATAACCTTAAGGGCCAAAATGAACTATAAAATTGTCCAAAATCCATTTTATGGGCATATTTATACCTTATACTCCATTTCATATACTTTTTATAATTATTGGATCCACTGGAAAAATGAAAAATGTGGATGGAATTCTCTCCTCAAATATTTACAAGAGTGCCCCTCCTCTTCCCTATAAAAGGCCACCAACTCTCCCTCTTCTTCACACCTCTAAAACCAGTTAGTCTAGGAAAATATCTACCCAATACACTTAAAAACAACTCAACCTTACTCATTTAATCCACTCTTTGGGCATAAATTATTCCATGGAATCCTTTTGGCATAAACCAAAATGAGTTACCAGATTAAGAGGTAACACCTTCTCTCAAGCTCCTTTCTTTTATTCTCTTTATCCACCCCCTAGACTCTCTTTATTCCATGATTTTATAAAAAAACCAGTATCCTATTTATAATATTATGTTTTTATGATAATGGTTTAACCTACTCTTAAACACACCTCCATCTAATGGGTAACAAAGTTATTGTTTATGTGTATGACGAACTACCATCTCACTAAATGATGATTGTTCATTTTTTCCTTTACCACCTCTCATGGTGGAAATTATTTTTAACACTATATTTATATATGTTATATATTATATCTATTATTTATTTAAGATTATTTATTCCTTTTATAACACATATCTTTTTACTTTCCATTTGGTGTAAATATGATAATTTCTTTTGAGGAAGTGTGAACTACCGCCCCCTCAAAGCGATGTGATTCATTCACACACTACATGGAATTTATTAAGGATGGTATTAGTGAAATTATATTATATAGAATGTTATAATTATAATTTAATTATATTATATACATATATACATAAATTTCATTTTTTTTCTATCTTTCAATGTGATAATAAAAACGGAAACAATGTTCAAGCATAGGTACGACTTACCATTTCCATGAACAGTATATTTAATTTCATGCTTATATATTATATAGATTATTATAATACACATATACTGAATATAAATAATATTTATACCATTTTTTACATTCTTAAATTTGGATATAAGTATAGGGATTGAAGATATAACAAATTAAGACACATGAGAAGAACAAAGTGGATATTACCCGAAGTGAAACCTTAACATAAGATTATTAATAAGAGGGAAATATAAGGTCATAATAAAACCATATATGGTATTATATATAATAATATTTTTATTTAAAATATTTATAATAAATTTATATTTATTATATAGGTATTTTTAATGAGTAAGGTGGCAGTCAAGACACAAGGTAAGGGGATTTCATATTACTTTTTATTTCTCTGAGATACATGATTTATTCACCACCCATTACTTTGATGCGGTGGTATACTTCATAGGGTTGTATTAAATTATTCTTATACTTAAATTTATAGGTATTTAAATATCCATTATATGATATTTATTTTATGGGATTAATTTTTCAAAAGCTACCAAATCGATAAGACAGTTTTGTCTCAATTGTCCTTCTCTAAGACACATGTTTTATTATGCGCATATATTTTTCCATGAGGTGTATATAATTCCTTTTAAATTTTATATCATGAATATTATTCCTTTAATGATATTTTAGGCTTCATGTAATTTAATTTTCTTAAATATGTAGTATGGATCAATGTTAGCAAGTGGTAAGAGTTTATTAAAAAAATCTCATCACTTTTTGAGGTTGTTTATGTTTATGATTCATTTGATGAAATATTGTGATCCATATATCAATAACATTCATTAGTTTTTTTATCCTTAGTTAATTCAATGTATATAAATTTATTAGTACCATTTTCCACTATTTGGTACTTAATATATTTAAGAAAATGTTTTTAGGAAAATATGATTTTATTTCTCTCTTCGGTCAGAAATTTGTTTTATTAAAAAAACCATGTTTTAAAAAAATGCTTCCAAACATGTTTTAGAATGAACCTTTAAGATAAATGTAAAAAATGTATTCTAAATTTTTTTATTGTTTTAAAATATTTCTTTATAATTTTTAGAAACTGTTTTCACAGAAGAAGGTTTTTAAAATATTTTGAAGCTTTTTTTATAATTTTTTATTGAAATGGTTTTCAAAAGGTTTTAAAACATATTTTATAATTTTTAAATGAAATGGTCTTAAAAATGTTTTAAATATTATTTTATATGTTTTTAAGGAAAATGGTTTTCAAAAGTTTTTATGTTTTAAAGATCCCTTCTCAACCCATAAATGATATTTACCTCAAGAAATGTTTAAAAAATAGCCTTACAAGTTATTTTACATATAAGATAACATCAAATTATGTTACTCATAACCTTATAGGAAATGATAAAAAGGTTCAATTCATATTATTTCTTGAATTTTTTATGGTTTTATGGAATTATGCTTAAGAAACCCATTTCACTTCAATTATTTTTATGCTTTTCAAACCCGTTTCTTTCCATGAGTTATGCTTTAATGAAGTGATTATGAAACCTATCCCTTTTAATAGGTTGTGATATGAGGAAATGTTAATGATACCCAATTCATTTAATGTGACATGATTTTATGTTTATGAAACCTATATCTTTTTATGGGTCATGATATGATGAAAGTTTTATTATCTTGTGGCACATGTATGGATGATATTATTATGAGATGGATGGGACCTATATCTCCCTATAATGAATTGGGTAGTGATAAGGTGTATATAAGTTCAAAGGGTACATGCATTATAGACCAAGATTGAAAACAACAAGGTTCATGGGTTTTATCCCAAGACTAAAAGTAAGAGGGTACACAGGTTGTAGCTGAAGATTAAATACAATATGGTACATGGGTTGTATCCCAAGCCTAAAAGTAATAGGGTACATAGGTTGTATCCCAAGCTTGAAAAAAAAAGGTACATGGGTTGTAGCCCAAGACTAAAAGCAATAGGGTATACAAGTTGTATCATAATCCTGAAAACAAGAAGGTATATGGGTTGTAGCACAACCCTAAAAGTAAGAGGGTATACAGGTTATAGCCCAAGCCTGAAAACAGGAAAGTGCATGATTTGTAGCGCGAGCCTAAAAGTAATAGGGTACATGGGTTATTATCCCAAGCCTGAAGTAGGTACATGGGTTATAGCCAAAGCCTAATATGTTATAAAGGTCTTGGTAGGTATCCTTGAAATAATATTTTCTATTCTTATTTGCATGACACAAATTCCATGTCTTTTTCCTATGTTATAATTTCATGATTTATCCTCTTAATTATCTTATGATTTATGTCTTGTGAAATACCAATCATTATTATGATCTATAGTCTGTAGGGTATGGTCCTAAAATGTTATTCTCAAGTTCCATACCCTTGTGTTCATGTTATGATTATGAATTTCCTTTATGTACCCTTACTGAGCATCTGAGCTCACCCCTTTCTTATGTTTCCTTTCCCCAGGTTATAAAGAAAGGTTTTAAGTTTAATTACTAAATATGCATATATTTATGGGAGATGTTTGAGATCTTTCACTAGGATATAAGATTTTGTTTCCATGTTTCCAAAGACACTAAACTATTACGGTCCTTGGGCATGTATTTTTTAATGTACTGAATATTAATAAAAATGATGTAATATCCATGTATGTTAATCCTGGGTCACTATAGTTGGTATCAAAGGAAAGGTTTAGTCAACCTTTGGAAACTATGATGAAATTTTTTTAGTGATATCCCGAGGTATATTTATAAGGATATGTCTAGGGATGTCTCTAAGGATAAGTATAAGTATGATTCAACATTTAGGAAAATGTCTTGGAATATTGGTAAAGGATAGAGTGAGTGGTTTCCTAGAAATACATCCAGATATGGATACTATAAGTGGATGTGGATATGGCATAGATATACCTAGGGGTAAATACTCTGACAAGATTTCTTGGGCATGACTCAGGGTAATATGGTACACAACAATGATCCTTGTTGTACACCAAGTTTTACACTCCCAGAGGATATGCTTTGAGAATTCACAAACTCTTTACGAACCATCGTTAAGGATTTAAATAGAGGATGACTGTAAAAAACCTAGGATAAACCTAAGGTTTCATAGATTAAATAAGTAGTATCCATGATTTAGGCACCCTATAATTAGTTTTCCATGATTATATGGTATCTTAATATGATAAATGTATCTCACACTATAATTTCTAGTTTTAGTTAGTGGATAGAATTACAAGGAACATTGCAAACATTTAATGATTCAGATGTGGAAAGTATGGAAATTATACAAATATATTTCCAAAGTGGAAATCTCATAAATATAATCAAGATGGTGGTACAAGTATTGGTTATTCTTATAAAGATAAGGAGACCACAAACAACATGTGAAAGGTATGTGGTGTTATTATAGTATTGTTAGCATTAAACATAAGAAGTGTGATTATATTGAAGTGGAGAAACCTTAACACATGGTTTATATTTCATATTCTTAAAAATAGGTATTACGGAACAATTTAACGAATCCTGAGTAATGGTTTAAGAATAATGTTGTATGAATAAATTATTTATGTTTTGGAATTCATAGATTATGTTATACGAATCATGTAATATATAAGTATTGTTAGTATAAGTTTTAATTGAGGATTGAAAAGGAAATGTTGAATGGTGATGAATACATAGAAAATTTATTTCAAAGAAAGGTGATATTTTGATTAAGGGAAGGTAACCCTTAATTAATGTCTAACATTGAGATAATGATGTTTTGACAAAGATATGGTGGATATTAATAAGTAAATTGGATGGTACAGATTATCCTGGAACTAGTTATTGACAAAGTGTTCTATGTCATTAAGGATGAAGTTTAAAACATTGTGTATTTAAAATATATATCTATTAATCGTTAGAATAAGGAAGAATTCATGTCTTCCAAATGTATTTATGGTAATTAAGGTTGTTGACATGTTTCAAGCGAATATATGGTTAGGGTATTCACATGTTTGGAATGTGATAACCAAGTGGTACATTATGATATACGGGGGATCAATTTTAAGAAAATTTCATGAAATTCTTTCCAAATATTTGAATTTTCCTCTTTTGGAAGTGTTATAAGGTTAAAAATTTATGTAAAGTTTAAGTTAAACTGTAAATGAAGGCATTAAGATTGAACTATTATCTCTTCATATAAAGATTTATGTATATTGGATAGCTTATTTAAACTAATTTATGTTGATGATAACTGATGACAAATGGGATAGCATATCATGGATCTCAAGATCTTTTAGTACTTAAGGAATGAAAAGGTAACCTTATTTTTTAGAGAAAGAGGTGAAGTGGATCAACGAACAACAAAGGGTAATGTTTTCCTAAAATCATGAAAGTATATATTTTCATGAAAATGATTCATCTTTAAGAAAAAGGATCTTGAAACCAAAAATTTTATCCTTGAACCTCCATTTCATATGAATCATATTTTCCCTTAGTTCATCATATATTTATGTCTTTACAATTTTTAACTTTTTCCAAAACTTGTTCTCTATAACTATTCATCAGAACTTGATAGTTAGATTTTTATTTCATGTCCATTTTTTCACTTCCCACCTATGTTACCCTATGTATAAACCATGTTATATGTTACTTTGGGAAACTGTTATAGTTCTAACATTCCATTTTTAAGGGAAGTTTCAATATTTATTTTTACTATATGGATTTGTATGAATAAAACTTTCATTTATTAAACCTTTGATAACCCAAATGAATTTATAGGGTGAAATTAATTTATTGAGTGATAGAATTTAACACCCCAATATTTTTTTAATAATTGTTTTCAAATTAATTTAATCTTTTTCATATTTTTCATTTAACTCAACACTGCAGATAGTTTATTTTATATTAAAGAGCTATATTTGTATTGTGGTATATGAAACACCATGTTAATTGTTCACTAAACACAACACAATATTTATATTTCTCTACATGGAACACCGAGGTTATCTTGTTTTATAAGAAATAATGACTTTCCTCGATGTCTTGTGTAACAAAGAATACTGAGGTTTACCAAATGGTGATATATTATTAAAATATGATTATTTAATATAATAAGATATAACCTAGAGGTTAAATTAGAGGTTATAAAAATTATTAAATAATATATGAAAGTGTATGGTCTACATAATATAATATGAATTTATAGTTTTCTAATTAATTATAAATGAATATGAAAGATGACTGAATAAAAAGGTAATATTATTATTTTTATGGTCACAAATCTATTTTTCCCTAATAAATTAAATTAAATACAATTATTGAGTGATATTAATGTAATATATATGTTATATATTCAATATTATATTTTTTATATTCATTAAATATATTTTATTGCCATAAGATAAAGAACAAACCTAATTTTATGCTTAAAAACATTCATTTTTATAGATGTAGTTTTACCGCCTTTTAATGGAGAACCCATTTTAAATACCAATTTTGGAACTTTTATAGACTTAATATGTAAAAATAAATGTCATCATTGAAATATAAATATAAAAATTCTGTAAGGACAATTTTTTGGTATTTTTATGTAAAGATTCATTTTTTAATGAATATTTAAAAATATGTAATTTTAGTTCAAAAAATTATTTTTCATATAATTTATTTATATAGTTAAATTATATTATAAATTGGTTTAAAAGTATAATTATATAATATTTTTTATCAATTAATATAATTTAGGTCATTTAGATCAATTTCACATCGAAATTGGATATAAAAACCTAGCAAAATTTTGAATGGGTTTACTTTAAAAAACTATAATGTCAACCTGACTGTGAGATTAGATTTAAATTAATTTCTCCAAATTATGTTATTATAATTTGGAATAATTGATTCCATATTTTTAATAAGTTTAATTTCTAATTTATAATATGTTCAACTTAGTTTTTGACCAAAAATCTTAGTGAAAGTGATTAAAATTAATTACATCAATTAAGGTTAAATTAAGCCTAATAAGGGACTAAATCATAATCTTAAGGCCCAAAATGACCTATAAAATTTTCTAAAATCTGTAGGATGGACATATTTCAGCCCTATACTCCCTTTTATCAACTTTGGATAATTATTGGATCCAATTTCAACATGAAAAATGTGGGTGGAATTCTCTCTTCAAATATTTACAAGAGTGTCACTCCTTCCCTATAAAAGGCCACCACCTATCCCTCTTCTTCACACCTCTAAAAACACATAGGTTCATTCAAGATATAAAAATTAAACTTCCCAAAATCCCTAACTTCCTTCTTGAATCCTCACTTTGGGCAGAAAGTCTTTCAAGGAATCCTTTTGGCACAAACCAAAAGGACTTACCCAATTAAAAGGTAATGCCTTCTCTCAAGCTCATTTATTTTATTCTCCTTATCCACCCCTACACTCAATTTATTAAATTATTTTATAAAAAAATATCATAAATATACTATTATGTTTTTATGCTATTTTTTATACCTACAATTATGCACACCTTCATTTAATGGGTAACGATCATATTGTTTTATGTATGGTGAACTATCGCCTCACTAAATGATGATTGTTTATTTTTTCCTTTATAACCTATCATAGTGAAATTTATTATGGAAAATATGTTTATATATGTTATATATTATATTTATTGTGTCTTTAAGATTATTTATTCCTTTTATAAAATATATCTTCTTACTTTCCATTTGGTATAAATATGATAATTTCGTTTGAGGAAGTGTGGACTACCACCCCCTCAAAGTGATGTGATTCGTTCACACACTACATGGAATGTATTAAGGATGGGTTTAGTGAAATTATATTATATGTATAACATTATAATTCTAATTTAATGATATTATATACATATATACATATATTTCATTTTCTTTCTTTCTTTCAATACGACAATAAAAACTAAAACAATGTCCATTCATACATACGACTTACCGTCTCTATGAACAGTGTATTCCATTTCATACTTCTATATTATATATATTATTATAATAAACATATAATGAATATAAATGATATATATATATATATATATATATCATTTTTTACATCATTTAACCGTGATATAATTATAAGGATTGATGATATAACAAATTAAGATATATGTGAAGAACAAAGCGAATATTACTCGAAGTGAAACCTTAACATAAGATTTTTTACAAAAGGGTAATATAAGGTCATAATAAAACCATATATGGTATTATATATAAAAATATAGTTATTTAAATGATTTATTATAAATTTAAATATATTATACACGTTTTTTGAATGAGTGTGATAGGATTCAAGACATAAGGTAAGGGGATTTCATCTCACTTTTTATTTTTGTGAGATACATGATTTATTCACCACCCATTTCTTTTATGTGGTGTCTATATTGACCATGGATATATTCAATTATTATTATACTTAAATTTATGGGTATTTACATATCCATTCTAGTATCTTTATTTCATGGGGTTAATGTTTCAAAATCTACCAAATCAGTAAGACAATTTTGTCTCAGTTGGCCTTCTTTGAGACACATGTTTTATTATGCACCTATATTTGTCCATAAGGTGTATATACTTTATTTGAAATTTTATATCATGAATCTTATTAATTTAATGATATTTAAAGTTTCATTTAATTTAATTCTTTTAAATATGGAGTATGGTCCAATATTATAAAGTGGTAAGAGTTTATTGAAACAATCTCATCACTTTTTGAGATTGTTTATGTTTATGCTTCCTTTGTTGAAATATTATGATCCATATCTCAATAAAACTCATGATTTTACTTATACTATTTTTATTTAAGATATATCCATATATTAGTACCATTTTTCCACTCTTTGATACTTAAGATAATTAATAGATTGTTTTTAAGAAAATTTGACTTTGTTTTTCTCTTTGGTCAGAAATATGTTTTATTACAAAAACCATGTTTTAAAATAATGTTTTTAAAAAATGTTTTAAAATGATCCTTGAAGATAATTTTCAAGTAAAAATTATTTTAAAAATATTTTATTATTTTAAAATATTACTTTAAAAATTTTCAAAGTTATTTTCAAAGAATATGGTTTTTAAAATGTTTTGAAGATTATTTTATAAGTTTTAAATGAAATGGTTTTCAAAAAGTTTTCAAACTTATTTTTTACGTTTCAAATGAAATTGTTTTAAAAATGTTTTTCATTATTATTTTATATGTTTTTAAGTAAATTTTTTTTTAAAATGTTTTATGTTTTAAAGATTCTTTTTAAAAGAAGTAATGATATTTACCTCAAGAAATGTTTTCAAAATATCCTTCCAAGTTTTTTTACATTTAATATAACATTAATTGATGTTAATAATTACCTTATAGGAAATGATCCAAAGGTTCCATTCTTATTATTTCTTTAATGGTTTATATTTTTATGTAATGATTCTTAAGAAACTCATTTCACTTCCATGAGTTTTTTACTTTTGAAACTCGCATCTTTTCACAGGTTATGCTTTCATGAAGTGATTATGAAAACCTATAATGTTTTATAGGTTATGATGTGATGAGATGTTAATGATACCCATTTCATTTCATGCTATGTGATTTTATATTTATAAAACCTATCTCATTTTATGGGTCATGATATGATAAAAGTTTTTTTATATTGCAGAACTAGTATGGATGATTTTATTATGAGAAGGGTGGGACCTATATCTCCCTCCAACTAATTGGTTAATGATAAGTTATATATGAGATAAAAGGGTACACATATTGTAGTCAAATCCTGAAAACAATATGGTACATGGGTTGTATCCCAAGCCTAAAAGTAAGAGGGTATATGGTTTGTATCCCAAGCACGAAAACAAGAAGGTACAAGGATTGTAGACTAAGCCTAAAAGTAAGAGGGTATATGGGTTGTAGCCCAAGCCTGAAAACAATTAGTTACATGGGTTGTAGCCCAAGCCAAAAAGTAATAGGGTACACAGGTTGTATCCCAATCCTAAAAACAATAAGGTGAATGGGTTTTATCCCAAGCCTAAAATTAAGATGGTATAAGGGTTTTAGACCAAGCCTGAAAATAGGAAGGTACATGGGTTATATCCTGATACTAAAAGTAATAGGGTACATAGGTTGTTATCCCAAGCCCAAATCAAGTACATGGGTCATATCCTAATCCTAACATGTTATAAAGGTCTTCCTATGTAACCTTGACATATGATTTTTTATTCTTATGTGCATCCCACATATTCCATATCTTATTCCTATATTATACTTTCCTAACTTATACTCTTAATTCTCTTATGATCTATGTCTTATGAAAAACTAATATTTATTATGATCTCTAATATGCAAGGTATGATCTTAAAATTTTATGCTCAAGTTTTATACCCTTTTTCATGTTATTCTTACACATTTTCTTTATTGACCCTTACTGAGTATCTGAGCTCACCCATTCCTTATATTTTTTTACCTAGGTTATGAAAAAAGGTTATAGGTAGAATTACTAAGTTGGATAACTTTATGGGAGATGTTGAAGATATTTCACCAGGATAGAAGATTTTGTTTCCAAGTTTCCAAAGATACGAATCTATCATGGTCCTTGAGCATGTATTATTGTAATGAACTAAATATTCATCTAAAATTTTGTAATATTCATGTATGTTAATCCTAGGTCATTATAGGTTTCATGATAACTGAATTAACTAGTGGGAAAGAAATGGGTTTCATTTAATCATCCTTAAATCATCACCATTATAAGACATCCAAAGAATGAAAGTGTATTGTATCATTGGATAATATCCCCATTTAAAAATAAATAATATCAAAGGATGTTATCATGGATGAAAAGATTCTTTAAAAAATCACTGGAAAATTTATTGAGGAAAATACCATTTTCATTTTGAAATCACATGTTTAGAATATAAAAATTTCCCAAATATTAAGAAAAAAATTATATTAAAATAACCTTTTAAAATTTTAGAGTAATATTAAAAGAATTTGGTGGTCGTGGTGGTGGGAAATTATGTTCATGTCGTGTATATTAAAACAAAGATTCCATTCACATTTTTGATAAAAAAAGTCAAAAATGCCTCCTTCATAAAACAAAAATAAGATTCCTTTTAAACCAATTTATAAAAATTAAAACATGTGTAAAAATGAATTTAAAAAATCATAGGATAAGATTAAAAATGTTCTTAAAAACATTTTTAGAAAACATAGACATAGAAGAAAAAACGATCTTCGATCAAAGAGGGAAATTACATTTATTTTCCTTAAAAATGATCTTATCGATCACTAGAGTAATTAAAGATAGGAAAATGAAATGGAAACATGTAATATAAATAAATAAATATAGTACAATAAAATTAATGATATTATTGATAGTTTGATCAAGAAATTTCATCATCACAAACTTAATCATAAACAATCCTGATAAATAATGACATTGTAAAATAAATCACTTACCTCAAGTTGGAATTGCTTCGAAAGTGATATAAAACATTTTATAATAAATTTAAATTTATTATAATTATATAATATAATAATTTACATACTTATAATATTATATATTATCCACTAATGACATTCCTATACCCGTTTATTAATAATTCCATCTTAAAATCACCGTTTCTGGGTGTTAACTGTTTCATTTTTCAGGAGAATTTTGGTTTGGTAGTTTTGGTCCTTGTACTTTGATCGTGGTTTCATAATACACATTATTTTAATAATTATATAAATATATTATATATTAATTATATATATATATATCCATCAAATTTTTAGATAAAAAAATGAATTACACCGTTTATGGAGATGGTGGGTAGTATGTATGCAAGAATGTTATTTTCAATTTTTGATGGATGGAAAGAAAGAAAGTTAAATAGTAATCCACAATTAAAGAATCATTATTATATCACATAGATCATGTATATTCATTAAATTTATTTTAACACCCAAATATTTTATGGTATGTCTCTTTTTAAGGTTAATCTCTTTGATAACTTACATTGCTTGCAACACCCGACTTAAACGAACAATGAAATTTTATTATAACCTAGCCATTAAATTGGAGGGAATGAATAGTATTAATCACATTATAAAATTTATATATTATATATTCAATCAATTTTTTTTTGAAATTCATAGAATATACTTTATAGGCATAAGATAAGAATAAATCCATTTTTACGCATAAAAATATATATGTTTTCTAAAGGCAGTTTTGTCACCTTTTAATGTTGCAATTGTTTTAAAAAAAATTAAATTTTTTTAAATTTTAATATCAGAATTTACTTCGGTTTAATATTTTTTATTCTTCTGATAAGTTTTATTTTTTATGAATAGTGGAAAATATTGGATTTTAATTTAAAACCGAATTTTCATCTAAATAATTTATAATTTTGGTTTTAATGTAAAATTATATCAACTATACATCTATTAATCCAATTTTTGTAA
The DNA here is from genome assembly GCA_963277665.1 of Viscum album. Taxonomy (NCBI): domain Eukaryota; kingdom Viridiplantae; phylum Streptophyta; class Magnoliopsida; order Santalales; family Viscaceae; genus Viscum; species Viscum album. The sequence goes on along the minus strand of OY728140.1, from coordinate 715,414,398 downwards.
TTTGAATCATTTTTATATTGAATTTGGATATAAAAACATTTCAACTTTTTAAAATTTTTCACTTTAAAAACTCATTTTCTCACCCCATCTATAGGAATAGTTTTAAATTAATTGTATCCATTTATTTATTTTGAATTTTGAAAAATAGATTAAATATTTGGAATAATAAGTTTCATATTAAGTAAATAGTTTTTATAAGTACCTTTCCTTAAGCATTACATAATCTTGAATTAAATTAATAATTCACATTGAGGATCTTTTCAAGTTTAGAGTTTTAGAGAATTATGCCATAAATATTACATTACATCTCAAAAATTACAAGGTAGACACTTCTACTCAGTTTTCATTCTTTTCATAAAATAAAAACTCTTAAAAAAAGAGTCACGTTTAGTCTCATGTTTTAGACAACATGACTTTTCCTTGATCTCATCCTTGACCCTATTCATCTTTATGTCCTATGAAAAACATTTCAAAACTTGGGATGAGCATAAAAAGTTCAGTAAGGGTTATAAAACAATGAAAGTAAACATTAGTTCATCAATACATAAATAACATAATCTCTTTAAAATACCTCATGAAATCATAATATTTACATAGTAAACCCAAATCATAAAGGTAACTTGTGGCATCCATAACATACTTACATTGTAGATTTCACAGCTATATAGGGAATTACATTTGGAATACCTATCACAATATATTTGAAAAATCTATTAGGAGAAACATTCACGTTTACCTCTATAACATTACCCAATGCATCAGAGAGCTATCTCGGGCCCACCTTCCCTAGGTTTATCACGAAACCACCCAAATACGTAACAATTCCCAAGAACCATAACATAATCATAACACATAAAACAAATATAAAGGAAAGATGAAATTTTCATATTTCAATCACAATATATAATTTAAATATATTAACATAACAAATCCATTATAAAAACCATTTTAAATACTAAAAATACTTAATAGAGTATATGGTATTTATTCTCCTATTAAAAACATTAAGGCTTGTTAAGGAAGCCAAAAGATCAAATAATACTTGTGGCAGTGGAAAAGGTCATTGTCACTACTTACATTAAAAGAAACATTATTTTTTTCATTTAGTAAAACGCCTCATAGTAAAATATTCCCTTTGAATGAAATGAAATTTCAAAGGTATTTATACAATGTATAAAAGAAAGTTGTGTATAAAACAAAATATGCCCCAATGAAAGGAGATTGAGATGAAGTCCCTTACGTCGTGTCCAACTTGACCCATTTGTTATTTAATCTCCTGAATAATAAACTAAAGTTAATTTATACTTTATTAAGAACATTTTTCAAGTTTATCATTCCTTTTAAATCACTTATTAACATGTTATAAACATTATGTAATCATTTAAGTTAATAATGGTTGTTTTGTCGATATTTGGTACTTGAGTCAAAAATGGACTTCTTATAATTACAAGTTGTTGATGTGGTCAAAAGTTCATTATATACAAAATGATATTCATGATTTAGATATCATATATATCATATATATCCAGTATATACATGTATTTATAATAGTACATAACATTTGGAGGTAAGAAATGAAATGCACCGTTCATAGAGACAGTAAGCCATACGTACGCATGAACGCTACTTTCATTTCAATTTCATATTTAATGTAATGAAAACATAATGATACATAGGTATATTATAATTATAGTATAATATCATATATATAATCTTAGTAAATCCATCATTTATATGTTCCACATATTTCATGAACAAGTCATATCACTTTGAGGGGGCGGTAGTCCGCACTTCCTCAAATGAGATTATCGTATTTACCCACTATAGAAACCACAAAGTTATTCTATAAATGAAAAATAAAGAAGCATTGAAACAATAAATATATAATATAAATCACATATAAATACATTTCCATCATAATGTACACCATGATAGGTGGTAGGAGAAGATTGAACAATCATCATTTCGTGAGGCGTTAGTTTGTCATCCATAGAAATAGAATGTTTTTTCCCATTAGATGGAGGTTTGTGTAAGTGTAGTTCGAATACTTATCATAAAAATCACCTATTATATTGAGAATATTTTTTTATAAAATAAATTAATAAAAAGAGTTTAGGGGGTTGGATAAGTAAAATAAAACAAAAGAACTTAAGAGAAGATGTTACCTTTAAATCGGGTAACACCCTTTAGTTTGAACCAAATGGGTTTCCTAAAGTTCCTTCTACCTAAGGTAAGGCTTATAGGAGGAATAGAGTGATATTGAGAGATTATTTGGTCAGAGTTTGGAAGAGACAAAGGGTTTGAGAGGTGTGATTAATGGGTTAGAAGTGAGGGCTTTTTATAAGGGGAGGAGGGTCTCTTTAAAAAAGTGTGAAAATATTATTTTATTATATACTGATTTTCGGTTTCTAAAGGTCAAAAACTTAATAAATTCAAAGATAAGATGACTCGTGGTTGAAATAAAATCATCCAATAGGAATTTTACAGGTTTTGGATATTTTTTTAGTTTTTATAATCTTATTTATTTAAATCATTCATTAATGAGGTAAACACTGCATCATTATTGTGTTATAAATAATTTAATTTATTTGATATCTAAAAATTATAAAAAAATAACATAATGTAGAAAATATCTTTATATTTCTAATGAATATTTATATTCAAATATATAAATTATATAACCCCACTTTAAAATTGTTTTCGAAAAACAATACATGTTTATGGTATTTTTATTTTTTACTTTAAATAAAAAGTTATTAATATCAACATCTTACCCAAGTGGCTTTCAAAGGCCAAAAGTCTCACTCATGGATTTTCTTGGTTGGCCATTACTCTTCAAATATGTTTAGGAAAATTTTTAAGGTAATTTTATATTATTATAATATTGTTTTTACCTTGAATTACCCTATTTACCTTTAACTGTGGTAAATAAAAGTCAAAAGTTACTATTCACTAAAAATATTTGTATCTTATTGAACCACACTTTACTTAATAATAACATCCATGTATGTTGTATTTTCAAAATTAAATTCACAGAAGTGGTAAAATTTCATTTAAATGAAGAAGTCAGATGTTTAACTACTACTCAGAGTTTTCACTATTCATCAAAAATTGATGTTTTTTAAAAAAATACCACAAAATTCAGCCTATGCTATATTTGATATTCTGAATAAAAAAAAGATTTCTATTTTACCAAATTCAATAAATATAATTTTCATTAATTAATTTAAAATCAATTCTTATTGTCAAAACAAAAAACATGTTTTAATAAATAATAACTATCATAAGATTGACACTTGTTTATGTCCAATTTCAAAGTGAAATTACTTCCAATGACCAAAATTGGATGAAATGGTAAAAATATAATCTAATTACACTTTAAAACCAATTAAAAAGATAATATAACCATATAAATATATTATATTAAAAGGCTGTTTTGAATTAAAATACAGTATTTTTCACTATTCATTAAAAAATGAATTTTATCAAAAAAATACCAACAATTTACCCAAAGTAAATTTTGATGTCCCAATTCTAAAGAAGAATTTTATTTTTTTCAAATAGAACATATAAAAGTTACTAAAACTATGTTTAAAGAGGGTTCACCATTCAAAGGTGGTAAATCGGCCTTTTAAAGAATATTAAAGTATTTATGCTAAAAATTAGATTAATTCACATTTTTAGCCTCTAACTTTTATTGGATAAATATAAAAACATTTAACAAACATGTATAATAATATTATAGTTAGTTTTATTCATTCCCACCATTACAACGGCTAGGCGTTAACAACCATTTAAAACAATAGTATTATATTATTATTATTTTTAGTATGACTCAGCCTTGTGTGAAACATATGATTTAAAAGAAACCTGTTGTTGCGTATCGGGTACATCATAGAACATAGAAACCCCTTTAAAGTAAAATTAATATTTAATTCAAAAATATTAATAATTCTGAAAATGTATTATTCATTATTTACTTGGTATGTAACCGTTTCCTTTTATTTTTGGACAATATGAATAATAAACTTAGTAATTTTAATTACCACGGTTAAGCGTAAATCGGGTAATTAAGGGTAAAAATAATATTATACATATTATAAAAATACCATAACACTTGTATTAGTTTTATTTGGTGAGTGTTTTTTGACTGAAATCATCCTTATCCCAATTTTATGAGCTCCTAGAGCCAGTTGGATGACTTTAATCCATTTATATTATTTTATTTTAAAAAAAATTCCAAGATGCCATACTTATTTTATTAATAACTATAAGATTTTCAATATAGGGTTATTTAGAAGATATATTCGACTATAAATAGTATTTGTAAATATAAAATGCTTATCTTCATCATTTTAATTTATTTATAATTTTTAGGGAATAAATAATTACCTTAAAGTCTTGCATAATGATGATTAAGTAATTGTTTAATTAATGGAAATATCAAATAAACTATATTAAAAATATTAAAATAAATATAATTTGAGATAATTAATTTCATCCATGAATTTTCGATATGACATTTAAATTAATGATATATTAAAATAAATAATATTTTATTAAATGATATAATTTTTTAAAAAATATAAAATTCATCCAACTAATTGGGATAATGTTGAAAATGTCATCCATGATTAATTTATGGTTTATTTTTCATTTTATTGTAAAAATATTGACCCTCAAAGAGTAAAAATCATATTTTTATGGTAAGAGTTAAAGGGGTTAAGTTAAAACCAAAATATAAGGGTATAATAATGACCTAAACTTGTCCAAAAACTATTTGATGAAGAGGATTTGATCCTTATCACCTTAAGATTGAATTGGATTTATTTAGAGGACACTTGTCCATGAAAATAACATATATATTATTTAAATCAAATATATTTACAAAATTTCATTCACTTTGTATTTAATATCTTTTATGTGTCCACATAGGGAAAAAATTAAGATATGAATGAAACTAAACGTATATTTTGTTCTTAAGGAAATTTTTTCATTATTGAAATTTATTTTTAATTTATATATTATCATTTTTTTATCGGTTTATGATAATTTTTATAAGGGAACTAGTATCCTAAATATTCTCATTATATGATTAAATTTTATCATATTCTATCAAGAAGGAGAAGGAATATTTTAAGTAGTATGGCTTTGGAAGGAAGCATGAGAAGAAGAGGATAATAGGAAAAATGTAGATATAGTGAAGAACGCAAAGAAGGATTTTCCCACATGTGATAATTGTGGTAGGAATCACCATGGTATATGCTTAATAGTAAATCGAGTTTGCTTAAAGTGTGGAGAAAATGGACATCATGCTCAGGATTTCAAGGGAAAGAAAGAATTTTCCAATGTCCAATGCTTCAACTGTAAGGATATGGGGCACTACACAAGATAATTCCCCAACTATCAAAAGATTATGCCATAAAATAAGATAATAGATCAGTGTAAAGCTTATGATCTTACCACATGAGAAGACGAATGATTAATGTGATTATGATTGGATTAAATAATTATATCATTTTATTATTTTATCAATGATGTACCGGTCATAATAATCATTTAATAAATAATTATTGTATTGAAATACTTCTTCTTTACATATTTGGAAGCATTCATGTTTTAATTAAGGTTTTAAGGTGATCAAGGTATTCATATAATTGGTATGGGAAAATAAGAGCTACATTATGTTGTTTGAGTAATCTAATGTTAATTTTACTTTGGAAATTAGTGAACTTCCATATATATTTTTGGACTTTGAATTTGAATTGAAGTATTTTGGATAAGTCTTAAGGTTAAATACTTTTGGAATGGATTAATTCAAACTTTGGATATTATTATTTGAGTTTAAAGTATGATTTATTATATTTTATATCATGTGCTCACAATTTTGTTTTCAAAAAAAATAAAGGCTTAAGGAATGAATTGTGGATATTATGGTTTAATAAAGTCCTTCAGTCATACAAAAATCATCATGAACATTCATTTCCAGGTATACGGGATGAAGTGAAAATAGATCGAATCATAACCAAAGGGTGAGATTATTCTTATGAAATGGAAAGTAATCGGGTAAGTTTATTTTAACAAGTGATTATATAAATAGTAAAATAATCCCCCAACTATAGGGAAAAATTATTTTGGAATAAAAATGTTAGTATTTTACTTATCAATCTGAGAAATCAATGGTCTTTTAACTAATCACAAATTTACGGTTTTTTATGGTTAACTTTATAATGAACTTGTTCTTTATCACCATTCATCAGAAATTGATATTTAAATTTCTCTACCATTATTAGGTTTTCAATTCCCACTAATTTTATTCTATTCAAAAACCTATTTTTTTGGTAACCTTCTCATTTTCCTTTTCCTATTATTAAGAGTATGTTTTATTAATCCTATTTCTGATGTGGGTTTCCCACAAAGGAATTTTCAAGTATCAACCATTTATTTTTGAAGTGAAATTTTAAATTGTGAGGATGAAATTTATTAAAGTATGGGATAGTTTAACAACCCAAGAATTTATGTTATGTCTCTTTTTAAAGATGATCTCTTCAATAGCTTATGTTGCGCACAACACCCAACTTAAACGAACAATGAAATATTATTATAACCTAGCCATTACATTGGAGGGAATAAATATTATTAACCATATTGTTAAATTTATATATTATATATTCAGTATTTTTTTTACATTCATCAAATATATTTTATGGGCATAAGATAATAAAAAATCCCATTTTACTCATAAAAAGCTATATTTTTTAAAGGTAGTTTGGTCACCTTTTAATGGAACATTTTTTTTAAAACTAAATGTTGACACTTTTATAAATTATATTTGAAAAAATAAAAAATATTTTATAAATAATAGTATCAAAATTTACTTTGGGTTACTTTTGGGTATTTTTCTGATAAGTTTCATTTTTTGACGAATAGTGACAAATACTGCATTTTAATTCAAAACTGAATTTCCATATAAATAATTAATAATGTTAAATTATATTTTAAATTTTTTTAAAGTAAAATTATATCAATTATAAATATATTAAACTTCATTGGAATCATTTTAATATTGAATTTGGATATAAAAACATTATAAACTTTTGAACATTTTCACTTTAAAAACTTGTTTTCTCACCCAATCTACGAGATTAATTTTAAATTAATTCTAGTCATTTATATGTTCTGAATTTTGAAAAATGGATTCAATATTTAAAACCATAATTCCCAAATTTATTAAATAGTTCCCTTTTATTTTGGTACAATATGAATAGTAAACAAAATAATTTTAATTGCAACGGTTAAGGGTAAATCGGGTAATTAAGGGTAAAAGTAATATTATAAATTTTACAAAATTATGCTAACACTTGTCATAATTTTATTGGATGAGTTATTTTAGACAAAAATAATCTTTAGACCAATTTTATGATCTCTTGTATCCACTTATATGACTTTAATATATTTATAGTATTTTATTTTAATGAAAAGTCAAAGATGTCATACTTATGTTTTTAATAACTATAAAATTTCTAATATAGGGTTATTAAGAAGATATATTTGGCTATAAATAGTCCTTTAAAAGATAAAATGGTTATATTAATCATGGTAATTTATTTTTAATTCTTAGGAAATAAATAATTACCTTAAGGGCTTTCCCAATGATGATGTGGTAATATTTTAATTAATGGAAATGTCAAATAAATGATATTAAAAATATTGAAATAAATATAATTTGAGATAATTAATGTCATCCATGGATTTTATAGATGAACTTGAAATTAATAATATTTTAAAATAAATAATATTTAATTAAATGATATTAAATTTATAAAAACAATTCAGCCAACTGATTATGATAAGGTTGAAAATGTCATCTATAATTCATTTATGGTTCATTTTTCATTTTATGGTAACAAACTTTTCCCTCAAATATTAAAAATAAATTTTGTCATAATAAGATTTAAAGGTGTTAAGAAGGGTTAAAAATAGAAGATAAGGTTATAACAATGACCTAAAATTATCTAAAAATTATTAGATGAAGAGAATTCGACCCTTATCACCTTAAGATCAAATTGGAGTTATTTAATGTAAAATTTTCCATGGAAATAACTTATATATTATTTAAATAAAATATAGTTATAAAATGTCACTCTATTTGTATTTAATATCTTTTATGTGTCTACATAGGGATAAAATCAAGATACGTAACACCCTAATCCCAAAAACCCGAAGATGATGCCTCACTTTATCACATTGGAATATATACAAGTGTCTAATCTCAAAAGACTGGTCAGTTTAGCAGTATTGGAAAATACATCACATACATGAAACTTACATTACAATTCATAACATAAAATACAACATAGATAATTATTTTAGAACTCCATTATTCTCCTAGCGTAACCCTGCATATCAATCATAATAAACATATTGGAATCCTGGGAAAATAAAACATAAGAAATGGGTGAGCTCAGATGCTCAGTAATGGTTAATAATAAAGTGTAAGCTTTCATTAATAAGCATAAACTTTTTAGGCAAGATATAAAACTAAAAAAAATCCTTTTAAACATAATCTTTCACATAATATGGAAAGAATAAATCAAAAAAAATACATTTAAATATTCATATCGATATTCTACTAGTCAAACAATCACATGTAATATCAATGACTAATCTCATAATGAGGGAATGCATAATGTCAAACATATGAGATATATCATCAACGACTCGGCTAAGACATCTAAAAATAAATGGTTAAGGCCTTGGCCAAAACCATATCTAAAAATAAATTAGTAAGGCCTCATCCAAGTCCATATTTGATTTGTCTCATAAGACCTATCGATGCATTGATATGATATAGAAGTCCTCGCCTGACACTTAATAATCCCAATGCATTCCTCATATGAAATGGATGAAATATAACCAACATACACATTCGTATTGAAAAACTAGCATACAAAATGCGACTACTTCAACCATAAACCTTGAATAGTATCAAAACAGAACATTCATAGTCAAACATATCATAAACCCTTAAATACAATATGTTAGGTTGTATCATAAGAAATAAACTTCAATTAAGCATGAAATACAATAAATTATGTTGGCATAGATGAAAATAATCTAATAAAATCATCAAATTTTTCTTTATAGAAATTCCCCTTTTTTACTTTGAAATCATTTAAAAGCCATGAAATTTTAAAAGAAAACATTTCCTTTAAAAATAACCTTGTAAGATTGTAAGGGAAACTACAAAAAGTTAAGGCGTTATGACAGCGAAATAAGCCTCTCATTCCTTATAAGTTAAAAAAATAGTCTTTCTGTCAAAAAAGTCATAAAGTACCTCATTTGGAAAATAGAAAAGGATTCATTTAAAACCATTTTATAAAAAGTATAATATGGGTAACTATGTATTTAAATATTTTTAGGATAGTAGTAAAAATATTTTGGATTTTTTTTAATAAACATATACATAAATGATAAATATTCCCTAGTAGATACTTATGTATAAACAATCCCAAATAAAAATGAGATTAAGAAATTAACCCTTACATCATACTTTCCTTTAGTTAGATGTGATTTAACATCCTATATAATGGTTTAAAATATGTTATTAATTAAAACCATAACCATATACATTATTTATGATATCATATATGATTCATTTATTACTTTATATTACCCATTTATTAACAATTCCAAGCTAAATCAATGTTTTAGGTAATAACCACTTTGTTAATCGTACGTTTTTTGACTTGTTATATTACTTAGATTATGATTTAATTACTTCCATAATGTAAAAAATGATTTATATATCATATATATTCATTATATATATATATATATTATGGAATGGAATAAAACAATATATATATATTATTCCACTAGTACTATTATGTCATATATTTCATACATATTCATTGAATATATTTTTATAATCATTCTTGAATATTTAACGTGGAAGATGAATCTCATAGCGTCGTGGGAACGGTAGATCATACGTACATATGATCGATGATATCATTCACTTAATGGTAATGGGGTAAGGAAATGGATGGTATGTTAATTATATAGAATAAATATCATTTCATATTGATTATTTTTATCTATTATATTCATTATTATACCCATTCAAATAAAGTTGTAATGAAAAAAAAATTACATCACCTTGTGAGGATGATAAGTTGTTTGTACGCATGCATGGTGATATTGTTATTCGTAGGATGAATAAAAGGAAGAATATGGTTGTCCCATATCATAATAAAATCTTAGCATATATATAATACTAGATTTATTACTTTAGTTTGGAAACGATATAGTAAGATGAAGTAGAAGAAGAAAAGAAATTGAATTGAATTTGTAAAATAATTACTTCTTCTTTGAGTATCTCCTTTTGATTTGAAAAAAAGGACTTATTAGTTTAGCTTTATTCCCAAAGTAAGGCCTATAGGATGAATTTATGGAATTTTTAATGAGAAATGGGTATGGTTTTTTTGATCCAAGGGGTATTAAATGTGTGAATAAAAGATAAGGATAGGTGCCCATTTATAAGAGATGAGAGAGGAACTTTAGGAAACTGTTAAAATGTTAAATTAATAAAAATTAATTTTCAATTCCACATGGATAAAAAGTGAATTGTTTCAAATTTAATATTAGTATGTGTTATAATCATCTCAAAAAATATTTTTATATAGGTTTAGGTCACAAAATTAACCTTATATTTTGGATTTAACCCTTAGTTAAACCCTTTAACTCTTACCGTGATAACTTGTATTTTTAATCTTTAGTGTTGATATAGTTACTATATAATGAAAAAACAAACCCCAATTGGATAATTTATGAAATATTTAAAATTATAGTATTTATTTAGGTAAAATATATATTTTATGAATTTTATATCATTTAATAAAATATTATTTATTTTAAAATCGCATTTTTGTCAATTTTGACTCTATTTATTACTTGACTTTTTAAAATTTCATAAAAATTTGATTCCTTATAAAAAACTACATTAACTCATCCATAACATGTAAAATTCATCTAAAAAATTATTTTATGGCATTAAATATTTCAAATTATATTTATTTTAATATTATTAATGTCATTTAATTGATTCTTCCTTTAATAAATCAATTACTACATCATCGTTATATCACAATTTAATTTAATTATTTATTATCAAAAATTATAAATAAATTACCATGATGTATATCATCATTTTATATTTCTAAATACTATTTATAATTTAAATTTATCTTATGTATAACCATATGTTAAAAATTATATATTTATTACAAAATTTGTATGACATTTTTAACTCTTCTTTAAATAAAATATAATAAATGTCATAATCTAACACAAGTGTCTCAAAATGGATATTAATTTCATTATAAGATTTATTTTGTTGAAACACACTTATCCAATGGAATTAAGATCAGTGTTAGGGTAATTTTATAATTTTATAATATTATTTTTACCTTTAATTACCCGATTTACCCTTAACCGTGGAAAATAAATAAAAATTTACTAATGTTACTATTCACTAAAAAAATTAATTTTATCCTATTAAAATCTAAATATAATACTGTTTACAAAATTTTATGTTCATTTTTTCAAATTTATCTCACAGTAGTGGCTAAATTAAGTTTAATTCTAATGTGGCGAGAAGGCGGGTAAAAGATATGTTTAAAAGTTCAGAAAGTTATTATATATAATTTTAATATAAAATGTTTCTAATGAACTAAATTGGATTAAAATATATATTTTTAATATATTGTGACTTTAAAAATCAATTTAATTAATAATAAGTAATTAAACGAAAATTTTATTTTTTAACTACAGTGTAATATTTTTCACTATCCATCAAAAAATGAAACTTTTCAGAAAAATACCAAAAAATCACCCTAATTTAATTTTGATATTATGAATTCAAAACTAAGTCTATTTTGAAAATTAAAATTTATAAATTTTATAATGTGGTTAACACTATTTATAATCTCTTTTTAAATGGCTAGTTTGATAGATCATAGTGCTCTCGAACTCGGTGTTGCGTGCAATGCAAGCTATTAATTTTTTTTAAAAAGAAATCTGACATTAAATATTGGGGTGTTACATTATCCCCTACTTCAATAAATTATGTCCTCTTAATTTTGTAATTAGGGTTCGGTAATTAGGGTTTCACTATTCAAAATTCCTTTATTGAAATCCCACGGCGGAACAAGGGTCGATAAAACATCCACTTTAAAATAAATGAATCTATGAAGTTTACTAGAGATAACACATATAGGGGTTTCATTTATAAAAACATGGACATGAAAGAAAAATCTAACCATCATGTTCTGATAGAGATTGATATAGAATATGATTATGAGAAAGTTAACAATCACAAATATATAAATACGAGATTATCTAAGGGGCCATTTGATTCATCAGAAAAAGTACCATGATATCATTTTTGGTTTCAAGATCTTTTCCCTAAAGTTGAAGAATTAATTTACTTCATAGTCTAAGAAGATAAGTAAACATACTTATTTGAAAATTAGAGTTTCATCCTTTAAAAAATTTATACCATAAACTCATATTTCACTCCAAAAGATAATAAAATTATATTATATTATATTTATCTTAATCGTATAGGGTTCCAAAAATTAACTTATACTTTAAATATTATGTTGTTTAAATAAAGAAAACTATGTTATACTAACTCGGACATCACATATTTCAGTGATATGTGATACACCCTTATCACCCTTCGGTTGTGGGTTCAAGTCTCGCGACCTTGCTGGATGTGATAATTTTTCACCCAACTTGCGGTTTGTCATTTTTATCAAACTATATTATTATAAAATTCTAGAAATAACCTCAAGTATTAATATCCAATGTCCATTATAACCTTAAGAATAATCCAAAATACTTCTGTCTAAATTAATAGTCTAAAAAATTTGTAAGTAATGTCATTAAATTTACAAAATTAACTTAACATAAGATTTTCCCAAAAAACATAACACATATCTTTTTGTCGCATACCAAAATATATGAATACCTTGATCACCTTAAAACCTTAATTAAAACATTCATGCTTCTAAATGTATAAAAATAAGTACTGTAGTACAATCCTTATACCTTGAATGATTCTCATATCCAGAATTTCATAACATAATTCTTGAATCCAAAAACACAAATACATTAGTTATTCCACTTTGAATATAGTAATAGCGTAATCTTGACCTTGATCCCTTTTCTTTTTCTAAGATATATTTCCTTGATTATTAGGAAAATCGATTTCATAATTTTCCATATCTTTAAAATTGTAGCATTGCACATTTATGGGTTATTTCAGTCCCTTGAAATCATGAGCATGATGGGATTTCTCACCATAATTGAAGAAAACTAATTTTCCTTTTAAGAAGGAATCAGGGTGTTTCCTTCCACAATTGTCACATGTGAGAAAATATTTCTTTCCCTTCTTCCCATTATTTTTATCCTTCTCCAATTTTCTCTTCTTCTCTTCTTTTCCCTTAAATTATAAGACTAATAAAATTCTTTCTTTTTCTTGATAGCACATGAGACTATATCTTCGTATGATGAGAAAGTTTGGGAGTCCAATTCCTTTTAGATAAATTGATTTAACCCATAAAAATATAGATCAATCTTAATATTTGGGTTGCATATATAGTTTTCATTATGTCCTGTTAATCTTGTGAAGTTGGCTTCATATTTATAAATATTCTCATCCTCTTTTTGTCTCAGATTCAAGAATTGTCTCTCCATATCTACTCTCTGTTCATAAGGGAAATACTTTTCCAATAAAAATTCCTTAATATACGTATATTCCATACTTTAAATTTATACTACTCATTTATGTTTTGAATTAGTGTCCAATATTGATCCACGTCTCTTGAGAGATGATAAACTACCATGACAACCTTCTCCCTTGTGTTGCTTCCCAAAGAAAGAAATATCTTCTTTAAAGAACTTATCCATTGTCTAGATATAAATGGATTTTTTGTCCCATTGAATGTTGGAGGTTGTTGTCTCATAAAGTGATCTAACATTTCTCTTCCACATTGCATATTAGAATTCTCAATATGGGTAATGTTATTATTCATAACCTGAGTCAGTTTCCCCAGTATAGTTATAAGATGCTCAGAACTAGTTGCAACTCCATTTCAAACATCATTATCTTGTATAGTTTGAAAATCCCTACATGGTTTATGTTTGTTGATATAGTTTCTAATCCTTTAATTAGGTTCTATTTCTAAATAATGGCATACATTAGATTATGAATCATAGAATATAATTTCAAACTAGTAAAACACATAATATAAATTGAAAAATTTATGCATAGCCAATATCATAATCATAAACATGGTTTCTTTGGGGATGTATTTAATTTTAAATCCTTCATAATGGTTTTAAAATAAAATGTGAATTATCCTAAGCATATCTCCTGAGAGTTTCAAACCAGGTGCGCATTAAGGCTCATTTTCATGTACCAGGTTATGTTGAGTTAGGTCGGATGCACCTTTTTGGAGTTATTACTCCTAGGTACATATATACCATAACCACATCCACTTGTAGTATTCAGAAAAAGATTTATTTATAGGAATACCCACATAATCTCAACCTTACAAAAATTCTAGAATGTTCTTCTACCCTTATCCTCAAACTCATCCTTCGGGTTTTGTTCCCTAATCTATTTTTTCTAAATCCACTTTCCAAGGTTGTTTCTAAACTTCCTCGCATAACAAATATAATGCCCCAACCCTATAAGTCTATAAATGGTGTCTTACTTTATTAAATTGGAATAGATACAAGTGTTGAATCCCAAAGGACCAATCAGTTTAGCATTCTTGGAATATAGATCACATACATAAACCTTACATTACAATTTATAACATAAAATACAACATAGATAATTCTTTGATAACAACATTATTCTACTTGGGTAAACCTTCATATCAATCATAATACACATATTAGAATATTGGGAAAATAAAACATAAGAAAGGGGTGAGCTCAGATGCTTAGTAAGGGTAAATAATAGAGTATAAGCTTTCATAAATAAGCACAAACTTTTAATACAAGGTATAAAACTAAAACACGGGCCTTTTAAACATAATATTGAGCATAATATGCGAAGAATAAATAAAAAGAATCCATTTAAAAATTCACATGGATATTATACTATTCGAATAATCACATGTAATATAAATACCTAATCTCATAATGATGGAATTAATAATGTCATACATCTGAAAAATAACATCAAGGCCTTGGCTAGCTCATCTGAAAATAAATGGTTAAGGCCTTGGCCAAAACCATATCTAAAAATAAATGGGAATGGTCTCAGCCAATTCCATATCTGATTTGTCTCATGATACCTACCAATGCATGAGGGGTTATATCAAGTCCCAACTGACACTTACTAAGTCCAATTCAGTCCTCATATGAAATGGGTGAAACGTAACCAACATATACATTCATATTCAAAAACTAGCATATGAAATGTGAATACTTCAACCATAAACCATGAATGGTATAAAAATATCACATCCATGGTCAAACATATCATAAACACTTCAATACAATAAGGTAAGTTGTATCATAATAAATAAACCTCAATTAAGCATAAAATTCAATAATAGATGTTGACATAGATGATGATAATCTAATAAAATCATAAAAAATGTCTTGATATAAATTCCCATTTTTTACTTTGAAATCATTTAAAATCCCTGAAATTATAAAAGAAAAAATTTCATTTGAAAATAAACTTGTAATATTGCAAGGTAAACATCAAAACTTTAATGCATAATGACAAAAGAATAAGCCACTCATACTGCTCAAGTTAAAACAACATTCTTTCCATCGAAAAAGTCATAAAGCACCTCGTTTAGAAAAAGGAAAAATATTCATTTAAAACCATTTTATAAAAAGTAGGACATGGGTAAAAATGTCTTTAAATATTTATATGATAATATTAAAAAAAATTGAATTTTTTTAAGAAAACATGAACATGGATGATAAATACTCCCCAGTAGATAGTTATGTATAAACAAACCCGAATAAAAATGAGATTGTGAAATTAACCTTTACCACATACTTTCCTTTAGTTTGATATGTTTTAACATCCTATATAATGGTTTAAATATGTTATTAACTAGTTATCACCCATGCAATTCACATGTTGATATTACCCAATGCTTTAGAAAAATATTCACTACAACAATGTGAATTAGTTCCATGTAAATTATTATAGTGAAACACTAATAAAAAATAACAAATACTAAAATTATCTTAAGAAAAAAGATGAACAGAACAAAAATAGTGGTTTGTTAATAATCCTGTAGAATCCAACATAATCTAGATGCTAGCACCAAAAAATCTATTTTTGAATCTCAAATCTATAAAATAGATTATAGATGACAATAGAGAGAGAAAGGGATGTCTTGCTACAACATGATACCACGAAAGTATCCAATAGTGAATATGGGCTTCACCAACGCCTCTTGTTTTTCCAGTGTGATCTCCCCTTCATGATTTGATGATGCAGTAGGATCCTACTGTCGGATGGAATTTCCCTAGACTTCTATTTCAATAGAATAAACCAAACTAAAATGTAAACACATGAACCCACACTCTAAGTCAACATGTAGTTTTTCTTAAATGGGAACATAATATCACATATGGGTAAAATAAAGGAACACGAAGAAGGAAATGAGGAATAAATGTTTCCATCTAGGAAGGAAGATCAATAAATAAAGGAGAAGAAAATCAAAATATGAAATTATAAATTGTCCCTTTACCTTGGATTGGGTCTGTTCTTGACCACCTTATTCCAATAAGTAGACATCTGAAATCCAAAGTAGTGAAATATTTTTTTAGTCAAAAAATGCTAAATAAAAATATGGATAATTATTTTAACCAGAAACATAAATAATAATTCAAAATATTTGAATTATGTTATATAGGAAACAAACATCATAATTCAGATAATGAGTTATATGTTTTAATGGAAACGTACTTGAAAACTCATTAATGGGGAAATTTGTTTCACTGAAAAAAATAGTGACAATTCCAAGAATGGTAAATATGTTCTTGTGGAGAAAAAAATAAGAAATAATAATATGAGAAAACTAAATTAATAGAAAACATCATTACATATTAGAACATGGATTATCTATTTTAAGGTATATAATTTTCCCATCAAGTGGATAAATTATTAAACAGAATAACCATTAGTAATTTCATTAAACCGAAATTATTAAACAGAAATTATTAAACAGAAATTTTTAAATAGAAATTCATAAATAGAAATTATTAAATAGTATTTATTAAAACAAATAACCATCTATTTGAAAAAATTACCATTTTTTTAATGTTTATAATTTAATTAAACACAAATTATTAAACAGAAATTAAACACAAATTATTAAATAGAAATTAAACACAAATTATTAAACAGAATAACCAACCATTTTAATGCATATAATTTCCCCATCAAGTAGAGAAATTATTAAACAGAATAACCATTTTTAATTACATTTAACAGAAATTTTTAAATAGAAATTGTTAAATATAAATTGTTAAATAGAAATAATTAAATGATGTTTATTAAAATAAATAAGAATATTTTTTAAACAAATAACCATATATTTTAAACACAATAACCATATGTTTTAATGTATATAATTTCATTAAATAGAAACTATTAAACAGAAATTAATAAAGAGAACATGGATTATCTGTTTTATGATTTTAAAATTTCATTATAGTGTATTATTAAACTACAGTATAAGTAGACATAACAGTGGAGAAATTATTTATAACAGGCCATCTGAAATTTACATATTGCAGAAAATGTGTTTCCAAAATGGATAAGTACTGCAAGAAAAACCTGTAGTCAACTTTGTATGTGTTTTTTTTGAATTTATCCTTTATTCGAATATGAATATCTGTGGAATCCATTGTGTCTGACTGCATCATCATCATCGAAGTTAGTCAAATGGTTTCTCTATAAGTGAAAGAAACTATTAACTAAATCAAAATAAAATCACCCACTGCTCAATTGATAACCTTTATAATGATAAATCATAGTTCTTAAATAGAGAGATGAGAACCAGATTCATGATAATATTAAAAAATTCATATTCTCATAAATATAAAATATCCATTGTCATATAACCCATATAAAATGATGAAACCTACTTACCATACTCTATAATGGATTGAGGTCATGTAAAAGTGAAGATAAACCGTCATCTACTCTAGAAACATTTCCACAGTCAAATTTTCTAAATATTCATGCATATTCTTTTAAATGTTTCAATTCAACTAAGGGGATTACCAAAATGCAATGGTTCCCCCATAATTTGATCTTCCATTGTAAAGAAACATAATCCCAGAGACCCACAGTAGTTCGGAAGTGACATCATCCCAAAACCCATTACCACCCGTCTTGTATCAGACTTAAATTCAAAAAAGCTTCCTAATATATAATTCACCACCTTATAAAAAAATAAATGATAGGAAATCTGTATATGAATCTAGACCGAACCTTTTACCTATTTCATTATATGAAGCAACATGGGTTAATTTGAAAATGGTCACTCTGAGGACATAGTTAGGAAGGATCGAAGGCATGGAGTCCTGTAGAGGCGGCACAAGATTTCAAAGGATTGGGTTGATCAATTTCTTCATCATTTTAATTGAATCAATCAATTATTCATTATGGTTTCTGCTGATGGATAATAAGTAGTTGAAAAAACACAATCTTATATAAAAAAACACAATTTCATATTACACTTTTAATAATGTAAGAAAATAATGTATAGGTGACACTTGAACACATGAACATTATCCTTTTATTAAAGTTGAACATTCCAATATAATTTTTTTTTCATACCTAACCTTCCACCTTTTCAATGATTTTGATTGTAACATTTTGAAGGCTAGAAGCGAGTATCTTCCTTCCACTGGAAACCCATGTTTTTCAACCTATAATATTATAGTACCTGAAAAAATAAATATTAAATAGTTTTTATCTCCCTTGACCAATTGTGAAGGAAATCCATACTCATCATTGTTCTAATTTACAAATGATAAGTAGTTTTAGGATAAATAATTGAAAAATATATTGAGGTGATACAAGAAGTCGGTTCTACCGTTATCAAAGAAGCACTCAACTATGAAACTTTTTTATGTAAAAAGTGGATGACTTGTTTGACAAATAAAAAAATGAACATGATTTTGTCCTATCAGTAACCATCAGTTTGACTATAGATCTGTTGGATTTAATATTGTGATTATACAGTCAACGATATTGAGTATTTTTCTTTATTAGTTTTCTAATAGCATAGTGACAATATGTAATTTTAAAAATAAAAAAATAAGAAACCTAGAAGTAGTGTTGTTAGGAGATAATTTGTAATTGGGCACCAAATTTTGTCTTCTAAAACATGTACTTTCTTCATGAAAAAGTTTCATGAATAAAAAAACCAGCTTTGGGTGCCTTGAATTTTTAGTATTGTAGCTGTTATTAAGCACTTTTTAGGTTGTAATAGAGTGAATAAATAATAATAAGATAATTAGTATAGGATAGAGGTCAACAGTTCATAATACTTCATATTGAATTTCTAAAAATAATTATGTCTTAGTTACCCCGTGATAGCTTTTCACATTGGATATTGTTTTGTTGTTATTCCAATAAAATACTTCTGTAGAGGGTTTGGAATTAGTTGGTGGTGAGATATGTAATTGTGATGTTATTACCAACCCAAACCTGGTAAATATAGAAGAAGATACTTGAATATAAATAATAATAACAAGTATATATTATAATTTTGATGCATAGAGCATAAACTTGTAAAAATATCCAACAAAGAGTAGGTATAATGTTACCTTCTTCTGAAATTTTCTAATTCAGGAATATGAAGGCTGTAAAGATTTTTTGCAATATACATAGTAGTTGTGACAATAATAGAGGCTAAAAGGAGTTTGAAGTCATAAAAATCATAATTATAGAGTAAGGTGTTCATGCAACATATTAAATTGAAAAATTACAAACAGTAAGATTACACTATGTAGATAGAAAGCATACTTCTCAACTGCTTCACCCAGATGAGTTGTAATATCATAATGGTAGATGAATCCTTGTTATTTTCCAATTAATGTATCATTTAATTTACAAAGTCACCCCATAAATTACATGTTAGTTTCAATCCTCTGTACGAAAATAAATTAACAGTATGGATTAATATCTTTTCTTTGCAATCACACAATGTAAGTGCAAAAAATTAATGACATGTCTTCCTCTAGAGTAATCTAAATCATGTGGTTGGAAGGACCTATAGATTACACAAAATTTGTGTAATGTAGAAGTCCAATTATTTCTATAAGATATATGATAGAAGGACAATTAATTTGAAGATAATAAGGATGAATTATAAAACACTATAATGTGTAATTTATTAATCTTATCTAGATAGAAAAATAACATACAAGTGGAAGTGGAATGTACCTATTAAATGTTCTTCTAGAACCTTAATTTGAATAAGATCATCATATGAAGTAAAATCAAAACTAAGAAGAAGAATTTATGCATCACATGGATGAAAAAACATCATGGATGTTAACATTTTTCTGTAGGCATGTCTACTTTCCAAGTAACTACCACAGTTTGGTTCTATTTGAAAGTTTTTTATCATATATCATAGTCCTTAACACAAGAGATCTATGTACTTGGAGATAAGCTAGCGGGTAGTAATTGTACAGTGAATTTTACATCCCTTGAGATAGCATATTAAAATGTAAAATAATAGATTAAAAAAATATATGAGAAAACATAGAGACATAATATATATATATTCTGAAATATGTATACAATATAATAAGAAAATTGGGTGAAAAAATATACATTAGTCATGTAATGTAAACTTACCTCTTTATCACCAAGTATTATATCAAAAGAAACAATTTCATTAGAGTAGTTGGGAGAAAAATTTCACCACGTGTTTAGAACACAAACATCAATCCTAAGTGTCTCATTGTCCTCTGGGGTAATTGTAGTCAATGGGGTAATTAATCAGGACATTTTGTTTTTACTCTGTAAAATTTTGATTAGTGTTGAAAAAAAACATAGTAAGAAGTTACATAGTTCTGGACAAACACATTCCATTTCCAAATAGCAGTAAAATATTGACATCATATTTGAAATGGTAAATAAGAAAAGTTGTCAAATATTTCCTTTTACACAATATTTTGTATATAATCAGATGATGTGTTATTATTATCATCAAAAACAATTTTTAAACCACTTGGTGATGTGACCCTAGAAACCGCAACATATAATTGACCATGAGAGAACATAGGTTTGTGGAGGTATAAACCAACAGAAGACAATGATTGAAATTGACATTTATTAACAGTCATTACATAAGAAATTTTCAAAGGATATTATCTTCTTTTTAATTTGAAAGGCCACCTAACATCAGAGTGTGTCATAGTTATTCTTGGAATGAATGCAGAATACCACTAAAGACGGCCAGTCAAAAAAATTTCTCCAATGACATGATAACCTAAGTGTGTAACAATCATACGGGTATTGTTACATAAACCAAAATATTGATCTACATTTCTTAGTAACATAATGGGGACACCGATATTTGGAGAAATTTTGTGGGTAGCCAAACTAAAGACGTTGATACCATTTAACATCTTAGAGGTGTTATGTTTTCTTCTCTATCTGTATCAAAACTAGAATTATATATTGAATTATATTTGAAGTAGTCTTTCTTTTCAGAGTTTTTTAGAGAAAACATGTAATCATTTACTTCTTGAACAACATCACGGGTTGGAGCTAAAATGGAATGCTCTTTCAGATAGGATATGTCACTATTTTTCTCAATGAAATCAGGATAAGTATGCTCTACAATTGCAACCATTGAATTTTTAGTGTAAGTAAGAAGATATGATGATGGAATTTGGAGGATCACTTCCCCATCATTAGTTTCTCCACTTGACCTTTGCCGATATCCAAAGTCCATTTTGAAAAATCATAGACTTCATTTAAATAATCAGAGGATGTAGATGAAAGAAATCTCATGTTCTTTGTTAAAGTTATTACTTAACAGTGCTTCTAAAGATACAATGACTTAATACATGCAAAGACAATGTAATTTTTGTTACCACATGGTATTACAGGTACTATTTTATTGAAATCTCAACCCAATACAACTTTTAGACCACTAAATGGTAAATTCATTTCACTAACATTTTTTACTGTCATTATATTTTGGAGAGTACGGTTTAGAGTCTCAAAGTAGTACATATGAACCATATAAGTCTCATCCCAAATAATAATCTTTTTATAGTGTAGAAGTTCTGCTACATCACTCCCTTTCTGAATATTTCAAATAGACTGATCAGTAATAGAGATTGGAATACATAATTTAGAATGTGTTGTTCGTCCGCTAGGAAGAAATAATGATTCTATTATACTTGAAGTAAATGCAGGTACAATAGATCACTTAGACCACATAAATTATGTTAGGGTCTTCTAAACAAACTTTTTACCTATTCCTCCATATTTGTTCAAGAAGAATAATCCCCTATAATTTATAGATAATGAAAACAAAATGAAATACATCACCTCTTTCTATTCAACGGTAAGCATAGTCTATAAAGTTCTATACTTATTCTGTAGTATTTCTCTACTTTAATTTTGTTCTTCTGCAACTAAATGATTATGAATGGGTATCAATTACAGAATCTGGTACTCACATAGGAGGATAAAATTGAAGAGATTTTCCATTGCATTGTAAAATCTGTTCTATTTCAAGCAGAGAATATATATTTATCTTAGGTTCTGTGAGTCTAAAATCTAGAAAATTTAGGAACATTGTTTTAGAGTAGTATAAAATAAATTTCATGCAGTGATTAAAGTAATTTAGAGTAACTAAAAGATATATGCAGATCTGTGGTGAAATAACTGATTAGAAAAACTCAACTACGTATTATGTATTTAAAGTGTATATTTAAGTGACATAAAGATGTGCACATCTCTATTAGAAATAAAGTAGAAAAAAATGGTTATTAGAAGAAAGATATCAGTATAAACCAATAATCAGACTTTAATTAGGTACTATATAACGAAAAAATTATTTTAATTATTAAGTAAATATTATATAAATTTATTTATGAAGTACACAATAAATATGACATAACAGAAATATGTTTGCTGTAAATTATTTTTAAATATAGATTAAGAATCTTATTTTCACCTTGAATTTGTAGCCTCTATCTTTGGGCATATAAAATATCTTTAGCAAGAATGTCACAGGTTTGTTGAAAAACAAAGTCTGGATGAGAAATGTTATTGGAAATTAACATGCTTGTGAAGATTCTATGTACATAATGTACCATTCCCCAATTTGAAACCCCATTTATAGCTTCAATATATTCTATGTCATCTACTAGTATTCCCAATGAATAACAGGACTCTTTAAATGTTCCATGAGTAATGTTGTTCACTGTTTTGAGATCTTCAAATTAAGTAGCACCTTTGATTTTTGTTTTAAGTATCTGTTAGTAAAACAGATCTCCTGTTATTAGAGGAACATAGTATAGTCTACCAATAGAAAATCCCTACCTTCGATGATGCTATTTCATGTCATTTGAGTGGTAAACACATCTATTTAGGAATTCTGAAAAAGTTAGAGATCTACCCTTTGGGTACATTAGATTTTCTTGAAACCAAGAGGTGAACATTGTTTCACATATGTTACTATGATTTAAGACATATCCAATTTTATCATTTTCACTCTAGGAAACAGAATGTTGTCCTAGTAAATGGAAACTTAACCTCTCAACCAGTGGATATTTGTAATGGATTTCATAAGAAAATATCCTCTAGGAGGCCTCACATGGAGATATGTATTTATAGTCATACTATATCTTTTTCTCATCTACATTTTTGTCTGAGAACTCTCTATTTCTACTCTTATAGAGTGATGTTGTAACATGATCATTTCCTTTTCTAATATACTTAAATAGATATTTTATGGAAGAATACTTATTGAAAACTTCAATATTGATATGTTCTTGATACTTTAATAGCAAAATAGGATTGTATAGTATGAAAAACCGATTATCTAAAGAGACTCCATTTTTTAGAACCGTTTTTCTATCATCCCTTCTATGATAGAAAATGCAACCATCATCATCAATAGTGGTATTCCAAAAAAAATATTTTGGAAAAAAAATTGGAATATTTTCTATTTCTCATATAGGGATAAGTACGGTTGGCATCACTGCAAGGGTCATGGATCATAAAATTCTTAACAGCTTCGTGTAGCCTTGGGTAGGCACAATTATTTGGAATTTCAACAAATAAAATCTGTTTCACATCTATTGAAGTGTGAAATTTGTTTTTATGAAAGAGACATAGTAGTATGTGCACATGAGGCAAGCCACATTTTTGAAACTCCAAGGTTCGAACAATTATATGGGAAGAAAATAGTTCTAAACGGTTAATATAAGATGACAAAATATATAATAAGGAACTGGACATACTGGATAGTAAGTAAAAAATATAGTTACCTACCCATGAATTTCTAAAGAAACAATATTCTCTTAAATATTTCATTAGACGATCAAACTTAATATTGAAAACTCGAGATAAAATTTACGAGTAGTCTGGTGGACGGAGATTGCAATTTTTAAGAAATCAAGTTATTTTAGGCCACATCAGATTACATTTTAAGGTTAAAAATATATCTAGATACCCTACCCAGTTACATATTGACATTGTATCCTAGTAATTCTGGATCATATACCTTGGACCACCCATAAATGTAGAAGTTAATATAATATGCTTCTCACAGGACATCCCTTCACAGTCACCTCAAATCAATGCATCTTGCAACACATTATACAATTCGACCCTAAATTTATTCTGATTAAAGAGAATGAATGGTAGTATTTGATACTCAATCATCATATAAGAATCAACAATAAAATTTTGTAGTAATCTTCTAGAACGTAGTAAGATTGATGCATAATTATCGCAGAACTGCAAGTGGATTGAGAAGTACTCTCTCATTGTTACCTTCCTAAGTGTAGTACTTGTTGTGAATTGAGTGGCACAATGCAACACATTGTCACAATATCCATCCTAGACACCTATAAAAATCAAAGGATACTTCAAAGGAAGATAAAATGGTTGAATCACATCAATTATTTGTAAATCACTGCTTTTGGTTTGAATGATGATATCCCATTCTTGGTTGAGATTCTCAAAATCACCAACAATTATCAATGAAATTTTAGAAGTATTTGTTTGGTTATGTGTTGCGTAATTTGTTTGTCTTCTTTTAAGATGATGGAGCTTTAAAGTTGGAACCTCCTGACGGTTAATAACATCCCTTTCACATATAAATTCTCAATCCAAAGCATTTTTCTCATGAAGCAGCTGTTGTAGGTTCTCAAAAATATTTCACTCAATAATAGATTTTTGATTTATGTCTTCAAAGATAGAGAAATTATTTATGTTAATATAAAATGGTGAACAGTTTTCCAACATATCACAAAGAATTGAATATAAATGATACCTCATTGCTAGAATTCTATTCTGGCGCTCATGTGTAGTATCAAACACGTACAGTCGTGTGAACCTTTGTGGATGTCCATCAGGTGGACATAAACTACCTATGCGATGGTAGTTTTTTCCATGTAATCTGAATATACATGGAGCTAAACCATTATTGAATGACCTATCTACCTTCCCACCAATTGATGTGAAATCAAACATCAAATTGTAAATATTCATGTGTTCTTGGAATAATTGGTCTTTTATTGAAGTTCAATTTAACACAAATATCCTTTGGTATTCAGGACATGATAGTAGATTGTCCAAAGCAACATTTCCAATCAAGTAGCATAGACATAAATGATGGTTTTACCTGTTTCTAAATTTCTTGTTTCTCTCATCAAACCACAAAAAAAGAAAGAAAATATTGAAATACATTGGTAGGCTTTCCAATATCATAATAACCTAGTTGAACAGAACTGTAATGTAGAATATGTTATAAAAAAACTTCAGTTGACAGTAGATAGGATGGTTTTGTATTAAATATCCATTAATGCATTTTTAGTAAGTACACTAAACTATCTTTTTGGTAGTCTATTTTTCTAGTGAATCTCCTATAGAATCAATCGGTATGTAATACTATACTAGGTTAAATAATAAAAAAACATAATATTGTTTAAAGTGAAACGTGTACATCAAATTACCTCTATAGTTTTCTGCACCATTTATGTCAATTTTTATTTTTTCTTGTTCCTCAGATGTATTCATTCTAATTAATTTCTAAAGAAATGACTGTTGTCTAAAACCTAAAAGTAGTTATAGAAAGAAACTCAATACTCTAAATAATGTACACTTGTATATATATGTGTTTATGTCAACTTATAGTGTGCAACAGACCTGTACACGGTAACATATTTTAGTTCCCATCAGTAGTAAGAGTTAAGCAGTATCTATTTGTATAGGGAATCATAATAAATAGAACCAGAATAATAGGAATCGTAATGTGTATACATAGTAATTGATCTTACTATGTCGAGGTAATAGGTGATGAATCTAATATATTTTTTCTTCATTCATTAAAGCTATGCAAATTAACAAGAAAAATGTAATACGGGGAATTCAAATGTTTTATAACATACAATATGTGCATGAAATATAATAGCTATTATACTTATAGAATGGTAGTGGGTAATGTTTTAAGCCACCCGGTCATTGTTTTCATTTGTTAGATCCAGCAGAAAATATTGACCGAGGTGTAAATGGTTTGGGAACTGTCGATAGAGAAGTAGTTAATTTGTAATAATTCGTGTTAGTGTGAAATATAGTGTGTAGTTCAATGGGTTCTACATGTAAATTTAAACGTTAATAACCATTGATACATAAAGATGATAATGGAATGTGTGTGACTCCATTTGAGAATCTATTTGTTGGAAGAGGTTTAGTGTTTGGAGTTTCAAACAGAATACCAGATGCCACTATATAATTTCCATTATATGTCTCCAATGGTACTATAGAAATTACAATGAACATAGAAAATAAAATAATAAAAATAACTTAAACAATTTAAAGTGACAATATAAGAAAACTCACCAACTTTATGTCATTCCTTCATTAGCATTCTCTATTGTACCCTTGCATATGTACACTTTTATGGGAAATACATGTTTCTATTTGATGGAGCATACAACAATTCAGGCACTATCATGAAAGTAGATTACTATGTCTGATTTTGATTATTTTGAAATTCATTCTGATACATCCTACAAATTCTACATGTTAATGAAAACGTAACTAACCATTGATACATAGAGATGATAATGTCATGTGTGTGACTCTACATGGGATGTCACCTATTGATATAGGTTCACTTGATGGGGTACTTGACTGGTTGGTAGATGACATTGAATAGTTTAAAGTACTTGTCGACACTGATCATGTGGAAAGAGTAATTAATGAAACTTCTTAACAGTGAATATAAAGTAGAACATTTAAAAATGAACATAATATAAAACTCACAAACTGCATGTCAATAATTCATAAGTATCTTCCTTTGCAACCTTGCATCTCTAGAGTTCGATAGGCAAGTCATGATTGGTTTTTTATATTTATATCTTATTGTCAAGGTGTTCAATGAGACCATATAATGTATAGAGGATAATAAATTGAATGAAACTTACATTACAAAGGAAAACACCTAATAGGATATAACAGACCATAATAGAGTTTTTTCATTCAAGAAATGAAAAATCGGACAACATAAACTGCATTTGGATATCAACATGCATAACCAATATTAAGTCAAAACAAGTTTGAAAGAATTTCCAACAGTAGACCACAGTAGAGGTTAATTTTTTCCAAACAAGAAATGTAAATTCAGAAAACTAAATCTGTAATTGGATATCAACATGTTAAACTGAAATGAAATATAAATAAGTTGCAAGGAAAATAGTACAAAAAACCACAGCAGAAGTTTATTTTATTCAAAGGGTAAAAGAAAATTTAGACAACTGTAAATAAACCCGAATTGTTATAGAACTGAAATGATACCATAAATGTAGTTGTAATGATTTATTTTATTCAGTAGGAAATAAAGATCATACTTGAAGTGTGAAGATTATGAGGGAGGGAATATGAGATATATGATACGTTTGGAGAATCCAATGTGTCATCAGTTGAAATTCCAAACCTGAAAATCCATTTAATAGTCATCTAATGGAGTACATGGAATCCAGGAGGAAAATGACAGTGGCGTCGAGAGTTTGTGGGAACCCTCGGTCATGAAGATCTGAATCCATATGGTAATAGGAATAATAAAAAACTCCAATAGTAGAGTTGAAATCAGGAGAAGGAGTAAGAGGAAGTAACACGACAATAGAGTATAACAATTCCTAGAGGAGGAGGATGATGATAACTTTGGGAGTTTGAGGTAACCCTAGGTCGCAAATAGATAAATCCATACCGCGATCGGAGATAAGAAAAAAAATGATAGTAGAGTGGAAACCCGGAGTTAGAGGATGTTAGAACTGGAGATCTATGGACTGCGGGGTGACATGGAGTGGGAGGAAGATAAAAGCATGGGTTCAAAGGTAACCTAGGTCGTGACCCATGATAACTTAAGTGGGATCAGGAGATGGAAAAAGGTGACAGAATGAGATATCATGTGTAAGGGTGACGTGGAGATATGGTGGATGGGACGTAAGTGGAAATCAATGTGGAGGAATGGTAGGAGGACATGTGGAAAATGGAATGCCAAAATTAGTATATATAGTAAATTTATACCAAAACCATATCCATTATTTATGATATCATATATGATTCATTTATGACTTTATATTACCTATTTTTTTAACAATTTCAAGTTACATCAACGTTTTTGGTAATAACCACTTTTTTAATCGTACATGTTTTTACTTTTTATATTACTTAGATCATGATATAATTACTTTTATAATTTAAAAAAATTATATATCATATATATTTAGTATAAATATATATGTGTGTGTGTTTGTGGAATGTAATACACTGTTTATAGAGATGGTAGGCCATATGTACACATTAACATTGTTTCTGTTTTCTTATCGTATTGAATGGAAGAGAGTAAATGATATATATGTGTCTGTATATATATATATATCATTAAAGTAGTATTATTATGTAATATATTTCATAATTATTCATTATCTATATTTTTATAATTATTCTTGAATGGTTAACATGGAAGATGAATCTCATCACATCGTGGAGACGGTAGGCCGTACATACACACCATCAAATATATCATTCCCTTAATAGTAAAGGGGTAAGGTAATGGATGGTATGTTAATTATAAAGAATGAATATCATGTCATATTTATTATTTATATCCATTATATTCATCATTATACCAATACAAATAAAGTGGTAATTAAAAACAAATTACACCACAATGTGGAGAAGGTAAGTCGTACGTATGCAGGCATGGTGATATTGTTATTCTTAGGATGGATAAAAAGAGGAATATAGTTGTACCATAATCATAGTAACATATCATAATATTGATGATACTATATTTTTTACTTTATTATGGAAACAACATAGTAATAGGAAGTAGAAGAAGAAAAGAAATCGAATTGAATTTTTAAAACAATTACCTCTTCTTTGAGTATCTCCTTTTGATTTGCACAAAAGGATTTGTTAGGTTAGATTTATGCCAAAATTATGGCCTCTAGGATGAAATGAGGAAATTTTTAAGGAGAAATGGGCAGGTTTTTATTGATCCAAAGGGTTTTAGATGTGTGAATAAAAGAGAAGGATATATGCCTTTTTATAAGAGGAGAGAGGGTCATTTTAAGAAACTCTTAAAATATTAAATTAATATAAATTAATTTTCAATTTCAAATGGATGAAAAGTGAATTATTTATAATTTAAGATGATTATGGGTATAAATCCTCCCAAAAAGATTATTTTAATATAGGTTTAGGTCACAAAATTAACCTTATCTTTTGGATTTAACCCTAAGTTAAACCCTTTAACTCTTACCGTGATAACTAGAATTTTTACTCTTTAGGGATAATATAGTTAATATAAAATGAAAAAAGAACCCCAATTGGGTCATTTATGAAATATTTAAAATTATTATATTTAGTTTCCTGAAATATATATTTTTATGAATTTTATATCATTTAATGAAATATTATTAATTTTAAAATAACATTTATTTCAATTTTGACACTATTTATTAATTGACTTTTTAAAAAATCATAACAACTTTATTCCTTCTAAAAAATATATTAAATCATTAATAACATGTCAAAGTCATCCAAAAAGTTCTTAAATGGCATCAAATATATCAAATTATATTTATTTTAATATTATTAGTGTCATTTAATTGATTCTTCTTTTAATAAATCAATTATTGTATCATCATTATGTCACCATTTAATTTAATTATTTATTTTATAAAATTATAAATAAATTAACATGATTTATATAAAAATTTTATCTTTCTAAATACTATTTATAATTGAAATTTATCTTATTTATAACCCTATATTAAAAATTATATAGTTATTAAAATTTGAGTATGACATTTTTAACTCTTCTTTAAATAAAATATAATAAATGTCATATTCTAACAAAAGTGGCTTCAAAGGGATCATAATTTTATTTTAAGGTTTATTTTTGTTGAAAAAAACTTATCCAATGAAATTAAGACAAGTTTTATGGAAATTTATAATATTATATTATTATTTTTACCTTTAATCGCCTGATTTACCCTTAACCACAGTAAATAAATAAAAAATCACTAATGTTATTATTCACTAAAAACATAAAGTTGACACTATTTGACTTTAAATACCATACTTATTACAATTTTTGATATACATTTTTCCAAATTCACCTCACAAAATTGGCTAAATTATGTTTATCGCTATTGTGGTGAGAAAGAGAGTAAAAGAGACATTTAAAAGTTCGGTATGTTTTTATATCTAATTTTAATATAAAATATTTCCAATAACCTACATTGGATTAATATATATATATATATATATATTATTAATATATTTTGTATTTAAAAATTAATTTAATACATAATAATTATCTAAAAAAAAATTCATTTTTTAACTACAATGTAGTATTTTTCACTATTCATAAAAAACAATGAAACTTTTCAAAAAAATACCAAAAAATCACCCTAAGATAATTTTTATATTATAAATTAAAAAACTAAGTCTATTTTGAAAAATAAAATTTAGGAATTTCATAATTTGGTTAATAATATTCATAACTAATTTTAAAACAGCTAGTTTGATAGACCATAGTGTGCTCGAATTTAGTGTTGCGTGCAGTGCAATCTATTGAATTTATTTAAAAATAAATGTACTGTGAAATATTGAGGTGTTATAAGATACAAACAAACCTAAAGTTATATTTTGACCTTAATGAAATTTTTTTATTATAGATTTTTTTTTTGAATTTTTAGAAATTATATAATTACCTAAAATGCTTCAACAATGATAAAACAATAATTATTTAATTAACAGAAAAATAAAATAATTGATTTAAAAAATTATTAATTTTGATATATTTTGGATTATTTAATGTGTATAATTAATTTTATATATCTATACAATATATTAGATATGTTAGAAAGAATTATATTTGAATTCCCACATTTTGTTGATGTATTTGAAGTCAAATTAAATAGATTGTATTGAATTTGACAATAATGATATTTTATTGAATTAATATTTTATTAAATTATTTAAAAAATCATAAAAATATTAAATAATATTAAATTGGATAATATATAGTCTAAAATTTCATTCCCTATTCATTTATAGGCCATTTTTAAGTTTTTGGATTTATAATAGCCTTATTATATTTTAATATTTTGAGATTTTCTAAAAGTTCTCCTCACCTCAATTATAAAAGGGCACATCCTCCCTCACTTACTAACACCACCTTGATCCATCTATATTGACCAATATCTACCCATTTCTCTTATAAATATTCTTATCTAAGTTATATAGGTTCTTTTCCTTCCAAAATTCCAACCCAAGTGTCCTTAAGAGAAGTTATAAGGGAAGTCTGCTAAAGAAGAGGTAATCGTCCTCACCGACTCTTTCGAGGTTATTTCTCCTTATAATTTATATCCATGTGTTATTTCCATTATAAAGTAATAAATAAACTATCGTATATATTATGATATGTTATTATGATTATGGGATAGCCATATTCCACTTTTTATCCATCCTATGAAAAATGAAAGAACCACACGTGCATACGTACGACTTACCATCTCCACGTCGTGGTGTAATTTGATTTTCATTTACACTTTACAAGGATGGTTATAATGATGGAAATAATGGATATATATGATTATTATGACATGATATTTATCATGTAAAAATAGATATACTACCCACTTCCTTAATCTTTCACTATTAAGGGAATGATATTGTTGCTCGTGCATATGTACGACATACCATCTCCACAATATGATGTGATTCATTTTCCATGTTCACTATTAAATAATGATTATAAAAAATGTATATAATTAATAAATATGATATCTATGAACTTAACATGATTTTTAATATGATATAACTATATTATATTCAAAAGAAATTAGACTTACAGGACAAAAAATGCATAGGAAAATGAAGTAGTTAACACCCAAAACAAGGGTAATAACAAAATATTATTAACAAATGGGTGATGATATAATATAATAGTATCATATAATAATAAATATGTATATGGTTATGGAATAAATTAATAAAATTATTTAAACCATTTTACATGATTTTAAATCACGTTCAATTAAAGGAAAGTACAAGGTAAGAGTTTATTCAAAATCTCATATTTATTCAGGATTGTGTTTACACTGGGGAATATTTCTCCTCCATGTATGTGTTTTATAAGAATTATTTAAAAAAATTATTTACTATTATCCAATTATTTTTTAATGTAATTTTTAATCCCTTTTTACTTTTTAAATAATGCTTTAAATGGTATATTTTTTTTATTTTCTAAACAAGGTTCTTTGAGACTTTTATGACAAAAATACAGAAGTAATTTTTTTAACTTATATAGAATGAGCATATTTTACCACCATCATGATACATTAATGCTTTATAACTTCCTTTACAAGTATTATTAATTATTTTCAAAGAAAACTTTTAATTTTATAATTATGCATTGTTTTAAAAATAAGTTATTTCCAAAGTGAAAAACGGTATTTTACTCAAAAAAAACAATTATTTTATTATAGTATTTTTATCTATGTCAACATAATATGTTAAATATTATTATTAATTTAGGTTTATCTATTATGATATTGTTTACCATATTTTATTGAATGGTTTATGATCATTTTGACTATAGATGTTCTATTTTTAATACCATTCATGGTTTGTGCTTAAAGTATTCACATTTTATATGATAGTTTTTAATATGAATGTTTATATTGTTTATGTTTCACCCATTTCATATGAGGAATGAATTGGACTTAGTAAGTAATTTCTGGGTCCCTCTGCAGCCCCTAGATGAATCGGTGGGTCTCATGAGACAAACTAGACCGGGTTTTGGATGATGCCTTACCCATTTATGTATACTTCTTGTTTGAGGCCTTGACATTTTGTTTTAGATGTACAACATTATTCATTCCATCATTATGATTTTAGTTATTGATATTTCATGTGATTATTCAACTATTAGAATATCTATGGTTAATTTTCATTTTCAGGTGATTATTTATTTGGAATTGTTTGATCATCTTTTATTCCTACCATATTATGCTCAAGTTATTGACTAAATGGAATGTGTTTCAGTTATTTACATTTCAAATTAGGTTAGGTTCATTTAATTTCACTTCTCATTATCAAAGTTGTGTGAAATAATGTGATGAACAATTATTGTTAGCCTAATTACTATCTATAGGGTTACCAAGGTTCAACTTAGAGATTCATTTATCTTGGATACACCCCTACTAT
This sequence comes from Viscum album, assembly GCA_963277665.1. Classification (NCBI taxonomy): domain Eukaryota; kingdom Viridiplantae; phylum Streptophyta; class Magnoliopsida; order Santalales; family Viscaceae; genus Viscum; species Viscum album. The sequence continues at coordinate 715,380,338 of OY728140.1, read as the reverse complement.
CAACCCCCAATTCTATATGGATTGTACATACATGGCGGTGATGATAAAAATCATGAAAATATTAAACATGTTGTACATACTTGAGAAACATTTGATAAAGAATAAATATAGGATTAAAAAAATAAGAATCAATGTTTAAACAATTCTAAATCTACAAAAATAAAATGAAATGCCTATTTGAAATGAATAGAAAATGAAATAATGATCAATAGGAATCAAAAAAAAGTATAAAACAATCAAAAATCACTATGAATGAAGAAATATTGAAGAAAGATGAAAGAATTGTTGAAGAATGGAAAGTAGCATTAAAACGGATGCTGAGATTGAAAATGTTATTGTAAAGGATGAAGAAAAAGATAATAATGATTAAATAATAACAAGGATTCAATAAAACAATTAAAAGAATGAATTAAATCTAGTTTAGGATGAAAACGAATGAAAAAAACGAAGAAAAGTGAGAGAAAAGGAAATTGTGTCAAGAAACTGTGCGTGGTAGAGCACTCAGAGTATTAATAGGCCCGAGAAGTACATATACTGTAAGTCATCCACATCATTTATTGGCTTAAGTGACTTATTTCCTGATATTTTCATGTCAGGTAAGTTGGTTTCACACCATGTAATTGAGATCCACTTTTCCCACTAAAGAATCAGTTTGTATCTTTGATAGGGTGAGCCTTAAAACATTGCATGTCTTGCAATCTATTCATATCATGTATGTGATTCACATTTCACTAGATTCTAATATTTTAAATATGTATATCATGTACTAGATGTACACATCATGTATTTTCTTCAAAAGATGGTTTTTGGTCTTGTAAGTATGCAGTGAATAAGCTCTACACGTCGTTTATGTGACACATGGCATGTAAAGAATGATTTTGTCACATTTTCATCATTTCTTTCTTTAAATCCAAAATTCCTAAGTCCTATGAAAACAAATAAAAACTGAGTGCATTATCAAATTAATCAGGAATAAACCTTAAATAAATTTATCCAATATTTATATAATTTCATCTTATTAAATTCCCTCCACATTTGAACAATTTCTTGTCCTCAATAAAAAATAATCTCAACATACATTCCAAAAGAAATAATTTTTATAATAGGAAAAATTTATTACAACTAAGAAAATAAAACTAAGTGTAAGTAGAAAATTGTAGTCCTTTGAAATCAATCCTATGGAGAAAATTAGTCATGCCTCATATTTCAGTTCTTTATCCATATTATTTATTCTTTAATTATAATTTCATAATTTTTCTTTAAATTATATACCCATCTTTCAATTTAACTCACAATAAATTTTATCTCATCACTCAAGGTAAAATTTAACTAGAGTTATGATAATTCCCTAAATAAATGTTCCTAACCATAGGATTGCATTGGTTTTATCATATCCAATTTGTAGAGACTAATACAAAATCAATCACGTGGGATTTAGAAAAAAGGGTTCAAATGACTCTGAGGTTGAGGGAAGGTGGGAGGAAAGTGAAAAATCAATCTCAAAAGAATGGTAATCTCTAAATTATAATGAATTATAAACATAAATAGTGAAATTAAGTGGCTCCTCCGAGATCAAATGGTGTTCATGCTCCAAAAATATCATAGTGGATCCATGAATATATCAAGTAAGTATAAAAAAATGTACCATATTCCCTAATTTTACATTTTATTTTATTTATTTTTCAAAATTCATCTTCAAGATAGATCTCACATACATCCCCTAATCACATATGATCCATAATAGGATTAATCATTCTAAAAATGGTGATTTCTGACCTTATTAATACACAACCCAATATATTTTTCTTTTTTTATGTATTTTTCAAAGGAACATGGTAGGCATAGAAAATTCCAAAAGTAATCATGGATCACATCATATCAGTCTGGTGAAAGTTCCATGGTTCATCTCCTTAATTATAACATCCTATTTCCATCATTAATGAAAATTCCCCCAAATGTTTCCAAAGGATAATCACTCATAATATGAAAATCAGGGTAGGAATAGATAATCGGATTGAAATGGATCCATCCTAAAAAAGGTTATTAATGGAAACTACTAGCTAAACAAGTAAAAATGTAAGATCGTTATTAGGAAAAACTACCAAAAAAAGATTTCCTCAATCATATCAATAGGGTATTTGTTCAATCATAGCCCCAATAATATCTCAATTCAAGTTCTAATAGATTTATTTGCCACAAGTGTCTCTCAGGAAATATGTTCAGAAAAGAATATAAAATCATGGGTCAAGAATCCTCTTGGGAATGAGAGTATACAAAGATAACTAGTAATTCCTTAGGGTATAAAATACAGTAATAATTCAATCAAAATCAATTTAAAAAATTTTGAATTTGAATTAAATTACAAAACTCGAAAATGATTCAAAGAGTCTAAAGAGAAGTAAAAATGAATTTTAACAGTTTTCATCCTCACTTTTACTTTTATTTAAATGGGTGTAATTATTTTTCAAGTTTAAAGCATGATTTTAGTGAAAAATCTCATCTAGATAGATGAAAATAAGCAATAATCCATGTGTATTAATTATAAGGCTCAAGAAAGACTCCCCCACACTTAAAATGAGACAGTTTCCTCGTTATCCTAGAAAGTATCATAGTAGAGATATCACATTTATAGTATAGACCAAATGAAATAGAAATTTGAAATTTAATTTAGCGAATTGAAAGCTCCCAAGAGTAAATATCTATACATGGGAAAACTTGGTGGATGATGATTTCAAATTAGACTACATGTATAATTTTTTAGAAAGAAAAAACCTTCACTATCTAAAACATTAGTTCACAAAGTTTAAATAAGATGAAATTAGTGAAATGGGTAGGTTTTCATAGTGAATTGTAATTAAAAGTAGCTCATATAAATGTAGAATGTGGGTACAATGAAGTTTTGGGATGTCCTATGAATAATAATTCTACTAAAATGAAAAAAAATACTAAGTATAAGACTAAAAATAAAGAAAACAAATAAAATATGGATTGCCTCCTATAAAGTGCTAAAAATGATGTCATCATCCAGATTTTTTTTCTGTTCAAGTGAATTTGAGAGTGATGAAGCACCCTTTATGGAAGGATTATAGGTAAATTTTTAACTTTTTACCACTAACCTTGAATGGTGGTTTTCTCATTTCTAAATCTCTATAACTCCATAAGTAAAACATGTAATTACATATTAAGGACTTGTCCATATATATTTTATCTTTCAAAGATATAATTTTTTTCAAGAATTGAATAACATAACTTTATCCCCATGGGTGAAGATTCGACGCATAATTCGGTTTTCATGCCACTTCTTTGTCTTTTATTTAAAAATTATAGAATTCTTCTAAGAATCCTTCTTGATTTCTTATAGATCATCTAGTTGGAGAATTCATACATCTTTGGATTTCTGAGAATCCACGTTCAAATTTTTTTACCCAAAAATATCAGTGCTCTAATTCCACTGGGAGATGGCATGGCTTCTCATACACCAATCAGAATGGAGTAGTTCCTATGGGAATTTTATATGCTATGAAATACACTCAAAGTGCATAATCCAATTTTCACTACTGGAAATGTGACATTTCCCAACACTTTTATACCCCCTTTCCCAACGGTTTGTCCAAACCGTTGGGAAAGCCCACTTTGTGGCCACTTTTCCCAATGGTTTTCCAAAACCGTTGGGAAAGGGTAGGCTTTCCCAAAGGTTTGGCCAAACTGTTGGGAAAAGTCCACTTTGTGGCCACTTTTCCCAATAGTTTTGGCCAAACCTTTGGGAAAGCCTACCCTTTCCCAACGGTTTGGCCAAAAACGTTGGGAAAGGACCAATTTGTGGCCACTTTTTCCAACGGTTTGGCTAAACCATTGGGAAAGGTCCCCAATATTTTCCTAGATTCCAGGGACCTATACCAACGGTTTTCAAAACCGTTGGTATAGGTACTTTGATTTGTTATCGGATCCTCTTAACCAGAACATTCTATAAATCAAAATTTAAAATAATTATGATAATACATATATATATTTTTGAAATTATGTTCACAAAAGTCATGTTAGGTTAGTGGTTAGGTCGTTCAATGATAAACCAGAGGTCCTGGGATCAAATCCCAATGAATGTTTTTTTGGAAATACATATACCAACAGTTTTAAGGAACCGTTGGTATAGATTTCCATATTAATTATACCAATGGTTTGAAAAACCATTGGTATAGGTATATACCAACGGTTTTCCAAAGACCGTTGGTATAGAACTATCCCAATGGCTTACTTACCTACGGTTCTCCATACCATTGGTATATGTTATACCAATGGTTTAGAGGCCTATACCAATGGTTACAAACCGTTGGTATAGGTTAGTTTTCCAGTAGTGTTGAAACTATAATTCTTTCTAGTGGTGTTCACCATCTTCTCCAGGATTTTTTAAATTTCCCTTTTTGACACTTCAACTTGCCTGCTTGTTTGTGGGTGGTAGGGAGTACAAGTTTTATATTTAATTCCATACTTTTCAATCAGGCCTTTCATAGCATTATTAGTAATTTTAGTTCCCCAATCACTAATGAGTAATCATGGAAATTAAAATCTAGAAAATATACTTTTCTTTACAAATTTCATTACCACATTTTTTGTTTTATGATTAGTGGCTTTATCTTCAACCCATTTTGAGACATATTCAATGATGACTATGATATAAAACTTACCATGAGAATTAGGAAATGGTCCCATGAAATCAGTCCCCCATATGTCAAATAGTTTGACTTCTAGGATGGTATTTTGGGGTATTTCATTTATTTTTCCTATAGTCCCTATTTTCTAGCATCAATTACAGGTTTGAAAAAATTTCCTTGCATCTCGATGAAGAATGAACTAGAATAGACCACTTTGAAGGATTTTAGGTATGGTGCATTTGGTTCCATGATTCCCTCCTACTGGTGATGTATAACACATGCCAATAACACATTGTTTTTCATCTTCTGGGATGAAGCACTACATTAATCCATCAGCACAGTGCTTAAAAAGTAAAGGTTCATCCCAGTAGTAATATGAGGCTTTGGATAAAAATATCTTCCTCCATTGATATGTAAATTTAGGGTAGAGTGATCATGTGGAGAGATAATTTGAAATATCCAAAAACCATAGTCTATTTTGGGTATTTATCATGAAATGGGTTTCATCGGGGAAGTCATCTTGATGTTAAGATTATTGTTATGCTTGATTTTAGGTAGTGGAGGTCTAGATAAATGGTTTGAGATAGTGTTATTTATTCCTTTTGTTCCCTTTATTATGATTTCAAACTTCTTTAGTAGAAGAATCCATCATATCAGTTGTGTTTTTTAATATTCTTTGTTCAGTAGATATTTAAGTACTACATGGTTTGTGTAAACCACAATTGTAGACTAAAAAGGTATGAGAAAAAAATTTCAAACACAAATATGATTTCCAGAAGTTCTTTTTCAGTTGTCATATAATTTACCTGAGTGTAATTCAATGTTTTATTATCATAGTAAATGGGATGAAATATATTTTCGACTCACTATCTTAAGATAGTACCAGTAGTGAATTTGATTGTATCACAAATCAATTCAAATTCATTGGTCCAATATAGTGAAATTATGATAGGAGCAACCACCGAACTATTCTTGAGGGAATGTAAGGCCTTTCGATACTCCTTGGTGAACTAAAAAATAGTTTCTTTCAATAATAAATGTGTTAAGGGGGATGCTTATGCAGATTTTTTAATGAAGTGGTGGTAAAATCCTATGTGTCCCAAAAATATACTTATCCCTTTCACTATTTTTCACTCAGGTAAGTCTTTTATCACTTTTATTTTATCTGGTTCCACTTCCATGCCTTGTTTTGATATTTTATGTTTGAGTAATATGCCTCCTTGGACCATTAAGTGGAACTTTTCCCAGTTTAATACTAGTTATTTTTCTTCACATCATTTCAATACTAGATTCATATTACTCATCCACACATAGAAGGATCTTAAATATATTGAAAATTCATCCATGAAGATTTATAATAATTCCTCTATCATATCATGGAATATATGATTCGTGAACCTTTGAAATTTTTTTGGTTCATTACACATTCCAAATGACATATGTTGATGGGTGGAGGTTCTGAAGGGGCTAGTGAACATAGTTTTGGAGTGGTCATCTAGATTGACTACAATTTGATTGTAACATGAATACCCATCCAGGAAATAGTAGAACTCATGCTCTACTATTCTTTTTAGAATTTGATCCATAAAGGGTGGTGGAAAATGATATCTTTGAGATTCCATATTAAGGTTCCTATAATCGATGCATACTCTCCATACAGTGATGATTCAAGTAGAGATCATTACATCTTCGTCATTTTTCACAACAGTTAGATCGCCCTTATTTGGAACGAATTGCAACAGACTCACTAATTTACTGTTAGATATTGAAAATATTATTCTATTATCTATAAGTTTCAACACTTATTTCTTAACCACCTCTTTTATTGGTGGGTTGAGACATCTATGGGGTTGGATTTTGGGTTTAAAGCCTTCTTCCAAATAAATTTTGTGGGTGAGGATTGTGGGGATGATCTACATATGCCCATCCACTCCCTAAGATACTTATTTTTTGTGCCTTTTTAGGACTTTAATCAAAATTTTCACTTGTTTGTTGGTCATATTTGAGAAAATAATGACTAGAAGTGTTTTCGTAGTCTCAAGGAATGAGAACTTGAGTGTTATCAGTAAAGGTTTCAATTCCAATGATGGTGGATCAATGGTAGAGGGTATGAAGGGTGGGATAGTGTCCCTTATCAATGGTTCAAAGTAGTTTGTATTCTCATTATCGTTGTCTTTATCTTCATCATGGGGTAGGATCTTCTTATCATCCTCTATAGTTATAAACGCATCTCCTTCATCAGTACGAAATATGGATTTGTAGAGAATTCATCAAGGATACATGACTGGTTAGTCAACCAATTGAAGCAGCACTCTTTTTAGTTTTAATTTTCCAAACCCTAGCTTCTTGAATGCATCCATAGGAGATTTATGTTTGTTCCTAGGTTGGATGATTCTATTCCAATGTTTCATTCCCCTATGGTTCAAGGGATTAAGAAATTGATAGGGTATCACATTTTTAGTGTAATATTATACTAAAAAATGGAATATAATTATTTATTTAGGGATATAAATCCCAGGTCTTACATATTAATCTTGGCATAGAGAAATTCCCTAAGTTATTTCACATAGGCAAGCATTTGGGTAATGGATTCAGAAAATTGGGTGTTGATATGAAATTGCTTAAACATTGAAAGAAACTTTTTAATTTGTTCCTATATATTTCCTTTACTCATTATTTCTAGGAATAGAAGAGGGGGTTCATACATTAGTGGTCCTACAAAAATTTCTTCCTTTTAAGGCTACTCTTTTTTGGGTCTTTATTAGTTTCTTATGATTCTAGAATTATTCTTTTAACCACTTTCTTTGTGCTATTATTATCATCTTCTATGATGTCATTCGCTCATTTCTCATGTTACTCTAGATTATATTCATTCTATTTTCATGGTTTTTGAAAGTATAATATTTTACCACTCCCAATAACCATTTTCATTTCTTCTTCTCTCAGGTGTGTTACAGTGTGATTGGGTAATGTACCTATATGTTGGTCTGGTAAGGTTTTTGAAATTCAACCCATATAGTTCTCAAGATTTCACATGTCTGCTCTTTGGTTTTCATCCTTTGATCTTATGTTTGCATGAAGACAGTGAGAAGGTTTTCAATATTGATTTTGAGAGGTAGTGCTTGTGGTGGTGGTCTTTTTAGAGCTTATAGGAATTATTGTTGTTGTGCTGGGAAATACTGTTGAGATCTAGGAAAAGTTATTGGGATTTTTGTTATGATCGAGGTTTTGGACCTTGTCGTGGGTACACAAGTGATCTATAATTCCTTTATGGTACCTTTTCCACTCATCTACTAAAAATAAAGTTGGTTTTTTATGGTTTCTGGTGATCCAGTATCTGTTGGTAGTTTTTCTATTGTTAACACTACTAGGGTTTCTAGTACTATTGGACTTATTGATTTTAATTAATATAATTAAAATCTTGAGTTTGGGTTTCTTCCATCCTTATCTGTCATTCTTATTAAGAGTGTAATCCTTCAAACATCTCTCATGATTTAATTTCCATCACTATATCAAAAGGGGGTGGTAGCATATTAGATAACTGAAATGATTCCATCTTCTTGGTAATTTCCTCTACTTGTGTTGTGAGTCAGGTGGTATCTTCCACATAATTAATTCCATACTGTTTTGGTCCTATATTTATTTTCCATATACTAGAATTGTGAGAAACTTCATCAAGAATTGTTTGGTCAAATTATAGCATCTTGAGCATTAATTTTCCATCAGTAGTGGTGGATACCACAGTATGGGTAGTAGGCTAGAGTCCCTAGTGGAAAGTATGGAGTTGAATCCACACATCTAGTCTATTATATGGTCATTTTCGGTTTAGCTCCTTGAATTTATCCCATGCTTCCCATGCTTATTCTTCATCTTCCTAGGTGAATTTTTGAATTTCATTTCTAATATTTCATGTATGTATTGGCGCGAAGTATTTTTCAAGAAATTTCATTACTAATTAGTCCCAAATATTGATTGATTAGGGAGATTGGATTTTTATCCAATCCTTGGCTCGGTCACGTAAGGATAATGGGAAAAGTCTTAATTGAATGGAAGCTGATGATAATCCTTGGTTTAAAAAGGTATTGCAAACCTTAAGAAATTTGAAATGTTCTCATGGGCGTATTCACTTTGAAGTCCATTGAACTGCACCATGTTATAGATCATTTGAATGAGATGAGGTTTGAACTCAAAATTTTGTGCATGAATAATTGGGCACACAATTTTGGTTGCAACACCACTAATGGATGAAAAACTGTAGTTCATAATAGTGTTCTCCTGCAGCACTAGTTGCTCACCCTGATTGACAGGTGGTTCGTATTGGGGGTCTTGAAGGTGTTGTGGTGAAATATTATTTTTCTCATCCATCATGAAGTGTTAAACTACTTTGATTTTTCTATCAATCTCAGGATCAACAAGAAGTTTTTCTTGTGCGGTAAGGCTTCTTGGGTTAGTCAAGTGTCCCTAGAGCATGCACTAACTAATAGAAGATATATATATATATATAGAGAGAGAGAGAGAAAGGATGTAGGTGATCCTAAATGAGAAAAATATACAAATTAAAATGGTAATGAAAAATAAGAAAGGGGTAGGGGATGAGGTAATATGGGGTTTGATCCGAAGGTCACTATGTCTAAGAAACAGTAATCCCCAACAACAGTGTCAAAATTTTACTCACTTGTATGCATCATTGAATTTTTGTAGACTGGGGTAAAATTAGAATTTATAATACAAAACTACACTTACTAGAAGGGCATATTAAAGTGGTGGTGTGGTTTCTAACCCACAGGGACTACAAGAAGTTCATCAATGAATTGAACAAATAACTTGGAAATGATTCCTCACGTTCACTCTTCTGTTTTGGTTTTTAACTAAATATAATTAGTTTATATTTAAGTATAATAATAAAGGAATTGTTTGGGATCAATTTAATCTCTCTTGAAAAAACATAATCCTAGATTTAAATTGGAATACTCTTATGTATTAGGCTATGAATCGATGAAAAAGTCACGAATTTGTTTTGGTTAAACCAATTTGATATACCTATGCTGCAAAAATCCCATGGTCAGGGTATAACTAATAAATTAGGTTCATTTAACTTGGATTATATGTATAAAGTTTCATAGGCTAATAACCATATTCCTACTCAACTCCAATTAGGTTAGTTTTATTAAATTTCACTTCCCATGGTCAAGGTTGTGAAAAATAATGTGATGAAAAATTATTATTCACCTAATTACTAGCCATATGGGTGAAAAAGATCAACATAAAGATTAATTAGGCTTAGAAACACCCTTAATATAAACCCCTAACCCTATATGGATTATCTAAACATGTTGGTGGTGATCTAAAGTACAGAAATATTAAACATGTTATGCATACTCAATAAACAGTTCATAAAGAAGCAATATGGGATTGAAAAAGCAAGAATCATTGTTTAAAAAATTATAAATCAACAAAATTATGATAAAATACCTATTCTAAATGAATATATAATGTAATAATTATCAATTGTAATAAAAAAAAGTAATAAATAATCAAAAACTCATTGTGAATGAAGAAACGTTGAAGAAAAACACAAGCGTTGATGAAGAATGGCGAGTGGTGTTGACGGCAGGATGTAAAACGGTATTGAAACATATGAAGAGTGGGTGAAGAATGATTAAAACTAAAAAGTATTCAAAAAAAATTAAATTAATGCATGAAATCTAGTTTAGGATGAAAATTAAATAAAAAAGAGGAATAAAAATGAGATAAAGAGAAATTATGTCAAGATACTGTGTGTGGTGGAGCATTCAAAATATTAATAGGCCTGAGAAGTACATGTCTTGTAAGTCTTGAATGTTATGTACTAGCTTAAGTGGATTTTTTCCCAATATATTCAAATCATATAAGTTGTTTTCACACCGTGTAATTAATATCCACTTTTACCATCGAAAAATTGGTTCGTATCATTGGTCGAGCGAGCCTTTGAACTTCTCAAGTCATGAAATATCTTCACATTGTGTATGTGTTTCAATTTCCTTGGGATTATAATATTTGAAATATTTACATCATTTAATGGATTTACACATCATTTATTTCCATCATTGGATGGTCTGTGGTCTTACAAGGAATCTGTTAATGAAGTCTACACATCGTGTATGTGATACACAGAGTGTAAATCCTTTTTTTGGAACTTTTTCGGCATTTTTTCATTTAAATCCAAAATTTCTAATTCCTATGAAAATAAACCAATAACTAGTTAATTATATAATAAATCATGAATAACCCTTAAATAAATGTATCCAATATATATATATATATATAATTTCATCTTATAATTTTCCCACCAGAAATATTATTTCTTGTCTTTATACATCATCGTACTTCTAGGATGAATAGATAATGTTGAATTATGAGCTTCATCAAATAGATCATTCTTCAAGTTTGGTATTGATGGGACACATATATGGTTCTGGAACATTACCATTCCATTACAATCAAGTTTGAAATCAATAACATTTCTCACCTTCTTTTGCGGTTCTTCTTCCTTCTATACCTCTTTAATCTTCACTTGGATAGATGGTTGGGCACTCATTTAAGAAAGATAATATTTATCCCCTTCCTTAAATATTTCCAAATCCATCCTTTGAAAATCTAGAAATATTGGATCCTTTTTATCCTCACCATAGATAAGCTATTATGATCATTTTGACTCAAAGCATGTGCCACCTTGTTTTCTTTCCTAGGGTGGTAATGTATTGAGAAGTCATAATCTTTAATCAATTCCAAAAATATTCCCTATTGAAAATTTGAGTCTTTCTAAGTGAATATATACATTAAGATTTTATTATCAGTATATATATCACCCCTTTCACTGTAAATATTATGTCTCCATATCTTTAATGAAAAAACTACCACTGCTAGCTTCAAATAATGAGTTGGTTAATTTTTCTCATTAACATTCTATTAGAATAAGGCATAAGCTATCACTATATAATTTTACATGAGTAAGTATCATATTCCCCTATTATATGCATCATTATAGATCAAAAACCCTTATCCAATGTGTGGTGATGTGAGCACTGGTGTGATGACTAACCTTATCTTTAGTTCCTTGAAATTTTCATCATATTCATATGTCTAAAGTAACTTGAATCCCTTTGGAGTTAACTTGTTGAGTGGATTATATAGTTGTGAGAAATTATAAAAAAATGATAATATCCATCCAAACTAAGAGAACTATGGATCACAATCACAATGGTTGGTATGGGACAATGTTCAATAACTTCCATCTTTGATGGATCCACTGATATAACCTCTCTTGAGATTATATGACCTAAAGATTAAACTTAATATAGATAAAATTCACACATGGTAAATTTTTATCACATATTATCCTTTATTAGGGTTTTCAGTATAATACTGAAGTGAAATTCATGATCTTCCTTACTCAAGGAATATATAAGGATTTTTTCTATAAAGACTACCACAAATTGGTCAAGGTAAGCTCTAAAGACTATATTCATTAAATCAATGAATATAGAAAGTGTGTTAGTAATACCAAATCGAATCACTATAAATTCATAGTTTCTATACCTCATACGGAAGGCTATCTTAGGTATGTATTCACATTTTACCCTCAATTTATATTATCCATATCGAAGATGAATCCAAGAAAAATATTTATCTCTTCATAATTGATCTAAAAAATCATCAATACAAAGCAGAGGATAATTATTCTTGATTTTGATCTTGTTAAATTCTTGATAATAAATAGAGAGCCATATTTATCCATCTTTATTCTTAAAAAAGAAAAGGATAACCCCAAGGTGATGCACTTGGATGAATGAATACCTTATCAACATTCTCTTGGAGTTTCTTCTTCAATTCATGCCAATCAATCAGTTCTATTCTATATAGAGTCTTTTAAATAAGTGTAGAACCATTTATGGGTTCTATTGAAAACTAAAATTCAGAATTAATTGGAATACTACATAATTATTCTGGAAAAACATCCACAATCTCTTATAAAATAGTCATATTTTTTATTAGAAGTTCATATTTATCATTGCATTGATAGAAAATCATAGACTTTAGATACCATCATCATACCATTATAGTTTTTCACTACTAATTCAACATATAATCTTGGGGTGGAATTATGATAATCTTAGAAAAATCTTAATATATAAAATATTAGGTATATATAGAATCAAATAATACATTATCAATTCTAGAGTGAATGGTAAGTGTACATTTCACCGCTTCATTGTCATACCCCATATTGGTAATAGTGATCACATGAGATTTCCCTTTATTTATAGGATTAATAGGTTTTTAATGTCTATCATCATTGTTAAATTTAATTTTGGAGCACCGGTTAGAATAATACCCCTAATCCTAGCATTTGAAACATTGGGGTGTGGGTGGTGCATTCTATGGTGCTTTCTATCTATCATTAACTAACTTCTTATTATCATCACTTCACCATTCGATTTCTAGATAAACTTATTTTATATACTTAAAACATTTACTAGTTCTCTTAAATAAATTTCCTCCATGTTTCCTTCCACACATTGAGCATAATGGAAATATCGTCTTCTTCTCTCCATGGTTTTTAGAATTTCAATTAAATTACATCTTAATTTTCTTATCAAAACCATTGGCTTGATGGTTAAATCCAATATCCATTTTCACCTTAATAGAACATCAAACTATTTATTCATAGTTACTAAATTTCCATATTAATGACACCCTTTAGAGACTTTATTTTAATCCACTAAATAATCAATCAACCTTACTTTAATTTTGGATCATAATACAAGAAACATACCTCCCAAGTCTTATAAAAATTTCTACATAGGAACTAAGTTATTCATCATCCTTATACATTAACTCAAGTAATTCCTTATCCATTTTTGTATGAAGAATATAGGGAAAGTACTTAAAAATAATAATCTCCAAAACTCATCCCACTACATGGAGTAAATTTATTATTTTTTCCTCATGTTCTTGATAAGAGTCCACTATTTATATAATTTTCCTTCCAAATGATAAATAGACAAAATAACTTTTTTATGTTCCAAACACTGGAGAACGGAAAATATATTTTCGTTACTACTGATCCATTTCTCATCAAATAGTGGATCAATAGAACCAATAAAATAAGGTAGATGTTTCCACAATAAGGACACAATAGAACATTGTTCCCTCCTTTGTTCATTTGTAAATTCATCATGATTCGTGTCTTGAGAAAGTTATGTAAGTATAAAAATGATATTTTGGAATTCCATATCTCATAACATTTTGTTTCTCAAGAGTATAATCTTTTCAATTTACTTCATGTTCAACATTAACACGGTTCTTTAAGGTTCCAACCATTGATTAAAACCAAAAATCATAGTTTGAGAAATAATAATCATAGTGGTAAATTCTATAATCATGAAAATAATTTATAGGATGTTTAAATCATGAAACATTCTTTTCATTCTATGAAACCTTATGTTTAACCTATTAAACCCATGATTATCATATATTAAAATACTTCATAATGGTTTTTAAAAGAAAATGTGAGTTAACACAAGAATATCCCCCAGTAGTGTCAAAATGGGTGTGAAGTAAGGGCACACTCCCCTTGCGTCATAATAATGGTCAATATATACTCGAACAACTATTTTCAAGGTTATTACCCCTATATTAATTTATTCAAAAACCATTTCCTCTTGTAGTATCCATATATAGATGTTTTTCTAGGAAAACCACACTATTTTCTTTACCGTAACTTAGGATATTTTTCTATACATAAGATTATCCCAAGGGTTATCACTAATTTTTTCTCATCCTAGTTTTTAAAGGTAACTAAAACTTTATATGATACCAAATATAGTGACCCATACTTTTTATACATAGATATTACATCTTAATATATGAATATTTGTTATATAACATTATGGTCTATGCCGAGATCCTATAGGTTTAGTGTATTTTGAAACTTTTATACATAAAGAAATTGTTCCTAAAAGATCAAAATAATATCTTACTAAGTTATTCATAACTATAATCCTTCTTAGACATATCATACTTAAAAATGTTCTTCATGAACTGGGGAAATGAAACATAAGAAAGGGTGAGGTCAAATTCTCAGTAATGGTAAACAAGGGAGAAATCAATGATCACTTAAGAATAGCATGAGCATAAGGGTATGATAACATGAGATTAAAATTTAAAAACCAAACCCATAATATCATAGATCATAATCATGAATCATGAAATAAAACTTGGAGATTATAAGGCATGAATCATAAATGGATCAAAGAACATGAGCTATGAGAGTATAACATTAGCATAAGACATAAGTTTTTGGAATATAAATAATCATTGAAAATAATTTCCTTATTCAATGATCACTACTGATACTGTAATAGTGTATTAGGATAACTCCTCATTACATCTTATCCTTATTTAAGGTTCACTCAAAAGACTATCATAGTGGACAGAGTCTCTTACTGAACTGGATTCACTCCCCCATTCTAGTCCATATTATCTCATGGGATATCTATCTTTACCCAATGCATTAGTGGGATATAAAAATTCAATCCCAAAAATAACATAATAAAAAAACATATATATTTATGCCAAAATATCATAAAAATTTCATCATATCATAAACCATGGAAGGAAACAGGTTTCATAAACATTTCATTATAGCAAAACCCATGGAGAAAATGGGTTTTATAAAGGTTTCATCATAACTAAATTAACCCATGGGAAATAAATAGGTTTCATAGAATCATATTTAAATAATAATCATCATAATACATCCAAAGAATGAAATTGTATAGTATCATTATATCATATCCCTATCAAATCATAATTAACACAAAAGGATATTATTATATATGAAAAAATCCTTTAAAATATCATTGGAACATTTATTGAGGAAAATTGCCTTTTTACTTTGAAATCGCTTGTATAAATCCAAAAAAATCCCAAATATTAATAAAAATTGAAAATAAACTTGTAAACTTATAAAGGAAGCTACAAATAATTGATCGGTCATGATGGTGGGAAATTATTTTCATGTTGTGTATGTCAAAACAAATATTAATTTCACATTTTCTCTAAAAATTCAGAAGTACCTCATTCAGAAAACTTTAAGAAGATTCATTTTAAACATTTTTTTAAAAATTAAAACATTCATATAAATTAATTTAAATAATCATAATATAATAGTAAATAAATTATTGAAAACATTTTTAGATTACAAGTACATGGAAGAAAAAAGATTTTAGAGTGAAGAGGGAAATAATGCTGATTTTAATTAATAATTTTATTTCAGTATCTTAAGTACCTAAAGAGAGAAAAATGAAAAGAAAAAAATTAATATAAACAAATAAATAAAGTATAATAAAATTAATTATATTATTGAGAGGTATATCATAAAATTTTATCATCTTAAACTTAATCATAAACAATCTTGATAAATAATGAGATTATAACATATATATATTACCCCAAGTTCAACTTGATTTTAAATCTCTCTAACCTCCTGTATAATAAATTTAAATATATTATAATTTTATTAAATAATCCTATAAATACTTATAATATAATATATTATCCACTTATATCATTTCAACACCCATTAATTAATAATTCCTTATTAAAATCACCGTTTTCGGGTGTTAATTGTTTCATTTTTCATGAGAATTTCGGTTTGGTAGTTCTGGTCCTTGTAATTTGATCATGGTTACATCATCTACAGAATTTTAATCATGATATAAATATCATATATATTCATTATATATATAGTCATCAATAAAATTTATAGATAGAAAAATTATTACACTGTTTATGGATATGGTAGGTCGCATATACGCATAAATGTTGTTTTCACTTTTTGAAGAATGGAATTAAAGAAAGGTAAATAATAATTAACCATTATAGAATCATTATTATATCATATATATTATATATATCATATATATTCATTAAATTTATCCTTATTACCATCCATATAAAGTGTAAATGAAAATAAAATCACATCGCTTCATGGATGTGGTAGTCCACACGTACGAATGAGTGACGTTATAATTTTATAATGGATTGAAAGGTAAGAAATAAGATACAATATTATAATAATAGAATCATAATTATATCATAAATATAATATATATACATTAAAATCATCGTAATAACCATCCATGAAATATAGTGAGGTAAAATGAATTCTATCACTACATGGAGGAGGTAGTCCACATGTATGCACAAGTGACACTTTCATGTAATATTTGATGGAGAAGATGGTGGATAATGGAAGTTCCCTAATAATAATAAAATTTAAAAATATATTCAATATTCTGAAGTTGTTATTTTATGATAAATAACATAGATTTAGAGGAGGAAAAATGTTAAATAAATGGAAGGAGTTCTGGTAATAAGATTACCTCTTCTTCAGTAGGCCTCCTTTAGTTTCCTTCATAAGGACCCTCAGAATGATATTTTAAGATGACCAATGTAATAACCTAGAATTTGATCAATGAAATTTTCCATTCTTATAATTATTTCATGTGGTATAAAGCATGTGAATCATATAGATAACCTAATAAAAACTTTATTCTCATAAATGAATAATGATACATTAGTTATAAACCAAACTAATA